>JAMPIV010000333.1:0-602500 GCA_024509875.1 Oreohelix idahoensis | reverse complement strand
AATGAAATGTAAGATCTAACTAATTAAATAGTATTAAGTAAGTATAATAATTACGTTAATGTAAATATCCACATGATCGTGTGTGTGCTGTCTGTAGCATTGTGTAAAACTAATTAACTATAGTTACTGAGTGTCTTCAATGATAGGTTCTTCTTTCATTAGTGTGAAAGATTACTATTTGTAATTTTAGCACTTTAGAGTCACATAACTGGTTTAAGTAATAACAAAAAAGAATGTTCAAATGGCGAAGTTCTCCATAGGCGTATCGAATCGATTGTTTCTTGTGTGAGATTTCTTTTCATATGTTGCCTCTTGAGTGTCACAGTCTCTGAGCCCCAACATTTTGAAGTTCGGTTGCTGGAATAGGAAATATGATCTTTTTAAAGTTCTGCCTCCCAGTCATTTTGTGAAGGATTGCCACTAAGATATGACAAAGAGCCTTATACTGTTTATTTGAGATACTGGTTGATTTGTTTCATTTACTGTATACGTCATGACTGTCTGGAAATCAGATCCTGTGCACTGTTCATGGATCTTGATGTAGTGTGAAACGATTTGAATGTATCCACACAAAACGTCTCTTATCTTGTCTTCAAATGACTTGAGTTGTTTCTCTTGATAACAATGGTAATATGTATCTGGTTATGGATATTGTCAAGATAGCGCTTTTAAGTTAGCGAGGTATCTGTAGATTATCAGCAGTGTACCTTGGTCAATGGGTCGCAGCAATGTCATATCCTTGAGAATCAGGCAGGTTTGTCTGTGTACATCTCGACAGAACATCTGCAAGCACATTGGACTTGCCCTCAATAGGTCGAATGATATAGTCATATATTTGCAAATTAATTGCATAACGTGCGACTCGTGCGTTTTTCATGTTGGACTTTTGAAGGTACGACAGGGCCTTCTGGTCTGTCTCAATGATGAAACGAGAACCAAGAAGGTAACGCTGAAGCTTTGTGACAGCCCATATGATCGCGAGAAGCTCGCGCTCAATAATTGGATATCTGGTTTCTGTCTTTGTGAGCTTCCTCGACACATACATCACCGGATGAAGCATTCCATCTACTTCTTGCATCAAGGAGCCACCAATACCGTACATCGAAGCGTCTGTCCTGAGAATAAATGGGAGATGAGGATCAGGAAGTTTTAAAATTGGTGCACATGAAAAGTAATGCTTTAAATGGACTAGAGCTATGTTGCAGGCCTCCGTCTAGACAATTCTATTAGGGGAGCCTTTTGTAGTTAACTCAGATAGAACTGACGTAACTGAAGATAAATGAGGCATAAATTTATTGTAGAACTGTATAAGGCCGAGAAGACTCCGCACCTGCTTCTTAGTCTTAGGAATTGATAGGTTAAGAATCTTCGAGATAGTTTTATCCTCAGTTTTCAGAAATCCATGGCCCACTCTGTGACCTAGGAAAGAAATTTCTTTGAAACCTATGTGAACTTTCGAAGGATTCGCTGTCAGATTATTAGAGCGAAGAATTTCGAGAAGAGATTTCAATCCAGAAACATGTTCGTCCCAAGAGTTGTGGAACAAACAAATGTCATCTATATAGGAGATGATATCAGACCTATGAGAAAATAGTTTCCTCATCATCCGAACGAAAGTCGCTGGTGCGTTTACCAAGCCAAAGCACATGAAATTATACTGAAAGAGACCCTTAGGGGTAGCGAAAGCAGTGAAAGGTTTTGCTTTTTCCGTGAGAGGTATTTGCCAATATCTCTTGGCTAAGTCAAATTTGCTAAAGTAGGTTGCTTTAGAAAGTTTTGACAGTAAATCATCAAGAATTGGCATTGGCTCTGCGTCAGACTCCGTTATGGAATTGAGTTTACGAAAATCCATGCATAATCTGATATTATTATCCTTCTTCTTGATTATAACCATTGGAAAAGAATAAGCATACTCTGATGGTGCAATAATGTTAAGCTGTAACATTTGACCTAATTCTTTTTCAACCTGATCCTGAAAGTGGATAGGGATAGGGTAAGGCTTTAATTTAATAGGTTTGTGATCTGTGAGTCTAATATCGTGAGTGATTATAGACGTTCGGCCTGGAATATTAGACAGAACTTGCTGATATGACTCTAGAATAGAAAGAATTTGAGATTGTTGTTCGCTGGATAGATCCGGACAAATAGATACATTTACCAATGATTCTGTCGGGTAAAGAGACATGACAGGAAGTTGCAAAGGTACATCATGAAAAGAAGTGGGTTCTTCTTGAATCACTGACAATGAAGAGTAAGATGTAGGATGATCAGTGATTACTTCATTAACAGCATCTAAGATAGGTTTGAGATATTCAGGTCTATCATGGAATTGTTTGAGCATGTTGATGTGAAAGGTTTTATTCTTGCCTTTCACGTCAAGAATGTAATCAACATCTGTCAATTTTGAAATAATTTCATATGGACCACTCCACGAAATGAGAAGGCTATTCTCTCTCGTTGGTAGCAGGACGTAAGCTTTGTCTCCCGGAAGTAATTTCCTTAACTTTTTTCAACGGTTTTGAAGAGATCTAGATTTTTCTTTTGCCTTTTCAGATGAATCAGTCGCTATTTGCCAAGCGTCTATAAGTGTCTTTCGTAGATTCACCACATACTCATAGGATGACTGGCATTCCTGAGTCATCTCCGAACCTGTAAGTAATTGTTTTATTATCGACATGGGTCCTCGTGGTGGAGCACCATACATGAGCTCAAAAGGCGAGAACCCAGTGTGTTCGTTTGGGACTTCCCGATAAGCGAACAGCACTGCTGGGAGCACTCTATCCCAGTCTTGTGGATACGTCGTGGTCACCTTCCCCAGTAGTTGTTACAGTGTTTTATTTAGGCGTTCTACCATTCCATTGGACATTGGATGATAAACAGAGCTAAGAGATCTATCAATATTACATAGTTTCATGACATGCGACATGACATCTGACACAAACTGTGTTCCTCTATCTGATAAAATATTGTCAGGGAACCCCACTCTCGTAAAAATGAGGAATAGTGCATCAGCCACATCGGTTGTAGCAATATGTTTAAGAGGTATTGCCTCCGGCCACCTGATGCACATATCAATACAGGTGAGGACATATCTATGACCTCTGGCTGACGGAACTGACAGTGGACCTATTAAGTCTATGGCCATTTTTTCGAATGGTCGCACCGAAATATCCGCAGCCTGTATAGGTGCATTATGGTAAGCACCCTTTGTAGCCACTTGTTGGCATGTCTTGCACGAACGACAAAATAATTTGACATCCCTGACTACTCCAGGCCAATAAAAATGCCGTAAGACTCTATATTTAGTCCTAGAAAAGCCCATGTGGCCTGCACAGTTTGTATCATGCGCATGTCTGAGAATGTAAGGTCGAACATTGGTTGGTACCATAATTTGTTTCTGCACCAATGGAGCATCTCTAGCATTACGAATTAATATGTCATTTTTAATTGTATACCAAGGTTGTGACCATTCCGAGCAACCGACATCATCTGATTTTACCAATTTGAAAAATCTTTTCAAAGAATTGTCATTCTTTTGCATATCAATAAATGATGTCTTCGTTAACATCGGCATATGATGTTGATCGTCCTCCTTGTCATGATTGTTAGTCATTTCTTCTTCCTCTTGAGCCTGTGCCTGTGCTCTTGTAATGACCATATTATCGTGTAGTATATGCTGACGTTCCCAGATTTCTATATCTTGGAGTGAACACGCTTTTATACCCACAATATTGCCCATGATTGTGTCAGCAATTGGTTCCTGTAATAAACATGCTTTCACTTGACCTGAGAAAAATGGAGTATCAATGTGCACAATGGCCACAGGATAGAATTCCACCGTGCCCCCAAATAGGACACATTTTACTTTCTCCCCAGTGCAGCAAGATGGGTCTACCAACGATTTGCGTACCCCAACAATTGTGCAACCTGTATCACGCAAGACTGAAACTAGTTGATTATTTAAAAAAACCCTGTGAAACATTAGCGAGCCTTTCCCATCATGAGAGGATAATGCAGTACAAGCACTAATAACATCTGACCATCTTTCATAGCGTCCATGATAAGGTTGACTTCTTTAGGTTTTAAGCAGCCGGTTGATATCCAATTACTTTTACGATATTCTAGTTCTTTTACGATTTACAAGTACTTTTACCTGTTGATATACAAATACTGTTACCAGTTGATATAAAATACTTTTATCTGTAGATATACAAGTATTTGTACCTGTTGATATACAGGTACCTTTAAATATTGATATACAAGTACTTTTACTTGTTGATATATAGGTACTTTTACCTGATTATATACAAATACTTTACCTGTTGATATGCAATTACTTTTACCTGTTAATGTGCACGTACTTTTAACTGTTGGTAAACAAGTACTTTTATATGTTAATATACAAGTATTTACCTATTGATATACAGGTACTTTTGTCAGTTGATATACAGGTACTTTTACCTGTTGACATACAAGTACTTTTACCTGTTGAAATACAGGTACTTTTACCTGTTGATATACAGGCACTTTTATTTGTTGATTGACAGGTACTTTTACCAGTTAAAATACAGGTACTTTTACCTGTTGATATGTAATTACTTTTAAATGTTGATATAAAAGTACTTTTACTTGTGGATATACAGGTACTTTTATATATTGATATAAAAGTAGTTTTACCTGTTGATATACAAGTACTTTACCTGTTGATATAAAGGTATTTTTACATCTTGATATGTAAGTACTTTTACCGGTTGATATACAAATACTTTTACCTGTTGATACACTGGTACTTTTGTCTGTTGATATACAGGTACTTTTATATGTTGATATGCAAGTATTTTAACTATTGAAATAAAGGTACTTTTACCTGTTGATATACAGGTACTTTTACCTGTTGATATATGGGTACTTGTACCTGTTGATATACAGGTACTTTTATATTTTGATATACACGTACTATTACCTGTTAATATACAGGTACTTTTGCCTGTTGATATTGTAACGTGAGGTTTTTTTAAGTTTAAGTTTATATGTGTAAGTATTTTATAGTGATGGTAGATGGATATCCAGGTGAATCAGATGATACCAGGATAGTATGCCATTAAAGAGTTCTGGTCTTAAAGGTAATACCCCAGTCTTAGAAATAAGCACTGGTGTATGGATATCATAGAAATAGTCAGACTGTGAAAATCCTGGCCCAGATGGTAAGAATTAGTACCAGGATTTAAGGTGTCTCCTCCCTGTGAGTTTCCTATGATTAATTAATTTCTAGGGGATAAATAAAATGAACATTTACTTTAAACACAATTGTAAAAAGTGAATAAGTCCTCATGTACAATTATAATCTTTTAATATTTACATTAATCTTCTTTTTCTGCTATTTGCAAATGAGCATTAAAATATACACAAAATATTCACACAATAATCGTTATTTCTTAACTAATGTGTTGGTAGGAATGTCTTTCCTTATGGAAAATTTATTTACTAGAAACAAAGTCATTCAGCAATTTTAATAAGTCGTATTGTCCTTTACACTTCTGGATCTTGAACAATATCCTCTCGTATGGTAAAGTTAATGAATACTGGAATCAATATTACTATATCATTGTTCTCTTAGTCCTGTGACTTTACAGATTACTATCATCATTTGACTGAATTCTACAATAATTTGAATACTGTTGTAGAAGTTTATTTCATATCACAAATATTGGCTGTTGTTTCAAATATGTATTCTGTCAGTGCTTTAATTGACACTTATCTGTGAATCTTGATATTCCTGACACTGAACTGTCACTGTATTTATCAGCATTGGCAGACCCAGCAATAGGGGTACCAATGACCAGCTGTAGTTCACTCTTTGGGGTCCTGCACTTATGTGGGATTGCCTCTGATGAACAACACAGGCTTCTGATACTTGACAGTCTTGTTTGAGTTATTACATGGAACCTGAAACATCATATCAGCCTTGGCTAGTACCCGGCTAGACTTGTAACTGACTAGCACAGATGTCAGACCAGTCAAAGTTATACAATCATAGTAAGTAAGGACATCATTTCAGTGATACAGTAGAAGCATTAACGTTTCAATTAATTGTAACTGACTAGCACAGATGTCAGACTAGTCAGTCATCAGATGTCAAAGTTATACAGTCATAGTAAGTAAGGACATCATTTCAATGATACAGGATTAGTATTTACATTATAAGTATTAACCATCATCTGGTTTGTTCCTCTCCTCTATATCCTTTAATATTTATACAGTAGTTTGATCCTTCCAAATATTAAACACAGATTTTCTAATATTCCTGAATATGGTTAATCCTTCACATCAGGTAGCCTACAAATTGAAATACTGATGCAGTTCTTAGCATCTACACAAAATTAATACACATCATATATTATCCTGCAATAAATAAATTATATACATGACATTTATCATAATTTCAGCTTACCTTCAGTCTTCAGAAACCAGACACTGGACTTGGTAGATTGTTCACACTTCAGATGGCAAAGGCGTAGTGGCCAACTCTTCATCCAGTCTGTCTCAAACTTTCTTTCAGTGTGTCCTTTCAATTTAGCGCTCCGCTTTTATTTGGTTCCAGCGTACACTGAGAGGTACTGACGTCACAGTCTAATACTAGACCTGAAATTTTCTTCCCGAACCAGCGATTTCATAAAATATGTGCGTTATTTGAAACTTTCCCTTTCTCATTCTCGGTTTGTATACTATCAATCCTGGTCCAACCTATCTTGTTTTATACAGCCGATTTATCTCTATCTTCCTATCCATTTAATTCCACAAACTGTCACTTCTTTAATTTTCTATTTACAGCAGATGTGGGTTTACATGCTTTCAACTCAACTGTAGACAGCAATAATCAGCATTTATCTATGTACATGATAAACTCCTACCGTTTTCCTTATATAAATTTATACACAATCCTCTCCTGGAATCAAAGGTGAAATCCTTTTCACAATAATTCCATTCTGATCCCTTATATCCTTTCCGATCGATGACTTGTTTTCGACAAAACTATAGGTCTACATCTCCATTTTGCTTAAGGCTTCCGTTTGCGACGGCTTGCCCCATGGTTCGCGATAGATGGGTGAAGCTGGAGTGTCCTCTCCAGGGCGCGAGCTTGGGCACAGTTATATGGAGATCAAGCTGTTGCCCATGCAGCATGTTCCCCCTCTCCACACAGCCGGTAGATCCAAAGGAACGGCAGTAGCCGATACAGTTTGGTACCAGCCATGTCGCAGGAGTTGCCAGAATAATATCGAATCGACATTAGACTGCCTTAGGGACTCCGACTCCGGATTTATCCTCAGGGTTTACTCCCGAAGCCAATTCCACAAATGGATATTCCCGCAAGGCAGCGGTGGTTTGAATTCAGAGTTTCTTCTCTTAGATAAGCTACCAACCAAGGATCACGAGCCCTATCTGCCCGAAGCTGCTGGTTTTAAGGCGCCAGTCGCTCGCCTTTGCCCCTTCTCCGGTCAGTGGAAACAGTTCCGCCGGGCTCAAATTGAGCCACACGTGAAGGCCGGGAGCTGGACTTGGTTGTCAGAGGCTGTTTGAGGCGCGTGCCATAGAAGTATTTTATCTGTAGTGAGAGCTTATCCTCACTACAACTCCTGGCAATAACAACCTTTGGAACCAAAGATGATTGGTTGGTAAAACCACGTGAACCGGCTTTGCAATGTATTGTAAACAACTTTTGCGACAGATATACAGGTACCTGTTGATATAAAAGTACTTTTACCTGTTGATATACAAGTACGTTTACCTGAGGCCGCGAGGAGGACAACATTAGGCAATCTCTGAAGGACCGAGGACTAGATTGGAACCAGGTCAGAAGGAAGACAGCCGATAGGATAGTATGGCGCTCTTTCCTCCAAACCTCTACATCTCACGGTAGAAGAGGGATGGCTAAGTAAGTAAGTTTTTGTTGTTTTCCATGTCCCGAGCCATACAATAAGATTTACTTGATATTTTAGTTGAAGATCTTGATTTTTATGCTTCACTTGACGTCTTTTGGTCTCCATATATTTCTCAGTGCAATCAAAACTCCTCTATCCTTTTCTATTCTTATTTTGATATCCCATTGTATGTTCCTTCAGCTCTCTGTATTGCAGCCAAGGTATCTGTATTATTCTACATTTTTTACTGATGTTTATTCAAGTGCAATGCTGTTATCCTTCCATGCATTTATTCTCATGATCTTTGTTTTCTTGCTGGAAATTTTTAGACCTACAAGCTGTGATGTCTCATCAAGTATTTGCATTTTATCTTGCAACTAATAAAGGTTATGTACAGATGAGTCAGTTCGCCGGCAAAATTGCTGTTAACTAGTGCAAACAAAGTAATCTTTTAATTAATATAGCGTTTTATTAATCAGGCTTTCACCAATATTTTCCATTTCATGTGCTACGTCCCACGAGACAGGGCCCAACCTTTGTCGTACTCAATTAAATACTCGTACATTTGCATTTTATCCCTCACCCCCCAACACACGCACGCATGCACACACACGCACACAGATTGTAAACTTTTACACCAGCTGGTGCAACTTGCTAAATTTTTGTGTCTTTGATCTCATCAGGCTGTTGTCGCGATGGTTATAACTTGTTACTGTTTTTTTTTTAAACCTAATTTTACACAGTACAGTTTAATAAGTGTGTGTTTTGTTATTTAAGGTGTATGTTACATTATTTAAAAAAAAAATAATATCTAGTTAAAAAAATATTTAAACTAAATAGAAAAAGAGAACAAGTTAATACACAGCATGAGCAGATTGAAAAACACCAACAATGTAAAGGAGAGAACGAAAAGTGGTCGCACAAGAAATATGAAGAGGCCAAAATTCAGGTTCACAGTACGGACAGCATTTTCTATGATTACAACAACTCAGGTTCACAGTAAGGCAGCATCTCACATGATTACAACAATTCAGGTTCATAGTAAGGACAGCATCTTCTATGATTACAACAACTCAGGTTCACAGTAAGGCAGCATCTCACATGATTACAACAATTCAGGTTCACAGTACCGACAGCATCTTCTATGATTACAACAACTCAGGTTCACAGTAAGGCAGCATCTCACATGATTACAACAATTCAGGTTCATAGTAAGGACAGCATCTTCTATGATTACAACAACTCAGGTTCACAGTAAGGCAGCATCTCACATGATTACAACAATTCAGGTTCACAGTAAGGACAGCATCTTCTATGATTACAACAAATCAGGTTCACAGTAAGGCAGAACCTCACATGATTACAACAATTCAGGTTCACAGTGCGGACAGCATCTTCTATGATTACAACAATTCAGGTTCACAGTAAGGCAGCATCTCACATGATTACAACAATTCAGGTTCATAGTAAGGACAGCATCTTCTATGATTACAACAACTCAGGTTCACAGTAAGGCAGCATCTCACATGATTACAACAATTCAGGTTCACAGTAAGGACAGCATCTTCTATGATTACAACAATTCAGGTTCACAGTAAGGACAACATCTTCTATGATTACAACAATTCAGGTTCACAGTAAGGCAGCATCTCACATGATTACAACAATTCAGGTTCATAGTAAGGACAGCATCTTCTATGATTACAACAACTCAGGTTCACAGTAAGGCAGCATCTCACATGATTACAACAATTCAGGTTCACAGTAAGGACAGCATCTTCTATGATTACAACAATTCAGGTTCACAGTAAGGACAACATCTTCTATGATTACAACAATTCAGGTTCACAGTAAGGCAGCATCTCACATGATTACAACAATTCAGGTTCATAGTAAGGACAGCATCTTCTATGATTACAACAACTCAGGTTCACAGTAAGGCAGCATCTCACATGATTACAACAATTCAGGTTCACAGTAAGGACAGCATCTTCTATGATTACAACAACTCAGGTTCACAGTAAGGCAGCATCTCACATGATTACAACAATTCAAGTTCACAGTAAGGACAGCATCTTCTATGATTACGACAATTCACGTTCACAGTAAGGATACTATCTTCTATGATTACAACAATTCAAGTTCACAGCAAGGACAGCATCTTCTATGATTACAACAATTCACGTTCACAGTAATGACAGCATCTTCTATGATTACAACAATAAAAGTTCACAGTAAGGATAGCATCATCTATGATTACAACAATTCGAGATCTTACAGGTAAAAGAACATGTATTGCAAGAGTTAAAAGGGGTCGTTCACATATGACGTCACGCGCAGTGGGAGGGAAGGGACGAGGGTCATTATTTTGTGACGTGCGACGAAGATGGGGAGAGAGGGTTGGAAAAATGTGGCGTCACACAAAAATATATGAGTCACACTCGCTTCTTGCATAAACAAAGTTTCTACTTTTATCTGCAATCGTTAAACGTTTATCAGCCATAGTTAACTTTTATCCGCAATTTTTAATTTTTATCCGCAATAGCTAACTTTTATCAGCAATAGTTAACAACTCTCTCGTAGACGACTTATATTAATATTATAATCTCAGCTGAAATATCGAATACTTGTTATAACTTTTAACCTTAGTATCTTGTGACGAAATGTCTGTCGCTGTCCTTTTGTGTGATCTCACACCTCTAGCCCAACGGCAGTATCATTTCTTCTTCATTTTTCTCTCCGATTACTTTTATTCGGCATTTCATTTTTTCCTTCCATACATTTTACTCTTTATGCTGGACATAACATGGGAAAGTCTCTAACACGCCACTCCCCTATGGCAATATTTGCTACGGTAGTAATTCTTATCTTATTTTGTCGCATTCACGCTTTACGAAGACGTGTTAAGTTACGCCAGGTTATTAGACGGTCAGCGACGATATTTTATCGCATAATCTGTATGACCATTGTTTCAAGCGATGGTACTTGTTTATCCAAGCTTGTGTTGGGCAGGAGTGCTGAATAGAACCAGATTTGTTTGTCTGGCTAAACACAGGTGACTAGCGACCATCCCTGAGTCATTACGCCAGAAAAAACAATGTCACAATATTGTCATGGACAGAGGTGTGTTTTGAGGTTTGTACACAAGGGCATCGGACAGCATATTACCATATACGGGAGACGTGACCTTTGCAAAATTTTTCCATGTAGGAAATATTTTGAAAGTACCACACCCGACCTGTTTAAATATGATTGGAGCGTTTATTTAACTCCATAACAAACGAACGCTTGGGAAGAGATGGAATATAGTCTGACCATTTTCGCAGTTTTATTTCACTGTGAATTTCACGCTCGCCAAGACAACATCAGACCTCGCCAGAGTGAAGACTAGATTCATAATTCCTTTTGTTAACCGGACCTTTTAATGGAGAACCAAATAAGACTTACAAAGCACAGGAAATCTCTACATTTTAATAACGAACACCGGGACTAGGAAATTGAAGAAACACACGGAGTCAGAGAGGGAATCTTTGGTCAAAAGAAAGACACCCCAGACGCGTGTAAGGGACCGACTCGTCTCTTTTATTTATCTGAGCAAAAGTCTGTAGCCAAGATTGACTTATTGGTGGTACCAGAAGAAAGTACTATCTCTGGAACCAAGTGAAGGTAGAAGTGGACTGACGTTGTGCGAGACGCCATCATAAGAGGATCTTATAGACAGACGCAGAACCAGCTTAGTCGTTACTCCTTAACGTTCTGGGAACGTGCGGCGCCTGAACTTTGACCAGAGACGAGCGCGAGCAGAGTGAAAAGAACCAACCCAAAAGGAGGATTAGAATCATCATTGGCAGCTAAGTTAACCTATTTGCTGCCACTTGAACTTCTAATCCAAAAACCATCACCCGAGTGATGAAAACTTCATTTTGTAACTAACCATTATTTCTTTCTTTTAAACTGTTAAAGTTAAAGTGATTATTAAATTTTGTTATTTGTAATTATACAAATTTAACTTCGATTCAATCATTTTAAATGTACTACATGTTTGTCTCAGTCAAAGTTACTAAACACACACTCTAAACAGAGCTATATTGTAAAAATAATTCCACTGATTAACTTAGGGGTGGGGGCTTAACGAGCTAGAATAAACCATTGCTTAAATTCTTCATAAAAGTTGTCGGCAGATTACAGAATTAACGTGCTCAGCAACAGCCAGCATTGTTTTCGCTTATCTTAATATCTTGTGAAGACTCCCATGTGATAGAAGCTTTACTACTCTCCTATTTACATTTCTGTCAAGAGTAATCTTGTGTACAGATAAACTCCATTGAAGCCTATAATAGATACTCTTGAGTTTTGGCCACTGTTGGGCCACTACTGCAAAGCAGGGGAAGCAATACCGTCACATATCTTCTCACTCATCCACGTCTTACGTGCTCACCTGTCAGATTTAGGCAGTGTTGTATATGATGCCTGGTTGACTGATTCTATGAGAATATACTACAGGTCATCAACATCTTGGAATAGTTTTTAGATGTGATGATGCTTTATACCTGTTTCTTACTGCTGCATCACGTGTTCTATATATCTGTCTGTCTGTCATTCCGTCCATCCCATCTTATCTATATATCTGTCTGTCATTCCGTCCATCCCATCTTATCTATATATCTGTCTGTCTGTCATTCCGTCCATCCCATCTTATCTATATATCTGTCTGCCTGTCATTCCGTCCATCCCATCTTATCTATATATCTGTCTGTCTGTCATTCCGTCCATCCCATCTTATCTATATATCTGTCTGCCTGTCTGTCTGTCATTCCGTCCATCCTATCTTATCTATCTATCTGTCGGTCGGTCGGTCTGGTCCTGTCCTGTCTGATCCTGTCCTGTCTGATCCTGTCCTGTCTGATCCTGTCCTGTCTGGTCCTGTCCTGTCTGATCCTGTCCTGTCATGTCTGGTCCTGTCCTGTCTGATCCTGTCCTGTCTGATCCTGTCCTGTCCTGTCTGGTCCTGTCCTGTTTGATCCTGTCCTGTCCTGTCTGGTCCTGTCCTGTCTGATCCTGTCGGTCGGTTTGGTCCTGTCCTGTCTAATGTAGTTATATGTCTTTTGTTCACGGGTTGTAATGCGTCTCTACAGTCATGTGCATAATTGACCTATGACAAATTGATGGTCGCTGTTGCAGTCTGTTCCTGTTGCCGTTTTGGCCACATTCTGTTATCTCCCATTAATAAGAATGCAGTCAGTTTAATTACTGTGCCTTACCACAAGTGCTCATCCCTGTCCACAGACATATTGGGTTCTAGAATCACATATCAACAATTATTGAGTCTTGGCTCTTTACCAATTCCATAATTGTGTCACCACTCTACCATTACCGTCACCCAAGCCAAACTTATTACTGCCCACTTTTAGTTACACTGACACACTGCAGGATGCTACATAAAACGAGATCACAACTTCAGGAAACAGGCAACTTAAAAAAAATTATGTCAGATAAACACGATTTTATTTAAATGTAGCTGACTCAATACGGAAAGCCTTTGGGTCAGGTAAGCAAGTAAAAATGAGTTAATGCGGGATTTACCCATATGGAGCTTTCACGTGTCGTGCACCGCTTTGGTAATTAGTATGGTGTAATGTACTGTATGGGTTGCAATTATTTTTCTAGAATTTCCTAAATGCATAGCTATATATATACTGTTCAAAAAAAGAAACGCAACATTATTGCAGTGGTAATGGAAACCAAATTTCAAACTTGTACCAACATTTTATTTTACGGAATTAATGTTTCAATCTTGGCATGAAGAAACTTTCAGACTTTAACAATGAAATGATGTTCATTAAATTTGGTTTGGGCTTTTATTCTTTGCGACTGAGGCCTCCGTTTCAGTAAGGTGTATGGCCTCCTCTGGCCTCTATCAGAGAACGACATCTCCTTGACATGGATCCGATTAGCCGTTGGATCTG
The DNA here is from genome assembly GCA_024509875.1 of Oreohelix idahoensis. NCBI lineage: Eukaryota > Metazoa > Mollusca > Gastropoda > Stylommatophora > Oreohelicidae > Oreohelix > Oreohelix idahoensis. Next base: position 588,615 of record JAMPIV010000333.1, on the reverse strand, counting down.
TTGTTGTGGGATGGCTGCCCACTCTTCCCGCAGTGCAAGAGACAACTGTCGGAGATTGGCTGGAGCCACGTCTCGCTGGCGGAGTCGTCTGTCGAGTTCATCCCATAAGTGTTCTATGGGGTTCATGTCTGATGACATGGCTGGCCACGGAATGGTCTGGACGTTGTTGTCAGCGCGGAACTAGGTGGTGAGTTGTGCCACATGAGGTCGAGCGTTATCCTGCTGAAAAATCGACCCTCGTGCAGCCAGAAGTGGAAGGACGTGAGGACGAAGAATTTTAGTGACGTATCGTTGGGCATTCAGGCGTCCTTCAATTTGCACCAGGTCACTTCTTCCCATGAAGTTGATCGCCCCCCTACATCAGTACACCTCCACCACCATGTGGAGGAGCCTCATCAACGCTATTCTGGGCGTTGCGCTCATGGACTCTGCGGTAAACTCCTCTCCGTCTATCGTGTCGCTGGAGCACAAAAAATGATTCATCACTAAACCAAACCCGTCTCCAGTTATTCCCAACGGTCCATTGACGATGCTGGTTCGCCCACTGCAGTCGGTTCTGGCGATACCGGTCCGTAAGAACAAGACCTCTGTAGGGTCTTCTAGCCCAAAGACCAGAGTCGTGCAGCCGGTTCCTGACCGTTTGATCTGAAATTCGACGAGCTGCTGACATTGACTGGACTGTGGAGGACGCAGATGCAAGTCGATTCCTGAGCTGACGCAGCCGTATGAAGCGGTCTTCGGCAGGAGTTGTGACTCTGGGTCTTCCACTGCGCGGCCGGTCTGCCACTGAGCCAGTTTCTTGAAATCGCCTCCAAACGCGACTAATGGTGCTTCTAACCACATTAAATTGTCTGGCCACTACACTTTGTGACTGTCCAGTCTGTAAACGTCCAATGATGAAGAGTCGTTGTTCTGTAGTGAGATGAGCCATACTCGCGCATTGAATTTTCAACTGAATTTATTCGAGGAGCGTCAATCTTTTATAAGCATTCAATGATATGGTCAGAGAGTTTTGTGTTCAGTAAGTTTCACGGGATTCTCATGAACCTGTCATGAGTTATTGTCAAAAATGTTGTTTTGACCTTGACCTCTTTCATTACCTCACGAATCATGAGGTGAGTACAATTCAAGTAACCACGAGAAGTTAATGATCAGGTGGACACAGTCGATAGGTTGACTGATGTCCAATCAGCGAATATCTTTTATAAAAGTAACACAAAAAAAGTTGCGTTTCTTTTTTTGAACAGTATATATATATATATATATATATATATATATATATATATATGTGTGTGTGTGTGTGTGTGTGTGTGTGTGTGTGTGTGTGTGTGTGTGTGTGTGTGTGTGTGTGTGTGTGTGTGTGTGTGTGTGTGTGTGTGTGTGTGTGTGTGTGTGTGTGTGTGTGTGTGTGTGTGTGTGTGTGTGTGTGTGTGTGTGTGTGTGTGTGTGTGTGTGTGTGTGTGTGTGTGTGTGTGTGTGTGTGTGTGTGTGTGTGTGTGTGTGTGTGTGTGTGTGTGTGTGTGTGTGTGTGTGTGTGTGTGTGTGTGTTTGTTTGTTTGTTTGTTTGTTTGTTTGTTTGTATGTTTGTATGTTTGTATGTATGTATGTATGTATGTATGTATGTATGTATGTATGTATGTATGTATGTATGTATGTATGTATGTATGTATGTATGTATGTATGTATGTATGTATGTATGTATGTATGTATGTATGTATGGGGAAATTAGAACATTATCTTGTAGAAATTAAAAACCATGAAAACTTAACAAACACTTTACAGATTAACTAGGCTAAAGGAAGTTTTTTTTTTTTTTTTTTTTTTTTTTGTTAGCACGCCCGCTATTACTCGAGGCGAAATCTCAGTATGTCTAACCTCATACTGATTTTACTTGAGTATCCCTTGTTTCTTGCACAGAGACAGGTGTCCTTCGCCATTCAGACAGATACTCGCCGATTTCGGAGGTACCCATTAGAGCTGGGTCGGCTCAGGAGCCGCCAGTCCCTGGTCGACGACACTCTTTCAAATGTACTCGCCAGGGCTCGAGTTAATCTAGTCCAAATCCCGGTCGACGAAAAATCTTCAAATGTACTCGCCAGGGTTTTATCCTGGGTCACCCGGTCGCCAGCGCAGTGTGGTAACCACTACGCTAGCGCGGCTCCTTCTTAAATAATCCAGAGGGCCGCACGAAAATGGTTCAAATCGGCCCCGCTGTTACTAAGGCCGGCCCCGTACATATCTTCTTCTTCACGTTTCAACTCCCCCCAATGAGCACAGGCGAACAAACGTATGTCAAGTCTTCCTGTCACGTGCCGTCTGCTCAAGGTCTTACCATGTTTTCTTCACCCCCTTCATGTCTATCACCAGTTCTCTTCTCCATGTGTTCTTTTGTCTTCCTCTACCTCTCTTACCCTGGGGAATTCCAGAACAGGGACTGCCTGGTAATGCTATCAACAGGTTTCAATCAGCAACACGGACTCCCCTCGGCGTTCTGTTTGTTGCATGATGCGCTTCCCTGCCAGAGGACATTCTCCTGTCTTGGATGGCTGAGTTTTACTTCCTTTAGTTAACCTGTTCAGTGTTTGTTAAGTTTTCATGGTTTTTAATTTCTACAAGATAATGCAACCGGTCCCCTTGCCCAACCCTCCTTAATCGCCTTGTACAACTTGCAATGTGTGTCACAGTGTTACTATTCTTTGCTTCCACTTTGGGCACCGGTAACATAAGGGATGTGTGTGTGTGTGTTACACCGTGACATTTTTTTTAATTTAAAAAAAAATAAAATGTTCCCTCGTTTTGGAGAGGCGCCGCGTCCCGTTGAACCTAGTCGGTTATATTAGGGCGCATGTCCAAATATAACAGACCTTTAGGTTTAATATTAAATATCGTGACATAAGAGTTTGCTTGGTAGGAATGTTTGACAGTCGCAATAGATTATCGGGAAAATGCGGAAACGGAGAAATTGGCACCTTGTGTTGAGTGAAAATTATCTTGAACATCCATTAGAATCATCACACGCAGAGACTAATAAATATTTTCAATCGAATTTCACAGATGACCTCACAAAATTAATCGCTGGTCGGTGCGAATATGTAACACAGTCTTAAATTATACATAACTGTAGAGTTAATACAGTTCATGAACATGTGTAGTCAAATAGATTTGTGCAGTATAATATACATTGCTATAGGAAACAATCACATTGGGAAAATGCGGAAACGGCGAACAATCTTTTAACACCCATTAGAATCACGGACTCTGTTCATTATCTACTGTTATGTATACACTAGCAACAACCCGCCAAAATTTCTTCTTCTTCTTCTTCTTCCGTCCTTAGCCAAAGACCGACCAAGCAGTCAGAGGCCATCACGCCTTGTGGCGTCTTAAGGGCAACAGCAGATTGATTTTCTCTGTTGTAGTTTCCCATCACGCCTAGCGGCGTCTTTAGGGCAACAACAAATAGATCCATCTGCCGTTGTTTCCGTAATCCCGCCAAAATTGGCAGGCCTTTAATTATAGTGTGTTGTTTCTGCTACATGTGTTACAGACGGTACTATAACTACTGTGGTCATTTCATTGCAGACGACCGTCTTTAGACATTTGTAGTGAAAATTATATAGATGTATTAAATATGAAGACATGAGTAACCCAACCTAAATGATATGTAGAGCAGCGATAATGGTCTAATGGACCGTAAATTGACTAAATAACTAACATTTCTTTTATGACAGCATGTCTCGTAATTGTTCGTGCATCTTTTAAAATCGTGCCCTGGTCGACTTACATCCTCTGAGAACAAGGTTTGAAGTTTGACGAAACTCCAGTTTATGTACTGTTTATCAATCGTGTTGTTGGCTTCTTTCCATAATCAAACTGTTCATGCACACCTTCATTTGCGCACTTTTTTTCTGTTTTCGCAATAGTAAATATAAGGGAAAGCAATACAATTATTGTCTAACTTTCAACCGCTGTTGCACCCCTTTAGCCGTGCTTGAAAGTTAATGCACTCCCTCGAAAATAGAAAAAAGTGCGCAAATGACTGTGTGCAAAAATGTGTATGACCGACCGACCGATAAGTACTTACGGCGGCAATTATGTATTTTGATGATTTTAGACTGTGATTCATATTCAGACCTACTAGCGATGCATTTTATGGGGAGATCTGTGAAACCAGAATGAAAAAGAAAATCTTTGCCTTTATGATGGGATGATTCAATGGGTATTTTTTTTTTTTTTTGTTAACGTTACGTTGTGGTTGTTATTTTTTTTAACGTACTGCCTTAATCTTTCGCATATTATTACTTTTTAAAACGGTCGAAACAGGGTCTGGGTTAAGGTTAGCGTTTACGAGTAGTTTTCTCTCTCTGCATTCTAAGCATATGCCTAACCTTAAAGGAAATCTTTCCGCTTAACCGGTAACCATAAACCGTGTTTCGGCACAATGTTTTCTGTTTGCAAATAATAAATGGCTACAAATATTAGCCTAAAGCAATAACGGATAATGCTAATCTAAAGCATAATCCATACCATCTATCAAGCTTCATTAAAAAATATTATTATTGACAGGAAAAACCAAACGAATTGGAAATCCTAACGGCGTTTTTGGTAATCGTTACGATTTTTGTTGTTTGTTTTGTTTTAGTTTGTTTGATTAATGCACTACCATTTTCTTATTTTCGCTTATTCGCGTGTTATAACAGTTGTTTGTACTTACGCTAGACGTCATTTATGTTGCTTATTTCTGTAAAACGTCGATACATTTACGTCAAAATAGGAAACTGGACACAACACGGACTCCCTTATAACGCGGTACCAAAGTCTGGACCCTCGCCTTCCGCGTTTCATCGTGTTTAGAATTTACGAACAAATAACTGTTTTAGACATCGTTCCATACAAATCTGTCGTCACTAAGTAGATTCGACAATTTGACGTTGTAGGGTCGATAAAAATTGTCCAGCGGAACTTTGGTTTCTGGAAGCATCACACCAAACTTTTTGTCTGACTCCCAGCGAGTGTTCAACACTGGCTACCCCATTAGTTCTTCTTGTTCTTCCTAGTACAGTGACCTAAGCTGGAGAAACTTATGGACTTTCTTGATTGTGGTCTGCGGGTGAGCTGAGTAATCTTCAAGCCGCACCACGAGAACATGATTTCTCGGGAACAAGGCCAGCCACTCTTGTATATAGACCTGATACAGGCCAAGACGAAGTCGTACCCTACATTTGCTAGCAATGGGCCATGGAACTCGTTACAGTAAAATCTAGCCCCACCTGCGGTATAGGAAACACCCCGAAATGTTTCTGTCCGCAATACATCGAGTTTTTCATTGTATTGGTGAAAGGATGGCGACGTTACAAGAAATAGGCGGCAAATTATATGGGGCGAAGGTAAATTTCAGAGGCCGGCTCGCCAAGAATTCAAGCCTCGTCGGCGTCACTCAGGCGTGTCAGTGGTGTGCTGCGGAACGACCGCAATAATTTGTCTTCTCTTTGTTACTTTCACAATTGTCTCCTACTGGCGGAATTGTGGATTTTAAAGCTGCATCCAAGGTGGAATGGGTTCATTTTCTACACAAGACAACATGAGGCTGAGATACTTGGGAGTCATGACCAAGGTGGGCCCGCCCCCCTTAGAGTGTAAAGCAGAATAATGGGCCGAAACACTTGTTCGACGGGGGACTACTTCTGATGATCAGATTGCCTCCTGTTGTATCGCTCTGTATAGAGTTTCCTATCATAATTACATGGTCAAACCAGCGACAATCGGGAAAAGACCGATGAACTTCTGGAAAGACAGATGACACTGGGAAAGACTAGAAACCGTCTGACCGGGTTGGCACCCCGTAAGCTGTATACAGTTGCTACAGGACCCAAAAATGATAGATGCCCCCAGAATTCACCGAAAAAGGGGGGAATGGTGAATCCACAGGCGCCTCATTGGAATCGACCAGACCCGTTACACGGACTTTGAGCTCTGAACAACGGCTGGAATTTCCAAGTTGTTTTTTTGTTTCCACACGGTTTTCTTTCTAGTTGGTTAAGTACTTGTAGTGTAATATATTATAACGTTCATGCATCATGCTGACAAACATGAATGGACACGGGTATGGTCACCACAGGACATCGCTGGCCGAAGAACACAAGACATCTTGTAGAGGGTCCACAATAACTTCTTTAACATTTATTTACATCAGGAACATTGGCATGGCTGGAGAATCGTTAATGAGATCTCCGCAAAAATACATAGGCATGATCAATGCATATACAAGACATATGTAGTAGTTAGTCTTCAATACATCTCGTCTCAATTATTCAGTTCTGACCGCAGTACTAGAGATGCGCGCAAAACGACGACACCCAAGTAATGTGGACCAGACGACGTGAATATAAAAATACTAGAGTTATACTTCTCTATAAGAGGTGGAACTTCTGTATAAGTTCAGGACCATCTTAGAAAACATAGTGGCAGCCTCCGAAGTTAGTTATGCCACTTAAATATATAAATTCCTCCACAATTCTTGGAGCTTAAAACCTTTTTTTTTTTTTTTAATAAAAACCTTTATTAGGTCATGGCACCATCAATGTTATTTACAAGAGTAAACACATGATGTAAGATATATAAAATATCTCCCCCCTATCCTTCCCACCCCCCACCCCCCAAATAATTAATACAGACAAGCCAAATTCAACAAAGATGCAGAACCAAAATCATAATCTAAAATTTCTAAATTGCAAACAATAGCATCAAAAAACTACTTCCCAGAATTCCAAACAATATCATCAAAATTTAAAAATTTCACAAATGAAAGATAACTCCCTCCCCCCCTTTCCTAACAAAGTCAATATCCGCGAAAAAACATAAATACATAACTACCATAACAAAGGACCATAAATAATGATGAGGGAAATGAAATGATTAATGGTACAATGTTAATGGGTATTTACATAAACAACGAAGTATTTACATTCAAAGCTACTTGCTTTGTATCTATTTACATTATATAGTTAAACAACGAAGTATTTAATGCAGGGTGCATAACACACCAAGAAATGTTTAAAGTTGTTCTGTTATGTCTTGTGTCATGCGTTCATATATTTCCGCAAATATTCTACTGTCGTAATGTTTATCGTCGTATACAGCCCTGTTCCTACATGTCCATGCAAGATATCTAAAGTCAGCTAGTAAAGTCAGTAACTTAAGTTCTGTTCGTCTCGACATCTGTGGTAACGTGTTAAGCGTGACTGCTCTGTACAAATTTAGCGTTTGCTGCGTGTTGGAGGCTATTAGTTTCCTTAATTTGTTTAAAGTAGGGACCACTGTCCTACATGTGTAAAACAAGTGGTCTTTTGTCTCTATAATGTTGTCACTGCATAGTTTACATGTTGGTGCTGATCTGCCTGCCTTTGTTGATGATTTGTTAGCAAGCGGTGTTGAACTGTGTAGTAATCTGAAAGTGACTTCTTTTGCTTGTGGTTTGATGTCTATTGCATGAATGTTTGTGAAACTCTGTGTGTAGTCGGTTATAAAAAGGTTGTACCCTCTTCGTGTGTTCAGAGGTGTTTCTTGTGCTGTAACTAGAAGTTTGTATATAAGTTTGGTGTCTTGCTTTATTAAATGTTTGTTCCCTTCTAAATTTTGCAGACATATTGCATAAAAGGGTGGCGGTGTACCAAAAAAGTGTGGTTGGTTATTGTTTGGTTTACAAATATTTACTAATCTTAAACCAATATAGTAATGTGCCAGCGGGTATAGACCCGGGCTTTTTGTAACTTCCCCTATGTATTTAATTCTTAACGCTTTAATTTTGGTGTCAATATCCTGTAAGGCTATTCCCCCCTTTGTTTTTAGGTTGTATTAGGGTTACATGTTTTATACTGTACCAAGTGTTCTTAAAAATGAAGACCCTAATTAGTTTATTTATTTCTGTTACGATCTTTTTAGGTACAATCTGTATGTTTGCTATATAAATTATTTTTGGTATAATAAAACAATTAACTATAACACTTCTTCCAAAAATGGTGGCCGTTTTGTATTTGTAATTTTCTATCATATTTTGAATTTTCTCTAACAATTTTGTCCATGTTTCTTTGTTGGGGTCCTGTGGATTGAAGGAATAGTTTATCCCATAAATTTTAATCTTTTTCACTTGTGTTAATTGAAAAGGGAAATCTGATCTATTGCCCCCTCTACCTATCCCCATTATATTAGATTTTTGAATGTTTAGTTTGGATTCGCTAGCGTATCCAAACTCTGTGAAAACCTCTAAAATATTTTTTATAGAATCATTTGTTGTTGGAAAGAATATCGTATCATCGGCATAAGCCAACAACTTCCTCTCCCCTTTGCCGGGAACAAAGGTTCCCGTAATGTTTGTATCTTGTCTTATTCTTTCCAAAACTGGTTCTAATGTTATTACATATAACAGGGGCGATAATGGACACCCCTGTCTTACAGACCTCGATAATTTGAATGATTTGGTTAAACTGTGGTTAACCAGTATTCGACTTTCAGGTTTTTTATATAGAATTTTTATCCATGTTCTAAAATATTTCCCTATGTTATTTGCTTTAAGACTTTTATGTAGAAAGGCATGTAATACTCTATCAAATGCCTTTTCCTGGTCTAAAGATAATATGGCACTCTGGCACTGCCTATCATGTGTGTATGTGATTAAATCTCTTATGAAGTGTGTGTGTCTACAAATGTTTCTACCTTGTACACTGCACTGTTGGTCTTCATGTATTATGTTATGCATATGTGGTTTAAGCTTCAGAGTAAGTGCTTTGGCTAGAATTATGTAATCGGTATTTAAAAGGGAGATGGGTCTAAAATTGTTAATTGACTTTTTGTCATTACTGTCCTTAGGTATCAAGGTGATATAGGACTGATTTAAACTATCCGGGAGTTCCCCTTTTTGGAATGCCTCTTCAAACATTTTAATTAGAATGGGGCCTAAAAAGGGGAAGAAAGCCCTGTAAAATTCTGCAGTTAACCCATCTGGCCCGGGGGCTTTATCTTTTTGAAAGGTACTAAGGGCCCCTTGTAAATTGTCTAAAGTTAAAGGCTGGTCTAGCTTCTCACTTTCTTCGTCACTTAAACGTTTTGTGTATTGTAGAAATTTATCTTGTATGTTTGCGTCGGTTCCTTCTTTAGTATATAGTTGTTTGTAGTATTGGAAGAAAGCGTGACTAATGTTGGTGTTGTCAGTTTGCTGTTGCCCGTTTATATCTATTATCTCATGTATTTGTCTACTGCACTGTACATTCTGTTCTATTGCTAAATATTGCCTACAAGGGATTTCTTGCGTTATAATGTTTAGTTTTGTCCTAAGCAGTGCTCCCTGGTAGGTATACTGTCTATATTGCTCTAACTGTTCTTCTAAGGTATGGATGTGAGGGTTCGTGTTGTCTAAACTTTTGGTTAAACTAATTGCTTCTTCTAAAATCCCCTCTTCTTTTTTAAACTTCCTGTGTATAAGTGTGGCCAAAATCTGTGTTCTATCTCTTATTGTGTTTTTTAACATATCCCAATATTGTGCGATGTTATTATTGGGAATGTCCTGTGTGTAACCTTGTATTAGTTGTGTTACTTGCTCTGTGTAGTAAGTGTTTTTAAGTAAATTGTTGTTAAATTTCCAGTGCGGAGATCTCTTTACTTGTTTGTGCATGTGTCCCGTGCTTAAAGATATGTAGACTGCATGGTGGTCTGTAAATTTAAGAGTGTTTTTTATGTGGTATGTTTTGTGTATATTGTAGTTACTAGTGGTAAAAATTCTATCTAGTCTTGAGGCCAGTCTGAGATTTGGGTTTGTCTTGTCATAGTATGTAAAAGTTTGTTTGTTGGGTTCTATTTTCCTGTATGCGTCTGAAAGGTCGTGTTCGTCTAACATAGTCTGAACCTGTCGTACAAGTGAAGACTTTTCTCGTGTCTGTGCTCTCGTGAAGCCTCTAGACCGGTCTAGGTCAGACAGGACACAATTAAAGTCCCCCCCTAAAATTTTCTTAGTCCCTTTATAATGTTCCGTTAGGATGTCGTGTAGTCCGTCATAAAACCTAGGTTGGTCAATTTTCGTCGCTGGTGCGTAAATATTGATGAGTGTGTGCGTGTCATGTTTGTTTTTTATTTGTATAATGACAGTTCTGCCACAACTGTCGGTTCTATAATGTACTGCTTCCCAGTCTTCATTAATTTGTAGAATGGCTACACCACTACCATGGCTGGTGCCTAGGACGAACCAGCTATGTTTAAATCCTAATTTAGTTACTATCTGACTGGCATGAAAATCAGAAGTAACACCGGTCTGTTGTAAAAACAAGAAATCCGGTTTATCTTTTTTAATCAGTTTAATTACATGGTCTAGTTTATTTCTCAAACCATTGATATTGAGAGATATTATCACTAGACTGCATGACGAAGTGGTAAACAGAGGTTGGCCACCCGTTATAAACTGTCTACCTGGCAAAGTGGCAGAGTGGTCACTTGCCGCATCTAAACTATCCGACGAAGCGGGGACTGAGTGCAGGCCGCTTGTCCTACTTAAGATACTAGGCGAAGTGGAGACTGTGGGCGGGCCACCTGTCATAGGTGAATTACTCAACGACGTGCTAGCTGATGATTTATCATGTACTTTAATGGTTGTACCTGGCAAAGTGGTAGGCTGGTCACTTGTTATACATAGCCCACTCGGCAGGGCAGTGACTGTGAGCTGACTGCCTGTCATGACTAGGCCACTTGATAAATTTATGTCTACGCTTCTTGCCAAGGCGGTGCTTAAGGGCTGACCGCTTGACCTAATTTCTTGACTGCTTGACAAAATAGTGACTGGGGGCTGGCTATTCGTCGTTCCGCCCTGATAATTTGGGCCAAGCCCAGGCAAAGCCGCGCTGTCAGACCCTCCCGCCCTGACGGGGGGGGGGGGGGTTAGCTGCTTAATTAAAACTGTGCGCATGTTAACTAGTGGGTGTGTGTAGTGTGTACAGACAAACCATCAAAAAACTATTTACATTGAAAAAACACAAGACTCTTAAATCATAAGCAACACTTTCTAACCTATAGGTGTTGTTACATTTTACTTTTAAAAAATACATTATCTTTATTATCTTAGGCTGATGCACTTGAGTTCGCTGAAGGGGGCACATCTTCCCACACACTGGTAGTTTACTGTTCAAACTTCCGACAGGCTCACGGGGGAGGATAACATTGGGGTGCAGCTTGGGCGTGCCCACACATGCACCGTTCGTCATCATACCTCTCACTTGTCTCACCTGCTTGAAGCTTGAAACTTGAAACTGCTTGCACTGGGCCCCAGTGCAGGGAAGAAGGACTCGTAGGGGAAAGCTCATTCGCTTACGTCATCGAACTCCTGCCCGTCAATAAAGAGGCTGGCCTGCGACATCATGGAATCGAGATCTTCAGCCATATTCGCCCAGGTGGGGTGGAGTTTCACCAGCGTTGCCTCTTCCTCCATCTGGTACGCCCCTGTCATGTCAGGGTACTCTCTGTCTCCGGACTCGGCCGCACTTTGTGCATTTGAAGGCTGCGGAGAATAAAATTTTGAGAATATGGGTGTCCTTGCCTGGGCGCAGAATCCAATGCGCAGTATGTGGGCTCGATACGCACTGGGTCAGCCAGTGCCAAAGAAAGCGGGCGGCCCCCACCCAAGTAAAGCAGACCAGAGAAGAAGAAGCAGGGGAAAACAAGACACCAGCTGAACAAAGCAGGACAGGTGAGTCCCCTGCTCCAGAGAGCCCTGAATCTGAATCTGATAAGAACAAAGAAATGGAATTTACAGAGGTAAAGAAAAAAAAAAATGAGAAAAACAGAAAGAGACTACTATTACAGGCAACAAGGCCCGTAAAGTCGAAGGAGGTGAGGCTAAACGAAAGCAGGTCGCCGAGCAAACGCTCCCCCAGCAAAAAAGACCTGCCCCCATCGCCTAGGGCGTCTACATCAGAACCCTCCCCCAGGTTGACGTCAACACCTGTAGTTGATGAACAGGAGCTTAAAACCACGTCTGACTAGGACGACTTGAAGTAACGAAAGGCTACGAATATTAGCCGTTAGAATAAATTAGCGCAAACGCGTTACGTCATAGACAACCGGTGACGTATTAAATATGCAGCGTTCAATACAAGTTTAAAAACCGTGCAAAAACATGAGCTACCACAAAGAGACATATTTCCTCAAAAGTAAATGGCTATAAGCCTTTGTGTGGCAACAATACAAAACATATCAACATTTGTTCTTTAACACTGTGGTAGGAAATTCTCTACTCAGAGAGGAATGAAAATCCACAGAACGAAAAAGGGAGGTGGGAGTTCATCACGGGGAGATCAACAGCGCTCTGTCTCGACGGATAAGACGTTAGAAGAACGCAGCCAGGAGTCAATCCACAGTGCTGAGTACATTCAAGTTGATCTGCTTGATGATGATCTCACACACTTCTTGGACGGGAAGAGAGATGCAATCAAGTTTCCACCTGCCAGTGCAAAAGGGCTTTGGGAACAGCTGGACGAAGCCTTGTCAAAAGAGTTGGATAACAACCTGTAGCAGATAACTTTGGAGAAGAAGCTGGAAATCTTCGGCGACATAATATATCTTCACTGTCGCAAAGTGTTTGGAGTTAGGGAGGCAAAGGAAAGTAACCCACCGCAAAAAAAGTAGGTGGAGGATTTGCATTTCTAGCTTGTGCTTTCTGTTATTCTTGTTTTTTTTTTTTTCAAATGGCTTTTGGTCCTCCCCTTCCCCCCCCCCCCCCCTCACCCCCAGTTTTGTTTCTCCAATGCGTATAGAATCGTTACTTGCTGAGTTTGTATACGTAACTGTAGAATTGGAGAAGATCGGATACCACGACAAGCGTGTGAAACTAAGAGCCAGGGATCCAGACCTACAGTGCGACTAAGAGTCCGCTGGGAGGACAACATTAGACAGTCTTTGAAGAACGGAGGACTAGAATAGAACCAGGCCAGAAGGAAGACAGCCGATAGTATACTCTGGCGCTCTCTCTTCTAAACCCCTACACCTCACGGTAGAAGAGGAACGACTAAGTAAGTAACTGCCGAAGCTTTCCAAGGGAGGTAACTAACAAACATTTCTGTGACCGATATAATAAAAAGGCTAATGGTAAACATTATTGCCTACCCTGAATTCTTCTTCTTCCTCGTTCGCCTTCAGACTTCCACATTTATGACTCTAATAAAGGCAGTAGTCAACCCAAGGCTCCCAACATCTCCAAACAGTTTTTCGTTGACAGAAGTGGGTTGTTGCCATATGCTATTCCGTTTATTACTGTAGGTTGGGCAGTATTGCAGCAGGTGTTCGACTGTCATTGGGCTGGTACCGCAGGTGCAGAGATCTGTTGCACCAATTTTGTATTTGTGGTACAGATGGTATCTCAGTCTGTTGTGACCAGTGCGTAGCCGAAAAATGATGACCTGTTCTTTTCTGGATAGTTGATGATATGCATCATTTTTCAAATGTCCCGGGTGCTCTCTTTCCCATTTGGACTTGAATGTAGCCTTTATAGTAGTCTTTGCCGTTGCGTAAGTTGTCTCTATATCATTTTGTTGTAAGGCACCTCCTTCCTTAGCAAGTCTATCTGCCTCCTCATTTCCTGGTATGTTGCAATGGGCTGGTATCCACTGGATAGTGCACTTCTTGAAGCATTCGGCTAGTCTTTCAAGGGAGATTATCTATTCTAACGACTTTACCGACGGATAGTTGGTAATTTCCTATTAGTTGTACCATTTTGCTCCGCAGTGAATATGTGTAGATATGTCTTGTTTCGTAGCAGTTAGGGTTAGGTTTAGGATTAGGGTTAACACTAACCGTAACCCTAATCCTAACCCAAATCCTAATACTAAACCTAACCCTAACTGCTACGAAAGAACACTTAACTACACATATTCACCGCGGAGCAAAAAGGTACGAGTAATAGGACATTTTATTATTACAGTATTAATTTTTTTTCGAATGTCCACAGTTAGGAATTCGAAGACCCATTTATCTCCGAAAGAACGTTGCACAGAATATTCACTTGGAGCTATTTCCCTTTAGCAGTGTTTAGTGTTTTAGCAGTGTTGACATGTATCGTAGTGTGCAAGTATCGATCGTAATTAGGAACTGTCACTATTTGAGGTGCAAAACGCAGAGACAATTTTAAACAAAATACATTTTCGCACCTCAAATAGTGTGACAGTTTCTATTTTATAATTACTATCGATACTAGTGGAACGATTAACAACGTTCTTTTGGAGATTACAAGGAAAAAAGCGTTCTTCTTTCAAAGTTACAATTCGCAGTTTTTTTCAAACAAAACGTAACTGACTTTCACTTGCGATAACTCATATGTATTGTAAGAACATCATCAGACCTTCACTTTCCCAACTGCTGTATATTAACTTTTGTTCTTGTTAAAAACTGTTTGACTATTGTGCAGTTCCCTAGGTCTGTCTATTCTTAACACCTCTTCTATATTTATAGGTAAATGTGATGCTTGCAAATAATCTAAAATTGGAATTCTCATGTGTTCCTGTCTCGTAAATTTGAACAACAAATGCTCTTTATTATTGTCTTGGAGACATCCTGTACAGTAATGTCTTCTATTCTGAAATAGCGTTTTCCCAGCTATAATCTGAGAAGTTTATTATTACCGGTACTGGGAATTTTCAGTTCCCAAGATATCTGACATTTTCTTGTTAGAGCCTTGAACATCTTATATGCATGTCTTTCTTTCAGATTTTTATCCCACTCTGCTTTCCACTCATCCGTTATTATTTCTTTAATTAAGCTTTTAATCTCTAATTTACTCACCCCTACATTTATTAGATTTTTATCAGATCTAGGCCACCTTTCTTGGCTTCTTTATCTGCCTTTTCATTTCCCTTTATGCCAATATTTGAAGGTATCTAAGCTAGACTGAACATCCTCTGGAATATAAGTATGCAGTAGCCAGAAATATTTCCTCTTTGCATAGAACTTACTACCCCATCCTGTAGACAATTTTTAGGCACAAAAACTTCAACAAACAACATGGACAGGCCAACTTTTAAAAAACAAAACAATCCAAGACAGAAGGTCCTCTGACTAGGGAGACAAATGACGCAGAGACAGCCGGAAGGAGAGAGCCAGGTACAGCCAAGAAGGGGATGATGAAGACAAAGAAAGACCTTGAGCTGAAGGCTCAACACTAGTGCCCTAGATTTCTATAGATACAGGAAGACTTGGCATACGTTTGTTGAATGCCTATGTACCTTAGGTGATGATGATAGTGATTTTTATTTTATTTTTAGTTATTTATTTATTTCTGTTTCCGATTTCAGTAAGCCTGGCCATATTAAACTGCTTCTATCTCAAACTTTTGGTGAAAGTACAAAATTTTCTGACGGTCTGCAAAATGGCGGCAATTGCTATAATCCTGGGTGTGGGCATTTACGTCCTGGCTACAGGTGAGTTTGTGTGGTCTAGATTGTCACACCTGACAGTGTTTGTGTGGTCTAGATTGTCACATCTGACAGTGTTTGTGTGGTCTAGTGTCTCAAGAGACTGTTTATCACATAAGCAGGACAAAGTTAGCAGCTCTAAAAACTGTTTATCTCATAAGTAGGACAAAGTTAGCTGCTCGAGAAACTGTTTATTACATAAGTAGGACAATGTTAGCAGCTCAAGAAACTGTTTATCACATAAGTAGGATAAGGTGACAAAGTTAGCAGCTTAAGAAACTGTTTATCACATAAGTAGGACAAAGTTAGCAGCTCAAGAAACTGTATCACATAAGTAGGACAAAGTCAGCAGCTTAAGAAACTGTTTATCACTTAGCCTAAGTAGGACAATGTGACAAAGTTAGCAGCTCAAGAAACTGTTTATCATATAAGTAGGACAAAGTTAGCAAGCAGCTTAAGAAACTGTTTATCATATAAGTATGACAAGGTGACAAAGTTAGCAGTTCAAGAAGCTGTTTATCACATAAGTAGGACAAAGTTAGCAGCTTAAGAAACTGTTTATCACATAAGTAGGACAAAGTTAGCAGCTTAAGAAACTGTTTATCACATAAGTAGGACAAAGTTAGCAGCTTAAGAAACTATTTATCACATAAGTAGGACAAGGTGACAAAGTTAGCAGCTTAAGAAACTGTTTATCACATAAGTAGGACAAAGTTAGCTTAAGAAACTGTTTATCCCATAAGTAGCACAAAGTTAGCAGCTTAAGAAACTGTTTATCACATAAGTAGGACAAGGTGACAAAGTTAGCAGCTTAAGAAACTGTTTATCACATAAGTAGGACAAAGTTAGCAGCTTAAGAAACTGTTGATTATTTAAGCAGCAGAGAAAGTGACAATAAGCTGAAACACTGAATTAGTGCTTTGTTTGGTTCCTTCATTGAAGATCAAACTGAAGATAGAAAAAAAAGTGGCAGACATCTTACAGAACTAACCTGACAACTTGCTTAGCTTGAATGTGAGTGACAATACTTCAGAAACATCCGCCCTCCTTTTCCACTTCCAAATATTTAACACCAAAAGGATTAAACATAGGAGACGAAAATGTTTCACATATTGAAGAATTCTACATTTGTCTGTTTTTTTCATTACACAGATTCAGCTGAAAACTTCAAGGAACCGCTAGAAGGATCTCACACTGAGCCTGGGCACATTTCTTTAGCCCTACTTTATGTCATCTTCTCCACTGGGGGTTGGTAGGTTGTAAGGTAGTCAAACACTTGTTAGCAGATCATATCTGACATATGTATAGTTTAACACTGTAACATGCAGATCTCACTTGCTTCGTCTTAAAATATTGCTAGGGTTGACTCTGTAAATGAGGTACATGAAAATGTTTAATGGTTGTTGTTGTTAATTTTAGGACCTTACACAAACCACTGAATTTTGATTTGTGCATGGGATAATGGTTCAACCCCATATGGGTTATAATTTGGGTATATAGTGTTCCTGTTTCCATATAGTACCTTACTTTTCTTGTTTTTTCCAGACTGAATTCTCTGGCGTTTGGTGTGGCGTTTTCTAAGATCTGTTGGTGTATCTTTTCCCTGTTTTTGAGTATATATCCCTTTACCTTGTTGAGCCTTGTGATGTTTGGGCACTGATTTATTGTATGCCACCTTATTTATTGCCCTTGATATTAACTCTTGTATTTATATTTGGAATACTCTGTTTTGGGATGTTTTGAAATTTATCTTGCTCTTGTAGTGAATATTTGTGGTGAATATTTTATTTAAATATTTTGTTTCACTTTCTTCTTTGCTCTGGTACTTATATGTTAATTTTCTTTTTGGTAATATACAATTTTATTATGTTTTGTAGTTCCTTGGGTAGGTCAACTTTTAGCACATTTTCTAGTGATAGTGAGTGTTGTGCTTTCAAATATTCTTTAAGTGGTTTTCTTTGCTGTTCTTATTTCTTGCATGTTAGCACATAATGAGCCATGGTATTTCTCTCAACACATGCTTCACAGTGGGGTTCCTCGATCATAAAATATCCTATTCCTAGTTATAGTCTAATAAGCTTTTTATTGCATGGAATTTTTGGTTCTCTATTTATCTGAAATGTTTGTGTTGGATCTTTCAGCAGCTTAAAAACCTGTCTAGCTTTCTGGCTTTGTTTCAAATCTTCTGTCCATTCCGTTGCTATTAGACTTTTTATTATGCTTTTAATCTCTGTTGAGCCCAAACCTGTGTTTATGTGGTTAACGCTGCTTCTTCCTGTTTTAGCTTCCTTGTCTGCTACCTCATTTCCTTCTATTCCCACATGTGAAGGTATCCATGCTATTAGTACTGTGTAGCCTCTGATATTTAGGTGCGTGTTAAGTTGAAATATTTCTTCTGCTATGTCTGGTCGGCTACATTCGTGTGCATTACTTAATGCTTGTATTTCTGATAGAGAGTCAGTTAAGATCATTAGCTTATTTGGGGGGGGGGGGGGCGCAGTAGTTATTTCCAGTGCTTTTGCTATTGCAACCATTTCTGCTGTGAAGATAGATGTATTTTCAGTTATACTATAATTTTTCTTTAGCCTCCATGCTGGGATATGTATTCCTATACCTAGTTCTTCATTTTCTACTTTAGATCTATCAGTATATACTTTTAAGCTACCCTTAGTTATTTTATCTATATATTCCTTGGCCATGTTTTTTATACAGCTTTTTTCTACCTTTTTACTGATTATTTCTGCTAAATGCAGGTCAATATCTGGTTTCTTGAGCTCCCATGGTGGTATCACTGGGGTATATTTGCTACTATAGTTTATTGCATTAATTATAGTTTGTTGCTGTTCTATTTCTTCCAGGCACTTCCACCCTATTGGGTATCTGGTTGGGTCTACTGGGGTGGCCCATATTGTTGGGCAATTCTTCACAAACACTGATCTGGTTGAGTGATTTTTGTCTGTTAGTACCTTGGCAATATAATTTAATCTAAGTTCTTTTCTTCTCAACGTTAGTGGCATTATGCCTAGTGCTACCTCTAGTGCTTCAAGTGATGTTGATTTTATTGCTCCTGCAATTGTGCATAGTGCCTGGTGTTGTATTTTATCTAATTTTGTCTTGTTGCTAGGTGCTGCTGAGCCATATACTATACTTGCATAGTCTATAATCCCCTGACAAATGATCTGTAGAACATAAGCATAACCTTTATGCTTGCTCCCCATCCATTACCTTTAAGCTATCTCATCATGTTAGTGAGTTCTTTGCAGCTCTCCACCAGCTTATCTATATGCTTGTTCTAGCTGAGTGTTGGTCTAGTGTCATACCCAAAGTATGTTGTTGTTTTTACTGTGTTTACCTTTTGTCCTAGGATCTTTATGTCTATTACATTATTTTTTATTACTCTGCCTCTACTGAATATCATTCCTACTGTTTTTTTAACATTTAATTGGAAGCCCCACTTTGTCATCCATTCTGAAACCTTATTTACTTGAACTTGTAGATCTTTATATATTTTTGGAAGAATTTTTCCAGTCCTCCAGATTGCTGCATCATCTGCAAATTGCGATAACTTGTTTCTAATGTTTTTAAATTCGTCTCCTAGGTCATTTACCATTACAGCAAATAAAGTTGGCGATAATACCAATCCTTGGTGGATGCCATTTTGTTGTTCGTAAATCTCTGATTTATCATTATTTACCTGTACTGTAAAGTACCTTTCCCGTAAGAAGTTCTCTATGTATTTTTACATTTTTCCTGCTATCCCTATCTTGCTAACCTTGTAGAGTATTCATTCTCTCCAGCATTCATCATATGCTCTTGCTACATCTAAAAATATGGCCACTGTTTTTGCGTTCCTTTTGACACCTGACTTTACTTCATGTTCTAGTTTAATACGTGGATCCATAGTGCTTCTGTTTTTCCTGAACCCAGATTGCGTTGGGCTGTATAGATAGTTTTTTTCCATGTGAAATTTTAGTCTGTTGTTCACTACATAATTTTTCCCAACTGAGATGTCAATGCTATTGGTCTGTAGGAACTCACATCATGTGCCTCCTTATCTGGTTTTAGTATTGGTATCACTACAGCTACTTTCCAGGCCTTTGGTATATTTCCTGTATACCATACATAGTTAAATAGAGAGGTAATTATTTCCAATGTATTTTTGGGTAACTTTTTTAAAATTTCAAAGCTCAGGATGTCCTGTCCTAAAGCTGAGTTAGATTTTTCATTTATTACTTTCTCTACTTCTACAACTGTTATTTCAGAGTTTAGGTATGACCATTCCCCTACAATTTCTATCTCTTCTTTCTTTAGTTCCGTTATGAGTTTCTCTCTTCTATCTCTTCTTTCTTTAGTTCCGTCATGAGTTTCTCTCCTCTATCTCTTCTTTCTTTAGTTCCGTCATGAGTTTTTCTCTTCTACCTCTTCTTTCTTTAGTTCTGTCATGAGTTTCTCTCTTCTATCTATTTCTTTCTGTCCCAGGCTTTCTTTTGCACTTACTGTGAAGAAGTATTTAGCTAGGATGTCAGCTTTTTGTTTGTCCGACTCCGCTCGTTCAGGTATTTTTATAGTTGGTATTGTAATTCTTTTAGTATTTCCTTTAATTGATTTCAATTTGTCCCAAACACTTGTAATGGAGTGAGTGCCTGGATTAAGAGTTTCACAGAAGGTTTTTCAATATGCTTCCTTTAGCCATTAGGCAGACTAGTTGTGAGGGTTTCATGCTCCATCTGTAACTTGTGAACATCACAGTTTACTCAATCTGGAAAATATCAAAAGCACTTCTCGGTGCTATAGAACCTTTGTGACTGTGTATGGAAAACAGTTTGTGTGATTTCAGTGGATTATGCAGCACAATAGGCTAAGGTAGGTCAGGTTTGTATACACCACTCACGACAAAGGAATTGAGGTAGGATCGAACTGATTTTTATTTAAATATTTATTTTTGCTTGCTAAAGTACAGAAATGGACACAAACCCCTCATAGTTCAATAACATACGTTAATGAAACATTCCTACTACAAAACACCTAGGTATTATAATATATAAAGACGAAATATCACAATGCCGGCAATCACTAGATCTAAAACTGGTAGCAAAAGCACCAACAGATCATACACAGCTATGGTAAAGTCAAACAATAAAGCAGAGAAGAAAGATACAAAAAGAACAGGAACAACACAGTTAACAGATTCAAAACAAGATGAAAGTTGCTGATGGTTCAGAAAATATGGGCCTAACACCATATTCCCAATATGCTTCAATGTGCGGGTAACGGGATCCTTTACCCCTTTTACCTAACATAGGCAAAGCAGCAACATCAAGCCAGGTAGGCCTACGCAATGAAAACAAGCCAAATACCAAAAGGGGAAATAACACAAGCCAGGAAGAAAATAGAACTGTGGCCCAAGAAGAGCAAGAGCTCAGAAGGGTGAAAATAAAACAGATAGCAGGCACACGGGTTACTTTAACTTCACTCCCAGATGATAAACTTTAACTTCACTCCCAGATGATAAACTTTAACTTCACTCCCAGATGATAAACTTTAACTTCACTCCCAGATGATAAACTTTAACTTCACTCCCAGATGATAAACTTTAACTTCACTCCCAGATGATAAACTTTAACTTCACTCCCAGATGATAAACTTTAACTTCACTCCCAGATGATAAACTTTAACTTCACTCCCAGATGATAAACTTTAACTTCACTCCCAGATGATAAACTTTAACTTCACTCCCAGATGATAAACTTTAACTTCACTCCCAGATGATAAACTTTAACTTCACTCCCAAATGATAAACTTTAACTTCACTCCCAGATGATAAACTTTAACTTCACTCCCAGATGATAAACTTTAACTTCACTCCCAGATGATAAACTTTAACTTCACTCCCAGATGATAAACTTTAACTTCACTCCCAGATGATAAACTTTAACTTCACTCCCAGATGATAAACTTTAACTTCACTCCCAAATGATAAACTTTAACTTCACTCCCAGATGATAAACTTTAACTTCACTCCCAGATGATAAACTTTAACTTCACTCCCAGATGATAAACTTTAACTTCACTCCAGATGATAAACTTTAACTTCACTCCCAGATGATAAACTTTAACTTCACTCCCAGATGATAAACTTTAACTTCACTCCCAGATGATAAACTTTAACTTCACTCCCAGATGATAAACTTTAACTTCACTCCCAGATGATAAACTTTAACTTCACTCCCAGATGATAAACTTTAACTTCACTCCCAGATGATAAACTTTAACTTCACTCCCAGATGATAAACTTTAACTTCACTCCCAGATGATAAACTTTAACTTCACTCCCAAATGATAAACTTTAACTTCACTCCCAAATGATAAACTTTAACTTCACTCCCAGATGATAAACTTTAACTTCACTCCCAGATGATAAACTTTAACTTCACTCCCAGATGATAAACTTTAACTTCACTTCAGATGATATACTTTAACTTCACTCCCAGATGATAAACTTTAACTTCACTCCCAGATGATAAACTTTAACTTCACTCCCAGATGATAAACTTTAACTTCACTCCCAGATGATAAACTTTAACTTCACTCCCAGATGATAAACTTTAACTTCACTCCCAGATGATAAACTTTAACTTCACTCCCAGATGATAAACTTTAACTTCACTCCCAGATGATAAACTTTAACTTCACTCCAGATGATAAACTTTAACTTCACTCCCAGATGATAAACTTTAACTTCACTCCCAGATGATAAACTTTAACTTCACTCCCAAATGATAAACTTTAACTTCACTCCCAAATGATAAACTTTAACTTCACTCCCAGATGATAAACTTTAACTTCACTCCCAGATGATAAACTTTAACTTCACTCCCAGATGATAAACTTTAACTTCACTTCAGATGATATACTTTAACTTCACTCCCAGATGATAAACTTTAACTTCACTCCCATATGATAAACTTTAGCTTCACTCCCAGATGATAAACTTTAGCTTCACTTCCAGATGATAAACTTTAACTTCACTCCCAGATGATAAACTTTAACTTCACTCCCAGATGATAAACTTTAACTTCACTCCCAGATGATAAACTCAAACTTCACTCCCAGATGATAAACTTTAACTTCACTCCCAGATGATAAACTTTAGCTTCACTCCCAGATGATAAACTTTAACTTCACTCCCAGATGATAAACTTTAACTTCACTCCCAGATGATAAACTTTAACTTCACTCCCAGATGATAAACTTTAACTTCACTCCCAGATGATAAACTTTAACTTCACTCCCAGATGATAAACTTTAACTTCACTTCAGATGATATACTTTAACTTCACTCCCAGATGATAAACTTTAACTTCACTCCCAGATGATAAACTTTAACTTCACTCCCATATGATAAACTTTAGCTTCACTCCCAGATGATAAACTTTAACTTCACTCCCAGATGATAAAACAGATAGCAGGCACACGGGTTACTTTAACTTCACTCCCAGATGATAAAACAGATAGCAGGCACACAGGTTACTTTAACTTCACTCCCAGATGATAAACTAATTAACATTTTAGAAACTATATTAGAAAAAAAAATCGGTTGCCAAAATCAAGAAATCAGTAGGTGAAAGCATACTAACTCTTAATGATACAGAGAAGACTAAACTCCTCATTAAAGAAATCCAACACAAACCAATGGAAGTGAAACTTCCTCACCAGGTGAAAGTGATAATAGAATTAGCAAAAGAAACAAGAAGATTTGTAATGAAGAAGATAGACACAAAACTGACAGAAGAGCAGATAGTAGCAAAGTTGAACAAAGAAACAAAATAACAGTAGTAAAAGAATACAGAAAAATCAATCAGTGACACAGGTAATAATAGTCACGGTAGAAGGGAATGACGTACAAACTCATATGCAACTCAACTACAGAATAGAACCCACTGTGACATACATTCCGCAAGTCATACAATGCTCGAATTGTCAAAGGCTGGGACATTCCCGGAAAGCCTGCCGGGCCAGCACCAGATGTAGATATTGTGCTGAAGGACATGCATATAACCAATGCAGGAAAGCCAATGAGGACAAAATTTACAAAGAAACAAACTTGAACAGAAAGTGCGCAAACTGTGGTGGAAAGCACAGTGCTAGATTCTTAGGGTGCCCAGTATATCAGGCTGCCAAATTAACACTCTAACAGGTAGTGGAACAAAATATATCAATCAAACTAGCAACTGGAAATAAACAAACAATCAGAAAATATCAGGCTGCACAACAAGGCAATAATGCAAAACAAATAATTAAACCAACAAAAAGTAATAAAATAAAAGAATTAAGGCTAAAACAACAAGAGAAAAATAATCTAGTAAACCAGGAGAAACAAAACAAAAGTGAAATAGGAGATGCAATTAAAAAAGCAGAAAAAATGATAGAAGGTATCTTAATGGTCAAACAGGAAATTACAAAAGATGTTACCAAGCTGTCAAAACTGAAAGAAGAAAATGAGGAGATACTGAAGAGATTTGAAACAGAAAAACAAATCATAACCACTGAAAAAAAGAAAGAAAAAAAGGCAGAAAACTGAACAAGACTTGGAAGACTCAAGGAAAGAAGAAGTAAATAGAAATATAAATGAATTCAGAAAATTCCTCCTCAGTAGAACACTTCAAACAGACCTTCCACTAGCTGATAAGAAAGGATCTTGAAGATATTGTAAAAACAGAAGTAAAGAAAAACATGTGAAGAGGGCTCAATTAAAAAAAATCTCCATTGAGATATAGTAAAAAAATCCACAACTAACTAAATGAAAACAAATATCACTAAACTAAAAATAAAGCCAAACAATCAGTAATGGAGAACAAAAGTATCAAAATAAAACACTGGAATTGCAGAAGTGCAAAAAAAAGAATCTTATCCCATTGTTAGGTCAGTACGTAGACTCTAAGGCAATTTTTGCAATACAAGAGACACTGCTATACCCCAGAGACAAATTCAACAACACAGCGTACATCACACTTAGAAATGACAGAATAGATAATAAAGGAGGGGTACCGATCCTGGTCCATAAAATCTTCAAAATAACTGACTGGGAATCATTCAAAACAGAAAATCTTGAAAGAATAAGTGTTACTATAGATAGTGACAAGGAAGTACTAAAAATAATAAACTTATACTGTCCCAGTGGAAATATACAAGAAAATGATATCAAAGCAATGAGTAAAAATGCATTCCAAAACAGTAATAGTAGGAGACTTCAATGCCCATCACAAAGCCTGGGGAGGTAACAAAATAGATACATCAGGAAAATTACTGCTAGACTTTATTGAAGAGAATGAACTAATAATACTAAATGATGGGTCAACAACTAGAATCAACCCATGTGCAAACCAACCTGATTCAGCAATAGACAACAGCACAGTAACAGCAAATCTAGCCAAAGTAAAATGGGAGATACAAAGCAATACTGGCTCTGATCACTTATCCATAAAGATAACAATAAAACATGAGTATAAACCAAACAAAGGAATAGAAAAACCAACATTCCACTTCAAAAAAGCCAATTGGTTAGCTTTCCACATTGAAATAGAAGGAATGAAGCTAGGAAAAACAGTAAATGATAGTGTAGATACATTTACAAATAAACTTACAGAAGAAATACTAAGAATTGCAGCAAGACACATACCCAAGTCAAATATGCCAAAGCAAATAAATCCAGAGCAAAATAATAGAAAAGAAAAAACACAACAGTGGAATATAAACCTAGCTCCATGGTCATCATCATCATCATGTGACGTATTCTTTCCAGAACGTTGTCTCCATTACAGCTGCTCTGAACACATCACGATTCTGGGCAAGTCGACCTGCATCAGCCAAAGACAAGTTCAGACTCTCTGTGATGTCCTGGGTCCACCGTCGTCTAGGTCGACCCCTTCCCCTTTTTCCAGGGACCATGCCTTCCATCACTGTTTTTTCCAGACTATTATGTCTTTTTATATGACCGAAAAATTTCAGCTTCCTTATTGCGATGGTATTTAGGAGCCAATGTTCCTGTACGTTTAGTGAGTGCAGTACTTCTCTGTTGGTCTTTTTTTTCTGTCCAGGGTATTCTCAACATCCTTCTGTAGCATTTCATTTCGAATGATGTAATCTTTTTTGCAACTGTTTTATTGAGTGTCCAAGTCTCGCAGCCATATGTTGCTACTGGGAATATACATGCTCTGATCAGTTGTAACTTTGTTTCTTTGCTTGTGCCTTGCCATAGGTTTTTCATCTGTATTAGTTTATGTGAAGCAATTGCAAGTCTTCTTTTAATTTCTACTGCACAGTCGCCAGAGCTGTTGATGATTGATCCTAAGTATTCGAATTCATTAACACTTTCCAGTTCTTCGTTATCAATTTCAATTTCTGGTTTGGTCTTTACTTTGTCTGTTGTCAATACTTTGGTCTTCTTGGTGTTTAGGTATAGATTCTGGGCTCCATGGTGGACAATCAAATGCACAGAAAAAATCAAACTAAGAAAACAAGCTCTGCAAAGATATAGCAGAAATAGGACAGAAACCAACTTTGAACAATGTACAAAAATAAGAAATGAAACAAGTAAAATAATGTTTAATAGTGTATATGGTACAGACACAGCAACTTTATATGTGCAGTGAAGGAAGAACAAAGTAATGCAAACACAATTATTGAATAATTAATTTTTTCTTGCATACCTTATTCTTCACACCTATGTTTATTTTTACTTTGTTTAGGCAAGCTGTTACAGCCTTGACAGAAGAAGTCAAAGATCCTGCAAGGTATTTTATTCATATTTTGTGCACTAATGTATAAATAGAAATGAAAAACATTGTATTCCTGTATAACTCATATAAATCACATATAAATAATAATAATAGCCCTTTCAGTCATAACTGACTATGGGAATGCGCCCCTGAGGTAACAGCCCTCAGCTGCTTATTTTCCTGGTGTTCCTTTCAACATTTTCTCCTCTCTTCTGCTTGCTGTTAGAGCTTCTTTTCACCCAATGAGGTGGCGCCGTAGAGAGCATCACCATTTGGTGCGATCGGCAGCTTCATCCTCCCAGGTTGCTGGATTTATGTCCAGTGCCGTCGTGTCTCTCTTGCACACAACTTTGAACCTCAACTGCGGTTGCCCAACAGTTCTTTTGCCATCTGCCAGTTGTCCATAGAAGATATCTTTCAGGATGCAACGATCTTCTGAGCAGTGGACATGGCCAAGCTATATAAATAGAATTGAGGTACTTTCATCTTTACCATAAATAAAAAATTGCTTAAAATGTCTTTGACCAGGAGAAATAATTTGTTGACAACATGGGGCCACAGATTGGCATTCTTTATTGTTGCTAATGGAAGGATGACAAATGTGGCTCTAGTTTCACGTCTCAGGCCATGCTTTGCACATGGCTTCAAGATGTATATGTTATTCTTTAGTGCGCTACAAAAGTACAAGTTTAATTGCATGCTGATTTGATCTCTAGCAAGAAGGGCAAAGGAATTCATGCTGTTCTTGCATGAAGTCTAGGGTTAGATCTATAACCAAAACCCTGAAGTACTTACAGGTGGTTCATCCTGGAAACAGACAACCTTCAAGTTGCCTGGCCACAGTTTCTGGGATCAACTAGCCACACCAGAGTGGCCCAACATCATAATTCCCCCCGTGGTGAAACATATTCAGAACCCAGCATTGCACACTTAACTTGGGGGTGTCACTTGAGCCCCAGATTAAACTCTGGCATTTACCTGGTTAGTGATATGCAGGAGGATCTCACAGTGTAAGGGAGCTTACAGGTGGCTCTGTGTAGGATGTGACAATTCCTTGGGAGAGCCCGGAACCAGAGCACAGTATTTTAGCCCTGCATATTTGGAGCGCCCCCATGGATGGAGGGAAATACACAGTATGATGCCCCCACCCTTTCCAGCTTGAAACCAGATGTGAAGATCCATTAAATGCTTGCCAGAGCAGGATAGAATGTGTGGGAAGAAACCTAGAGCTCATGACTCCAACTCAGCAAGTTTTCAGAATGGCAGAAAAGCTAATGGAAAAGCCTACATCAACAGTGTAGATAAATGCCATGGATTCTTCAACTTGGGATTGGCTTCAAAAGAGCAACAAGCTCAGCAGCCCTAGTTAACCAACACAACAACAAAATCCCTTAACATCATTTAACCCCATTACTGCAGAATTACATCATTCCTTCTCATGTCATCTTGATTGTAAGCATTCAAAGTATCTGCATTTTTATTTTGGTCTGGGGAAAAAGCCGCTGGGGTGACGTGGGAAGCAAATTTATACTGGGAGAAAGAATTAGGATGATTTCTGTTTAAAAAAAAAAAAAAAAAAACTTTCCAGTATTTGTTATGACTGTAACAAAGGCTCAGTATTTTGATACTGTGAGAAAATTAGAATTTGTGATTTCATTTAAACAGTAGTTAGTTATAGACAGAGGATTCCATTCCTTATCACATGTGGGTATGTGATACATGTTAATTAGTAACAGCTGTGAGATAAATAGAATTCTGTATTAGAATTGTCATTATTATTATCATCATTTATTTTATCATTATTATTAGTATTTTTTTTTTTTTTGCGTACGCCCGCTATAACTTGAGGCGAAATCTCAGGTTAGTATAACCTGAGACTGATTTTTACGTGAGTATCGCTTTTTTCTTGTACAGAGACAGGTGTCCTTCACCATTCAGGCAAATACTCGCCAATTTCGGAGGTACCCATTAGAGCTGATCATTATTATCATTTATTTATTAGAATAAGAATTCTAGAAAAATGTAACAGGGACAGAGTTTGAAAGACCTCACAGAATACATGAAACTTAAGATAATAAATTCTGTAAATGGTTACCAAATAGCAGTGGAAAAAATCTCTCCTGCAGGATGTCAAGTAAAGCACTTATGTTATAAGCTAGAGGTAGTTTTCCTCTGTTGTCTAAATTTAACCTAAACTGGCGTTTCTTTAACTCTTAAAGGCCGGAACGACGCTGGTAGCGTACATCCGCAAAACCCCTAGAAGCCGAAACGACGTTGGGAACGTCACTTTTTGTGTTCCGTGAAATTTGTTTCGTATTTTCGTTATGACTCATAACTGAATACTATATGTAGAATATCACTAAAAGTCCTTCATATTCTAATTCTACATTCATTTATCTTTACTGTGATGTATAATATGTGTGTTTTTGTTGTGTAATAACTCAGAAACTTTAGAATTTATAAAGGTACTGCTTTAAGGTACAAAAATAATTCTGGCAAAACTGATGAAAAAATTCCGGCCTGCAAGAGTTAAGGGCTTGGTAGGCTGTGTTCTGGTCTTGTATTGAAAATCTACTTTGACATTCCTTTAAGGGTCAGCGAGCTGTGCTTTGGTTTTGCATTAAAGATCTACATTACAATTTTCTGAAGGGCTTGCCAGACTGTTGTTTCTATATCAAAAGTCTATACTGACATTTCTTTAAGGGCTTGCCAGACTGTGTTCTGGTTCTGCATCAGGGGTCTACACTGATATTTTCTGAAGGGTTTGGCAGGCTGTGGTTTGATATTGCATTAACAAAAATCTATAACAGAAACTTGTTTACCAACTGACTACAGGTGAAGAGGGAAAAACCTAGCAACCCACAGAACAGCTACAGTTTGAAGGACGCTGAAGGGTTGCAGACATCACGATAGAGCAACATGGAAATGAGTTATATGAAAATGTTATTACTGGTCTTGGTTTACAGTGGAGCCAAGAATTTGTATTAAATAAGTGTTCACAGTGGAGCCTAGAATTTGTATTAAATAAGTGTTCACAGTAGAGCCAAGAATGTGTGTTAAATAAGTGTTCACAGTGGAGCCTAGAACATGTGTTATATGATCACAGTGGAGCCTAGAACATGTGTTATATGATCACAGTGGAGCCTAGAACATGTGTTAAATAAGTGATCACAGTGGAGCCAAGAACATGTGTTATATGATCACAGTAAAGCCTAGAATTTGTGTTAAATAAGTGTTCACAATAGAGCCAAGAAAGTGAATTAAATAAGTGATCACAGTGGAGCCTAGAAAATGTGTTAAATAAGTGATCACAGTGGAGCCTAGAACATGTTTTAAATAAGTTATCACAGTGGAGCCAAAAACATGTTAAAAATAGTGGAGCCAAAAACATGTGTTAAGTGGTCACAATGGAGCTAAGAATTTGTGTTAAATAAGTGTTCACAGTGGAGCCAAGAATTTAACTCTTTAAGTCCCAATCGACTTTATAAAGGCTCAGGGGTTAGACGCGCTTAGCCCAATCGACTTTAAAAAGCCTTTAGTATATGTGCCTCTGTTTGAGACTGTTTCTAATTATAACTAACCACAAACCACCCAAAACGTCATTTCCGACTGCAAGTACATTCTTTTAAATACCGCACGTGTTTAAGAGTGAACGTGTTTCTGTTTTGAGATATTTATTTTAGATTTTTAAAGCGATTTTTTAACGCATATCCTCCATTTTACCTTGAATAACTAATCATTTTTTTAAAGCGCATATCCTCCATTTTACCTTGAATAACTAATCATTTTTCAATGAAAGCTTTTATACTTGTAGCACAAGAGTAAAGTACATCCAATTACCTTCAGTTTCATATACAACAACAAAGTTATTTATGCATATGAACATTTAAAAAAATTATTTCCAAACAACAATAATAAAAACGCACTGGGGTGGCCATTTTTGCTTGGGCCAAACCCACTTTTTTGCTTGGGACTGAAAGAGTTAAGGATTTGTGTTAAACAAGTGTTCACAGTAAAGCCAAGAATATGTGTTAAATAAGTGTTCGCAGTAGAGCCAAGAATATGTGTTAAATAAGGGGAGCCAAGAACATGTGTTAAACAAATGGAGCCAAGAACATGTGTTAAATAAGTGGTCACAGTAGAGCCGAGAACATGTGTTAAATAAGTGGTCACAGTAGAGCCAAGAATACGTGTTATATAAAGGGAGCCAAGAACATGTGTTAAACAAATGGAGCCAAGAACATGTGTTAAATAAGTGGTCACAGTAAAGCCGAGAACATGCGTTAAATAAGTGGTCACAGTGTAGCCGAGAAAATGTTTTAAATAAGTGGTCACAGTGTAGCCAAGTACATGTGTTAAATAAGTGGTCACAGTGGAGCTGAGAACATGTGTTAAATAAGTTGTCACAGTAGAGCCAAGAACATGTGTTAAATAAGTTGTCACAGTGTAGCCGAGAACATGTGTTAAATAAGTTGTCACAGTAGAGCCGAGAACATGTGTTAAATAAGTGCTCACAGTAGAGCCGTGAACGTTTGTTAAATAAGTGATCACAGTAGAGCAGAAAACATGTGTTAAATAAGTGATCACAGTAGAGCTGAGAACATGTGTTAAATAAATGTGAAGAGCTCTTGTGAACATGTTCTTGGGGACATGAGAGATACTTGTGTTATTCTCAAATGACTTTTTTTATTTTGCTTGCAGAACTCTTCCACGAGCCATCCACATAACATTCTTTCTAATTGTGCTCATGTTTATACTGACGTATGTGAGCTACATGATAGTTCTGGAGAAATATGACATTGTACAAACTAAGGCCATAGCATTAGTGAGTATAGTTTGTTGTTTGTACATGTGTTAGTATAGTTTATTGTATGTGTATATGTGGGTATAATTTATTGTTTGTGTATGTGTGGGTATATTTATTGTTTGTGTATGTATGAGTATAGTTTATTGTTTGTGTATGTGTGAGTATGGTTTATTGTTTGTGTATGTGTGAGTATAGTTTATTGTTTGTGTGTGTGTGAGTATAGTTTATTGTTTGTGTATGTGTGAGTATAGTTTATTGTTTGTATCTGTGTGAGTATAGTTTATTGTTTAAATCTGTGTGTGTATATAGCTTATTGTTTGTATCTGTGTGAGTATAGTTTATTGTTTGTATCTGTGTGAGTATAGTATATTGTTTAAATCTGTGTCTGTATAGCTTATTGTTTGTATCTGTGTGAGTATAGTTTATTGTTTGTATTTGAGTGAGTATAGCATATTGTTTGTGTATGTGTCAGTATAGTTTAATGTTTGTATCTGTGTGAGTATAATTTATTGTTTGTGGTTGTGTGTGTGAGTATAGTTTATTGTTTGTATCTGTGTGAGTATAGTTTATTGTTTGAATATGTGTGAGTATAGTTTATTTTTTTGTATCTGTGTGAGTATAATTTACCATTTGTATTTGTGTGAGTATAGCATATTGTTTGTGTATATGTCAGTATAGTTTAATGTTTTGATCTGTGTGAGTATACGATCTGTGTGAGTATAATTTATTGTTTGTGTGTGTGAGCATAGTTTATTGTTTGGATCTGTGTGAGTGTAGTTTATTGTTTGTGTATGTGTGAATATAGTTTATTGTTTGAATCTGTGTGAGTATAGTTTATTGTTTGGATCTGTGTGAGTATAATTTATTGATTGTGTATGTGTGAATATAGTTTATTGTTTGGATCTGTGTAAGTATAGTTTATTGTTTGGATCTGTGAGTATAGTTTATTGTTTGGATCTGTGTGAGTATAGTTTATTATTTGTGTATGTGTGAGAATAGTTTATTGTTTGGATCTGTGTGAGTATAGTTTTTGTTTGGATCTGTGTTCTGAAGTCCTAGAATTAAGGAATACAGTTTTATGTCTGTTGTATCTTACAACAGAACCTTAGATATACTAAGTATAGTTGCATTTTTGTTTGTAAGTTTAAATAGAGGCCACATGCCTGTATGCATTTAGGAAGTATAGCTTCATGTTAGTTGAATGCTTACATGGAGGATGTGGATTTAGGAAGTATAATTTGATGTTTGTTGTAATAATCAAACAACCTTATACATAAGAAGTATTATGTCATGATTGTTTGTATGTTCAGAGACAACAGATATGGAGAGTATAGCTTCATGTTTGTTGTAATAATCAAACAACCTTATACATAAGAAGTATTGTGTCATGATTATTTGTATGTTCAGAGACAACAGATATGGAAAGTATAGCTTCATGTTTGTTGTATATTCAAACAGAAGATGTTGATATAGGGATTATACTTGTATGTATGTGTGTCTGTATGTATGTGTGTCTGCGTGTGCATGTGTGTGTGTGTATTTTGTCATCACAAAATGTAATTTTTTTCAACATCACAAAATATTTGTTTTTCATCATCACTAAATATTAATTTTACTGAAACACATTAAAAACGCACCACCTGTATAATCCAGGAACAGAGTGTGAAATGTAAATATAAGTGTTTACAAGTTTACATATTTGGAATCTTTATTCATTTTCCTATGAATCCATGCTGGTCATTAATTTGTACATTTGATTGTTATGAAATTCATTGCATTCTGTGCAGGCAAGGGAGAAAACCAAATATGCAACCAATAACAAAATTCATTCACACTATCCTCAGTATCTGGTATGTCCACCGTGTGCTTGCAAACAAGCTTGGCAGCAGCTCCACATGGAACGCACACGTCTCTGAAGGAAATTCCGGGGAATCAAGTCCCATTCACGTGTAAGAGCAGCTTCGAGCTGTTGCAGATTAGCTGGAGAACCTTGCCTGTAGACTCTGCGTCCAAGCTTGTCCCACAGATGTTCTATAGGGGACATGTCTGGTGATAGGGCAGGCCAATCAATCGTCACAATGTTCTGCTGCTGTAGATATTGCTGCGTAATGCATGCGGTGTGCGCAAGTGCGTTATCCTGCTGGAGAAGCTGCAAGTCTGGATAATTTGTGAATGCAGGAGCAACCAATGCATCCAGAACCTCATCTCGATATGTCACAGCATTAACATTTCCACGGAAGATGTGAAGAGGCAAGCGATGGTGAAAACTGAATCCTCCCCAAATGTGAATACTGCCACCTCCAAATCGGTTGTGCTGACGAACAGCAATCTGCAAAGCGCTCTCCACACCGTCGCCAAATCCGCATACGTCCATCAGCAAAGGATATGTTGAATCTGCTCTCGTCTGTGAATAGGACAGCATTCCACTGCAGTCTAGTCCATCTGACATGTTGCTCTGCCCATTGCAGGCGCTGCTGACTATGTCTGTGAGTCAAGTTTGGCCCAACATAAGGGCGTCTTGCCGTAAGGCCTGTATCTCTGAGTCGTCGTATGACTGTCATTCGAGAGACTTGCCCACGTCTACCCACTATTGCTCTTGCTGTTTGACTTGCCGGGAGAGAACGATTCCTTAGGTGACTCAGCACAATATGACGATCTTGCGCAGGGGTAGTAACTCATGGTTGGCCACTCCGAAGTCTATCCTGGGCACTGCCAGTGGTTCCGTAACATTCATTGAGACGTACAATAGTGCTGTGGGGGCAATTCATCCTTCTGGCAATGGCCCGCGAGCTCATTCCGGTCTCCAACATACCAATGGCTCATTGGCGGTCGTTTTCAGATAGTCGTGGCATTTCAAGCACATGTAATGGGTGTTTTGTCTCAACGGCCTTTTTATACCGAGTATACTGCCACAACGCGTACACATTTTCAGGGTCATAGCTGTTGGGAATCATGTTGCACGTGTAACTTTCATTGTTTTCATGTAGTCTGTACACAAACCCGTGGGTTGAATCATGCACTTTCCATTCCAGCAGCCATTCGCTCTCTACCGCATGACAAAAACGGGGAAAATCCATTTCCACACTTTTTTATTTCCAGCTTCTCGGCATCAGTATATATAATAGTGGTGCGTTTTTAATGTGCTTCAGTATATTTTACCATCACAAAATATTTGTTTTTCATTATCACAAAATATTTGTTTCTCATCATTACAAAATCAGTAGTATGTTGGCATTTTTTGGAGATATTGGCATAAGAAGAAATTTATTTCAAAGACCTGTCACAGTTGGTGACAAGATACTGAAACAGAAAAAAAAAAGTGAAGCATTAGATGTGTGCTGATCTGACATGTCACATAATGTTTGTCTCAGCTTGACCTGTTTATTTTGACTCTTTGTTTTTTTATTCGACCTGTTTATTTTTACTCTTCGTTTTTTTTAATTCTTACTGTCTTTGGAATGTACACCTTGAGACTCACCTCTTGTACATTTATGATGGTAACTGTTATACAAACATTTCAGTTATTATGCCAACGGATATGGGCTCCTTTGGTACCAGTGATGTCCACACTGGTGGCCCTGGCCTGTATTGGTGCTCTTAGCACAGGTGTTATGGGACACTCCAGGTGAGTCTCATGTGTTCACTTTGGTTCTTGTTTACGCTGCAGTAGTTGTTATTTTTAATTAAGGGGTGATGAAAAACAAGACTTAAAGATGGTTCCACATAAATAGCTGAAGGGAGCAATAGGTAGATTTCATCAAGACAGATCCTATACAAAATACATTACTCATTTTAACATAATTCGATACAGAGTAATGAATGAAACTGACCACTTTAAACTGAATTCATTGGCTCTGAAACTGTCACATTTCATTACTAAGAAACTGATGGTGCACTAGATTTCCCTAACAGTTCACAAATCTGAAAAAAAAAAACATGTGAACATCAAAATGTAGTTCTTAATGAATGACAAATACAGAAGCCTTTAAAATAAAAATGTGCTGCGACATCCTTTTGTCCCTTGTTAGTCTCTTATTAGCTTTTGACCATTTTTTGTGTGTTTTATTTTTTTTATAAAGTATCTCGTTCAACCCTTGATGGGTTATAATTAGGACATATGGTGTACTAATTCAAGAAAATAAAGTCAGATTTCCAATACCCAAATATAGTACCTTCTTCCCCCCCTCCACTCAGTCCAAATAGAGTAAATCAAAACCAAATGTTTTTGTGTGTGACCTCCCCTTTCCAAGAAACAAACAAACAATAAAAATAAAAAACAAACTAAAACTAAAATGAAGTCTCATAACTGCTGTGTTGTTAACAAGGTGAAAAGGGGTGAGAAAGCCCGAGGGTGTCCGAGTTTACATCAAATCCACCAATTATCTGCCATTAGCCATACAAGCACACCATCAGACTACCCCTTTTCCTCACACCATCAATGATCCGGTACTTGTGTCTTTTATCACCCATTCTGAAATTCAATGACCACACCGGTTTCCGTACATTTGCCTGCATGGGGCTAGTCTATTTTGCAATTCGCTAGTAGGGTGGCAGGATAATTGTGTCTACATTTGACAAGGATCAGTGCGTAGTGAGGGGACCCCCTCCCCACCCAGCGGCGAAAACAAATAAAGGATCAGTGCGTAGCGATTTCTTGTCAGGGTACAGTTTTGTGGGCCTTAAACAGGGCCGTGGTGCAGTTTTGTGGGCCCTAAACAGGACCGTGGTGCAGTTTTGTGGGTTTTCTGGGCCCTAAAAAGGACCGTGGTGCAGTTTTGTGGGTTTTCTGGGCCCTAAAAAGGACCATAGTGCAGTTTTGTTCTGGGCCCTAAAAAGGACCGTGGTGCAGTTTTGTGGGTTTTCAGGGCCCTAAAAAGGACCGTGAGGGGAACAGATCACCAAGGATCACTGAAGCTATGCACATATCAGGACATACACATGTTTGTTCGTAGCAGCACAATTAAAAGAGGAGGCCAAAATTCTGTAATGTCATGCAGGATACTGTCGAACGGGTCTGACTGACGAACTTTATTCCGATGTCACCACAAAAAGTCACACATGTAGGAATCTAACATGTGTCTCTGTGTTCCGTTTTGACGTTTGTTGCGCTCCGAAAACCTACAGGATGTAAACGATGTAAGGAAGACAGCCATAATTAATGATGAGCTTAAACGACTTCAGGTGGATATAGCTGCACTTCAGGAAACGCGCCTGGCGGGCTCTGGAACGGTGAGCGAGAAGGACTACACATTTTATTGGCAAGGGAAAGATCTTAATAAAGCTAGAGAACACGGAGTAGGTTTTGCGGTCAAAAAATCGCTAACTAACATGGTTGAACCAGGCGAGAATGGATCAGAACGCCTGTTAACGCTCCGCCTGCAAACTAGCACAGGTCCCATCACCCTTGTCAGTGTGTATGCTCCTACTCTGTACTCTGCCTCAGAAGCTAAAGATGAGTTCTACGAGAATCTAGCAGCAGTAATCAAAAGCATACCTAGGCAAGAACAGCTTGTTCTCCTTGGTGACTTTAACGCTAGAGTGGGTGCCGATAATGTTTCATGGCCTTCATGTCTGGGCAGGTTTGGTATTGGCAAGATGAATGAAAATGGACAACGGCTCTTAGAGTTGTGCGTCCACCATGACCTCTGCGTGACCAACACCTACTTTCAGACAAAACCCCAGCATAAGGTGTCATGGAGACACCCACGATCCAAGCACTGGCACCAACTTGACCTGATTCTCGTCAGAAGGCCACTCCTCAGGTCTGTGCTCTCCACGCGCTCGTACCATAGTGCAGACTGTGATACAGATCACTCCTTGGTTTGCTGCAAAATCAGAGCACAACCAAGAAAACTCTATCGTGTCAGACATGAAGGGAAACCACGCATTGATACCAGCAAGATGTCAGACCCTTTCATGATCGCTCAATTCACTGCGACCTTCAAGAAAGTGCTCAGTAGCCCTCAGCATGGTGATACTATTACAGAGAACTGGGAGCATCTACGGAACACCATTCAAAGTACTGCACTTGCCACCTTTGGTAAGAAAACAGCAAAGTCAAATGACTGGTTTGATGCTTCATCAGATGTGATGGCACCTGTCATTGAAGCTAAGCGCAGTGCTATGAATGAATACAAACGTTCACCGAGTGCCAGAACCCTACAGATCCTGAGGGCTACGAGAAGCAAAGTTCAACAAACTGCTCGACGCTGTGCAAATGACTATTGGCTCCAGCTCAGTGAGAGCATCCAGATCGCAGCGCAAACAGGCAACATTAGACAAATGTATGACGGTATAAAGAAAGCACTTGGCCCCCATAAAAGTAAGACGGCACCGCTAAAAACCATCAGCGGAGAGAAGCTAACCGATAAGGGTAAGCAGATGGAGAGGTGGGTCGAGCACTACTCTGAGCTTTACGCTAGAGACAATACCGTTACGCCTGCAGCCCTTGATGCTGTCAATAGTCTGCCAACTATGGAGGAGCTGGATGCCGAACCAACATTAGAGGAACTCAGCAAGGCCATTGATAGCTTGGCCTCTGGCAAAGCACCAGGCAGTGATGGGATTCCTCCTGATTTAATCAAATGCTGTAAGAGCACGCTATTACATCCCCTGCATAGGATGCTGTGCCAGTGCTGGGAAGAGACAACTATTCCTCAAGACATGCGAGATGCCAAGATTGTAACACTGTATAAAAATAAAGGAGACAGAAGTGATTGCAATAACTACAGAGGCATCTCTCTTCTTAGTATTGTTGGTAAGGTTTTTGCCAAAGTCATCTTAATGCGACTACACAAGTTAGCTGAGCGCATATATCCAGAGTCACAGTGTGGATTCCGAGCTGGCAGATCAACAACAGACATGATCTTCTCTCTCCGCCAGCTTCAGGAAAAATCAAGAGAGCAGAAAAGACCATTATATATCGCCTTTATAGACCTCACAAAAGCATTCGACCTGGTTAGTAGGGATGGACTCTTTAAAATCCTCCTGAAAATAGGCTGCCCTTCTAAAATGCTGGAAATGATAAAGTCATTCCATGACGACATGAAGGGAACAGTCCAATATGCTGGAAGCACGTCACAGCCCTTTGATATACGAAGTGGCGTTAAACAAGGCTGTGTTCTGGCTCCGACCCTCTTCGGAATCTTCTTTGCCTTACTCTTGAAACATGCATTCAGAGATGCAACTGAAGGAATATGCCTTCACACTAGGTCAGATGGCCGTCTGTTTAATCTTTCAAGGCTGAAGGCAAAAACAAAAATCAGAAGGGTCACTATAAGAGACTTGTTGTTCGCTGATGATGCTGCAGTCGTCACTCAAAGCCAACAGGAGCTTCAGAGCTTGATGAATCGCTTCACTAAAGCATGCAAGGACTTTGGCCTCACAATAAGTCTAAAGAAAACGAATGTGCTGAGTCAGGATGTGGGTGCTGCACCAGTTATCACTATCGATAACTATGAATTGGCAGTGGTGCACCACTTCACATACCTAGGGTCTACCATCAATGACAAACTCTCACTGGATACAGAAATCGACAGCCGCATTGGCAAAGCTGCAGCTACCTTTGCCCGCCTCACATCGCGTGTTTGGGGAAACTCTAAACTCACAATGAAGACCAAAGCTGCGGTATATAATGCCTGCGTCACCAGCACACTCCTATATGGCAGCGAGACCTGGACGACCTATGCTAAGCAAGAAAGAAGGCTCAATACCTTCCATTTGCGGTGTCTACGCCGCATCCTCGGCATCTCGTGGAAAGATAAAGTGACAAATGTCGAGGTGTTGTCACGTGCTGGCCTTCAAAGTATGTATACGCTGCTTAGACAGCGCAGACTTCGCTGGCTTGGCCATGTTCGCCGCATGGAAGATGGTCGCATCCCAAAAGATATCTTCTACGGACAATTAGCAGATGGCAAGAGAACAGTTGGGCGACCACAGCTGAGGTTCAAAGATGTGTGCAAGAGAGATATGAGGGCACTGGACATGGATCCAGCAACATGGGAGGATGAAGCTGCCGATCGCACTAAGTGGCGATGCTATTTACGGCACCACCTCAGATTGGGCGAAGAGAGGCTCACACAAGAAGCAGAGGTGAGGAGAAAACGTCGAAAGGAGCACCAGGAAAATAAGCAGTTGAGGGCTGTCACCTCAGGGGCGCATTCCCATAGTCAGTTATGACTGAAGGGGCTATTATTATTATTATTATGCGTTCTTTGGCAGCTTTCCACAACCTCTCTATTCGTTGTGTGTTTGCTCCTGTATTTGGGTCGACAAAATTTGCAGAATGATTCACCGTTTCGTGAGTTAAACCTGGCAAATTCTGAATGGTACTATATACGCGCCATTGATCAGACACAACTGTCGTACCAGGACGAATGTTGGCTATGATAAAGGGCATTAGTGTAGCCGCTGAGCGGTCCGGCACTGGAACCATGAAACACTCACTTGTTTCATGACAAATGCCACCGAATACCCACTGCTGTGGAAATACACGACAGGCGTTATTTTTTCTGCGTGTGAACACACTTTCATCAATCTCAACCGTGGTATTGGGACCGCCAATTACAGTGGGATTAGCAATTAGTGAATTTGCACAAACCTCATGGAGGTTACTGTTCCATTTTATGACAGCTTTATTGGCAATTCCTAGCTCTGATTTACAGAAAACAATGCTAGTCATCTCTTTACTCCAACAGTAAATGAACAGAATAATCTGCCTGAAGGACAGATGTGTGCCCTCTAACCATGTGCCAGAACGAACAGGAATGTCCTGCTGACATGTGCGGCATCTCTAACGATCTTGGCGAACTGTGAGAGACAAACTCATGACATGATTGTTAGCACACAGTCGGACGTTGTGTATAATTCCTCGTTCCTGCAAAAACTGCACACAATTCTTTTTGTTTCGTGTAAAATCTGACGACTCCAAGAGATTCATCTTCCATGGCCTTGACACGGCGATTGAATGACACGGTGTTAGATTTGCCGCGCGAATTTAAGAAAAAGTATGGTGTTTGCGTGGCTACTAAATTTTAACAATTATAATCTGTGGGTGATAAAAGACACATGTACCAATGATCCTTATACATTAATTTTAGTTCTTGTTATATACCGTTTTACCATATTGTGCAATTCTCTAGGTCTATCTATTCTCAACACCTGTTCCACAGTTATGGATGAATTGCATGCCTGTAAATAATCTAATATTGGTTTTCTCTGTTGTTCATACTTCCTTCATTTTAATAAGAAATATCATTTTTTTCTAGACACTTTGCACAATAAGGTTCTTCTATTCTAAAATATCCCATTCCTAGTTGCAGTCTAAGAAGTTTCTTATTGCTAGGAATTTTTAGTTCTCTAGATACCTGACATGTTCTTGTTGGAGCCTTGAACAATTTATATGCATGTCTGCTCTTCAGACTTCCATCCCACTCTGCTGTCCATTTGTCAGTTATTATTCTTTTAATTAAGCTTTTTATCTCTGTTTTACTCATCCCCACATTTATTTGGTTTCTATTATTTCTACTTTTCTTAGCTTCTTTATCCATCTTTTCATTTCCTTCTATGCCAACATGTGAAGGTATTCAAGCTATTAGAACATAACATCTTCTGGAGCATAGGTAAGTATTTGCTCTTTTAGCTTTTGACCAGCATTTGGAAAACAACAGCAAACGTGAAAAATAGAAATCAATGGATAAAACATCACAAGAAGTTTTCTATCTCAATTTTGAACCAAATAAGAGTTGAATCATAGCACTAGATGTAAGTTTGTATGCAGGCTTGATGGTATTCCAGCTATAAATTTTTTTGGATAAATATGACGCTGTAATCATAAGTTTATATAATGTTACCCATTAGATTATTCCATCTGTAAGTTTGTGTGGGTAACCTACAGTGGTATTACAGTTATAGAAGATAAAGGTAGTCCCATAGCAGATACTGCTGTAGGGGAGTGAAGTGTTAGAGACTTCACTATACTAGGTTCAGCATTGAGAGGTGGGGTGACCAGACTCTTTCTTCGCTGCCTTTTCCTTCCCTAACTCAGGAGCAAATTCAGGTAACCATTTACAGCTGGGTAGACTGGAGCTTGTTGAAACTGTGCGTCAAATCCGGCACCTTTGATGTGAGAGACCAGCACTCTAACCACTCTGTCAATCAAACGCTGTTCCAGTTATGCAGTTGTATAAATAGTCCACGATGGCTTTTCAGTTACAAATTTGTATGAAAAATCCATAACAGATTCCAGTTATAAGTTTGTACAAAAGGTATTCCACTTGCAAGCTTGACCAAAAACTTGGTGGTATTCCACTTGTAAGCTTGACCAAAAAGTTAGTAGTATTCAGGCTAAACATTTATTTGGATAGCTAGGATAGTACAGTTGTGAGGCTGTAAAGCTTATGCAGAAGAGTATTCAATCT
Organism: Oreohelix idahoensis; assembly: GCA_024509875.1. NCBI lineage: Eukaryota > Metazoa > Mollusca > Gastropoda > Stylommatophora > Oreohelicidae > Oreohelix > Oreohelix idahoensis. The sequence continues at coordinate 547,172 of JAMPIV010000333.1, read as the reverse complement.
TTGTTTATTATGGTTATCCTCTATGTTAATATGGATAATGTGCAATGTATTCCTTTTAAAAGTTTGTATAAATAACCCATTTTGATGTACTGGTTTACATTGGATTTATTTTGGCATCACTGAAAACAGATGTTTACGGTACTTGTATAGTGGTCAGTTTACTCAGTTGTGAATGAATGCATTTCTCATCCATGTTTTCTTACTGGAAACTTTTATTTTTAATCATGTTCAGGATGCTCTTGGCTGCAGCAAGAAAAGGTGATATGCCATCTATATTGAGCACACTTCATCCGACACACCGAACACCAATGGTGGCGATATGTACTATTGTAAGTGCATTATAACAGTAAGCTCTGTACTTTAATTAATATCATTTATTTTTCTGTGCTTCTTCAGTACTGTTGGACAAGCATTAAATATATTAATTCTTCCAGTACCAAGAAAAACAAGGGTTAGGTTCAAGCACACATGGCCACCCATATGTGTGTTAATAGTGGTCTTTAGCAAATTCTTGTTTGGGACGTTCATGTATATAAATACCTTTGTTGTTATATTTGAAAATGAAGATAAATGTGTGTACATTATTGGTTTGCATAATGTTGAAATGAATTCTTTAAAAAAATATCTGTTTTATAACATGGAAGGGGAAAGAAGACAATAAAACATTCATGCATCAAAATTAACCTATCAAGTTGCAATACTGTTCTCTCCCCCTTCAGCTGCTCACCAAGCTGTAGTGTTCGTGTTGTTTACAAAATCTTACATTGCAACAAGATAATCTCTTCTGATGTTTCTACAGTTTTGGCCCAGACACAGTCTTGGATTAGTTGCAATCTGATTATGTTGGCCTGTCCACATGACTTCATTGTTGACATCAGGTCCTTCACTGTCATTTGCATATGATTGAATCTCCTACTCCTGTTGAGAAGTCATCTTCATTGTCATCTGCATAACCACAACAGTCTGAATTAGCATCTTCATCTACAGTTCCTTCAAATAATATCTGATCTACATAAGAAGTCAGCCAGTTAGGTTTGTCAGAGGTTGTTGGCATGGCCATTTTGGGGCTTTGAAAATATGCTCATAAAAACTGCAAATAAAGAAGTAAAGACCCTTGCACATTTGATCACTGATCCATTTCTTTAATTCCCATTACAGTTAAACCAACTCCAGTGAGTGTTCTTTCAGGCTGAGTTAACAATATTTTGTGTTTTGTTTTATTTATGGTGCTGTTAACACTAAATAATGTCATTTATGACATCAAGCAAATTATAATCAACGGTAATGTTGTGCAGGGTTGAATGCTGAGAGCGAGTGCAGGTAAGTGGAGGCAAATGAAGCTCATCTGAAGCTATTGTGCTTTCTCCAGTTTCTTTTGATGAAAAAGTGACACAGCATGACAAAATCAGTAACATGTGGACATTTTGAGACTTTGGTATCACAAGAAAGATCTTTAAAAAACCTTTGCAACAGTAAAAAGTTATTCAGGTGAAAGAATCTGGTGAAAAATTATTTCTTTTTGCAGGCAGTATATCCCAGCTGCCAGATTTTGAGAAAACCTGAGTTCAACGTTTAATGTCATATTGAATTTCTGGACAGGTCTGTGCTTTAAAATGCATATTAATTGTAAGATAATTTTTGACAAATGTAATCTGTGCCTTTTAATAGCAGATGATCTGAAATCTTATAAAATTTAAGTATCTCACAACTGATATTTTCAGCCACATTAATTCAAGGTTTTTTTGTTTTTGTATTTTCTACAAATCAAATATGTTAGGTGTAGTGTTTTCATGCTGAACGATTCCGTTCAAATAGGTCTTTAACTACGCCCGGATGTTGACAGTAGAGCGTGCGCAGTGGACGGCATTGGTCAACCGTTTTCGCTCCTTCTGATGGCTAGGCTCTCAGCCAGTCAAGCTGCATTTGTATTTCAGGAACCAGTTGATTTTAAATGAAATTGAATTATTACTTAGATCTCGTCTAGTTATAGTTCTTCTCTTATCATAACACCAGGCAGTTATGAATCTTATTTGAGTGCCTGGCATATCTGCCTTCGCCATTTCAGTATCTGTTGTTATTATCTGTAGTGATGTCAGTGCTTATACCTTTAGTGATTTCAGGAATACTTATTATTATGTGTGAATAAGTACCGAGGCAGAATTGAGTACACCCCTGGGTAATAGGCTACTTGGTTCTACTCAGCTGTGTTGACTGGCTAGGTACCTGTTTTGTTCCCTATCCATAAATATAATTCCAAGATACAATTTAATGCACTGATGACATATCTTCTCTGATGAACACTTCTCCTTATCTGCTTTAGACTTTTCAGTTTTTTTTACATTGCTTTCAGATAGTTTATGGAATCCTGATGATGTTTTCTGGAGGAGTGAGAAAACTGATGCAATTTATTGGCTTGTATTCCCTGATCATGGGCTTCAAAGTTGTTGCTGCCTTACTGTACCTGAGGTACACAAAACCCACCCTAACTAGACCATATAAGGTAATAAAAGTTCTTTATCCTCCTTATGTTTGTCTCCAGCCCCACCTGTCTGGGGCAGTCTGTCTGTTGTCTCTATATCTCCTTTATCCTTTTTATGTCTGTCTCCAGTTCTCTGCATTTGTTTTGGTTCTTGTCATCCCTTAGGGAGTCCAGAACAAGGACTGATGTGTAATGCTAATAACTGACTTTCTTCAAATATATCCTATGCGCTTTCAACATGTTCTTCTCACCCTTTATTTATTGATATTTGTCTGATTTTTTTTCATGTATTCCACACTAGTGATTCTGTCTCACAATTTCTTCTTCTTCGTTCGTCCTGAAAAGGACGTTGGTTGCGTTGTGTCCATTTACAGCGACGTTCGTCCTGAAAAGGACGTTGGTTGCGTTGTGTCCATTTACAACGAAGCTGCGATATTTGCGCCTTTCAGCCGACACATCCGATTTCAGCATGGCATTTTTGGGACCGGGTTTGCCTTCACTTTTTGATCCCTACTCTCTCAGCCAGACTGCAGTGATGCAGCCTGTTTCCAGGACCACCACTTGGAGGTGGAGTAGGGTCTTGGTCAGCTCTGGTTTGCTGACCCTGACGCATGCAGTCAAGCTATGAGTCGCCAACTGCATTCATCTATCTTGCTGCGTCTTCGGTCCCGTCTCGCAATTTGAATCCTTCTGTTCTGTGCAGATGCCAGTTTATGAACTTGTGTAGCATTTTGGTTATTGTTCTTGTCATCCCGGATATTTCAAAGCCATACACACACACACACACAAAAGCAAAAACATATTTAATACTGTCTTATATTTAATCATATGTAATATCTGAGCTAAAAGAAATTCTAATGTTTCTGGATAACTTGATGTCCTTCAATTTCTAATACACGTCTTGATGCAATAAATCTCCTTTTGCTGTATGTATCCATATTTTTGTTTCATGGTTTGTTCCTCTAAATTTTTTTTTATCCCAGTTTAGTAACCATCTTTTTGGTTAATATTTCTTCAGGACAATATTTTATAACTTTAATAAGATAAGGAAAATTCTCGGCTACCACGACAAGCATGGGAAACAAAGAGCCAGGGATCCAGACCCCCAGGACGACCCAGAGTTCGCTGGGAGGACAACATTAGACAATCTTTGAAGGATCGAGGACTAGAATGGAACCAGGCCAGGAGGAAGACAGCCGATAGGATAGTCTGGCACTCTCTCTTCCAAACCTCTACACCTCACGGTAGAAGGGGAATGACTAAGTAAGTAAGTAAGGAAAATTCTCTGCATCTTTTGGCCAAAAACCATCATCAACCAAGAACTACTTACTCGGAGTAACAAAGAGGACATGCACACCATCATAGCTGGTGATGCTGGAGTTGGGTTGGCCACGTCTTCAGAAGAGACCCTGATGCCATCACAAGAACAGCTATGCTATGGACCCCTGAAGGAAAGCGAAAGAGAGGCCAACCAAAAACAACTTGGCAGAGAACTGTGGAGGCCGAGATGCAAAGAATGAACCAGAGTTGGGGCACTGTACAAAGGATGACCGCAGACAGAACAAAGTGGATTGTTCCCGCCCTACAAGACGCCACCAGGCGTGATGGCCACTGACTGCTTTGACAGTCAGAGGCTAAGGATTAAAGAAGATTATAAGATAAAATTCCTTCAGGATAAAATGTGAATAACCATTTTTAGTTAAGTGTAAATGTAAGATAAGATTTGATAAGCATGTGTAGGTACCATTTCTCCAAAATAAGACTTGATAACTGTGTGGTTAATATCACGGCGCTGATAATATTTGTAGTTAATTTTTTCTTCAGGTCCCTTTGTTTTTCCCTTTGCTGCAAGTGGTCGTATGCTTCAGCCTTTTTTGCCTGATCATCATTCAAGAACCTGTCTGGATGTCCTATGGTGTCCTAATCTATCTTGCAGGGATACCAATTCACCTGACTGGTGTTAAATGGAGACATAAACCAAAGTTCTTTGTCAAGTTTGTAGGTAAGAGGTTATTAACTTTCTCTTGTTGTTTGATAAATTTGAAATGTTTGTACAGGAGCTCATAAATCTCACAGCTATCTTGTAATGCAGTGTTGTGCAGTAGAAAATCAGGAGGACTGCTGCAAGACAATATATTACAATGGAAAAAAAAAAAAGTTAGTTGCTTATCCTTTACAGGACGTGGCAATCAACCCCAGCTTTTATTGGCTGTTTGTGATTTTTCTAGGCAATTTTTTCATTCAGTAGTTTGCCATTGCTTTCTGAACGGTACTGTGCTTATACCATTGTTAAAAATCCACACAAAGCGATCTGCTACCAAACCGCCTGCAGCAGGTTTCGAACCTGGTATATCTGGATTATGAAACTGCATTCATATCCATTAGGCCACAGATGCCGACTTCATATTACAATGAAGGGAGCAAAAATAGTCTGACTAGAAGAAAGGACATTAAAAAACAGCAGATGTTTAGAACCATGAGTTCTGCATCAGGTTGTAGACGTATAAAATCATACAGATGAGAAAGTAAAGTTTAAGAGTTAAAATGGAAAATTATAAATATGAACAAGGATAGCAATCACTGAAGATAATCACAAGTGTAGCGATTTTCAACCAGTGTGTCATAACACACTGCTGTATCATGAAGGGTCCTCAGATATGCTGTTGGAGTTTGGGGAAAGGTAAAAAAAAAAAGCAAGAAAGAAATTGAGGAATAAAAAAATCGTCGTGGTAAATTTTAGAAGTACTATATATTTTTTAATGAAAGGCCGTTAAGAATGAAAACAATAACATTTTAATTTAAAAAAAAAAAAAATTTTATGCTAGTAAAGTTCCAAGAAGGTAAAGGATCTCGTTACATGCCTATTGAGGTATATTGGGAATACAGTGTTAGGCCCGTATTTTCTTGACCATCGGCACACTAGGGGTGATGTGGTCAGCATCATGCCGGCTGCCTTAACCTTCCCAGAGTTGTTCTGGTACCCAATTCATGAGGCTGGGTCAACCCCGGAGGCATTTGTGGTCTAAAAAATCCCACCTCAACTGGGGTATATTATATTGGGAATATGGTGTTAGGCCCGTATTTTCTTGACCATCGGCACACTAGGGGTGATGTGGTCAGCATCATGCCGGCCGCCTTTACTTTCCCAGAGTTGTTCTGGTACCCAATTCATGAGGCTGGGTCGACTCCGGAGGCATGTGTGGTCTAAAAAATCCCACCTCAACTGGGGATCGAACCATGGACCACCGAGCGAAGAAGCCAGTGCACTAACCACTACGCTACCGCGACTCCCAAAGTTCCAAAAACTTTCGTCCCTATTGTTCCAGATCCCAAAATAACTATGCAATGTACTTTTTACCACCTCACCTTTCACCTTGTTAAGCCATCAGTGCTAGTCTTCAGTCGACCATTGTTCGGATCAAATGTGTTACTCGGATCAAATGTGTTACTCCGTGAGTTAGCACTAAAGCATTTTTGTTTGTTATTTCTATTTTGTTTTTTTGTTGTTTCTGATATTAGTTAATTTAAATTTTGTTTGTTTGTTTGTTTGGGCTTATTAGACGTGGATAGATTTCTAATTAAAAAACGTAAGTTAGATGATGAGAAAGAATCAAGTGTAACTGGCACTAGTTCTGGTAGTATAAAACATAGTACAGTGTTAATTCTTTTTTTAAAAATCAGATAAATAAAAGATGCCAAATACAAGATGAACTAAAAAATACTAGTACATAAAAAAAACGACTCTGGCTCAGATTGAGAACTGGCTAATTTAGAATAGAGGAACCCATCTATAAAGAATGTTATGAACCTAATACCATTAAACACTTCTTGCTGGAATGCAAGAAATATGACCAACACAGACAAAATATAAAAGATTACTGCACAAACTGCAAAATAGAACTAAATGTAGAAAATGTCACGGGCACCAAGTCCCCACAAGCAGTACAAAAACTTATAAAACAATATATCACAAAAACAGAATCAACAATTTAAAAGACAACAGGATGAATGGGAAAAAAAATATATACATTCTGAAAGTAAACTCGTACTTATCTTACAATGCCAACAGTAGTAACAAGGCAACATCAACAGAAAGGATTAACACAACCCAGTAGAAAAAGTACATAAATAAACCCCAAACCAATATTAAATTCATGCCAGTATAGACACAAGTATGTTTCTGAACAACACAACAAGCTAACTATCAACCAGAAGTAAAAACCCCATCATGAGGAATAATACAGTACAGCGTGTATAATAAACCTTGATGGAATGTGTAATGGAATGTGGTGTAAACCCATGGCTAACAAGGTGGATAGCAGCTGCCTTAACTGAGAGAGCAGTTGCATTTCACTTGGGAACATGGACATCTGAAACAATGCACATTTGCCAGGGATTACCCCAGGGTTCTCCATTATCAATGGTGCTGTTTCTCTGTACAAGAAATAAAGGGATACTCACGTAAAATCAATGTCAGGTTAGACATAAAATAATAACCTGAGATTTCGCCTCGAGTATTAGCGGGCATACGCAAAAAAAAAAAAATAAAAAAAAAATGGTGCTGTTTAACATCTATACAGCAAAAATAGCTGCAATCCAACCAACAGGTTTGGGACGAACATGAACTTTTACAGATGACTTGCACATTTACAGGACTGGTTCAGATAGACATGAAATGGTTAAAAGCATACATGAGACACTTCACTCAGTTTCTAAATGGTGCGACAAAACCAGCTCCAAGGTCAATCCCAACAAAGCCTGTGTGCTTTGGTGCTCCTTGAATAACTCCATATTGAAAGCAGATCTTCCAGACATTACTCTCAGTGGACAGAAAATTGAAAGGCAGAACAAGTTGAAATACCTTGGAGTAACATTTGATCATGGGCTATCATATAAGTACCATGTTGACCACATCATACTGAAGTGCAAGAGAGGTCTGGCAGCCCTAAAAACAATGGCTGCAGTGCACCATGAGCAGAGACTACTGTCTTGTCTGTAATGGAGTATGACCTGGGAATACTCACACTGTCAATATCAAAGTGTGAATGACTGGAGCGCGTTCAAAACAAAGGGATGTGTATAGTCTTGGGGTGTACATGAGATACCCCCATTGTGATGATGTGGCACAAGCTTGGATTGCTGTCAGTTAGATCCAAATATACAATGGCCCAGGTAAAAGCGTATATGCGGGTGGAGTAAGCCAGATTATATCTGGATGAACTACCAGCAAGTCATCATCAGCCTTGGTAGAGAGTGCAGAACTTGGGCCAATGGGAGAGCAGAGCTGGAAATTGATTAGCTTAATGCTGTGGATGATGATGCCATTGTGTACACTGATGAGTCTGTAATTCGTGGTAATAAATCAGGGTGAGGCTTCTCTGCTATAGTAAAGGGCAGAGACATAGCTGGGCTTACATGATAATTACATCCAGCATGAGAATGGAGGTAGAGACAGTTACTGCTGCCTTAAGATGGCTGTCTGAGACTTTATTAACAAAGTCAGTTATTATATCAGACTCACAATCCATGCTTCGAAAGGTCCAAAATGGATGGCTCCGACATGAATGGAAAACCTGAGTTCAGAGAATTTCCCTTAGGCAGATTGTATGGAAAGAGGACAACTTTGACATTTCTTTCTGTTACTCTCCAGCATTCTGCACCATAGAAAAGCACAGAAAGTACTCAGCTCTCATATAATCTGCTCAACACATCACTGGCTTATTCCTTGTGGTCTGTTTAAACTGAGCTACACAGTTTTGTCTAAAGTGTTGTCTGTATTGCCTGGTTGTAATCAAGCTGGTCTGTATATGCTGCGTATCACTTTTTTTTCCAGAATGCCACAACTTTCATTTCCTGTGGACACTAAGGCAGCAGTTGTTGTGCACTACTGATTTTGGTTTTGGATTGTGGGTTTCAGTCAAGGACAGTGTGGTTATAAAGTTTGATAGTTTCGTAAGGGTTTGTCCTATCTGCCATTTCTGTTTTTAATCTACAGGTGTATTTGTTATTTTCTAGTTATGTTCCATAGATTTTTGTTTGTATTATATTTGTTGATGTGATATGGTGGAAGCATCCATGGCATGTGTGGGTAAAGGTTTGCAGTGTGGAAGGGTTTGGTTTGATTTGGTTTTAAGGACTATTGTCATTGCACATGAACAACTCCATCAGTGCTCCGATCTCCTCCCTTAGATCACACAAGGAGGGTCTCAGCACAGTGCACAAACACCGGCGAGAATCCCAATGTGTGTATATAGGAATCACACATTCTATAAATATATATGTTTCTAATTTTTAAATTTTGCCAGGGCAGCGACCTAATGGCCTACTGTTTACGATTTCCAACTGCAGTGGGATTTTTATCGTGCGCAACTTGCACACGGGACCTCATATTTTTTTTGCCCTTATCCGAGAAGGCTAGGCATCTAATCTCCTACCCATGAGACCAGAGGGAGTATGACATCATTAGGACCACTAGTTCTGAAAACAATTTCCATAAATTATATTCCCTCTACTGGGAATCGAACCTGGTACCTCTAGAATACGAGACGGATGTCAAACTTCTTAGCCACTCTGACCGCCAGTGTGGAAGGGAAATATTCTTAGTGACTTCCACATGTCCCAGTATGTAAAACATGAAGTAATTTTTTGTTTTCAACATGAATATTTGTTACCCTCATTCACACAAACTTCTTACTTTTTATATTCAAGGTCATGTGACAGGCGTCATCCAGAAAGTGTTCAAGCAAGTACCTTCCTGAAAAATATGGACTTGAAAACTGACTTTGGAAAAATAAAGTTTTAAATATTTTTGACTGAGATATGTTAATTCAGGAATATGGACTGAAGGCTGGTTCCAAATGGGGACTAGAAAAGTCTGTATCACCGACTGGAAGAGGTTGACTAATTTTGGCAACATCCCTCAGGTTAGCTGTCCTTATACAGCAGCTTTAACAGATAAGCATACCTTCAGATTGTTACCTCATATTTTTGTATTTTTAGTTACCTGACTCAACCATAGATTCCAAACATGTAATAATGAGCTGCTGTGAGATTTTATGTCAGTCGTATGGCTGCCATAGTCAGAGGGAGCAATGTATCTTGTAATTGTCAGCAGTGATGGCTGCCATTGTTATTGTTGATGTTAATAAAAATGAACATCACTTCACGCTGAGCAAATCCATAGCAAATGTTGAAGGGTATGAATGCTAAATGTTCCTGTTGTGCGCTGGTTGTATACACGATGGATGCATCCATTCATACGTCCATCCCTGCTAGCCTTACATTTGATGCCAAATTCCAGCAATCTTAGCTTTGATGATTCATCTATTGCAGTGTTATTCTCTTATAGGCGATCATTAATTGTATCTAGTATTTCTCCCTTTTCCATATCCTGTGTCCCGACTATGAGTGCTCTTGATTATAGTCTGTCAGCTCTCTCATTATTGCGTACCCCTGCATGACCAGGACAGTAGATCCACACCTATTCCTGCATATTCGAAGCCTCTATCCATGTTTTCCATTCATGCCATAGCCATCCATTTTGAACCTTCCGAAGCACCGAAGCATGGACTGAGAGTCTGACACAATAACTGCTCTTGTAAGTGAAGTTTCACATGGCCACCTTAGGGCTGCAGTAGCTGCCCCTGCTTCCATTCTCATGCTGGAGGTTGTTATCATGTAAGCCCCATTATGTTCAGCGACAGATCCTACCCTTTACTCTAGCCAAGAACCCTCAGCCTGATTTCTCACCATGGAGTACAGACCTCTCAGTGTGTATAACGGCATAATCATTTCCCGCATGATCATGTAGCAGTTGGTTAATGTCCAGCTCCGTTTTCCTATTGCCCCAAGCTCTGCACTCTCTACCAAGGCTGATGATGACTTGCTGGTAATTTGTCCATTTTTTACCTGACTTATTTTTCTCTTCTCCTTTGGATATATTTTCAATTTGGGTCACCAGTCTAAATATAGCCTCTGCCTGTGCCATCTATAACATTCCTCTCTTTATTTTTGCTCCCTTAATGTCAGCTATGTTCCTGTGTGACTTCTGACTGTGGTTATCTGCATATAGGCTTTTGCCTGGGCCATTGCATATTTAGATCTAATCAGTAGTACTCTAAGCATGTACCTCATCATCACAAAGGGGGTATCTCATATACAGCCCAAGACTATACTTCTTCTTCTTTGATCCTTAGCCGCCGACCGTCAAAGCAGTCAGTGGCCATTACGCCTGGTGGCGTCTTGTAGGGCAACAACAAATTGATTCCACTTTGCTCGGTCGGCGGCCATCCTTTGTACAGTGCCCCAACTCTGGTTCATTCTTTGCATCTCAGCCTCCACAGTCCTCCGCCAAGTTGTTTTTGGTCGGCCTCTCTTTTGTTTTCCTTCAGGGGTCCATAGCATAGCTGTTCTTGTGATGGCATCGGGGTCTCTTCTGAGGACATGGCCAACCCAGCTCCAGCGTCTGCCAGCTATGATGGTGTGCATGTCCTCTTGCTTGCTCCGAGTAAGCAGATCTTGGTTGGTGATGGTATTCGGCCAAAAGATTCGGAGAATTTTTCTTAGGCATGTTGTATGAAAAGAGAACAATTTCGACATTTCCTTCTCTGTAACTCTCCAGCTCTCCGCGCCATAGAGAAGCACAGAAAGCACACAGCTCTGATATAATCCTAATTTTGTGCTTATGCTGTAATGAGAGGACTTCCAGATGTTGTTTAGACTAAAAAAGGCTGTTCTTGCTTTGTTCATTCTGTTGTTGATGTCTTTGCTTGCTCCGCCTTCTGGTGTTACTATGCATCCTAGGTATGTGAAGGCATCTGTCTGTTCCAGTTGCTGATTCCTTACTGATATGGGCTCAGGGTTGCTCACATTGAGCGTCATGACCTCTGTCTTCTTTAAGTTGATGTTCAAGCCCACCTGCTGGCTATACTTATTAAGTCTATCCGTTTTTTCCTGGATGTGTTGATGTGAATGTGCTAGCAGTGCAATGTCATCTGCATATTCCAGATCTTCCAATGTAGAAAATGTAGTCCATCTTATTCCTCTTGGATTGCCCTCTGTTGTCTGGCGCATCACCCAGTCTATGACTGTTAAAAATAGAGTGGTTGATAAGGGGCATCCCTGTCGTACTCCTGTTTTCACTTCAAAGGTTAGGTTGCTCTGCCCAATGCTACATGTAAAGTTGGCATAAAGGCTTTTTATGATTGACACTATGCAGCTTGGAATTCCATAAGCCCTCAGTATTTTCCATAAACTGTCCCTATGTATGGTGTCAAAAGCCTTTTCAAAATCAACGAAATTAATGTACAGCTGTCTTTGCCATTCTGAGCACTGCTCTGTAATGTTCCTGAGGGTAAATATATGATCTACACATCTTCTGTTCTTTCTAAATTCTGCTTGTTCTTTCCTCAGTTTGTGGTCTACTGCTTTTGAGATTCTCTGTATAATTATCCTGCCTAGTATTTTGCTGGGAACTGAGAGAAGAGTGATTCCTCTCCAATTATTGCAGTCTGCAAGATCTCCCTTCTTGGGCAGTTTGACAATTATTCCTTTTCTCCACTCTGTTGGTGTTGTCCCTGTTTTCCAGACTTGTGCAAATAGTGGTTCTAATAGTTCTGCTGCTAGCTCTGGGTCTGTCTTAAATAGCTCTGCATTTAAGTTATCATGACCAGAAGCTTTTCCATTCTTTAACCCTTTGATTGCTGTGATGATTTCTTCTTTTCGTGGGATGTCTGTATTAACATCTAGATCATTTTCAGCCTCAGGCTCTCCACATGTAAGCCTACCTTGCCGTGGTTGGAGAGCTTGAGCGCCTCAATGATCCCGGGAGCTATGCCGGCGGGAGTTTTACTCCTGGCAGGGTCACCCAAGCCGGACAGGTCCTGGGTGAGGGGCCAGACTAAATGGGCTGAGGAGTGGGTGGAACCCTATAGGTGTAGATGCAGAACCCACCGGCGAGTGGTACATGCTCTGGTCTGCACCAATCCACCCCCACTTCATGGGTTAAATGCTTTCTTGCCTCATTCTTCACTGTTTGTCGTCTATCACGCCCATGGCGACCGTTGCCTCAATTGGCTGTGTGTGGTGTACCCGGAAACGGGGCCTCCCAGTACTGAGGCAAAGTTAAGTCCCCGATGTCACTTATCGGTGCAGAATTGAGAGAGATGGCTGAGCATCACAATCCCTCCTGTGTTGCAGCATGATGAGAACCCAGCATTGCACACTGAGCTTGGGGGGATCACTTGGGCACCAGACTTAATACTGGCTCTTGACTGGATGGCCGCATGCAGGAGATTTCTACAATGGAGGGTTGGCAGGTGGTGGGTATCGGGAAGTGGCTCTGTGCAGGACGTGAGGATTCCTTGGGAGAGCCCAGAACCAGAGCACAGCATTGTGCAAGCTCTGCATAGTTGGAGAGCCCCCTGGATGACGGGGAATGCACAGTGTGCTACCCCACCTATCCCCAACTGCTAACTTAGAACCAGAAGTGGGGTCCTCTGTATGCGTGCCAGGCCAGGATAAAATGCCTGGGAAAGAGACTGGAGCTCAGAACTCCCTAACTCAAAGTTGCAGGATGGCAGAAAAGCCACGGGAAAGACAGGGCTATTTTGAAGATAACGCAACCATATTTTCACCATACGAGCTCGGACGCCGCCTCGGTAAACAAGGTCCGCGCAGAGCAGTGACACCCCCAGGCTGCTTGCGAATAGTCTACTACTGGGAACATAAACAGATTAGGGATGAGCCCACTCTCCCGTTGAACAGGTGCTAAAGTCGTAGATACTGGGCCAGAAGGCGCACCGGAAACCACAGTATCACGCAACTCGCTTTTTTTTTTCTATGGAGAGTACACCGTCAAATAAATCTCGTTCTGGTGCTCGCCCTGTGGAGCTCCACCAGGCAGGTGCAGTGCCGGGCTCTGAGCCTCGACAGAGCCCACCCTCAGCTACTGGAGGACCCTCTAGACCGTCTTGTGGAGTCAGCAGACGGCGGAGGAGAACTACTGACGAAAACAAAACAGAAAAAGAGAAACCCAGAGTGCCACTTGTCATGATGCACTGGAATGCAGAGGGAGTGAACAGCAAGCAGGCTGGATACAGCAAAAAGACAGAGCTGGAAAACATCTTGTATGAGAAGCAAGTCAGTGTTTGCTGTATCCAAGAGACTCACTTGAAAGCAGATCAAACCTTTAAAATAAGGGGATATCAATGCTTCAGATCCGACAGACAAGATAGACGAAAAGGAGGAGTACTTACTCTTGTAAGGAATAACATTCCTGCACACGAAAGGAAAACCTTCATGGATGGAGCAGAATATCAGCTGTTGCAGATAAAGGTAGACAAGATGGAAATAGAACTCCTGAACTATTACTGTCCGAACAACAAACCCCTGAGTCTCAGCTCTATACAGGTACCAGCCACCAACTTTATAGCAGTTGGAGACTTTAATAGCCACTCCCAGAGCTGGGGCTATAACCATCTGGATCACAGAGGTGAAGAGGTTGAAACTTGGCAAGATGATCACTCCCTAATCCTAGTCAATAATGCCACAGATACTCCTACCTTCTACTCCAGAGGATGGCACACAACTTCAACACCAGATCTTGCCTTCTCCACACCAGATATAGCTGGATCTATTAGTAGAGAAGTAGGAGACCAACTAGGGGGAAGCGACCATCGCCCAATCTTTCTTACTGTCCAGAGTGCAACTCTCAGTACAGGCCCAGCCATTACAAGATGGAACTACAAAAAAGCCAACTGGGGTTTATTCAGGCATCAGGTGAACACGCTGCTGTCTACCCTCAAGGTACAGAACAGAGACATTAATGAAGTGGTAAAAGACTTCAACAGATGCATACTACAAGCTGCAAAAGAAACCATTCCCAAAGGATGCCGGCGTAACTACATACCATACTGGTCCAGCACACTCCAAGAACGTCAGGAAGCTATGGACAAGGCTAGAAAGGACGCAGAGTCTCAGCCTTCACTTGAAACTCACAACAAATGGAAAAAGGCTGTAGCAGAGTTTCAGAGAACAAAGCTAGAAGAAAAACGGAAAAGCTGGAGAACTAAAACGGCATCGCTGAACCTTGAGAAAGACGGCAGGAAACTTTGGAGATTAGTCAAGTCTCTAAATGAAGAGCATTCCTCACCAAGGCAGACTATCACATTGGATGAAGGTGGCAAACTTTTCAGAGGAAAACAAGCTGCAGACTTGTTTGCTAGAAGATACAGTTCAGAAAGCAACTTACCCATTAACATAGACCATCAGAGAGAGATAAGAAAAGAAATACTGGCAACCATGGGACAGACAGATACTCCTGCCCCAATGAGGGAACCCATCACACTAGGAGAACTACAGAAGGCTATTTCCAAGCTTAAGTTTCAAAAGTCACCCGGCCCAGACAAAATCAGCAACGAAATGCTAGTAAATCTGAGCTCAGCAGCAAAGACAAAACTGCTTGAGATATTCAACCACAGCTGGTTGAAAGGAACGGTACCCCAAGTATGGAGAGAAGCCATCACAATACCCATACTAAAGAAAGGGAAATGTAAGACCGAGGCTGCAAGTTACCGGCCAATCAGTCTCACAAGCTGTGTTGGGAAGACTATGGAGCGAATAGTCAACCACAGATTGAAATGGTATTTAGAGTCTGAGCAGATCCTGGTGCCGGAACAAGCTGGATTTAGAGAATGCTACAGTATAGAAGACCAAGTTACTTACTTGTCTCAAGCAATAGAAGATGCCTTCCAGGAGAAGAAAAAGGTCCTAACGATCTGGGTCGACTTCAAGCAGGCCTTTGACAAGGTGTGGAAAGATGGCCTCATTGCAAAACTTAGGAGAAGTGGAATCCAAGGCAACATGATGAAATGGATCCAGTCATACTTGCATAACAGGAGAACTAGAGTCACTCTTGACGGTCTGCAGAGCAGAAAAGTGTTGCTCCATCAGGGGGTACCTCAAGGAGGAGTAATTTCCCCAACACTCTTCCTTGTTTACATCAATGACCTGGTGAAAGATCTCCCTGCAGGAGTTAAAGCTGCCTTATATGCAGATGACCTAGTACTCTGGTGCGCTGATGAAAATGTCACCACAGCAAATTATAGAATGCAGCGGGCAGCAGACATGCTAGTGTCATGGGCAGAGAAATGGCTTATCACAATAAACACAGACAAAACCTCCACAACACTGTTCTCCCTCGCCCCCAAGGACAAATCAGCTAACATACACCTAGGGACAACCGTGATCAAGGAAGAAAGCTACCCCACCTATCTTGGGGTGACATTTGACCAAAGGCTTACATGGAATAAGCATATTGAAAATGCAGAAGGAAAGGCCCGAAGACGACTAGGCATACTCAGAAAATTAGCAGGTACCAACTGGGGAGCAAATGAACGAAATCTAAAGAAGATTTATAATGGAGTAATAAGACCACACTTAGAGTTTAGCTCAGCAGCATGGTCATCAGCTGCTAACTCACATCTGCAGTCTTTGGACAAGGTGCAAAATCAAGCTCTCAGGCTCATTACAGGAGCCATGAAAACTACACCAATAACAGAGATGCAGAAGGTTGCTGGATTACAGACATTGTCCCATAGAAGAGACACAAAAACCATGATCCAGATGGAAAAGTACAACAGTATGCCAATGCACCCAATGAAGGCAAGACTAGATGATCTGGCATTGGGACGTCTAAAGCGTAGCAGCTTTGTGCATCGGGGGAAAAGACTTATAAGACAGCATCAAGAAGACCTATCCATGAAGACAACACCACTGAAGCCCACCCTATACCCTGTACCATGGGAGCAGGCCAGCAGTGCCCTCCAAATTAATACATCAGTCAGTGGTCTCACAAGTGGATGTGAGTATAATGATCTGCAAAAACGAACTGCTACATTGAGTATGATCCAAGAAAGCTATCCCGATCAATCATGGATACATGCCTATACAGATGGATCAGCAACTAATGCTGTTAGGAATGGAGGTGCCGGTATCTTTATCTCATATCCTGACAACCACTATGAGACTAGGCACATTCCCACTGGTAAATTCTGTTCCAACTATACAGCTGAGGTTCAAGCTCTAGAGCAAGCTGCAAATATGATTTATAACACCAACTCTGACTGCCACCAGGTAGTCATCCTCACAGATGCACTGTCTGTCCTGCAAGCTCTCAAGGGTGGTAAACTCCCGCATCTGAGAAATGAACTAAACAAGGTAGCTGCCAAAAAGAGAACCATACTTCAGTGGGTACCATCTCATTGTGGTGTACCCGGAAATGAAAAGGCAGATAAACTTGCAAAAAAGGGAGGAGAATGTGAACAAGAAGATAATGAAGTCACATACTTTGAGAAAAAGAGAGCTATCCAGACTATCAGAAGAGAACAGAACCAACCCAAAGACGACTATCACACTCTCGACCGGCAGGGACAGACAACTATTTTTCGACTCAGGACAGGGCATAACAAACTGAATAAACACATGCACAAGCTACGATTGTCTGCTTCACCACTGTGCACATGTGGATTAAACGAACAAACTGCTGAGCATGTTCTACAGGACTGTCCTCTGTATGACCAGTTAAGAAAGATATACTGGCCCAATGACTCAACACTAAACTCAAAGCTATATGGAGTTAAAGAGGAACTTCAAACAACAGTCGAATTCATCATGAGAACTCGTCTGACGGTGTAATCATCAAAGATGCGATCGCAAGAAGAAGAAGAAGAAGCCTCAGGAACATTCAATTGTGTCTCTGGTGGTTCCTTATTCAGAGTTTCTCTGAAATGCTCTGCCCATCTTGTTTCCTGTCCCTCTACTGTCGTGATGAGATTTCCGTGCTTATCTCTTACTAATGTAATATTGTTTGCACCTCGTTTTCCACTGATGATTTTAGTTATTTTGTATACTGTGCTTTGTTCATTTCTCAGTGCTGCCTCTTCTGCCTGTCTTGCAAGGTCATCCAGAAATGTCCTTTTGTTAGCACGGGTTTGACGTTTAACTTCCTTGTCCAGCTGACTGTACTGTTCACTATATATTTCCTTTAACCTGGGAGACTTAGCTTCTGTTTTTTTTCTTTTCATTTCCTTTCTCTTCGCTATGGTGTTTAGCATATCTGGTGTTATCCAGTCTTGGCTCTTTCTTTCCTGGAATCCCAAGCATGACTTGCTGCTTTCCTTGTATATTGTTGAGATGGTGTTGAATCTCTTGTCAACATCATCGGTCTCTGTTCTATCCTGGCTTTTGATAATCTCATATCTTCTCTTTACGTCGACCATGAAAGCTTTTCTGGTGAGGGGATCCTTCAGTTTCGTGATGTTGTATCTTTTCTGTTTGACTGCAACTGGTCCAGCAGCTCTGAGTTTCACTTTCAGTCTTGCTACTTCTAGGTGATGATCACTTCCCACATCTGCGCCTCTTCTTACTTTCACATCTTGTAGTGCATGTCTCCGTCTGCCATTGATCATTATGTGATCTGTCTAGTTTCTGTTTCGTCCGTTTGGTGATTCCCATGTTAACTTGTGCACTTCCTTGTGTGGAAAAAGTGTTCCTCCAATGACCAGGTTGTTAATACTGCAGAAGCTTATTAATTTGTCCCCATTCTCATTTGCTGTTCCACTGCCGCATTTCCCCATTAATAATAATAATAATAAATTCTTTAAGCACCAAACACGGCGCATAAGGCAGAAACCAGTGCTCTCCAGGTTGTTCGTTGTGACGCCACTCCTCTTAGCTCTTGCACATTGTTTAATCCCAACATTCTTCCTTCTCTTATTATTGTTCTTCTGAGTGTTTCTTTTGGTCTTCCTTTTTTCCTCTTACCCTCAGGAACCCAAGTGAGTGCCTGCAATGGTATTCTGTTGTTTTGCATTCGTAGGACATGACCGATATATGACCATCGTCTTTTCCTTATATAGTTGGAGACATATTTCTGCCTAGAGTCTTCTCTTATTTGTCGATTAGTCTTGAATTCTTTCCAACTGATGTTCATGAGTTTTCTAAGACATTTGTTCTCGAATGTATTCAGCTTGTTCTCCAATGATTTTGTTATTTTCCAACTCTCACAGCCGTATGTTAACACTGAGATAACATTTGAATTAAACAGACGAAGCTTGGTATGTATATTCAATGATCGTAATTTCCAAATGTTAGATAATCTATTGAAGGCGCTAGCTGCCAAAGCAATTCTAGTATGAATTTCTTTTGTTGTGTCACCATCCTGAGTCATTTTACTGCCTAAATAATTGAAACTTTCAACTTTCTGTAGTTTTTCCCCGTTCAGGATGATATTAAAGGTCTCGTTAGAAAAGTTCATAACTTTAGTTTTAGAGGCATTTATTTGGAGACCGAAATTACTCTTTCGTTATAATTATTGTGTGCTCCCACATTCGCATTTAGGTCTCCCATTACTATAATGAGATCGTACCTGGGTGTAGTTTCCATTTCTTTTTGTACCTGTTGATAGAACTCGTCCTTGATCTCTTCATCGCTGTCGTTTGTTGGTGCATAGCATTGTATAATTGTGGTGTTGGTGAACCTCCCTTTCAGTCTTGCTCTTATCAGTCTGTTGTTGATGGGTTTCCATTCCAGTAAAGACCTTTCCATTCCTTTCTTCAGGATAATGGCTACACCTTCGTTGTGCTGACCATCCTCTCTGCCAGAATAAAGTACTGTTTCCCCTGTAGCTGTTTTTATTCTCCCCTTACCTGTCCATCTGCTCTCGCTTATTCCCAGGATATGTATCTTGTAGTTCCTCATCTCTGCTGTGATTTGTCTCAGCTTTCCTGCCTCATTCATTGTTCTGACATCCGGAGTCTCAGGCTCGTATGACTGACAGTGGTGAAAGCTGAAAGGAAGCCACTGGCATGAAAATGGATGCCCCGACCGCAAAACACGAAACCAGAATTGGTTTTTGGAAAGTCAAGACTATACACATCCCTTCATTTTTAGTGCATCTAGTTGTTCACATTGTGTTACTGACAGCGTAAGTATTCCCAGCCCATACTTGATTACCGAAAGGACTTGCTGACGATACAGAAGAAATAGTAATCTCTGCTCCAGGTGCAGAGCAACCAAGGTTTTTAAGGCTGCCAGGCTTCGCTTGCACTTCTGTGTGATTCGCTCAACATGGTATTTGTATGATAGCTTGCAATCAAACATTACTCAAAGATATTTCAGCTTGTCTTGCCTTTCAATTTTCTGCCCATTGAGAGTAATGTCTGGAAAGTCTGCTTTTACGATGTAGTTGTTCATGGAGCACCACATCACACAGGCATTGTTAGGATTGACCTTGAAGCCAGTTTCCTTGCACCATGTAGAAACTGTCTGTAGTATCCTATGTATGCTATTGACCATTTTCTGCAGTTGGAAATCGTAAAGAAGTATGTCCAAAATAGGTGAGGTGAAAATATGAATTATAAGGTGAAATTACGGTGTTTTGAGCAGCAAGTTACTACTGTTATATTATATTGATATTTATCTGTTAAAAATTTTTTATTTAAAATGTTTCTTTCACTTTCTTTTAGAAGTGTGTACCATTATCTCATGAAAGCTGACAGAATATGTGTCTAATATGATACCGGTGTATCACATTCTAAAACCACTTGTGATAATTCTTGTTACATTCAAGAGAATTCATAAATGTATTATTGTTATAATAAGTTTTTTTAATATAGATATTTGAGTATGTTTATTCATCATGTGATTATGTTTACAGCTCATACATGCACGGTTGTTGTGATCAGAAGTATGGGATACATTGTAAAGCTAGGACATACACTGACATACAGTTTATAAGACAATTATAGCACATACAGTTTATATGATAATTCTAGTAGCTAGTGCATACAGTTTATATGACAATTCTAGTAGCTAGTACATACAGTTTATATGATAATTCTAGTAGCTAGTACATACAGTTATATGATAATTCTAGTAGCTAGTATATACATTTATATGATAATTCTAGTACATACAATTTATATGACAATTCTAGTAGCTAGTCCATACAGTTGTATGATAATTCTAGTCGCTAGTACATATTGTTTATAAGATAATTCTAGTTGCTAGTACATACAGTTATATGATAATTCTAGTAGCTAGTACATATTGTTTATATGATAATTCTAGTTGCTAGTGCGTACAGTTATATGATAATCCTCACAATAAATAAATAAAAATTTTTTATTTAAAATGTTTCTTTCACTTTCTTTTAGAAGTGTGTATCATTATCTCATGAAAGCTGACAGAATATGTGTCTAATATGATACCGGTGTATCACATTCTAAAACCACTTGTGATAATTCTTGTTACATTCAAGAGAATTCATAAATGTATTATTGTTATAATAAGTTTTTTTAATATAGATATTTGAGTATGTTTATTCATCATGTGATTATGTTTACAGCTCATACATGCACGGTTGTTGTGATCAGAAGTATGGGATACATTGTAAAGCTAGGACATACACTGACATACAGTTTATAAGACAATTATAGCACATACAGTTTATATGATAATTCTAGTAGCTAGTGCATACAGTTTATATGACAATTCTAGTAGCTAGTACATACAGTTTATATGATAATTCTAGTAGCTAGTACATACAGTTATATGATAATTCTAGTAGCTAGTATATACATTTATATGATAATTATAGTACATACAATTTATATGACAATTCTAGTAGCTAGTCCATACAGTTATATGATAATTCTAGTCGCTAGTACATATTGTTTATAAGATAATTCTAGTTGCTAGTACATACAGTTATATGATAATTCTAGTAGCTAGTACATATTGTTTATATGATAATTCTAGTTGCTAGTGCGTACAGTTATATGATAATCCTCACAATACAGAGTTCAATGATGTCTATAACAAGTAGCTATAAACACATAGAACTTTGCCATCATTTTGCCATCTAGATGGTACTGCAAAGGAGGTGACAGAACACAACTCCAATCAGATAGAAGAGATGCTGTCGATTGAAGATATGGCAGAAAACATCACGAGGCTGCTCAGACAGATTAGGGAAGCAAAAGAGAAGATGAGGGCCATGTCATCACCACCCTACGGATTCAAATCAACAATCGCAACCGTGTCTGCTTCAGAGAAGCAGCACCAAACTCCAATGATGGTAAAAGCATAGAACAGCCTTAGGAACCTGAACATGAAAAACCAAGTTTGCCGCCTAAAGGGGATGCGAAAATCGAGACAAGCCAAACCTCAAAATGTCAGATGCATAAACAAAAGACCACACCATGTACGTCCCAAAATACATCCCCGAAGCGAGACCAGAGATGGACAACACACCATGATAACAGTCTGAGCCGCAAAAAAGATGCGCTCACGGGGATGGAGAGAAAGAGAATATGCCATTCCGATAAAGCAAGCAAAATGGTCCTCACGACATGCAACAGGAAAGGAACATCAAGATCACCCAGGTATCGGGAGGTGAAGCCACACTTAGGGCCTTTCTCGACAATAAAGTGATCAGTATCCTTAGAGACAATAGTGGGCAGGAGAGGCATAATTAAAGTAGGAAGACACGAAAGGGGTGTTATGCTTGTTCTCAACAGCACTGAAAAAGCAAACTCGCTGATGGCCGAGTTGGAATCTGGGCTAAAAGAATTCCAGCTGCCACACCAGACAAAAGTAGTGGTGGAAACCAACAAAAAAACAAAGAAGTTGGTCGTAAGAGGCATCAGCAGGAGCTGATCTACTCAAGACATACACAACCGGCTACAAGAAGAAAACTCAGGAGTCCGGGTCACTGAGGTTGAAACATTGAAGACATGGGATAATAAGGGGACCAACCTAATTATCATAACCGTCGAAGGGACAAGACCAGAGCAACTAATCCTGAACAACGGCTAGAAAAACTGAACCATTCATACTGCCTGTGATGCAGTGCTCAAACTGCCAGCAATCTTTCCACACCAAGAAGACATGCCGGAAAGAGACAGTATTTCGGTATTGTGCTGTACGTCACCCATGTAGTGAGTGTCTCAGGGTGAAAGAGGACCACAACTCTAAAGCCCTAAACTCAAACAGAACCTGCCCAAACTGTCTCAGAAGCCATGGGGCAAGGTACCGAGGATGTCTAGTGTATCAAGAAACTAAGAAAATACCGAAGGAATCCGTGAGCAAAAACATCCCATTCAGAGAGGCAAGACACAGACTGACCTCAGAGGCAACTGTTATACAGGACCCAAAGACAAGAAGTCAGCTGCTACAGCTGACTGCAGATGTGAAAGAAATAATACAAAAATTTCAGGTCGAAAGAAGGAACAGACAAAGCCCAAACTGACAGATGTGACCAGACGATGGGAGATCTACAGGACCATGATGAACGACATGAAAATAATCCAGCCACACATAGAATCCGATATCAAGAAGCTAGCAGAGCTGAAGGAGGAAAATGAAGCAGTCCTCAAAAGAATAGAAATGGAAAGAATGACCATCCAGAAATTGTGGAGAAAAACACATCAGAAAACAACAAGAACGACCAACCGAAAGAAAAATACATCTCTGAAACCCTAGAACAGCTGCTCCCTGTAATCATTGAGAAAGTGATATACCAGCTACAACAACAACAAAAACACAAAAAAACAGAAACGAGATGGTCAAGAACACACAACACTCCACAAACTAGCCAGTAGTCCTTATTAGGATTAGCCTTTCTCAGGGCTGCCAGTGAACTAGCGAGGCAGGACATGAAATACATTATTTTACACACCACCATAAAGCAGACCTGCGACTAGAGGATCCAGTCAGCTCGCAGTCCTTTTCAGGGCCAGTCCTTTTCAGAACTAGCAATGGGCTAGCATTGAAGATGTTAACATGAAATATACCCTAAATATAATCGAATGGTTGAACAGGGTATTACAACAATATAATTGACGCCAAAAACAAACAAAAAGATCATTTTTCTTTTTCTTCTGCTTCTTATGTGCTCTTGAGTTTCACTGCTGCCATTACTTTATACGTTCTGACAAAAATTAGCTGTTGTTCAATTTTGAGATTTATGAATGAACGACAATTATTATAAACAAGCAACACTACCATAGATAATATGACAGTAAGAGACAGTCTCTTGATAAAGGAAATGTTTTAGACTTATAGCTTTCTTCAACTGAAACACTTGCCTGATTATGGTACTTCTGATGATCCTAGTCTGTACACTGAATGTGTGGAAAACACTGTTGCCAGTACAAAGAATTATGGGATAAATTTGTACAAACACATCTAACTTTGTACAAACACAGTAAATTTATACAAATAGCTAAATTTGTACAAACATAGCTAAATTTGTACAAACACAGCTAAATATTTTTAGAGCCTTACTGTGGTATAAAAAAGCTGTAATAAATTATTTGTTTGTTTATTTCCCTTTCTATAAATGCAGTGCTAATCAGGTTTCACAAATAAGAAAGGCTGAGGTCAGAGTTCAGATGGAATGACTGCTGGAGGTCAAAGCTGAAGGCACATTGTTAATTCTATTGTTACTGTATCTTGTTTATTTATTGAATAAACTGAGACAACCACAGTCATATCCCTTTCGGTGCTTCTGGTTGTATCATTTTGCACTTTTTTTCTTTGCCTGAAGAAATGAAGATTTAAGTTCCATGCCAACTGGTACAGGAGATTAGGTTATCTCCACATCTGCCCGTTCCTAGCGTTGTGTCTCTGACAAGCTAGTATTCCAAGAGTATGTAATTAGACTGCACATATCTGAAAGTTTGAAGCCTAACTGAAGTGATGCTTGTAACAGGTTAGGAACTACAGAAGTTTGCAGACTCTGTTACGGCAGCTGCTTCACTTCCCTATATGCGTTCAGATTAGAATGAGCACTGAAAATTAGTATGGATGCATGCACGTCAGATGAGATAAGCTGCCAACTGCACATCGAAGGTGAGCTGCAATGGATCTCCTACATCTGTCTCTTACCATGATGGTACATTGTCAGTGGATGCTTGTGTGTGTGTTTGCTTGGATGAAAACTACTTTTGGTGAAGACTTGTGTTCTGTAGCGAGCTGAGATGCACTGTTTCAATATTGTGACATGTGAGTACTGCCTTAAGTACATGATAGTTTTGTTTACATGGGGACAATTTTCATATGTTTAAGTGCTTGTTGAGTATGGTGTTTTCTGTTCTTAGTTGGAAGATTGTGTGCTGCTCCACACATTGTAGGTTATTGATGTTATCATTGTTGTTGGGCTGGGCCATTTCTTTATACAAGGCACGTCCAGCAGACTCATTTTGCCCATCAGTTCAGCCATTCCTCTTTGAAGTTGTTTTGGAGTATTCATTTAGCTGTCTGCATGTTTGCTGGAGTGTTTGTTTGAACCATGCTTGCTCCTAGTTTCACTAGTCTTTGTTCTTTATCGTGAGATTGTTGTGAGTCTGTGATTAGCTTAGACTTGAGATTGTGATGAGTTTTTTGTGAGTTTGATGTTTTGGAATTTGAGTAAAATTCAGCGTGATATCACAGAACATGGGTGAATTTATGGTCAGAAGGTATGGAGAAATTTTAAGATATTGTCTAAACAAAACAAATTCAGGACTGGACTGGGATAAACACTAAATTAAATTACTATAGAGTAACCATATCGTTCAACGTAAAAAGGAGGACAATATTAAATTTTTTGGCGTGGAAAGGGGACAAAGGAGGAAACTTTAATGAAAACATAGGACATATTTATTTTAATTAATAAATGAAAGTGGAACTTATTTATTACGTATCAAACAATAATGTCATAAAATCACCTTGATTTTGTGACTACTAATATATTAAAATGATAAAAATCATCCTTAACGAAGCAGGATTACTTTTTAAATACATACAGAAACATTGTCACCCTCAACATTATGCCCAGTCCAACATTACATTTTGTTACAATAATCCCCAAGTAACACATTTCTCTGATGAAGTCGTTTTTACAAGTGTTTCAAATAGATATTTTGAAATTGTGTGTACATGCAAACTACCAACTTTCTTGTCAAAATACTGAATGGCAGTATATGACACATTTTGCCCCAGCCATGTTTGTTCACATCAGTGGGAACTCCATAGTGAGCAATGCTGTTTTCTGCCAGTGTTTCAAAACGTTTACCAGTCGGATGCTTTGCAGTCACAGAAATGACACTAGCTGTTGTTCTGGTCCTGTCGCATGCAAATTTCTAAATAGTTGAGAGTATTTTGAAGTACAGTTCGTTGAATTGAAACTACTTTCATGTTTCACAAAATCAAAAGGGTCTTCTTTAGCAGTAACTTTTTCTATTCCGCGCTTATTTCTTTTGTAAAAAAAAAAATTTCAGATTTGATGGTGAACTTTCAGACACAGGTGCCTTAGTGAGGCTTTTATGTTTTCATTTTTGCGTGTATTGTGTTTGTATTTCTTCTTTTTTAAACAGAAGCACCTTTATTTGCTACTGACACAAATTTGCCACCTGCACACGAAACATTCTGCTTCTGAATTTTGCCGACCTCTGGCAAAACATGGAAATTTCTTTTTTTCATTTCGCCTGTCAATAAACACTTTCAGTAGGTTTGTGTAATAAATATATAATGTCATTAATTGATGTTTAATTCAGTATTAAAGTTAAAATTATCTGTAATTTGCAATAGACGTCAAGGTTTTAATTGATCTAATACCGTCTTATCATTCAAAGTTGGTTGTTTTTTTCATAACAGGTGGAAATAAACAAACAGCGAAAATTACAAATCCTGAGTTAAAATATGATGATAATCTATTATAAACAATCCATCAATATAAAAACTTATGGGATTCTGAATAATTTCCTTGATTCTGTGGAGGTCACGACTTTAATTCAGTCATCGGAACTTAAGTTCAAATGTTGAATTTTAGAAATGGTAACTCTCGTGTAATTTTTTAAATCGCAAAAAAAAAAATAACCCGGATATTTCATCATTAAAAAAAAAATCTTTCCGGACGTACAGTTTAGGCATGGTAAGCCGGACAAATCCGGACGTATAGTAACCATGATATAATTCCTTAATAATATTTACAAATATTCATTTACATATTTATTATAGGCTTAGAGTGAAACAGTTTATAACAATTAGTAAGATTAATTTTTAACGAAGCATAATTTTAAACTGTCGTTAATCATTTTCCCAAAATGTCTTTTTTCTAAACAGTAAACATTTTCTGTACTAGGAAGTCATGGTAGGGAAGCTAGGATTTCCTTAAGCATTTAGCTCTGGGTTGAGCTGTAGCACAGATGAGGGCATTGCATTTTAATGTCTTATGGTGTTAAGCCAGCAGGCGGTAACTTTCTTCACTTATATGAATCAGATGTTCTTCTTCTTTGATCCTTAGCCGCCGACCGTCAAAGCAGTCAGTGGCCATCACGCCTAGTGGCATCTTGTAGGGCAACAACAAATTGATTCCACTTTGCTCGGTCGGTAGCCATCCTTCGTACAGTGCCCCAACTCTGGTTCATTCTTTGCATCTCAGCCTCCACAGTCCTCCGCCAGGTTGTTTTTGGTCGGCCTCTCTTTCGTTTTCCTTCGGGGGTCCAAAGCATAGCTGTTTTGTGATGGCATCGGGGTCTCTTCTGAGGACATGGCCAACCCAGCTTCAGCGTCTGCCAGCTATGATGGTGTGCATGTCCTCTTGCTTGCTCCGAGTAAGCAGATCTTGGTTGGTGATGGTATTCGGCCAAAAGATTCAGTGAATTTTTCTTAGGCATGTTGTGTGAAAAGAGAACAATTTCGACATTTCCTTCTCTGTAACTCTCCAGCATTCCGCACCATAGAGAAGTACAGAAAGTACACAGCTCTGATATAATCTTAATTTTGTGCTTGTGCTGTATTGAGAGGACTTCCAAATGTTGTTTAGGCTAAAAAAGGCTGTTCTTGCCTTATTCATTCTGATGTTGATGTCTTTGCCTGCCCCGCCGTCTGGTGTTACTATGCATCCTAGGTATGTGAAGGTGTCTGTCTGTACCAGATGCTGATTCCTTACTGATATGGGCTCAGGGTTGCTCACATTGAGCGTCATGACCTCTGACTTCTTTAAATTGATGTTCAAGCCCACCTGCTGGCTAAACTTATTAAGTCTATCCGTTTTTTCCTGGATGTGTTGATGTGAATGTGCTAGTAGTGCAATGTCATCTGCATATTCCAGATCTTCCAGTGTAGAAAATGTAGTCCATCTTATTCCTCTTGGACTGCCCTCTGTTGTCTGGCGCATCACCCAGTCTATGAATGTTAAAAATAGAGTGGTTAATAAGGGGCATCCCTGTTGTTCTCCTGTCTTCACCTCAAAGGCTAGGTTGCTCTGCCCAACACTACACGTAAAGTTGGCATAGAGGCTTTTTATGATTGACACTATGCAGCTTGGAATTCCATAAGCCCTCGGTATTTTCCATAAACTGTCCCTATGTATGCTGTCAAAAGCCTTTTCAAAATCAACTAAATTAATTTACAGCTGTCTTTGCCATTCTGAGCACTGCTCTATAATGTTACTGAGAGTGAATATATGATCTACACATCTTCTGTTCTTTCTAAATCCTGCTTGTTCTTTCCTCAGTTTGTGGTCTACTGTTTTTGAAATTCTCTGTATAATTATCCTACCTAGTATTTTGCTGGGAACTGAGAGAAGAGTGATTCTTCTCCAAATATTGCAGTCTGCAAGATCTCCCTTCTTGGGCAATTTGACAATTATTCCTTTGTTCCACTCTGATGGTGTTGTCCCCGTTTTCCAGACTTGTGCAAATAGTGGTTCTAATAGTTCTGCTGCTTGCTCAGGGTCTGTCTTAAATAGCTCTGCATTTAAGTTATCATGGCCAGGAGCCCTTTCCGTTCTTTAACCCTTTGATTGCTGTGATGATTTCTTCTTTTCGTGGAATGTCTGTATTTACATCTAGATCGTTTTCAGCCTCAGGAACATTCAATTGTGTCTCTGGTGGTTCCTTGTTCAGAGTTTCTCTGAAGTGCTCTGCCCATCTTGTTTCCTGTCCCTCTGCTGTCATGATGAGATTTCCTTGCTTATCTCTTACTAATGTAATATTGTTTGCACCTCGTTTTCCGCTGATGAATTTAGTTTTTTTGTATACTGTGCTTTGTTCATTTCTCAGTGCTGCCTCTTCTGCCTGTCTTGCAAGATCGTCTAGGAAATTCCTTTTGTTGGCTCGGGTTTGGCGTTTAACTTCCTTGTCCAGCTGACTGTACTGTTCGCTATATAGTTGCTTTAACCTGGGGGACTTCGCTTCTGTTTTCTTTCTTTTTATTTCCCTTCTCAGTGTTATGGTGTTTAATGTTTCTAGTGTTATCCAGTCTTGCTTCTTCCTTTCCTGGAATCCCAAGCATGATTCGCTGCTTTCCTTATATATTGTTGAAATGGTGTTGAATTTCTGGTCTATATCATCAGTCAATGTCTTTTCCTGACTTTTGGCAAATTGATATCGTTTCTTTATGTCAGCCGCAAAAGCTTTTCTGGTAAGGGGGTCCTTCAATTTGCTGATGTCAAACCTTTTCTGTGTTGTTACAATTGGTCCAGCCCTTCTTAGTTTCACTTTCAGTTTTGCTACTACTAAATGGTGATCACTTCCCACATCTGCACCTTTTCTTATCTTCACATCTTGAAATGCATGTCTCCATCTGCCGTTAATCATGATGTAGTCTATCTGGCTTCTGTCCCGACCATTTGGTGATTCCCATGTTAATTTGTGAATTTCTTTATGTGGGAACTGTGTTCCTCCAATGACCAGGCTGTTAATACTACAGAAACTTATTAATTTATCCCCATTTTCGTTTGCTGTTCTGCTGCCGCATTTCCCCATTACTCTTTCATTATATGTATTGTGTGTACCAACTTTCGCATTGAGGTCTCCCATTACTATAATAAGATCATATCTAGGTGTGTCTTCCATTTCTTTCTGCAGTTGTTGATAGAATTCATCCTTGACCTCTTCATCGCTGTCATTCGTTGGTGCGAAGCATTGTATTATTGTAGTATTGGTGAATCTACCTCTCAATCTTAATCTTATCAGTCTGTTGTTGATGGGTTTTCATTCCTTTCTATTCCTTTCTGTAGAATAATGGCTACACCTTCATTGTGCTGTCCATCCTCTCTTCCAGAGTAAAGTACTGTTTCTCCTGTTGCTGTTTTAACTTTTCCTGCCCCTGTCCATCTGCTCTCGCTTATCCCTAGAATGTGTAACCTATAGTTTCTCATTTCTGCCGTGACCTGTTTTAGTTTACCCGTCTCATTCATTGTCCTGACATTCCAAAATCCTATTCTTGTATCATGTTCTGCGGTCAGGACGTCCGTTCTCATGTCAGTGGCTTCCTTTCGGCTTTCACCACTGACAGTCATACGAGCCTCAGACTCCGGATGTCCGTCCCGCAGCAAAGTTTGTTTATTTGTTGTTGTTTCCGTAACTTCAATTTTTTTTTTACATAGACAGGGGTGTCAGCCCTATGCTAAAACCCCCAACCTGGAGGACCAGGGTGTCTGCTTTGGTCTGACCCCTGCCCGCGCAAACCTGTCCAGCTTGGTAGAACCTTCCAGGAGTAAAACTCCCGCTGGCATAGCTCTGGGGGTAATCAGGGTACGCAAGCCGCCATACCTCGACAAGGTATTGACACCGGTGATGGCAGGAAGCAGATGTAGGGGGCGCGAATTCAAGTAAAAGTAGAGAACGAAGAGATGTCCGATAAATGGAAAAAAATATCTGCAGTTTTATACGTTCTTGTACACCATAAATATCTTAGGCATACAGTAACCGACAGGGTTAAGTCTGAAGAAAGGAAATAAAGAAGGGGGTTGGGTAATGAATAAGGCCAAGAAAAGGAGGTTCGGGAATGAATAATGCCAAGAAAAGGCGGTTGAGGAGACGAAGGAAAGTGGATAGATGTAGGAAAACATGACCAAAGAAATGTACCGTAAGTCTGAAGAGACATACAAGCGCGTTTACATTTTATCATCATCATCTCAACCCGTAACCCGTCATGGGTCGTAGGGGTGCCATGGTGGAAGCATCAGCAGACAGGGTCCTCCACTGCTCTCTATCCTCAGCAATGCGTACAAGTGTGGAAAAACCCTTTCCTGCCCATTCTTTGATGTTATCAGCCCAGGATTTTCTTTGCCTTCCTCTTCTCCGTTTACCTTCGACTGTTCCCTGGAGGATCGTTTTCGAAAGGGAGTCATGACGTGTTACATGCCCAAACCAGGCAAGCTTTCGACGTTTCACTACTGACAAAAGTAGTTCTTGGTGACCTGCATAGGTGTTTATCTTCTCTCTAACATAGACATTTGTTTTGTGCTCTTTATAGCAAATACGCAAAATTCTTCTATAACATTTATGCTCGAAAGCCTGAATCCTTTGCTCCGTATCTGCAGTGAGTGTCCAGCCCTTACACCCATGCAAGAGAATAGATAATACAAATAATTTGTATAATTTGATCTTCACAGGAAAACTGATGTTACTTTTCCAGATCACATTCAACCTTGTCATGGCAGCTGAGGCCATCTCAAACCTTGTCTTGATTTCTTTACTTGATCTTCCATCACTACATATAGTGGACCCGAGATATTTAAAGGTGTTAACTTCTTCTAACCATGGTACGCAACCAGACGATACGTCAAGGCCTTAAATCCTACCCCCTGCAGACGCAAGTAGAACAGTCCCAATTAAGATGGTTTGGCCATGTCTGCAGAATGGGAGAAGATCGGCTACCACGACAAGCATGGGAAACAAGGATCCAGACCCCCAGGACGACCCAGAGTCCGCTGGGAGGACAACATTAGACAATCTTTGAAGGACCGAGGACTAGAATGGAACCAGGCCAGGAGGAAGACAGCCGATAGGATAGCCTGGCGCTCTCTCTTCCAAACCTCTACACCTCACGGTAGAAGTGGAACGACTAAGTAAGTAAGTAACTTC
Organism: Oreohelix idahoensis; assembly: GCA_024509875.1. NCBI lineage: Eukaryota > Metazoa > Mollusca > Gastropoda > Stylommatophora > Oreohelicidae > Oreohelix > Oreohelix idahoensis. The sequence goes on along the minus strand of JAMPIV010000333.1, from coordinate 515,771 downwards.
TTCTAACGTTTATCACAGAGATATAAATCTATTCGGGTGTATCTTGCGCAAAGTTCATTCCGTCCTTTGTACGATTTTACTGAATGAATGGAATTTTTTTGATGAGCCGTGTATATACGTTTACATTTGATGGACCATGTTGTGAGAAAAATGTTGTCCTCACTTGTTGAAACATGGTATTATTCATTAGATTTTGAGGGAGTTCTTCTTCTTCTTCGATCCTTAGCCGCCGACTGTCAAAGTAGTCAGTGGTCATCACCCCGAGTGGCGTCTTGTAGGGCAGCACCAAAATGCTTCCACTTTGCTCGGTCGGCGGCCATCCTTCTTGTAGTGTCCCAGCTCTGGTTTATTCTTTGCATCTCGGCCTCGACAGTTCTCCGCCAAGTTGTTTTTGGTCGGCCTCTCTCTCGCTTTCCAGAAATCCATTCTGGTTTTGTGTTTTGCGATCAGGGCATCTGTTTTCATGGCAATGGCTTCCTTTCGGCTTTCACCACTGTCATTCATACGAGCCTCAGACTCTGGATGTCCGTCCCGCATCAGAGCGTTTTCATTTGTTGCTTTTTCCGCCAGGGAGTTAAATTGGAATTATATGTTACTGATAGAGGACACTTTACTGATAATGTACTTTCGATACCTTGGACAATGTGTTGTGCTGTTTATATGAAGACTGGATTTGCACTAGCAGAGTTTTCCTTCAAGGAAGTTTATGTGCCTTTTTTTTTTAAAACCCCTGGTCTACGTCAATCACGTCATTTGTCCCATATATATGGATGTGTGTCGTGTGATATATAACGATAGAATATTTTCTGTCCATCCCTTGGTGTTAACTTCCAATTATACTGTTGTGGTCATCGTGCTAGTTTGACTCCAAGTTCTATCTTTCGTCATGTGTTCAACAAAGTTTTATATCTTTTTATCTTCTTCTTCTTCTTCCATCCTTAGCCATCAACCGGCAAAGCAGTATGTGGCCAGTACGCCTAGTGGCGTCTTAGGGCAACAACAAATTGATCAATCTATCGCTGTTTCCACCACGCCTAGTGGCGTCTTTGTGGAACAAAAACAGACCAAACAATCTATCATTGTTTCCGTAATCAGGTTGGTTGGCAAGCAGGTGATCAGCCCACTGTGATATCTTTTTATGGGTCGAAAATATTCTATATATACTGAAGCACATTAAAAACGCACCACTATTATATATACTGATGCCGAGAAGCTGGAAAAAAAAGTGTGGGAATGGATTTTCCCCGTGTTTGTCATGAGGTAGAGAGAGAGAGAGAGAGAGAGAGAGAGAGAGAGAGAGAGAGAGAGAGAGAGAGAGAGAGAGAGAGAGAGAGAGAGAGAGAGAGAGAGAGAGAGCGAATGGCTGTTGGAATGGAAAGTGCATGATTCAACCCACGGGTTTGTGTACAGACTACATGAAAACAATGAAAGTTAAACGTGCAACACGATTCCCAACAGCTATGACCCTGAAAATGTGTACGCGTTGTGGCAGTATACTCGGTATAAAAAGGCCATTGAGACAAAACACCCAGTACATGTGCTTGAAATGCCACGACTATCTGAAAACGACCGCCAACGAGCCATTGGTATGTTGGAGACCGGAATGAGCTCGCGGGCCATTGCCAGAAGGATGAATTGCCACCACAGCACTATTGTAGTCTCAATGAACGTTACGGAACCACTGGCAGTGCCCGGGATAGACTTCGGAGTGGCCAACCACGAGTTACTACCCATGCGCAAGATCGTCATATTGTGCTGAGGCATCGTTCTCTCCCGGCAAGTCAAACAGCAAGAGCAATAGTGGGTAGACGTAGGCAAGTCTCTCGAATGACAGTCATACGACGACTCAGAGATACAGGCCTTACTGCAAGACGACCTTATGTTGGGCCAAACTTGACTCACAGACATCGTCAGCAGCTCCTGCAATGGGCAGAGCAACATGTCAGATGGACTAGACTGCAGTGGAATGCTGTCCTATTCACAGACGAGAGCAGATTCAACATATCCTTTGCTGATGGACGTATGCGGATTTGGCGACGGTGTGGAGAGCGCTTTGCAGATTGCTGTGTTCGTCAGCACAACCGATTTGGAGGTGACAGTATTCACATTTGGGGAGGATTCAGTTTTCACCATCGCTTGCCTCTTTACGTCTTCCGTGGAAATGTTAATGCTGTGACATATCGAGATGAGGTTCTGGAAGCATTGGTTGCTCCTGCGTTCACAAATTATCCAGACTTGCAGCTTCTCCAGCAGGATAACGCACGTGCGCACACCGCATACATTACGCAGCAATATCTACAGCAGCAGAACATTGTGACGATTGATTGGCCTGCCCTATCACCAGACATGTCCCCTATAGAACGTCTGTGGGACGAGCTTGGACGCAGAGTCTACAGGCAAGGTTCTCCAGCTAATCTGCAACAGCGCGAAGCTGCTCTTACACGTGAATGGGACTTGATTCCCCGGAATTTCCTTCAGAGACTTGTGCGTTCCATGCGGAGCCGCTGCCAAGCTTGTTTGCAAGCACACGGTGGACATACCAGATACTGGGGATAGTGTGAATGAATTTTTTTATTGGTTGCATTTTTGGTTTTCTCCCTTGCCTGCACAGAATGCAATGAATTTCATAACAATCAAATGTACAAATTAATGACCAGCATGGATTCATAGGAAAATGAATAAAGATTCCAAATATGTAAACTTGTAAACACTTATATTTACATTTCACACTCTGTTCCTGGATTATACAGGTGGTGCATTTTTAATGTGCTTCAGTATAATTTTGATTTTTTTTTTTCAATAATTTTTTTTTCAAACTTTTCCTGGATTTTATTTATTTGTTCTCTTCTTTCTCCACTACATGTGTCCCATATTTTGTGTTCACATTTCAAGGGCCTCAATTCTTTCTTCTAACTGCTTGTTCATTGTCCATGTTTGTGCGGCATACAGTAGCGAAGAATATATATATATATATATATATATATATATATATATATATATATATATATATATATATATATATATATATATATATATATATATATATATATAACACTCGATGACTTATTATTAAGTTTTGTCGATGCTAATATCAGTTTGGCAGTTATTATCTGCTCATGAACCACTTCTGTTGAATAAGCACGTCAAAAGCTCATGCACCACCAGATGTACGGGTGCCCTTGAAACGATCTCAGTGCCTCAGCGAGGAAAAAAGTGCAACACATGCGGGAGAAAAGTTCTAATCCATCAAGTGTTGCGAGTTATAGTTCTTAGTTTTAGACGTTTCACGAATGTCGCATGAAACACACGTTTATTTTCTTAGAAATCATACGAGTAAGTCACCCGCCAAAATATAGCGTGGTATTTTCTTCTGCATGTCTTCATGATGGCCCAAATTCTCTTGTGGTCATTCATCTGGGTGCACTGGTTATGAAACTACGGAGCAACGCGTCAAAAATGGTACTGGGAACAGTGATTAAAAAGCCAATAGACTTAAACTGGACTAATTAATTGTCGTGGTTGAGTTTGAGTGTAGAGTATTTGTCGAGTTGGACAATAGTAGTGAAATCGACAAGGGATAGTGGACTGACAGAGTTATAGATTACACTTTAGATAAGGTGTAAATAGGAGATGGACTTGAGACAACCTGGAAGAAGATTTATTCAAAGGATCTCTCTCTCCAGGCCTCAACTCACTTTTACTGTCTAAGCATCTCCGGCTCTCACTCTTTTCTCTTATCATACCTAGAGATTCTAGTAAAGAGCTAAAAATACAAATATGGATGGAAAGGTCTTGAACAGCGTATTAATAAAGGTGTAAACTTTATTAAAGAAGAAAAAGCATGGAATTAATGCATATCATCACAACAACATAAAATTACATCAATAATCAACTAATCATCAATAGTCATCAATAATCATATACACCAACAACCACACACACAGATCACCATTTATAAAACCTGTAGAACACAGAGAGATGAAATAACTGAGTGTCAGCCCGTCCGTTTTCGGGACCATATGAAATAGCTCCAGTAAGTGGTTTTTTCGTATATATCCTCCATCGGTGATGGAATTAACCTGAATAAAATCACTGTATAGGCGCTATCATTGGTGATTCCTCCCTACTGGCGCGAGGTGGGCTGGAAGACTCTATTTACCTTCTGTTTACCAAAATGAATAAACTGCGTGGCAGTCCGTCCGTTTTCGGGGACCAGATGAAATAGTCCAGACAGTGTGTTACTTGTAGATCCTTCGTGAGGGACTATGCCTACAAAACTGTCCTTGTTGGTACTATCATTGGTGACTCCCCCCTACTGGCGCGAGGTGGGCTGGGGGACGCTGTTTATCTCCTGCAGACCAACTGAATGAACTTAGCGACAGCCTGTCCGCTTTCGGGGACCAAGGGGAATAGCTCCAGTAAGTGGTTTTTTTCGTATATATCCGCCATCGGTGATGGAATTAACCTGAATAAAATCACTGTATAGGCGCTATCGTTGGTGACCGCTACTCGCGAGAGGGGGGCTGGAACTCTGTCCATAGATGGCTGCTCATACGTGCGAGGTTTTAAGTATCCAGAAAATACACCAGAAGAAGTCACTTGAGGACAAAGAGACCCAGGCGCGCTTATCCGGCGCAAGGCTCCGCTTGGCTGTAAATCCTGTTTAAACTGGTTTGGCTGTGGTTTGCTGAGTGCCCCGTTTAGGCACAAAAAAGGCGGGTGATATGGAATTCTGCTGTAGGCATGCTGGGCGGGTTTGATATTCTGGAAGCCGCAATGCTCTGGCTGGTAATCCAATAGGCGAGTAGAGAACTACTACTGCGTTTGGCGATTCCAGATTTTGCGTTGGCTCCGTTGCACTGCGTGAGCTTAACTTCTTCTTCTTCTTTGATCCATAGCCGCCAACCGTCAAAGCAGTCAGCGGCCATCACGCCTGGTGGCGTCTTGTAGGGCAGCAACAAATTGATTCCACTTTGCTCGGTCGGCGGCCATCCTTCGTACAGTGCCCCAACTCTGGTTCATTCTTTGCATCTTGGCTTCCACAGTTCTCCGCCAAGTTGTTTTTGGTCGGCCTCTCTTTCGCTTTCCCTCGGGGGTCCATAGCATAGCTGTTCTTGTGATGGTATCAGGGTCCCTTCTGAGGACATGGCCAACCCAACTCCAGCGTCTGCCAGCTATGATGGTGTGCATGTCCTTCTGGTTACTCCGAATAAGTAGTTCTTGGTTGCTGATGGTGTTTGGCCAAAAGATTCGGAGAATTTTCCTTAGGCAGATTGTGTGGAAGGAGGACAGTTTTGACATTTCCTTCTCTGTTACTCTCCAACATTCCGCACCATAGAGAAGCACAGAAAGTACACAGCTCTCATACAGTCTTAATTTGGTGTTTGTGCTGTATTGGGAAGACTTCCAAATGTTGTTGAGAACAGCAAAGGCTGTTCTCGCTTTATTCATTCTGTTGTTAATGTCCTTGCTTGTTGCGCCGTCAGGTGTTACTATGCTTCCTAGGTAAGTAAATGTGTCTGTCTGTTCTAACTTCTGATTCCTTACTGTTACTGGCTCAGGATTGCCCACATTTAGTGTCATGACCTCTGTCTTCTTCAAATTGATGTTCAGGCCAACCTGCTGGCCATACTTATTCAGTCTATCGGTTTTGTCTTGAATGTGTTGGTGTGAATGCGCGAGCAGTGCAATGTCATCTGCATATTCCAAATCTTCCAGTGTAGAAAACGTTGTCCATCTAATACCTCTTGGACTGCCCTCTGTTGTCTGGCGCATCACCCAATCTATGACTGTCAAAAATAATGTTGTTGATAAGGGGCATCCCTGTCTTACTCCTGTTTTCACTTCGAAAGTTACATTACTCGATCCGACACTGCACGTAAAGTTAGAATAGAGGCTTTTTATAATGGAAACAATGCGGCTGGGAATTCCATAAGCCCTCAGAATTTTCCATAGGCTGTCCCTGTGTATGCTGTCGAAAGCCTTTTCGAAATCAACAAAGTTAATGTACAGCTGTCTCTGCCATTCTGAGCACTGCTCTATAATGTTCCTGAGGGTAAATATATGATCTGCACATCTTCTGCTCTTTCTGAAGCCCGCTTGTTCTTTCCTCAGTTTATGGTCAACTGCTTTAGAAATTCTCTGGATGATTATCCTGCCTAGTATTTTGCTGGGAACTGAGAGGAGGGTAATTCCTCTCCAGTTGTTGCAGTCTGCAAGGTCGCCCTTCTTGGGCAATTTAACAATTATTCCTTTACTCCACTCTGTTGGTGTTGTCTCAGTTTCCCAGACTTGTGCAAATAGTGGTTCTAATAGTTCTGCTGCTAGTTCAGGGTCTGCCTTGAATAGCTCAGCATTCAGATTGTCGTGACCAGGCGCTTTTCCATTTTTTAGCCCTTTGATAGCTGTGATAATTTCTTCTTTTCGTGGAATGTCTGTATTTACGTCTAAGTCACTTTCAGCCTCTGGAACATTCAGCTGAGTCTCTGGTGGTTCCTTATTCAGTGTTTCTCTGAAGTGCTCTGCCCATCTTGTTTCCTGCCCCTGTGCTGTGGTGATGAGATTTCCTTGCTTGTCTCTTACTAACGTTATGTTGTTTGCACCTCGTTTTCCACTGATAGCTTTAGTTATTTTATAAACTGTGCTTTGTTCGTTTCTCAGTGCTGCCTCTTCTGCCTGTCTTGCAAGGTCATCCAGAAATGTCCTTTTGTCAGCACGGGTTTGACGTTTTACTTCCTTGTCCAGCTGACTGTACTGTTCACTATATATTGCCTTTAACCTGGGAGACTTAGCTTCTGTTTTCTTCCTTTTCATTTCCTTTCTCTTCGCTATGAGCTTAACTTGGCGTTGACAAAAAAAAAGGTTTTGATTCAGGAACGGGGTTGACGATTCGTTGCTAGATGTATACAGAAACCCTCTAGATCGAAGAGTATATGACTTTCTTCGCCTGACTGAAGTCTGCTCTAGCGATTCGGTCTTCCTGAAACCCGAAAATGACTAGAACATAGGCAAACACATTCTAGTATTGTGTTAAAGTTTGCCTTATCTCATGATGGTCATCTACGGGCCAGGAAAATTTACGAATGTCTTTGTCTATTAAAACCAGTCTACTCTTATAGATTACAAGGGACGCCCCCCCCCCCCCCCCCGGGACACCTGGCCTGCATACCTCTACAGAAGTTCGGCGAAAGACGTAATCTAGAGTAAGACAACAGAAATCGTGCGAAAGTTCCCCAGGTAGAGAAATGCATAACATTATGCTCTATCTTGTCTAAGGGGCAAAACTCAAAGACTGACCGCGGGTTTGTCTCCCCCTGTTTCCAGGATGCATAATATTATGATCCGAAGCAGCGTTCTGGAAGCCAAACACAGGGACCCTTTCGCTCGTGATCAAAGGCTTTAAACGTAAGAGATATTCCCCTGGTCAGACCAGGTGCGGCTTAGATAATATTATCGTTCGCTGACCGCTACAGGCCGGAACGTAACCAAACCTCGGGTGGGGTTTGAGAAGGTGAAAAAATGAAAGAAAGAAGAATACAAAATGACGAGGAAAACCAGGACATTTAAAAAGTAATCAAATTATGGACAAGATGGTAAAATAGATTATCGGTCACGTGACATTAATCAACAGCTGTCACATCACAACATGTTGTTTAAATGTAAGGATATCTTTTAAAATCTTGCCTTGGTACTCAAAAATCTCACACGTTCCCAAAATCTCCTTAAAATGACATCTCCCTTAAACTATTCTGAAACATCTATTATTCAGCTTTACCGTAACTATAATTAAGTATTGAATCAGTGGTTCTCATGATTTTTGCATACAAGTGGTGTCAAAGGATATGCGCCCGGAATAAATTCACCACCGTTTATTTATCTATTACCTGCCAGTCCGCAGGATCACATAATATATATCTCTGTATATTACTTCACTAGAGCCGCTCCACTAACGGCGTGAAGTTATAAATATTCATTTTTTATTCCATAGCGTCAACACGCGAAATAAAATTGTCCTTATAATGACATAAGAGCCGCCTGTGAATCATTATTATGCACCTTAGCGGATTAAGATCATTGTTCAACAACTTGAGAACCACTATCTCTATAAACGAAAGCGTTATTTATGCAATCCTTTAATTTTAACATCTCAAGAATCTTCGCTCCTATTATAAAAACTAAAAATATGTTTCTAAACCTTTGAAACTTCTATACACATTCTTACATATTTTCCTACAAAACTTTTGTCTGCGAACTAGCTAATCTGGCCCACAGAGCTATAGAAAGTTCCCTACATTCTAAAAAATCTAAAATCGTAATTCTCTCTCATCTGTACGATCTTAGATATTTATAAACCTTCTATTTTGCACCTCAAGTGTCAACAGACTGAACTACATTTTAGTTTTGTCAAAATAAATGCGAGAAATAATGCTGCATGCTTTCATTGTGCGTTATGAATTTAAAAAAACAATTATAACTCTCTATCCTACAAGAATAATGCTCCAGGTTGAGTATTTGCAACGCATACAGACTGGTGGTGCAGGAGGAGCATGGTGTACACTGTCACAGTCGTTGGTTGAAGAGAAGTTCTAAAGAGATCAGCAACAAAGTATGAACAAAACAAGTAAAGGAATACGTTGAGACACTGAGGATCACTTTAAAAAATCTTGTAATCATCACTGTCTGCCATCTTCACAACAAAAGGTTGACTGCAATAGATCTCCAATGTCTTCTATCTCTTGTCTTTGGTTTGGTTTGGTTTTTGAACCCCGCACTTGAAAACTGGTGTTTTTTTGTGTGCAAGGGATACCCGGTTCAACCCCATGTAGGTTATAACTTGGGTATATAGTGTTCAATCTCTTGTATTGACGATGCACTCTGCTAGACTCTTTCTTGTCCATCTCTTGATGTTATCTTCCCACTTATAGCGATGTCTTCCTCTTGCACGTTTGCCTTCAACTTTTCCTTCTGTCATGGTATTCAGTTAGGTGTGATGTCTTTTTACGTGTCCAATTTCCTTCTTTAATTCTCTTTTCGTTACTAGGTTTTCTATGACCTCTTTATGTGTTTCTTATCTTTCCATGAGATGCATCCCAGTCTTCTACATATCCACATCTCAAAGGACTCAATTCTTTTTTTCAACTGCTTGTTCAAAATATCGTAGAGACTAGACTGGAACAAGTTGTAGGCGTCAAAGAAGCAAAGCATGATAGCAAACCAGGCAAAAGTAAGTGATCTTGTTCGAAAACCAGTGATCGATTCTACCTGTCACACTTGACAGCACAAGTAGTAGATGGAAGAATGAAGGACAGGTAAGAGTGTAAGAAGAACTGTGTGAATGAATGCAATAAGATATGTGTGGTGTCCTTAGTTTTCGTTCACGTTTGGAGATCTATTTAACAACAACGTCTTATTAAGTTGTTGAAACTTTTCGTTGTGTGCCCCTTTTCTGATTTACGCCTTTTGTATGTGTGTGTGAGAGAGAGAGAGAGAGAGAGAGAGAGAGAGAGAGAGAGAGAGAGAGAGAGTAGCTGTTAACAATTTTTCATCCACTCGGAAACGTTTCACTGTTGAAGGCTTCTGCGTCAACAATTTAAGATATAACCGAAGTCCAAGTTTGTTGGTCCCAGCAGCGACTGCGTTCTGTTTGCAGACAGTTCTGTAAATCGTCCGTATATTCACGAAGCTATAAAGCAAATAGTTCGCCTTAATATATTCAGGTCTGCACATTACCTTCCGGCGTGCCTAGCTCTCAGCAAACCTGGAACATCATAAGCCCTCCAGAAACCGAGACGGGGGATCCACCCTTGAGTTCACGTGAGCTCACCGGCCTTAGAGTATAAAGTAAGTCAAAGGTAGACTATGTAGTTATCGTACATCGTCGCTGAAGCTGGAAGGTAAGTCAGTACTACTCTCTCTCTCTCTCTCTCTGTTTTAAACGTATCTTTAATCTGTTCGTTTCTCTCATGCAGTCTTTAAGTGTGATAGATTAAATGAATCGGCACGCAGTTGGACACTTCTTTGACTTGTGGAGTCCGTATTTTCCTTTTCTTGGTATTAATTACTTCCAAAAGGTTTTTAAAAAAAAACAAAAAACAATGATCTTTACCTGAGGTGCGCGCAGATTAAGGCGATGCGAGATAACCGTTGTATGCATACAAGTCATACCGCATTTTTATTTATTTATTTATTTTAAAAGTTTAATAACCTGACTACCTAAAATATAAGTCCGTCGGTACCAAGCAACAATGACAGTTATATATTCCACGGGTAGCAGATAAGATTGATAATGATAATGATGATGATGGGGTTTGTCTAGGAGTGGTACAGATGACGGCCGTATGTGGTTTTTCTGTTCCTCATATGTTAGGCATTTTTGAAGCAGATATTCAGCATTCGTTTTATCAGTGTCACATTTACGCTCGTCAGTAGCTTCTATCTTCGCCTTGTTGAATAGATGGTATCTCAGTTTGTTGTGGCCGGTGCGGAATCTGAAGATTAGCTCTTTTTCACGTCTGCTAAGGTGGTAATATTCATCGGTTTTTTTTCTGGCGGCCTGTACGCTCTGCTTCCCGCCTGTTCCAGTATGTGCTCCTGATGTAACTCTTGGCCTCTTCAAAAGTTATGCTTGTATCAGGCTTTCCACCTTCGTTTGCCAATCTGGCAGCCTCTTTATTTCAAGGGATGTTGCAATGAGATGGGACCTATTGTATCACAACTCTTTTTAATCGTTGACTTCTTCTTCTTCTTCGTACACTCTCAGACGTGCACTTGAATGTTCTCAAAGAAAGCAGTAGTCAGTTTGAGGCTATTTGAATCCCCGTAAAGCTTTTCCAAGAAAGGAGCTGACGTCGGCCATATGCGCTTTCTCTGTACCGCATATAAGGGGCAACTTTGAAGCAGATGTTCAGTAATTTTATCAGTGCCACAGTTACACTGATCGTTAGTTCCTATCTTTAGCTTGTTGAATAGATGGTATCGCAATCTGTTGTGGCTAGTGCGGAGTCTGAAGATTACCACTTGTTCTCTTCTGTTGAGCTGGTAGTCAGCATCATTCTGTGTTGACATTGTTTGTGGAATATTACTCTTAGGCCATCCAGGTCTGCATTATTCTGACTCTTCGGTGTTGCAGTTTATGGACCGAGCATTATTGAAGAAAATCACTTGTCTCTCCTCGATGTGGTTATATGAGAGAACCTTGAGAAAAACCGCCAACTTTATGAGAGAAATAGATGTGGTTATGTGAGAGAAGCCTGAGACAGACCGCCAACTTAATGCTAGAAGTAGTAATTGTTATATAAGTGAGAAGGACAACGAAGAAGCGACTTGGAGTACAAGCCACGAAATGGCAGAATAGGTGACTGACCATTGAAGTTATAGTAGAACAGTTTACTTTTTAATTGTTTTTATTATCTGTATTTTTCTGTTGGATTTGTTGCAGCATTCTAGCGGTTATGATTATTAGAAGTCAGGGCGGGATGAAGACCGAGAGAATGACAGACTGAATGAGTGGCTAGACGTTTTAGAAGTAAGGGCGAGTTGAAGTAACATATCGAAGGAGTAGCTAGACGTTTTAGAAGTAAGGGCGAGTTGAAGTAACATATCGAAGGAGTAGATAGACGTTTTAGAAGTAAGGGCGAGATGAAGACCAAGAGAATGACAGATTGAATGGGTGGCTAGACGTTTTAGGAGTAAGGGTGAGCTGAAGACCAAGAGAATGACAGATCCAAGGAGTGGCTAGACGTTTTAGAAGTAAGGGCGAGATGAAGACCAAGAGAATGACAGATCCAAGGAGTGGCTAGACGTTTTAGAAGTAAGGGCGAGATGAAGACCAAGAGAATGACAGATCCAAGGAGTGGCTAGACGTTTTAGAAGTAAGGGTGAGATGAAGACCAAGAGAATGACAGATCCAAGGAGTGGCTAGACGTTTTAGAAGTAAGGGCGAGATGAAGACTAAGAGAAAGACAGATCCAAGGAGTGGCTAGACGTTTTTTAAAGAAGATAATATATGGTCAAATAAATCTGTCAAGAGCTCTACGTGTCTGCCCAGATCGATTAATGAGACCAGATATAAAAATAAAGTTAATTAAGTCGTGACTGACCTTGAAAAACTTCAGCAGCTGTTCCTCAATGTTGTATTTTCCCTTTATACTCTGAAATGAGTTTTGTTTAGTTTCGTGAAGGTTTGTGATCGCCCTTGCCTGGTGCGCTCTTATAGAGCGTTGGGGGTGGGTGCTGCTTATATGAGATCTAAGCAGGGCGATCTCTGTAATAGTGGGGACATTAAATAGATTGCGTGATTTCCTGCCTCTTGTTTTTGTTACACGCTTTCATTTAACTTCACTTGTATGTCACTTTCATGTCACTTTCAAATCTTGCAATCGATTTTTTAATCACTTCCAGATGAGAAATAGCTCTGAAACTTGGCATAGTTGTGTATTCCCGATGACAATACAATAATCAGTCAATTATTACACTCTGACAAAATTGTGTCTCTTGTCTTTATGTTACACTCTGGCAAAATTGTGTCTCTTGTCTTTATGTTACACTCTGACAAAATTGTGTCTCTTGTCTTTATGTTACACTCTGACAAAATTGTGTCTCTTGTCTTTTTGTTACACTCTGACAAAATAGTGTCTCTTGTCTTTATGTTACACTCTGACAAAATTGTGTCTCTTGTCTTTGGGTTACACTCTGACAAAATTGCGGCTCTTGTCTTTATGTAATACTCTGACAAAATTGTGTCTCTTGTTTTTACGTTACACTGTGACAAAATTGTGTCTCTTGTCTTTATGTTATACTCTGACAAAATTGTGTCTCTTGTCTTTATGTTACACTCTAATAAAATTGTGTCTCTTGTCTTTATGTTACACTCTGACACAAGTTTCTGTCTTTTTTTGTTGTTGTTATACTCTAATAAGATTGTCACGAGATGGATTTTTGGGGCGATCTCTTTATGATTTCTCTTTCACTACGGCAGTAATCAGTTACATGTTTGTACTGATTTTATTTGCGTGATTTTCCATGGTCACACCTTTTTCTTTCGGTTTGCTATGTAGCAGAGAGTTTGTTTGTTCAAACATTTTGCACCCCTCTCAGGGATAAGTCATTACATTTGCAAGGAGCGGCAGAGGTAATATTGAACGGCAGGCTTGTTGGTGATTCTCGCGTACCCAAGCTTTGCCGCTACAGATTAGCCCTACAATCGCCAGCGTGTTTACTGAAATCGCCGATAAAGGCCAGAGTGCGGGACAGATAACGAGATTACCCGTCTGCGAATAGATTACTTTCTGATAAAGTAATAAATTGTTACATCTGGAACACATTGTTGTATGAGTTTACAGATGTGTTGGTGAGTTCACCTGCCAGAGATCGGATATTTTCATGCCATATACGGAAGACTTGACTCCTACCTTACGTTTAAAATGTTTCCATGTCAGGAAAATTTTGAAATCAGCCCACCCTCCCCCCCCCGCCCCCCCCCCCCCCAACCAGCTTGTTTGAAATGATTGGAGCTTTTTCTTTGCTTCGTAACAAACAGAGCGAGGGAAGAGAGTGAATATAACCTGACACGTTTCAGTGTTAAGACACTGTGAGATTCATGCTTGCCAAGACACCAGGCTTGCCAGAAGTTAGAATTCAGAATTCCATTTTATTGGAGAATCTTGACGGACTTATAAAAACAGCCCAAAAAATCTCTATCATTTTAAATAAGGAAAACCGGAATATCTGAGGAAACTGAACACGGAGTCAGAGAGGGAATTAAAGTTAAAATTAACGACCCCAAGTACACATGTAAAAAGGCATCGGCTAGTACCTTAACTTCCTTCATCTGAGCAAAAAGTCTGTGAGCCAGGATTGGTGTAAGTTGTCATTTTACATTCTATATTTCCATTACTAACATGTGAACTAATATGTATATATTACCATGTGAATATTAATATGTGAAAATCGCTAGTGGATGTCCCAGTCATTTGAGGCTGGCAACCTGTTGCTGCTAAAAACTTGTAGCAACTTATTCTGACCATGCATTCTGACTAGATTCATTTTTTAATGCATGGGAAGGAACTCATGAAATTGTAGTCACTTTTATTTCTACAGTCGTCTAATCTTGATAGCTATCGTTAAGAAGTTGTCTTATCTTGATAGCTAGGGTTGCCGATAGCTGTGTGAACGATTTTGAGTCACGACCATATATGGAGCGCTCAGATCGTCAGTTCTTTGAAAACAGTTGGCAATCGCAATGTTTCAAGATTCATTTCCTTTTAAGGTAATAGGTCTTAAGTCGAACATCGTAGAACATTCTTCGTTTCGTAAATTGGCCTGAGTTGTATTCGATTCGCGTGTTCTGCGCATGTCCCTTTTTGTGGCGTTGGTAAAACGATTTCCGCCCAGGTCAGTCTGTGCTGAGAAGCTGTGAAGGCGAGACGTAGCTATGTGCTAGTCTTCGCTTAGTTTATTCAGGAAGGAGTCCTCATGATTGTTGTTCCTATCTTGAGATGATATATCTCTGTGTTATTCCTAATGCCCGGAGGCATATGTGATTATTCATTTAATTCCTTATGAACAGGTAATTAAATCCCATTTTTGGCTGAGTAACTTTATCGCCATCTTGTGATGTTGACTTTTGCTTAGCCTGCCTTATTCTAAAGTCTACGATATGACTAGTTTGCTCAGCTCACGATCCACTTAGATTGTCACGCATCGATTGATGCCTGTCCTACGGACTATTTGCTTCCTGAACTTTGTTGATGGATCTAGGTTTGATACCTTTGCTGTTTGCTGGACAATAGAGGACGATAATGTGGCGCTCAAAAGACATGCTTGTCTTGTTGAGGTCAAATCGAGGAGACCATCTTTAATCTCCTAGTTGATATCTACTAGCTCTTATGGAAAGGGGAAGTTCACTACCTGACTACATGTACAGCTTGTCATGATATCCTAAAAGGCAGATGATGCACATTATTTTGATGCTGTCTGCTGTGCCAGTTGAATTGTCTACATATGTAATAATGACTGTTTGATCGTACCTATGATGTACCTGCTTGTTTATGTCTACACACTTCGTCATTGTGGCGTTTATAATAAATTATACAAAACCGTCACTAGCTGTTGCAAGCATCATTGACTTTTCACATCGTGAGTTAACGTGACGTCAATGTGTGGATTGCCTTGTTCGTAATGCTCACTGTCTGTATACACATCTACATCACACTTAAACCAGACTACAGACACCAAGTTACTACGCCTCATCATCCCTGGTGTCTGAGGGTGGCACACTACTCCGCAAAGGCCAGGATTATCATACCTTGAGAGGAGCAGATGAATTACAACACCCTCAACGTTGTGTGGCAAATGCGACATCCTCCACAGAACATTTATCAACACATATAATACTTACGCAACATTTGCAACGCAACATTTGGTGGCCATAAGCTGGTTTGTTCTGGTACCAGCATACTCGGGGTCCCTTACCCACTTCATTCAACAAGAATTCAACAAACTGCATTGTTCCAGAAATCAACATACAGCGATTTTTTCAAGACATCTACATACAGAGTTATGGCAGTACCCGGCGTTGAGTCATACATTGCCAGTTGAAACGTGTTGCTGTCGTTTGTGAAGGTCAAGTGCCGATTGAATAAGAAGGCAAAGTACCGATTCAAGCAATTAACGATTGAATAAGAAGGTCAAGTGCCGTTAGTTACACTACCTGTACTGTTTAGAAGCTCAAGTACCATCGTCATGGCAGTTGAAGCAGTCCAGATGTACCATCATCGTTGGATCTTCATTCCTTAGGACGCTGATTGTCATCTGTTTTTTCTGCTGTGGCTGACGTTTGGATACCAATAAGTTAAGTGGCCTGTTTGTTTGTGAACTGTGCCCTTATACTTCTACTGAGTCTTCTGTGTTTCATCTCATTCTTTTGTTTACATGTTATATGTTTATGTGTTATTTGTATATTTATATTTATATGTTTATGTTTCTGCGGGTTTTCGGTTGGGCGGAGTCTCCCTTAGATCATACCACGTGATAGAGGTCGTCTATCGTGAGCGTTTTCTATAGGGTGTGCAATTTCCGATACTGGAATTTGCAAAGCGACTTCTGTTGCTAATTTTTTGTTAGTTGTGATGCCATGTGTTAGTATTGTTTTCGTTATTTTTCTGCATTCTTTAGTTCTGTTTTGATTTGTTTGTACTTGCTAGCCTCCTCTTTACTATAGTTTAGTTTCATACAACATTTTTGTTTATACACTGTGGTGTCTTGTATTTGTGTTATCTTCTCGTAGATATCATCACATTTTTTGTGATATTTCTTTAATTTTCGCTTTATTTTTTGTTGATTTCTACGAATGTTTTCGTATTGTTGCTAAATCTTTGTTATTGTTTACATTGTATTGTTTACATTGTATTGTTTACAGTGTAATGTTTACATTGTTATTGTTTACATTGTGATTGTGTTTACATAGTCATTGGTTACACTTATAGTAGTTAATTCACATTTAATAGTGGGTTATGCTTATGCATTACTACTACACTGATGATTAATAAATGATGAATAGTATTGTGCACTATTGAATGGGAAGTGCACCTATGATCAAGAGTTGATTGATGATATTTCAAAAAGGTATATACACAAGTTCTTTGATATAAGACTTGTTTCCCACAGAGATTGGGATAATAATATAGTGTTGTGAGTAAACAAGTGCTTCATTTAAGACTTGTTATAATTAAATTTGAAATAAGATAATTAATTATTTCAGGTTGTGGACTCATATTATTACTCATCATGGCTACATTTGAGCACTTTATTGAGCAGGGTAAATTGCTTGGGAAGACTGGTGATAAGTTAGAAGAATTTGCAACTGCTCAATATGATAAAGCAATGGAAGCTGAACAAAAGAAACTGCAGATGCAGGTGGATGAAAAAAGATTCCAAATGGAAATGGAAAAACAAAAAAGAGAAGCAGAAGCAAAAGCTGAAGAGAAGAGACTACAAATTGAGTCTGAAAATAAAAGATTTGAAATAGAGGCTGAAAATAAAAGACTTGAAAAAGAGGCTGAAAATAAAAGACTTGAAAAAGAGGCTGAAGAAAAAAAGTTACAAAGAGAAGCAGAAACAAAAGCTGAAGAGAAAAGACTTGAGGCTGAAAATAAAAGACTTGAAAGAGAGTCTGAAGAGAGAAAAGCAAAAATGGAGCATGAAGAAAAAATCTTAGCTTTGGAAATTGAGAAATTAAAGGTGATGAACATGGGTAATGCTAATGATGCAAATAAGGTCTCAGATAAGACTAATGCAAGCACTTTCAAACTTAACCTACCACCATTCAATGCTTCCATCGACGATATAACATTCTATTTGGACAGATTTGAAACTTCATGTAAAGTACATAACATAGATAAATCATTGCAGGTTTATCATTTGTCCAAAATACTTAGAGGTGATGCTTTAAGTATGTTAAGTATGGTAGATGAGCCTGACAAGAACAACTATGAGGTTGTCAGGGCTATGTTGTTAAAAAAATACCAACTTGACGAAGACGGCTATCGTCTTCAATTTAAAAATATGTTACCAGAAACTGGTGTGCAATTCTCTGAATTCATTTCAAAGACACGTCTTACTTTTTTACGTTGGGTGGAGCTGTCTAAGACAGAAAAAACTTATGAAGGACTTATGGACTTAATACTTAGAGACAAAGTCATGTCTTCTGTCAATGAGTCTTTCCTTGCTTTCCTTCATGAACGTAAACCTAAAACAATAAAAGAAATGGAAGATTTCTGTAGCCAATACATAACTGCGCATCCTCACGTAACTATTAGTAACTCTAAAGTAAAAGAAGGTCTGCCAGTTGCTTCGGCAGCACCTTATGGTCAAAACTCTAGTAATAGATTCCAACAAAATTTTGATAAGAAAAGTAACCGTAGTTACGGTCAAAATTATGGAAATCAATTTCAGGGTGATTCTTCGTCGAAGAATTGGAGACGAGCTGACAGTCCTCGTTACTTCCAACATAATAATTTTAGGCATTTCAGAAGAGGATATGGTAACAGAGGGTTTTCCTCGCGTAAACCTCAAAACCAAACAAATAGATGTTCACATCAATGTGGACATGATAATAATCATGGAAACTGTGGTTCGAAACATGATAACAGTTATAATAGAGACAATAACAACAGTGATAACTTCAGAGGTAATAGTAGTCGCGGTAGATCTCAATACAAAAAAAGAGATATCAGCAGGCTAACTCGGTTCAACAAGAATCTCAGGGAGCCTGTAATCAGGTTTCTGATAATAAAAACTCTGACGCTGTCACTTGTTCTTCATTTGACTTTGGGAGAGCAAACAAGTGCCCCCAATGCAGTACTTTGTTCGAACCGACTACAATATCGACTTTGAGTTGTGGTCACCCTCTCCCCGCTCTTCCTGCTTCGGTTGCACATGACGGGAGAGGTTCTCTAATCCTACATAAGGGTCTTGTTAATAATACTCCGGTCTCACTACTTTTCGATTCCGGATGCACCACTATTGGTGTTAGACAATCGCTTGTAGATCCATCCTGTGCGACAGGAAGGGTTATCAAATGTGTCACATTTGGCGGCACTCTAGAGAAATATCCTACTGCTATAATTCACATTGCCACTCCTTTCTTTACGGGAGATGTGCATGCCTGTCTCTTACCTAATCCTATTGCGGACCTTATTATTGGTCGTATCCACGGAGTTAGGGAATGTACCCCACAGCAGATTGCTGCTTGGGAAGATGATAATATGCAAGCTACCAATGCAGTGGTTACAAGAGCACAAGCTCTACAAACACCGCAAACTTCGTTGAATAATGATAATGAAGTTCATAGCCAAGATAGTACCTTGGTTATTTCTCGTGACTCGTTCATAAAATTACAAGAAGAAGATCCTACGCTAAAGAAATTCTTCATTCTTGCGAAGAAAGGTGATCCAAATAAGGATACACAAAGAAAATCTTGGATAGAAATGAGAAACGGCGTACTTGTACGTATGGTACAAGACTCGGCTACGTCAGCACATTCGCAAATTCTTGTTCCCAAGAGTATGAGAGTGCAAATATTGCAGCATGCTCATGACTCGCAATGTGCTGGACACATGGGATTTTCCCGTACAAAGTCGAGAGTCCTTGCGGCTTTCTTTTGGCCCTTTGTTAACAAGGACATCCGTATATACTGCCGATCATGTCAGGTATGTCAGGAGGTCAAATCTAGAGGACCACGACATGCTGCGCCTATCCAGGCTGCTGACATCCCTATTCGGCCATTCCAGAAAATGGCCATAGATATTATTGGCCCTTTTAAGATAAAGTCGGCCAGAGGACATCAGTTTATTCTTACATGTGTCGATATGTGCACACGTTGGCCAGAGGCTATCCCTCTAAAGAGCATATCTACTACAGATATCGCAGATGCTCTTTGGCTGATATTTTCTCGCTTGGGGTTCCCCAGAGAAATACTGTCAGACCATGGCACTCAACTCATATCTGATACTATGTCTCAAGTAATGTCTACCTTACACATTAAAAGATCTCTCAGTAGCATCTATCATCCTATGTCTAATGGGTTAGTTGAGCGTCTGAATAGAACGCTCAAGACTTTACTT
Source organism: Oreohelix idahoensis (assembly GCA_024509875.1). Lineage (NCBI taxonomy): Eukaryota > Metazoa > Mollusca > Gastropoda > Stylommatophora > Oreohelicidae > Oreohelix > Oreohelix idahoensis. The sequence goes on along the minus strand of JAMPIV010000333.1, from coordinate 496,149 downwards.
GGTAAGATAACTGAAGACCATCCTCAAGATTGGGACAGGGTTTTACCTGCGGCTCTCTTTGCCTATAGAGAGGTCCCAAATGAGCACACAGGATTTTCTCCCTTTGAACTTGTCTTTGGCGCGCGTCCGCGCGGCCCTATGTCTTTATTACACGATCTCATCACTGCCGATGATATTAGTGATGACACTCAATCTTCATATGAGTATGTCATTGCTCTGAGGCAAAAGATCATTGAGGCATGCAAACTAGCGACTGCTTCGTCAGAAATTGCTAAAGAAAAAGCAAGGCAGTTTGCTAACAAGAACAGATGTCTACGACAACTTTGTCCAGGTGACAAAGCATTCGTCCTACTCCCCAGTAGGGAAAATAGACTTCTGATTGCATGGAAAGGTCCATATGCAATAGTCTCACGAATTTCCGATGTTGACTATGTGGTCGATATAGATGGAAAGCATAAGACTTTCCATATCAACATGCTGACGGAATTTCATGAGCGTCCAGACTATTTGCTGCCTATTTTTCAGGCAACGGACGAATCTTCGGTACCTCATGGTCATTACTCATCCCTGTCTGTCATACAGGATGAGGAATCTGTTTTTTCTGATGTCGATCTCCCTCTTCCAGTGGTTCCACTACATTCTATGGAATCTTGGAAAGATGTGTCCATTTCTCCTAATCTTTCTGTTGATGAACATCGTCAAGTCTCGTCGATGTTACAGACATTTAAGGATGTTCTAACCGACATCCCTGGTCACACGAATGTCATAGAACATGACATAATTCTTACCGACAGTAATCCTATTAGGGTTAGGCCGTATCCTATCCCTATACACTTTCAGTCACAAGTGGAAAAGGAATTGGATGAAATGATCCAATTAAACATAATTGAACCATCGACTTCTCCATATTCTTCTTCCATGGTTATTGTTCGGAAGAAAGATAAGAACATACGAATTTGCGTTGATTATCGCAAATTAAATCAAGTCACAAAGTTCGATGCTGAACCTATGCCTTTACTAGAGGATCTACTTAGTAGACTTTCTAATTCTAGATTCTTCACTAAACTTGACTTGTCAAAAGGTTATTGGCAAGTGCCTTTAGCAGATCATGCCAAACCTCTGACTGCTTTCTCTACACCTAGGGGTTTATTTCAATGGAATGTAATGCCTTTCGGTCTTATGAACGCCCCTGCTACTTTCGTTCGCATGATGCGTCGAATTCTTTCTCATCGTTCGGATGTCATCGCTTACTTAGATGATATCTGTCTCTTCAGTGATTCTTGGGAAGATCACTATCTGGGTTTATATGACCTACTGTCTACTCTACGTGAGTATAATCTGACAGCAAAACCTTCTAAAGCTTATATTGGTTTTGGTGAAATTTCTTTCTTGGGTCATCGTGTTGGTCATGGTCTCTTGAAGACAGAAGACCACAATACTTCGAAAATATTGAACATCTCTGTACCTAAAACGAAGAAACAAGTCCGGAGTCTCTTGGGGTTAATCCAATTCTATGGGAGATTTATTCCGAATCTATCTTCGATAATGGCACCTCTGTCAACGTTGTTGAAGAAAGGGTCACCTAATCTGATTCGTTGGTCTCAGGAATGTCAATCTTCCTTAGACCAGATTAAAAGTATATTTTCTTCTCCTCCCATCCTAAGATTACCTACTCTTGATAGAACTTTTGTTCTTCGAAGTGATGCTTCATCCACTGGGATCGGAGCAGCACTTATGCAGGAATATGCTGAAACTCTGCATCCTGTCATGTACATTTCTAGAAAACTAAATGCGGCAGAGAGGAACTACTCGGTTTTAGACCGTGAATTGTTAGCTATGGTTTGGTCTATTCTCAAACTACAAAGATTCCTCCTGGGCGCACATTTCATTCTAGAAACTGATCAGAAAGCTCTTACAGCTATTCAGACTAAGAACTTGAAGAGTTCGAGATCCACTCGATATGCTATTGCTCTTCAACCTTTTCACTTCACGGTACGAGCTATCCGTGGGTCGGATAATGTGATGGCTGACATTCTGTCTAGATGCCCACATGATTCCAACTAATACTTCTGTTCTATTTCTAGATATACGACAGAGCCATAACACACCTATATTACTACAATACATTAGCACATCTGTCCTCACTTTAGGTGAACACATACTATTGTGCTTTGTTATCATCTTCTTCTGTTCCCATCTTTAATATAAGAAGAAGACTGAGTAGTTAATATAAGGGCCGAAAGTTCCAAAGGCCACAATTATTAATAATAATGTATTGTATAGTATGACACTTAATGGCTATTAAATAGAATTATATTGTTTGTTTTTTCTCAGCACGTTATTGTTGATCTGAGAAGCTACCTTTCTATTGTCAAACATGGAGAGGTCCACATTGTACAGTTTCTTTGGAACGACAGGAGATGTGTCCTCGATCTTCATTTATATTTAATTTCATTGTGTAATGGTAATATTAAACATTTAGATAATGTAATATTTAACATTCAATATCAGATGTGTACATCCATTCTAAGCGGTATTAGATTATGACACTGCTATTTGATTATAATGATATGAACTTGCATATTTATATTGTATTTTCATGCAAGCGTAGTGTGTGTTGGTGGCACCTCCCCGATATATTTTTTGAATCAGATTTTTTTTATCTGTTGAGAAATATTCTCACCAGACACTTTATGTGTCAATTTAGCCTCATATTAGGCAGTGCAATAATCTTATCCCCGCATAATTCGTGCGTTGTTAAACCGTTTTTTGGTTTTACTCTTGGATATTTAAAAAAAAAAAAAAAAGTTGCACATTTTTTTTTTAATCGGGAGGTGGCGGTAATGTTGCTGCTAAAAACTTGTAGCAACTTATTCTGACCATGCATTCTGACTAGATTCATTTTTTAATGCATGGGAAGGAACTCATGAAATTGTAGTCACTTTTATTTCTACAGTCGTCTAATCTTGATAGCTATCGTTAAGAAGTTGTCTTATCTTGATAGCTAGGGTTGCCGATAGCTGTGTGAACGATTTTGAGTCACGACCATATATGGAGCGCTCAGATCGTCAGTTCTTTGAAAACAGTTGGCAATCGCAATGTTTCAAGATTCATTTCCTTTTAAGGTAATAGGTCTTAAGTCGAACATCGTAGAACATTCTTCGTTTCGTAAATTGGCCTGAGTTGTATTCGATTCGCGTGTTCTGCGCATGTCCCTTTTTGTGGCGTTGGTAAAACGATTTCCGCCCAGGTCAGTCTGTGCTGAGAAGCTGTGAAGGCGAGACGTAGCTATGTGCTAGTCTTCGCTTAGTTTATTCAGGAAGGAGTCCTCATGATTGTTGTTCCTATCTTGAGATGATATATCTCTGTGTTATTCCTAATGCCTGGAGGCATATGTGATTATTCATTTAATTCCTTATGAACAGGTAATTAAATCCCTTTTTTGGCTGAGTAACTTTATCGCCATCTTGTGATGTTGACTTTTGCTTAGCCTGCCTTATTCTAAAGTCTACGATATGACTAGTTTGCTCAGCTCACGATCCACTTAGATTGTCACGCATCGATTGATGCCTGTCCTACGGACTATTTGCTTCCTGAACTTTGTTGATGGATCTAGGTTTGATACCTTTGCTGTTTGCTGGACAATAGAGGACGATAATGTGGCGCTCAAAAGACATGCCTGTCTTGTTGAGGTCAAATCGAGGAGACCATCTTTAATCTCCTAGTTGATATCTACTAGCTCTTATGGAAAGGGGAAGTTCACTACCTGACTACATGTACAGCTTGTCATGATATCCTAAAAGGCAGATGATGCACATTATTTTGATGCTGTCTGCTGTGCCAGTTGAATTGTCTACATATGTAATAATGACTGTTTGATCGTACCTATGATGTACCTGCTTGTTTATGTCTACACACTTCGTCATTGTGGCGTTTATAATAAATTATACAAAACCGTCACTAGCTGTTGCAAGCATCATTGACTTTTCACATCGTGAGTTAACGTGACGTCAATGTGTGGATTGCCTTGTTCGTAATGCTCACTGTCTGTATACACATCTACATCACACTTAAACCAGACTACAGACACCAAGTTACTACGCCTCATCATCCCTGGTGTCTGAGGGTGGCACACTACTCCGCAAAGGCCAGGATTATCATACCTTGAGAGGAGCAGATGAATTACAACACCCTCAACGTTGTGTGGCAAATGCGACATCCTCCACAGAACATTTATCAACACATATAATACTTACGCAACATTTGCAACGCAACACAACCTCAGCGCATAGAATGATGATTTCATGAACCACGATTGCTAGGGCTGGCGACTGCTTTGTTGCTAGTTTCTTAAGGAGAACTAAAAACATAAAGTAGTCCCAAGTTCATATGGAGCAGGGAGGGAAAGATGAAAAAAATGATGTACATTTTAAATATAATACTTACAGATTCAAACCAGTGTAAATGTCGATGTTAACATATTCACTTTAAAATTAATGGAAGTTTCAAACTTTTCAAATCAATGTAAACATAAGTGAAAACATATTCATTGTATATTGTGAACATTTTTCAATCAGTGGAAATGTAAATGTAAACATATTCTATCTGTACTATTAACCTTTTCATTTAAATGTAAAATAACTATAAAACTATTCAATTAAAATGTAAAGAAAGTGTTATCCCGAGGGATTAAATTTTATTCTCATCTAGGGTAAATTCTGAGTTAAATGGGATGGTGGAATAGAAGAGGGGGGCACATAAATATGTGTCGGAAAACGCAATAGTCAGGAGAGCGTTTCGTTTCTATTCTTTATCATAGTTATTGGTTGTACCAGCAGAAAGTACTACATTTGGAACAAGAAGGGACAAGTGACCTACGCTTTAAGACGAAGGACCAACTTTCGTAGACTCTCCCTGACATTTCTTGGAAACGAGCTACACCCGACAACCTTGACCAGCGAAGAGCGTGAGCAGTGTAAAAAGAACCAACCCATCAGAAGGAGCAGAACCGTCATTGGCAGCTAAGTTCAATATATATGCTGCCACTTGAACTTCTTGTAAAAATTTACATCCCATCACGACCGTGATGATAACTTTTTCTTGATCCATAACTATTTAAATTATTTTCAAACTGTTAAAACTTAAGTGATTATTAAATTTTGTTATTTGTAATTTTACAAATTTAACTTCGATTTAATCATTTTAAATGTACTGCATGTTTGTCTCAGTCAATTTACTAAACACACTCTAAACTGAGCTATACCAGAATAATAAGAATTCCACTGAGTAAATCAGAGGTGGGGGCTTAACGAGCTAAAATTAATCATTGCTTAATTCTTCACAAAAGTTGTCGGCAGATTCTAGAATTAACGTGCTGAACCAAAGCAGCATTGTTTTCGCTTATCTGAATATCTTGTGAACACTATCTTGTGATAGAAGTGTCATTACCCTTCTATCTACATCTCTGCCAAGAGTAATCTTGTGCGAAGGTAGACACCTCTGAAGGCCCATATTAGATACTCTTGCGTTTTGGCCACTGTTGGACCACTACTGCAAAGCAGGGGAGGCAATACCATCACAAAGATTATTTGTTCACATCTTACCGGTTTTCCGACTTATGGCACCGACGTCCACTTGTAAATTTCACTAATACATTTCTTTCACTTTGTGGTTTTCAAGAAAATGTTATGTATCTTATATGCAGGGTGACCATATAGTTTTTCACAAAAAAGGATATTTTCTGACTTTTTGGCGCAAAAAGAGTACGATACAAGGGAAAAAAAATAGGAAAATAAAGAGGACTTATTAATTTCAATCTATTAATGTATGATAGTGAAGACTAAAACTAGTTTTAAAAAAGTTAAAAATAATAGTAATAAAATATCATTTAAAATGACTGTTTAAAAAACAATTTTTACATCAAAAATTAACTTTCCATATCAGTATTGACAAAATTATTATTATTTTTATTTTGCAGACATTATCTTTTTCAACAATTTAGGATTGTCTTTTTAAGTAATCATGGAATTGACAGCATGACACTTCTTTTAAATTATGTTGTAGATACACAATTCCGTTGATGGAATCCACATTGAAAATGCTTCCGTCTTTAGTCCGGTGATTTTTCATCAATGAGATAAATCTGTCCGTATTATCATTGTGACCTGGCATCGCAAAGAAACACTATGCAATCATTTTAAGTTCGGAATGAAATTCAACATTTAATTATTGTTTTTTTTTTAAATTAATAATTTGGTTCATTTCTCGTGTGCCACTAACTTCATGAATCCTTCATCATTTATGATGCTTTCAACAAATGTCAAATTGTTAAGTTGATCAAGGCGCTTGCATCGTCAAGATCAACATCTTTATTAACTAAGTATTGCCCAGAAAATCGCACATATTCCAATGTTGGTACTCTTTGTAAGATAGGCAATGAAAAATATGTGAAATCTTCTAATGGTTTCTTCCCTATCCCTAAGTCTTCTAAACAACTAATATAGCTTACAGGCATAAATTATCCTCATGAAAATTGTTACACAAACTATCAAGTCAGTTTCTTCGTTTTTCAACGGCAGAAACTCTTGACATAAGCGCTGTTTAAGAATGTCTATCACAGATTTAACAGTTTAGAACTTCAACAACTGATGTACATTCCTTTGCAATTCGTTCAATACTGTACTTGAAGAATGCTCCTTAAAGAATATAGTTGCATAAGATAAGACTTAATGGGAGTCATGTTCATTCTTCGAAGAAAAAAAAAAGGCCTGACAAATTGCACTTTTGAAAAAGCCGCTCAATGGTGAGGTTAAAAAAAAAAAGGACAAATGCGGGGAAAAGAGGACAGATGGTCATTCTATGTATGTGTCCACCAAGTTTTCACTGTGGTTTTTTCCAGCTTTCCAGAACATTATTTTTTTAAATTACATATTTTCATAACATGAGCCCCATTCTTCTGTTATTCCACTTATCAAGGTTGACGGTCTTATTATTTGGTTCCTCCAAATGCTGTTGCTGAGATTTCTTGGTACAATTTAAGATGTGTAGAGTGTTGCGTGAGAGTGCTGAGCGTGAATCTGAGTTAAATGAAAGTAAGTCAGCATGGATGTATATTAATATGAGACAAACATAAAGGTATGTTATCAGGCACTCGTAGGAAATAGAGAAGTAGAACACTAGACAACAGAAAAACAACAGACATGAGTGGCTTACCCAAGATATCCTGGGTAAGCCACTCATGTCTGTTGTTTTTCTGTTGTCTAGTGTTCTACTTCTTTATTTCCTACGAGTGCCTGATAACATACCTTTATGTTTGTCTCATATTAATTTACTGTTTACAGGCCTCGGGTTTCCCTTCCTTATGTGTTATTACAGCATGGATGTATAATGAACGTGTACAACAGGTGTATCCTGCATGAAATTCTGATATTGCTATATTGAGTCGTTCGTTGTTGGTAGGGCGTATTTAAAAAAAAAAAAAAAAGGTGGGGGAAGGGGGGTGTGTAAAGATTTTAAAACATAAGCTACGCAAGTGCAGGGAATTCATTCTAAATTTACCAGTCAAGAAGTTTGGGGGTAAAAAAAGAAACGCATTCTCGTGTCAGCACGTGCCTGGATTCCGTTAAAATAGAAATGAATTTTACAGTTACTGCTGAGGGTTCTTATCTTTGTTTTTGAGAGCATGTGAATTATCTTGACAGATAGTACTGGAATTTTCAATTTTCTTGCCAAAATAAAATCTTCATATAAAAATCACAAAGGAATGTCCCATCCTACATACATTTATAGTGAATATTTCAGGATATCCGTGCACAAGTGTGGTGGGTTGATGTTAATACACTTTGTTGTTAAGAAATCTTAGTGTACTGAATGAGGTCAGCTGTGAAGGTCCCTGAATATAATAAATATTTGAGTAAATTTCCAGTGCACCTTTCTACTTCCACCACTATGATCTCATTCAGACTTATTCTTGATAGACTATAAGATGACTACGTTTGGTGTCTAGGGTTATGAAATGTAGTGTAAGGTTGCATTAACCAACCAAACATATAAACAATTACACAAATTATTTTATTATCTACTACAACACAACAGTGCCACGACAATCACATACAAACTACACTTTAAAAGACTATCTTTAGTAAGTCTGTGGTTGAAAGTTAAGGTTTTTCAATGTATTGTCCTGAATCTGATTTATTTGGAATCAGGGCTGACAATCAAAGTGAAATCATAGAAATTAATTACATCAATCAATTTATACAATGGATCTTTTGTCCATAATACATATATTATTATATAAGGGTGTAGTTGTATTGTTTTTTTTTTTTTTCCTTAACCAGCAGCACTTGGGCTTTCAGCCCTTCGGCCCAATGACATGTCATTGCGAGGCTGGGGAACCTGAGGACTTTCCTTCCAACCCGGTCAGGAGCTTCGCTCCTTCCCATCCACAGAGGGTTTATCACAGGAGCCGTTCAGGCTATTCAGTCAAATTTCCGGCCGTAAACATTTCTTCAAACGCCGACGCCCGGGTTTGAACCATGAACACCTGGTCGCCAGTACAACGCCGAAGCCATTACACCAGCGCGGTTGTATTGTTTAACTGAGGTGACTTCTAGTATACACTGTTTGATTGTTTACTATCATCATCTCTGCATGTTGTTTGTAAGTTTTTATGGACACTGATGGAATGTTTATATCACTATTCTCAGTCTCTTATTTTAATATAATGTTAGTTGAGCGATCAGGTGCCGAAACATGCACCTAACTTGGTAATATGCTGTAGGAATCTTCCTGCACTTCGCTGAACGACAACCTTCAGCTCCCACTTCTTCAAGAATGATGGTGGTTTACAGTTGTCTCCGAAAAAGGCAAGACTGTGGCATGAATATATCGGCCCACTGTAGTCTGGCACCAGTTATTGACAGCAACCAAAAACCTCTGAAATCAGAAGGATATGCCTCCTTCGTAATCAACAGCCTACACTAATACTCAACAACTAGGACAGGCACATTACAAACAAACATGCAAGATCAGCTCTTTACGACAATCCCTTTCACCAGTTTCTTTTGATGTGACCAGGTATACCAGTACTCCTCTCCCCTAATAGTTACACCGCCTCTGCAATTCCAGCAATAATCTGTTGTCCATACCATAGGATAGATATTATGCTCCTGATGATAATCTTATATAATTTAGTTGGTCTACACCTCTCTGATAGTCTTTCATATGCTGGATCTATCTCTAGACTCTGTTTTGAGTCTGCCATAGACTTACTTACTTATAATCGTATGTTAGTATCTCACATTCAAATTTTATTTTAAATAAAATATTAAGAAAATCAATCTTACCACAGATGCAAGGAAATAACACAAGTAAAACGATGACTAGGCAATAGAATCTGGCACATTTTCGATCTGCCCCTATGTCCAGGCTTTTCCTATGTTAGAAAATTCTCCGCCTGCTCTCATCGATCTTGCGTTGCACAAAATTTTCTTGTAATGGCAGGGAACAGTCCCCGTTTCGTGCCTATATCTACTGCTTTGTCCAATGGGACCATGTTTACATTTAATTTTGAATCTATCGTTTCAAATAACGACTCTCAATATGTTTCAAGGCAAATATATTTTTAGTTTTTGGTCAACCAATCATACTTTGCCTTCCTTTAAAATCCAACCAATCAAATATCCCGTACCTTTTAACCTCATTTACCCAAAGTCGTTTTTTTCAAAACATGCCATAAAAATTTGTAAGCAGGCATGATCTTTACTTGACAGTCTGGTCGGGTCCACTATAGTATTATGGCTATAATTAGTTAATTAATGGACTATTTGCGTAACTATTACCATATTCTTTGTCAGCAAGTCCTAAGGTACACGAATATATAATTTATATGGGACTAGTTGGCATGGTTCAGAAGTACAGAGTTTTTTTTTTTTCTATGTTAGTGTTTTTATTTTTAGTCTACTACACGTTCAATTCTTTTCCATGTGCTGTCGTCTCTATTTACGTCCTAATTACGTCCTTTGAAATAAGAGCTAAGGTTGTTTTTTATGATACGAGGTGTCTACATGTTCTAACTTTTTCGTCGTATTTCGGGGAAACCCCCTATGGCAAGGCTTGCCACTTGCTATAGTTGGCTTTTAGTTTAAAATCAATGCGAAACGTATTAGCATTTTATCTTTCCATGCCCCTCCTCGTTCCACAATGCATTTTTAGGCACAATTTTCTTAGAACTAGGAAAAGTGATTATGTCAAGGACGAATTTTAAAAGTTTTGGTACCGTTTTGTTCGTCTTATGCGTTAGCAAATAATAATCTGACGGCGGAGGCGATACCAACAGTTCTAGTAGAAAATTCTTTTGTACTTTCTTATCTTTTCCTTTATGCCGGATATTGTTATATATATATTAATTTAGATATTGTATTTAGAAATTCACTACAACAAGCTCATTTAAACGAGGAAATAAAATAGAGGCACAGGTTATGTTGCCCTACAAAGGAATTCCCTGCATTCCGCAGACAAGAAATTCAGAATGAAATAACGATGAAAAGCGGAGAATATCTACAGGGAAAAGAGAAACGAAGTATATCTGAAACTGGTAGGTATACGACAATCCCATCTCACTGTAACAGGAAATGAAGAGGCTGGCACATTAGCAAAGTAAGGTGGAAAGCTACCTCAACTTGACACAAACATACCTTATGAAGAGGCCAAAAGTTTTATCATGCAGATACAGGAGCAAGTGGGAAGCAGAACATCCAGGCCACAATAAAAATGATGCGTATTTACCAGCTCAGCAGAAGTGAACAAGTGGTAATCTTCCGACTTCGCACAGGTCACAAGAGATTGGGATACCATCTATTCGACAAGTTAAAGATAGGAACTATTGACGAGTTTAACTGTGACACTTATATATTGACAGCTGAGTGCCCAAAGGTGCCCAACATATGAGGAGCAGAGAAAGCGCATATGGCCATCACCAGTACCTTTCCTGGAAAAACTCTACGGAGATATCAACAACATCAGGCTGGCCACTGCTTTCTTTGAACATATTCAAGTTGACGTATGAGAATGAACGAATAAGAAGTTTTCACCTAAACGATTCGTGAAATCTACAAGCATTGTCAAAACAAAACAAAAGTTCAAAACTGTGTATTTCCATAATATATTTTTATATGTACAAATAATTAAAAACGTGTCACTCATTCCCGTAACACTATATTAATGTTAACATTTATTAGTGACTTTTCTTACGTTTTCAAATATCTGTATATATATATATATATATATATATATATATATATATATATATATATATATATATATATATTTATATATATATATATATATATATATATATATATATATATATATATATATATATATATATATATATATATATATATATAGATATATATATATTGATTGCTAATTGCGTATCATCATCGCGTGTCATGTTTAGAGGCGAAGTCGGTCACGTATCACCATAGACTGCGCTCCATGATGTCCTTCATTAACTCTTTCTTGACATCTTGCTATCATAATCCTCCAGGATCTTCCTCCCATCTTAATCCTCTATATTGGAGGACCTTACTTTTATTGTATCCTTCGTGACCTTCATCTTATCATAATCCTTCACGTTAGATGGCCTTCCCTCCATTATAATCCTCGAGGACTTTTCTCCCATCATAATCCCCCAGGACCTCCTATTATAATCCTTCATATTGGATACCTTCCTCCCAGAATAATCCTCCAGGACCTCAAATCATAACCCATCACATTGGAGGTCCTTCCTCCCATCATAATCCTATGTGATCTTCCTCCCATTATAATCCTCCATGACCTTCTTCACATTATAATCCTCCATGAACGTCCTCCAATCACAATTCTACAAAAAACCTCCTATCATGGCTAGCTTATCTGACAATGAACTTGTGAAAGTTTTGTAGTTAGCTATGTAGGACGAGGCAGCCAGCTCTATGCCAACCCTCCTTAGTGCCATATTACAAAATACATGATAGGCATTTGATTCCCTTTCCGGCCCAGGGACAAACACCTTTGTTTATTGTTGTAAACCATGTTACCTGTGTTTATAATATGCACTCAGTCCCCTGTGTTTATCATATACACTTAGTCACCTGTGTTTATTATATACACCCAGTCACCCGTGTTTATTATGTACAATTAGTCACATGTGTTCATTATATGCAGTTATTCAACTGTGTTTATTGTATACACTTAGTCACCTGAGTTTATTATCTACACTCTGTCACCTTTGTTTATTATATACACTCTGTCACTTATGTTTATTATATACACTCTGTCACGTGTGTTTATTATATACACTTAGTCACCTGTGTTTATTATATACACTTAGTCACCTGTGTTTATTATATACACTTAGTCTTACTTACTTAGTCGTTCCCCTTCTACCATGAGGTGTAGAGGTTGGAAGAGAGAGCGCCAGATTATCCTATCGGCTGTTATACACTTAGTGACCTGTGTTTATTATATGCACTTAGTCACCCGTGTTTACAATACACTTAGCAACCTGTGTTTACAACACATATCAGTCACCCGTGATTATTATACACTCAATCACCCGTGTTTATTATTGACACCCAGCCACTTGTGTTTTTATAGACATCCAGTCACCTGTGTATATTATATACACTACGTCATCCGTGTTTACAATACACTTAGTCTTACTTACTTAGTCGTTCCCCTTCTACCGTGAAGTGTAGAGGTTTGGAAGAGAGAGCGCCAGACTATCCTATCGGCTGTCTTCCTCCTGGCCTGGTTCCATTCTAGTCCTCGGTCCTTCAAAGATTGTCTAATGTTGTCCTCCCAGCGGACTCTGGGTCGTCCTGGGGGTCTGGATCCTTGGCTCTTTGTTTCCCATGCTTGTCGTGGTAGCCGATCTTCTCCCATTCTGCAGACATGGCCAAACCATCTTAATTGGGACTGTTCTACTTGGGTCTGCAGGGGGTAGGATTTAAGGCCTTGAGTATCGCCTGGTTGCATACCATGTCTCTTCTTGTTACTTCAACCACCTTCCTCAGATACCTCATTTCTGAGGTTTGGATCTGGCTTTTGTCACCTGTGTTTGTTATATACACTTAGTCACCCGTGTTTACAATACACTTAGCAACCTGTGTTTACAATACATTCAGTCACCCGTGATTATTATACACTCAATCACCCGTGTTTATTATTGACACCCAGCCACCTGTATTTTTATAGACATCCAGTCACCTGTGTATATTATATACACTCCGTCATCCGTGTTTACAATACACTTAGCAACCTGTGTTTACAATACATTCAGTCACACGTGATTATTATACACTCAATCACAAGTGTTTATTATTGAGACCCAGCCACCTGTGTTTTTATAGACATCCAGTCACCTGTGTATATTATATACACTCCGTCATCCGTGTTTACAATACACTTAGTCACCTGTGTTTACACTTAGTCACCTGTGTTTACAATACACTTAGTCACCTGTGTTTACAATACACTTAGTCACCTGTTTTTACAATACACTTAGTCACCTGTGTTTACACTTAGTCACCTGTGTTTACAATACACTTAGTCACCTGTGTTTACAATACACTTAGTCACCTGTGTTTACAATACACTTAGACACCCATGATTAGTATAGACACCGTCACCTGTGTTTACAATACACTTAGTCACCTGTTTTTACAATACACTTAGTCACCTGTGTTTACAATACACTTAGTCACCTGTGTTTACAATACACTTAGACACCCATGATTAGTATAGACACCGTCACCTGTGTTTACAATACACTTAGTCACCAGTTTTTACAATACACTTAGTCACCTGTGTTTACAATACACTTAGTCACCTGTGTTTACAATACACTTAGACACCCATGATTAGTATAGACACCGTCACCTGTGTTTACAATACACTTAGTCACCTGTTTTTACAATACACTTAGTCACCTGTGTTTACAATACACTTAGTCACCTGTGTTTACAATACACTTAGTCACCTGTGTTTACAATACACTTAGACACCCATGATTAGTATAGACACCGTCACCTGTGTTTACAATACACTTAGTCACCTGTTTTTACAATACACTTAGTCACCTGTGTTTACAATACACTTAGTCACCTGTGTTTACAATACACTTAGACACCCATGATTAGTATAGACACCGTCACCTGTGTTTACAACACACTTAGTCACCTGTTTTTACAATACACTTAGTCACCTGTGTTTACAATACACTTAGTCACCTGTGTTTACAATACACTTAGTCACCTGTGTTTACAATACACTTAGACACCCATGATTAGTATAGACACCGTCACCTGTGTTTACAACACACTTAGTCACCTGTTTTTACAATACACTTAGTCACCTGTGTTTACAATACACTTAGTCACCTGTGTTTACAATACACTTAGTCACCTGTGTTTACAATACACTTAGACACCCATGATTAGTATAGACACCGTCACCTGTGTATATTATAAACTTAGTCAACTGTGTTTATTTTTTATTCACCAGACCGAAAGGTCTTCTATATTTGGACATGCGCACTAATAAAACCGACTAGGTTGAACGAGACGCGCCTATCAACCAAAAAGAGGCCAATTTTTTTTTTTTTTTTTTAAACCTGTGTTTACAATACACTTAGTCACCTGTGTTTACTCTGTATGTCCAGTCCATATTACTATAGTTACTTTAAAAAAAAAACTTAGATACAAGGTTCGTTGGTTACATTAGGGCATATGTTCAAATATAAAAGACCTTGTGGTCTGGTACTTCGTAATCTTTTTTGTTAACTTACTTTCTTTTTTCCTTCCACCATTGTCGCGAAGCGTCGTAGGGAGCTGCAGTTTGAGTTCTTGAGTCACGTGTGTCGCCTTGGCTGCTGTGAGCTTGTGATGTTGTAGGTTGTCTGTGATGTTGGCTATTCATGTCCCTTATGGTCTCACCCGTGCCCTAAAACCAGATCTTCTGCTGTTGTAGGTTGTCTGTGATGTTGTCTATTCATGTCCCTTATGGTCTCACCCGTGCCTTAAGACCAGATCTTCTGCTGTTGTAGGTTGTCTGTGATGTTGTCTATTCATGTCCCTTATGGTCTCACCCGTGCCCTAAAACCAGATCTTCTGCTGTTGTAGGTTGTCTGTGATGTTATCTATTCATGTCCCTTATGGTCTCACCCGTGCCCTAAAACCAGATCTTCTGCTGTTGTATGCTCGTAGTCGTTGTTTGTCTTCCTCCTCCCCCCCCCCCGGTCTCCTGGGTAGTGAGATCGGATACCTAGCCTTCTCGGATAAGGGCGAAAAAAAATAGGAGGTCCTGTGTGCAAGTTGCGCACGTTAAAAATCCCTCGTCAGTTGGAAATCGTAAAGAGTAGGCCATACGGCCGCTGTCCTGGCAACATTTACAAGATTAGGAAAACCTACCCAGCACAAAAATATTTTTATAATTTGTGATTCCTGTACACACACATTCGGATCCTCACCGGAGCTACGAAATTCGTGCACTGTGCTGAGATCTTCCTTGTTTCATCTAAGAGAGGAGAACCAAGTATTGATGGAGTTGTCTGTGTGCAATTAAAAATGGTTCTTAAAACCAAAACCAAGTGGTAGTTTATAGAGCTCATATTCATTTAATTTATTGGCCCAAAATCATTTTGCGATTCCGCTGAACTTTTTCTCCCTAAAATCTCCAGCGGGACTTGCAGGTTGTCTGTGATAAGACTGGATAACACCAGAAACATTAACACCATAACGATGAGAAAGGAAACTAAAAAAAAAAAAAACAGAAGCGAAGTCCCCCAGGTTAAAGCAACTATATAGCGAACAGTACAGTCAGCTGGACAAGGAAGTTAAACACCAAACCCTAGCCAACAAAAGGAATCTCCTAGACGATCTTGCAAGACAGGCAGAAGAGGCAGCACTGAGAAATGAACGAAGCACAGTTTATAAAATAACTAAAACTATCAGTGGAAAACTAGGTGCAAACAATATAACTTTAGTAAAACACAAGCAAGGAAATCTTATCACCACAGCACAGGGGCAGGAAGTAAGATGGGCAGAGCATTTCAGAGAAAATCTGAACAAGGAACCACCAGAAACACAGTTGAATGTTCATGAGGCTGAAAATGATCTAGATTTAATACAGACATTCCACGAAAGGAAGAAATCATCACAGCAATCAAAGGGTTAAAGAATGGAAAAGCTCATAGCCACGATTATTCAAGGCAGACCCTGAACTAGCAGCAGAACTATTAGAACCACTATTTGCACAAGTCTGGGAAACTGAGACAACACCAACAAAGTGGAGTAAAGGAATAATTGTCAAATTGTCCAAGAAGAGCGACCTTGCAGACTGCAACAACTGGAGAGGAATTACTCTCCTCTCAGTTCCCAGTAAAATACTTGGCAGGATAATCATCCAGGGAATTTCAAAAGCAGTTGACCATAAACTGATGAAAGAACAATCATGTTTTAGGAAGAACAGAAGATGTGCAGATCATATATTCACCCTCATGAACATCATAGAGCAATGCGCAGAATGGCAGAGACATTATCCATTAACTTTATTGATTCTGAAAAGGCTTTTGACAGCATACACATGGACAGCGTGTGGAAAATACTGATGATAATAATAATAATAATAAATTCTTTAAGCACCAAACACGGCGCACAAGGCAGAAACCATTGCTCTCCAGGTAGTTCGCTGTGACGCCACTCCTCTTAACTCTTGCACATTATTTAGGCCCAACGTTCTTCCTTCTCTTGTTATTGTTCTTCTAAGTGTTTCTTTTGGTCTTCCTTTTTTCCTCTTACCCTCAGGAACCCAAGTGAGCGCCTGTAGTGGTATTCTGTTGTTTTGCATTCGTAGGACATAACCGATATATGACCATCGTCTTTTCCTTATATAGTCGGAGACATATTTCTGCTTAGAGTCTTCTCTTATTTGTCGATTAGTCTTGAATTCTTTCCAACTGATGTTCATGAGTTTTCTAAGACATTTGTTCTCGAATGTATTCAGCTTGTTCTCCAATGATTTTGTGATTTTCCAACTTTCACAGCCGTATGTTAACACTGAGATAACATTCGAATTAAACAGACGAAGCTTGGTATGTATATTCAGTGATCGTAATTTCCAAATGTTAGATAATCTATTGAAGGCGCTAGCTGCCAAAGCAATTCTAGTATGAATTTCTCTTGTTGTGTCACCATCCTGAGTCATTTTACTGCCTAAATAATTGAAACTTTCAACTTTCTGTAGTTTTTCCCCGTTCAGGATGATATCGAAGGTCTCGTTAGAAAAGTTCATAACTTTAGTTTTAGAGGCATTTATTTGGAGACCTATTTTAACCGAGAAATGACACAGATTATTTACTGCTTCTTGGGCCTGTCTGGGTGTTGGACTTAAGAATGCTAAATCATCTGCAAAATCGAGGAAAATACTGAGGGTATATGGAATTTCCAGCTGCATTGTTTCCATTATAAAAAGCCTCTATTCGAACTTTACAGTGTTAGATTGAGTAATCTAACTTTCGAAGTGAAAACAGGAGTACGACAGGGATGCCCCTTATCAATAACATTATTTTTGACAGCCATAGATTGGGTGATGCGCTAGACAACAGAGGGCAGTCCAAGAGGAATTAGATGGACAACGTTTTCTACACTGGAAGACCTGGAATATGCAGATGACATTTCACTACTCGCACATTCACATCAACACATCCACGGAAAAAAAACAATAGACTGAATAAGTATGGTCAGCAGGTTGGTCTGAACATCAATCTGAAGAAGACAGAGGTCATGACACTCAACGTGGGCAATCTTGAGCCAATAAGGAACCAGAAGTTAGAACAGACAGACACATTTACTTACATAGGATGCATAGTAATACGAGACGGCGGAACAAGCAAGGACATTAACAACAGAACGAATAAGGCGAGAACAGCTTTTGCTAGTCTCAACAACATTTGGAAGTCTTCCAGGAACAGCACAAACACAAAATTAAGACTGTATGAGAGTTGTGTACTTTCTGTGCTTCTCTATGATGCTGAATGCTGGAGAGTAACAGAGAAGGAAATGTCGAAACTGTCCTCCTTCCACACAATCTGCCTAAAGAAAATGCTCCGAATCTTTTGGCCGAATACCATCAGCAAGCAAGAACTGCTTATTCGGAGTAACCAGGAGGACGTGCACACGATCATAGATGGCAGACGCTGGAGTTGGGTTGGCCACGTCTTCAGGAGGCACCCTGATACCATTACAAGAACAGCTATGCTATGGACCCCCGAAGGAAAGCGAAAGAGAGGCCGACCAAAGAGAACCTGGTGGAGAACGGTAGAAGCCGAGATACAAAGAATGAACCAGAGTTGGGGCACTGTACGAAGGATGGCCGCCGACCGAACAAAGTGGAATCAATTTGTTGCTGCCCTTCAAGACGCCACCAGGCGTGATTGCCACTGACTGCTTTGATGGTCGGCGGCTACGTATCAAAGAAGAGAAGAAGAAGACTGGGGTTAAAATAAACGCTCAAGGAGAGTAAATATTTTGAGTAAGATAAAGTGGTAGATGGAAACGGAAGGCACTTGCTGACTATGTCAGGAGACGCAATGCTTAGCAGAGACTTTTGCATTTTTTTAGTTTGTTGTACAAGTTGTCAACAGTCGATACTAGACACCAACATCAGACGCGTCTTGAAGACGCTTGGCAATCTTTGTACTTACATTTGCCTTAATGAATGAGACGTGTTACAGCCACCAGACATGACTATTGTAGAGAAGTACAGTGCAAGGCACCTGTGGGAACTAACAGCGACTAAAGCAGACGCCATCCGACCCCACACCGGAAGCCAAGTATTATCACAGCGCATCCAACGAACATTTCACAATTTTAAGAAGAGTAAAAAGTTAATGGAAGCTTGGATGATCTCAGTTATGCTTGCTTTTCTTTAAAATCCTCAGAGACGCCTTTAAATAGAAGCATCATTCTTCAATTTATATCTCTGCCATGAGTAATCTTGAGGAATGTTGACCCTTTGAATGCTCTCATCATTATACTTTATGTTTGACCATTGTTGGACCACTACTGCATAGCAGGGGAGACAATCCTACCACAATGGTACATGACCACGTGACAAGGGGGATACGACAGAGACGTCCGGTGATGATTGTCTGGAGTCTGACCGCGATATATTTGGTGATTTGCTTCATTTCTGAGCCATAGCGTGAGACAAATGCCATGTTTGTGTTGAGTATGACAGATGCTATGTTTGTGTTTGGTGAAACAGATGTTATGTGTTTCTTGAGTGATACAGATGTTATGTTTCTGTTGAGTCGGACAGATGTTATGTTTGTGTTGAAACAGATGCTATGTTTGAGCTGAGTGGGACAGATGCTATGTTTGTGTTGAGTGGGACAGATGTTATGTTTGTGTTGAGTTGGACATATGATTTGTTTGTGTTGAGTGGGACAGATGTTATGTTTGTGTTGAAACAGATGCTATGTTTGAGTTGAGTGGGACAGATGCTATGTTTGTGTTGAGTGGGACAGATGTTATGTTTGTGTTGAGTGGTACAGGTGCTGTATTTGTGTTGTGTGATACAGATGTTATGTTTGTGTTGAGTGAGACAGGTGTGTGACGAAAGTACTGAGATTCTGTCTTTCAAATGGCCCATGTCTTTTTCTCCTTGCATTTTGTTCACTATATTTTAGGAGGGATTACAGGTAATCCTTCTCCATGTTTCTTCTCCTTCTATTATTTACGTTTTTTTCAAGATGAGATCACGAGGGAGTTTGATCTCATCTGCTTTATGGTTCTTCTTTATGTGTTTAGAATGGGGGTGTAGAGAATTAGAAAGTATTATTCTAGATTAAGATTATAGATGCTAGATCAGGATTGGCACCAGATTGTCTTTTTTTAAAGATATTGCGTGGCCATATACGCATTTTTCGGGAGTTAAATTATTTGCGGCCATTTTTGCTTCATTTCCGCAGTATAGGGCTAGGACCAATTCCTGGTTCTTTGTCTAGCGGGGACTGGTTGCATCAGAAAGATCTAAGGTTCTGATTGGCGGAGAGCTAACTGCAGTTGAAATGCAGAGCGCCCATTGGCTTTAAGAACCACGCCGCGCATATGACGTCATGAAGTCGGCGCGTGGGGGTCTTGATTATAAAAGGCCTATATTTCATAGTTTCTTTCTCTTTTAATGGAAAAAATTTGCCAAAGCCGGGTGCCAGAAGCAAATTGTCGATTGCCTTCAGTTGGACATTCGAGATTTGGTAAGCATGAATTTTTGCGTGAGGACTTTATTTAATTTTTCTAGTCCTAGCCGATCATTTAAGTTTCTTTGGGAAGTTTTAGTTTAATTTAATTCTTAACTCCAGAGCCATCAATTCGATCTGAGTGATAGACATGAGAAACTAGGTCCATTTAATTCCTTGTTGAAAGAATAGCGGCATGGTTTAAAAGTTGAGATATCACCGCTTTGTATTATTGCAAAGTCGGTCGGGAGAGAAACTCGCATCTGCGAATTTTATTTATTTACAGAATAGTCGGGAGCGCGTAATGTGTATTTTTATTTGTGATTTTAGTGAGAGTATTGATGCTCGCTATTTATATAGTTACGCATATATCTGTGGACGGGAGTGAAAGAGGCATAATTTGGAAGCGCGTGGGCGCGTTGGTTACGGAATTGTTATTGATACGACGTTCAGAGGGACGAGGGGGAGATAAGCACGTGGTTGAACTACGGGGTTTTCAATTTGATAATCAGGGGTTATGTATAACTTTTGACGGCATGTAGATGCTAGCGTAAACAGGGTTATAGGTTATTGATTGTGCTTTGTTATTCTGTGTATTCAGAAGATGGAGATGACATTTATTTATGTTAAGGGAATTATTTTGTATTACATTTTGAATGTGATTACTATTATTGACGGGAATTTTAGGAATTCCTTGAGAAGGCTAGTTTTAGTTGTGTTAAACATTACGGCATTAGTGTCAGCGTAAGAAGTAGGCCACAGTACGTCTGCCCAGACGGGCCATTGAAAATATGGTTGTTGCTCGGAGTTAGTCAGGCAGAACAGGCGATCTGGGTTAGCCAATGTTTACCTTGTGGGCTCAGGTAGAGAAGGGAGCTCAGTGGGGGGAGCGGACTTTGTTTGCATGATTTTGTATGGTGGTGCATAACGGGAGAGAGTAGGGGAGCTGTATTGATTATAGACGGGGGAGACTTAAGTGTTAAAGACTTAAGGGTTTGTCAGGAAGTTAATTGTTATTTGTAATAGAGTATTAACGTTTTGTTTAGCTGTTGTTTTTGCTTTTGTCTAAACAGCAGGTGCCGGCTTTTTGTGGGAATGAGAGCGGAATTTTGAGACCACAAAATTTCTCCCACGGCAAAGTTGGGGCATTCGCAGAACCGCAAGGGTTTTACGTTAGTTGCCAGAGTTAGTGGACAGAGAGGAAGAAAATACGTTTTCCCAACCAGGGGAAGACATTTTCCAGCGAATAGGATTTTTTGTGGATAA
Source organism: Oreohelix idahoensis (assembly GCA_024509875.1). Classification (NCBI taxonomy): domain Eukaryota; kingdom Metazoa; phylum Mollusca; class Gastropoda; order Stylommatophora; family Oreohelicidae; genus Oreohelix; species Oreohelix idahoensis. The sequence continues at coordinate 474,599 of JAMPIV010000333.1, read as the reverse complement.
ATCCTGAGCTCTGACGCTCGTTACACACGCAGATTTGGCAGGCTGCCAGCGGTGTGATAAGTTTGTGTTCGTTTCTTCACGGCCATAATAAAGCCGACAGCCCAGTTATAGGTACTCGGGCAGGTAATTTCCGAGTGGTAGAAGTCCGCTACAGTTCCAGTCCAGAATCCAGTGGGGTTTTGTTAACCCTCAGTCATCAAGTCCAGAGTTAGTGGAGAGAGATAGGGTAAACATTCTCTCTACTGAAGTCAGCACAGATAGGCAGAACTGTTAGTTTTGGTGAATCATAGCAGAGGACAGCTGCTGAAGTTTAGAGGTGCAGTTAGTTGTGTTCAGGAGATTCCAGGATAGGCTGTGTAGAACCGAAGTCTGTGCAGAGATTGTGTAGTCACTTCGCCGTCGTTCCAGCTATCAGTGGACTTAGAGTTAGAGTTAGAATTTAGAACAGCTAGTTTGGAGTGTAGGCGACATCAAGTGCAGTGTAGTTCATTTCAGTTAACCTTACCTTCTTTCTCCATACAGGTTGCAATTGTGGGAGAAGGGTTGGGGTTGATGCATTTTTAACTGTGCTTGCTTTTGTTTCAGGAGTGCATCCTCGCACTTGATGTAAGGGACATGCATATGTTTGTTGTTTATAGGTGTATAATAAACTTGTATAAATTGTAGCTGGCATCAGTCATTTCCTTTAGTACAGTAGCTATATGTTGTCTGTACCTTGGTGGTTGTGAATCTTAATTGAACCTTATCCCCATAGGGTAGTTAGAGGTGGTTCGAGGCCATAGCAATTTAAACGTCCGAAGTGGCGAGGAAAGAATCAACCTCGGTTCTCAACCTCGGAGCCAATGGTCTCAACTTTCACAGTTTGCACTATATTTCTATCTGAATCTATCATTTCAGTCTTTCTTCTTACTATTGTCTTGTCACTATATGTAGACAGTCTCTAGTCCTAAATCCATTTCGTGACAAAGTGGGGGCTCGTCCGGGATCATCTTTGTTACGTTCAATTCTGTGATCTTGACAAAGTGGGGGCTATCGTCCGGTGAATCATCTTTGTTACGTTCAATTCTGTGATCTTGACAAAGTGGGTGCTATCGTCCGGTGAATCATCTTTGTTACGTTCAATTCTGTGATCTTGACAAAGTGGTGGCGTCGTCCTTGGGATCATCTTTGTTGGGATCAATTCTAGATTCATAGATTGTCTCTGTAGAAAGTTCTGGAAATAGATTTCAAAAAAAAATCCCCTAGACTTGAGCTATATTAAGACTGATCCAGCTATAAGTTTTTTCCACAGGTTCCAGTTAGTATAGATGATAGTGGTTGTAAGGTTGTTTATGACTTAGAAGTAATTGATGGCTAATGGAATTTTTTTCTTAACAGGAAAGTAAATTCGGGTTTTGGGTAGCTGGATAACTTGAATTTTTTTCAGGTAGTTATTAGTCAGACTTGGTGCTAGTCTGAGTGCGGGTTTTTGCGACAGCATATTCATAGTAGGTAACCGTAAATTTTTCTTGTTCCTTTTTTGTCATTTCCCCTCGTTGTGAGTACTGCTGATTTGTCAGGTAAGATGGCTGAATTGGTCAAGCTACTTACTGCATGGAAGGACGCAGCTAAAAGCATGGGGATGAATGAGGCCGAGACTAAGGCTTACATTATGAGGGAACAGGACCGGCAGACGGAGAGGGAGAAAAGGGAAGCGGAGAAAGACCTGCGTAAATTGGAAGCAGAGAAAGAAGAGAGGGCCCGACTGGCAGAGATGGACCTGCGTAAATTGGAAGCGGAGAAAGAAGAGAAGACCCGACAGGCAGAAGAGAGAAAAGCAGAGAGGGAAGCCCAGGAGAAGATAGCACAGAGGGAAGCCCAGGAGAAGTTAGCACAGAGGGAAGCCCAGGAGAAGTTAGCACAGAGGGAAGCCCAAGAGAGGGAGAAGGCAGCAGAGAGACAGCATGAACTTGCCCTGCGTTCACTGGAACTGCAGTACCGATCTTCGGAAGGCAGTTCGGCTAACGGAGATTCTCCTGGAGCAGGGGCAACAGACACCTCAGGAAACGGAGGGCCCCGGATGGCAGCCATGAATTTTCCGATGGACTCTTTTCCTAACGGGAATGAGAAAATTGAGGTATTTTTAGAAAAATTTGAACGGATGGCAAAGGCATACGGGCTGGATGATAGTCTTTGGTGTCTCAAATTATCTCAATCTCTAAGAGGACATGCGTATGAGGTCTATAGCAAGATGCTGGTAGATGACCAAGGTAACTTTGAGGCTCTGCGGAACGCCCTGTTACAGCGATTCCAATGGACTCCCCGGAAGTGCCAAACAATGTTTAGGGAAAGTCGACTGGAGAAAGGAGAAAGTTTTCCCCAGTTCGCAGAGAGGCTGAGGAATTACCTCACTCGCTGGAGAGAGTTGTCGGGTTTGGCTAAATCTTTTGAAGGATTGGAAGAATTAGTTCTGTGCGAACAGATAAAGGCCAACATGTCTCCGGACTTAAGGAAGTACCTGGCGGAGCAGGGCGCACAGCAACTGGACCAGATAATTCTATTTGCAGAAAGGTTCCAGACGGCCCAGGCCGAAGTACTGGGCCAGAAAAGAAAACACCCTGACCTGCCAGCCCCGGACAAAGGAGCATCTTCATCGCATTCGCCTTCCTCTTCAGCTCACCAACCGCAAGGGCCGTCTCGCAAGGAGCCCCCTCCCAGTCATAACATGCGCTCCCAGCCGCCTAACAGAACACAGGGGCCGACTTCTCATGAACCCGTCAGGAACCGGGGAGATAATGAGAGATATTGTAGGTTCTGTCGGACTACTTCTCATTGGACAACACGGTGCCCAAACAAACAACCCGCTCATCAGGTGGCTTGTTTAAGGCCTGTGAGGGTGAAACAAGGGAAGAAGTGGAAACCCTTCCAGTCAGAGAAGTTGTTTTCCAACAGCGGGCCAGCAGAAGTGAACGGGACTGAGACAACATGCTTATTTGACAGCGGGCTTACATACCCCAGCATAGTCGCCCAACATCTGGTGAAGCCTTGGCAGATGACGAAGGAAAAAGTGAATATTGGTGGAGTTTTAAGGAAAGGGACTTCACAGTGCTTTCCGGTAGCCAATATTGAGGTGAAATGTAAGTTCGTGTCTGGCACCATCAAGGCAGCTGTAATGGCTCAGCCGGCCTACGACTTCATTCTCGGTAACCCATATTTAGTTTTGGGGAACCCGCCCACACCGATCCTTGCTGATGCAAGGGGGCCTACTGCAGGCCAGATAAGTGAAAAAGGAGAACCCCTAATTCACGGAGCCCCGAGCGAGCTCAAACATAGCTGTCGTGCCAAGGAGGGGTGCAACGCCTCTGACGACAGTGATATGTTATTTGCAGAGGCAAATTCGCCCGCCAGCCCTGTTCAGCCAACCGGCCAAACAGTGGTGAAGACGCCTCTGATTCCGGAAGTACACTCTTTGTTGTCGGGAATTAGGCCCCCGATGGTATTAGCTTCCTCAAGTGAGGAACATACTGACAAGAGCAGTATTACATATGTCAACGACCAGCGCCATCTTCATAGGGCACAAGATAGCGGTCTGAGCGAGCATATAGTTCCAACCAGCCCTGGAGCCCCATCCGACCAGCACTTTACTCAAACGGAGGAGGACAGTGATCTGAATATCCGTTTGCCTATAAACGGAGATGGGCCCCACAACTCTCGTATCTCGTTTACAGGAAACGACTCTTGTAACGAGGAGCCTGAAAAATTGGCTATCTTTTCCAATGCGTTTGACGGAACATTGGAACCAGTTACGGAGAGCTTTAACTCAGATTCTCCGCGATCTAACGGGATCTTAAACCGTCAAGTGTCACTGCAGGACACATCCCAACTGACGCCAGTAACTCTTACAGGGGAGGGCAAGGTTGAAGGTAGAACCAGGGTGTTAGACGGAGAGCTCCCGTGGTCTACAGTTTCATCTCACCAACTTTTCAGGCCAGAAAAGAGTGAGAAAAGCGACCTTACGCATTTGCAAGGAGCTATTTTGGAGAGCTCTGTCCCGCTTCAGATTGGTAGGGGAAGAGCGAGTCCAGAACCGCTGCCAGGGGCAGATCTTACCTACCTTTCTTCACAGGTAGAAGCTATTGAGGTCGATCGTGATCCAATAGACACCCAGCAAGAAATCGGAGGCTCTACACCAGAGGAACCCGAGACGTTGCATCAGTTTCGCACGGTACCAGCAGTCACAACTCTGCTGACGCGCAGCGAGGAAGTCGCCATTGCCAGGTCGCCACAGCGCCCGTCGGTCACATCAGCTGACCAGGACAGCCTTTTGACGGTCATAGCAAGGGAAAGTTCAGACCCGCCATTAGACGGCACAGGTCTGAAGAGAGATCAACTCTCCCAACGGAGCATAGGAGCTCATTCTAGGAGAGGAGGAAGGAGGAAACGCAAAAGAGGAAGGTCGAAGAACACTGAATAGGAGGGGTAAGGACAGACAGCCTTGTAGACAGAGTTAAGGGCCAGTGTGAAACACAGAGATTTCAGTAATGAGATCGATGCTCAATCTTCGAAGGTGGGAGTGATGTGACGAAAGTACTGAGATTCTGTCTTTCAAATGGCCCATGTCTTTTTCTCCTTGCATTTTGTTCACTATATTTTAGGAGGGATTACAGGTAATCCTTCTCCATGTTTCTTCTCCTTCTATTATTTACGTTTTTTTCAAGATGAGATCACGAGGGAGTTTGATCTCATCTGCTTTATGGTTCTTCTTTATGTGTTTAGAATGGGGGTGTAGGGAATTAGAAAGTATTATTCTAGATTAAGATTATAGATGCTAGATCAGGATTGGCACCAGATTGTCTTTTTTTAAAGATATTGCGTGGCCATATACGCATTTTTCGGGAGTTAAATTATTTGCGGCCATTTTTGCTTCATTTCCGCAGTATAGGGCTAGGACCAATTCCTGGTTCTTTGTCTAGCGGGGACTGGTTGCATCAGAAAGATCTAAGGTTCTGATTGGCGGAGAGCTAACTGCAGTTGAAATGCAGAGCGCCCATTGGCTTTAAGAACCACGCCGCGCATATGACGTCATGAAGTCGGCGCGTGGGGGTCTTGATTATAAAAGGCCTATATTTCATAGTTTCTTTCTCTTTTAATGAAAAAATTTGCCAAAGCCGGGTGCCAGAAGCAAATTGTCGATTGCCTTCAGTTGGACATTCGAGATTTGGTAAGCATGAATTTTTGCGTGAGGACTTTATTTAATTTTTCTAGTCCTAGCCGATCATTTAAGTTTCTTTGGGAAGTTTTAGTTTAATTTAATTCTTAACTCCAGAGCCATCAATTCGATCTGAGTGATAGACATGAGAAACTAGGTCCATTTAATTCCTTGTTGAAAGAATAGCGGCATGGTTTAAAAGTTGAGATATCACCGCTTTGTATTATTGCAAAGTCGGTCGGAAGAGAAACTCGCATCTGCGAATTTTATTTATTTACAGAATAGTCGGGAGCGCGTAATGTGTATTTTTATTTGTGATTTTAGTGAGAGTATTGATGCTCGCTATTTATATAGTTACGCATATATCTGTGGACGGGAGTGAAAGAGGCATAATTTGGAAGCGCGTGGGCGCGTTGGTTACGGAATTGTTATTGATACGACGTTCAGAGGGACGAGGGGGAGATAAGCACGTGGTTGAACTACGGGGTTTTCAATTTGATAATCAGGGGTTATGTATAACTTTTGACGGCATGTAGATGCTAGCGTAAACAGGGTTATAGGTTATTGATTGTGCTTTGTTATTCTGTGTATTCAGAAGATGGAGATGACATTTATTTATGTTAAGGGAATTATTTTGTATTACATTTTGAATGTGATTACTATTATTGACGGGAATTTTAGGAATTCCTTGAGAAGGCTAGTTTTAGTTGTGTTAAACATTACGGCATTAGTGTCAGCGTAAGAAGTAGGCCACAGTACGTCTGCCCAGACGGGCCATTGAAAATATGGTTGTTGCTCGGAGTTAGTCAGGCAGAACAGGCGATCTGGGTTAGCCAATGTTTACCTTGTGGGCTCAGGTAGAGAAGGGAGCTCAGTGGGGGGAGCGGACTTTGTTTGCATGATTTTGTATGGTGGTGCATAACGGGAGAGAGTAGGGGAGCTGTATTGATTATAGACGGGGGAGACTTAAGTGTTAAAGACTTAAGGGTTTGTCAGGAAGTTAATTGTTATTTGTAATAGAGTATTAACGTTTTGTTTAGCTGTTGTTTTTGCTTTTGTCTAAACAGCAGGTGCCGGCTTTTTGTGGGAATGAGAGCGGAATTTTGAGACCACAAAATTTCTCCCACGGCAAAGTTGGGGCATTCGCAGAACCGCAAGGGTTTTACGTTAGTTGCCAGAGTTAGTGGACAGAGAGGAAGAAAATACGTTTTCCCAACCAGGGGAAGACATTTTCCAGCGAATAGGATTTTTTGTGGATAAATCCTGAGCTCTGACGCTCGTTACACACGCAGATTTGGCAGGCTGCCAGCGGTGTGATAAGTTTGTGTTCGTTTCTTCACGGCCATAATAAAGCCGACAGCCCAGTTATAGGTACTCGGGCAGGTAATTTCCGAGTGGTAGAAGTCCGCTACAGTTCCAGTCCAGAATCCAGTGGGGTTTTGTTAACCCTCAGTCATCAAGTCCAGAGTTAGTGGAGAGAGATAGGGTAAACATTCTCTCTACTGAAGTCAGCACAGATAGGCAGAACTGTTAGTTTTGGTGAATCATAGCAGAGGACAGCTGCTGAAGTTTAGAGGTGCAGTTAGTTGTGTTCAGGAGATTCCAGGATAGGCTGTGTAGAACCGAAGTCTGTGCAGAGATTGTGTAGTCACTTCGCCGTCGTTCCAGCTATCAGTGGACTTAGAGTTAGAGTTAGAATTTAGAACAGCTAGTTTGGAGTGTAGGCGACATCAAGTGCAGTGTAGTTCATTTCAGTTAACCTTACCTTCTTTCTCCATACAGGTTGCAATTGTGGGAGAAGGGTTGGGGTTGATGCATTTTTAACTGTGCTTGCTTTTGTTTCAGGAGTGCATCCTCGCACTTGATGTAAGGGACATGCATATGTTTGTTGTTTATAGGTGTATAATAAACTTGTATAAATTGTAGCTGGCATCAGTCATTTCCTTTAGTACAGTAGCTATATGTTGTCTGTACCTTGGTGGTTGTGAATCTTAATTGAACCTTATCCCCATAGGGTAGTTAGAGGTGGTTCGAGGCCATAGCAATTTAAACGTCCGAAGTGGCGAGGAAAGAATCAACCTCGGTTCTCAACCTCGGAGCCAATGGTCTCAACTTTCACAGTTTGCACTATATTTCTATCTGAATCTATCATTTCAGTCTTTCTTCTTACTATTGTCTTGTCACTATATGTAGACAGTCTCTAGTCCTAAATCCATTTCGTGACAAGGTGCTATATTTGTGTTGTGTGAAACAGATGTTATACTTGTATTGAGTGGGACAGATGTTATTTTTGTGTTGAGTTGAACAGACGTTATATTTGTATTGAGTGAAACAGATGCGACGTCTTTGTTTGGTGGGACAGATGTTATATATTTCTCGAGTGGGACAGAGGTTATGCTTGTGTTGAGTGAGACCTGTTGCGTTTGCGTTGAGTGGGACATATGCTTTGTGTGCGTTGAATAGCCCAGTTTTGCTTTCTTGAAAAAGATCTGCACAGTCCAATACTCGTACGTAGAACTAGCGCGACAGGAACAATTAGCATTCATGCCCTTCGACATTTGCTGAGGGAGGCTGAGCACCTATGGGTTTTCTCGGAATGCAGTGACGTGGATTCTGATCAACAATAACAAAACTAATTTGAGGCAGGTGAAAGATGGATCTATTTATCCTGGCACTGTAGTCTTGGTCTGTTCTTTCTTCTATGTCGACGTTACTTTTTCTAATATTGCTAAGGCTGTGCGCTTCTTGAATTGTCTGATCGTTGATATCTGTTGCATATATTATCTATTAGTATTACTTCCCTTGCTTTATTTAAATTGGCAAGTCGATCTGTTTTCTCTGTGCTAATCTTTATGTCATGGTGTAAAAGTAGATGTTAAAATTCTTGATTTCTTTATGCTGATCTTCATGTCATGATGTCGTGATGTATAAGTAGATGTTAAAATTCTTGATTTCTCTGTGCTGATCTTCATGTCATGATGTCGTGGTGTAAAAGTAGATGTTAAAATTCTTGATTTCTCTATGCTGATCTTCATGTCACGAAGTCGTGGTGTAAATGTTGATGTTAAAATTCTTGATTTCTCTGTGCTGATCTTCATGTCATGATGTCGTGGTGTAAATGTTGATGTTAAAATTCTTGATTTCTCTGTGCTGATCTTCATGTCATGATGTCGGGGTGTAAAAGTTGATGTTAAAATTCTTGTTTTCTCTATGCTGATCTTCATGTCATGATGTCGTGGTGTAAAAGTTGATGTTAAAATTCTTGTTTTCTCTAAGCTGATCTTCATGTCATGATGTCGTGGTGTAAAAGTTGATGTTAAAATTCTTGATTTCTCTGTGTTGGTCTTCATGTCATGATTTAAAATGTTGATGTCATGAAAATGTCTGTTTCTGTAGTTAGGCGCTGTCTGTGTAAAATATAGTATATGGGTTATTAGCGAAAAGCGGTTTGTTAATGTCACATGATTCTGTCTGTTTGTCTGTATGTCTGTCTGTTTGTCTGAGCTAAACATTTACAACTGTCAACAGTATAATACAGGTATATCTCGCTTTATTGTGCTTCGCTTTATTGCGCTTCGCAGATATTGCGCATTTTTTTCAAATTATTCATGTTTATTTATTAGAACGTGCCTTCTTCTTCCGATAGATTTTGGCTCTCCACCAGCAAAAAGATTACGATTCGCTGAAGACTCATATGATGAAGATTGGCATATTTTGTAGCAATAAAGTATTTAATTTGATAGTACATTGTTCTTTTTAGACCTAACGCTATTACGACTTTATAGACAAAGTGTAAACATGATTTGTAGGCTTTTATATGCACTGGAGAGTCACAGAGAAAGAAATGTCAAAATTGTCCTCTTTTCACACAACATGCCTAAGAAAAATTCACCGAATCTTTTGGCCGAATACCATCACCAACCAAGATCTGCTTACTCGTAGCAAGCAAGAGGACATGCATACCATCATAGCTGGCAGACGCTGGAGCTGGGTTGGTCATGTCCTCAGAAGAGACCCCGATGCCATCACAAGAACAGCTATGCTTTGGACCCCTGAAGGAAAGCGAAAGAGAGGCCGACCAAAAACAACTTGGCGGAGGACTGTGGAGGCTGAGATGCAAAGAATGAACCAGAGTTGGGGCACTGTACGAAGGATGGCCACCGACCGTGCAAAGTGGAATCAATTTGTTGTTGCCCTACAAGACGCCACTAGGCGTGATGGCCACTGACTGCTTTGACGGTCGGTGGTTAAGGATCGAAGAAGAAGAAGAAGAAGATATGCACTGGGAAGCCCAAAAAAATGGGTGTGACCCGCTTTATTGCAATATTCGCTTAATTGTGGGGGTCTGGAACCGAACCCGCAATATCTCCGAGGTATGCCTGTATTTCTATTTGGTTCTCTGCCAGCTTCATCTTGCTTATCGCGGCGCTTAGAAAACTCGAACGCAGAAATCATGTTTAAAACCATTTTTTCCCCCCTAAAACCAGACTGATACATAGATTTATTATAAATGTTGATACATGGTTTCACTGTTACAAAAAAAAAAAAAGAAATAAAAAGTTATTTCGTTATACGAGTCTACCTGGCCAAATTTAATGATCTTTTATGATGCTAATCAAAATATTCTTATCTAACACGCTTCGTGTTGCCATGACTACACCTCTTGAGATTGCCTTGCACTCTTAATCTCTGGTCTCTCAAGCATTTCGTAAGAGGCGCATGATATGAGGTTTTGCAGGGACTGCCCGTCTCGTCATGTAAATTAAATTGTTATAGAAAGCTCCACAGTAGGAGCACATGCCACAGGCTTCCTGCAAACTTCATTAGCCTACGTCACGTGGTGTAAGGTATGCCCTTGTTGACATTAACACTCCAGAAATATCATGGTGTCTCCAGACAATTAGATTTACGGATGTGGATATTTTTTGCTGTTGTCGGTTTTTGCATCTTCTGAAATATTAACCCTATGCCGTCTGCTAGCAGCACACAGTAACACAAGCCGATATTAGATCTGGAAGTTAACGAAATAAATTGTGCTAACAATTTCGGTAAACTCAAGTCCCTGACCAGACCGTCCTGACATCGTCACGTCTTTACACAAATATTTCATAAAAAAAGTCTTCAGGACCGATCAAATGACAGATTGTTTGCTCAGTTGTACGTGACTGTTTTGTTGATTATTAACCACATTGAATCAGACCGTGTGTCGTTTCAAGAATGCACCAGAAAACAACAGGCACCATCTGTTATGCTTTGCGATGATAATTTTTCCTACCGCCCTACAGCTTGGCATATCATATTACCAGAACGTGATATAGCATATCATCAGGATATCCGGTCACACATCATCATCTCAAACACAAGTACGCGTCCTGGTTATAAGAATCTAAGTCATCATCATCATCTCAAACACAAGTATGTGTCCTGGTTATAAGAATCCAAGTCATCATCATCATCTCAAACACAAGTACGTGTCCAGGTTATAAGAACCCAAGTTATCAACATCATCTCAAACACAAGTACGCGTCCTGGTTATACGAATCCAAGTCATCATTATCTCAAACACAAGTACGTGTCCTGGTTATAAGAATCCAAGTCATCAACACCATCTCAAACACAAGTACGCGTCCTGGTTATAAGAATCCAAGTTATCATTATCTCAAACACAAGTACGTGTCCTGGTTATAAGAACCCAAGTTATCAACATCATCTCAAACACAAGTACATGTCCTGGTTATAAGAATCCAAGTCATCATCATCTCAAACACATGTACGCGTCCAGGTTATAAAAATCCAAGTCATCATAAACATATCTCAAACACAAGTACGTGTCTTGGTTATAAGAATCGAAGTCATCATAAACATTATTTCAAACACAAGTACCTTGTACGTGTCCTGATTATAAGAATCCAAGTCATCATCAACATTATCTCAAACACAAGTACGTGTCCTCACCCGTGTGTTACCGGGGCCCGAAAGGAGAGCAAAGAATAGTAACACTGTTCCATTCCATGCATGTCGTAGAAAGCGACTAAGGAGGGTTGGGCATGGGGCTGGTTACCCCATCCTGTAAAAAATGTAAACTACAAAAAACTTCAACAAATATGGACAAGTCAAATAAGGAAAATAAAACACAGCCATCCAAGACAGGGGAAGGTCCTCTCGCAGGGAGGCGCATGATGCAACACAGAGAAAGCCGAAAGGAGTCTGTGTTGCTGACTAACCTTCTTTCTTCTAGGAGAACTTTCAGATTTGGCACCTGGAATGTTCGGACATTAAACGAACAAGGGAAAGTGGCACAAGTAGCAGCAGAAATGAGGTAATATAAAATCGAGGTTCTAGGAATGTGTGAAACAAAGTGGAAGGGGGTAGACAGGAAGAAACTCAACACAGGTGAATTGGTGCTGTCCTCAGGGCATGAAGACGAAAGTCCACACCACAGTGAAGGGGTAGCTCTTATGTTATCTAAAGAAGCACAGAAAGCACTCATTGAATGGGAAACTGTTGGACCCAGAATAATAACAGCCACTTTTAAAACAGCTAAAAAGAAAGTACATGTAAATGTCATCCAATGTTATGCACCAACTAATGACAAAGAAGAGTCGGTGAAAGAAGCATTTTATACTAGACTACAGGAAATTATGGATAAAGTAAAAAGAAGAGACATCACAATTTTGATGGGTGACATGAATGCAAAGATAGGTACAGTCAATACCGGATTTGAAGAAGTCATGGGAAAACATGGGCTAGGAGTAATGAATGAAAATGGAGAACTATTCTCAAACTTCTGTGCTTCAAATGAACTGGCTATAGGAGGAAGCATGTTTCCACATAAGAGAATACACAAGGCAACATGGATATCACCAGACCATAGAACAGAAAACCAGATTGATCATATATGCATAAACAAGAAGTTTAGATCATCATTGCAGGATGTAAAGGTATATAGAGGAGCAGATGTGGCATCAGAACACCACCTTCTGATAGCCAAAGTAAAAATGAAACTCAAGAGATATGCAACAATGCAAAATTATAGACAACAATTTAATGTAGGACATCTAAGAAATCAAGAAACAAGAGACAAATTTGCGGTCACAGTATCCAACAAATTCCAAGTGCTCCAACAGCTGGAAGATGCAGAGAATACAGAAGACTATTGGCAGCAGGTCAAAACTGTATGGAATGAGACATGTGAAGAAATACTGGGGAAAACGGAAAGACAACAAAAAGCATGGATCACAACAGAAACCATCAATAAGATAAAAGACCGAAAAAACATGAAAGCAGATTTAAACACAAGCAAAACCAGAAGTTCCAAAGCCAAGGCTCAAGAAGTTACACAGAAGCAAACAAAGAAGTTAAAAGAAGTATCAAAAGAGACAAGAGGAAGTATATTGAGGAGTTGGCAAGAGAGGCAGAAGATGCTGCAGCCAAAGGAAATATGAGAGAACTGTATAGCAGCACAAAAAAGCTAACAGTGAAATACAAGCAAACAAGTTGCCTCATAAAAGACAAGAATGGAAAACTGCTCAGCAATATACAGGAGCAAATGAAGAGGTGGACAGAATATTTTGGTGACCTCCTCAATAGACCAGCTCCACAAAACCCCCCAGACATCCAGCCAGCAGAAGAAGAGCTACAAATTAACGGTGAAGGACCAACGAAGGAAGAAATAAAGAAAGCCATAAAGCTTCTAAGAGATGGAAAAGCGGCTGGACCAGATGGCATTCCAGCAGAGGCCATAAAAGCAGATATCGACACGACTACAGAGATGTTATATAAATTACTTGGTAAAGTCTGGGAAAAGGAAGAGATACCAGCATAATGGAAGGAAGGATATCTGATTAAGTTGCTTAAGAAGGAAAATTTACAAGAGTGCACAAATTATAGAGGAATAATGTTACTATCAGTGCCAGGAAAAGTATTAAACAGAATTATCCTTGAGAGATTAAAAGAGTCCATAGACAAGAAACTGAGAGAGGAACAGGCAGGTTTTCGACAAAACAGATCATGTACAGACCAGATAGCCACTTTGAGAATAATAGTTGAACAAAGTCTGGAATGGAATTCACCACTATACATCGTATTTGTGGACTACGAAAAGGCATTTGACAGTGTAGACAGAGAATCACTTTGGAAATTGATGAGGCATTATGGAGTTCCCCTGAAGATCAATAATTTGATAAAGAAAACATATGAAGACATGACATGCAGAGTTCTTCACGAAGGACAGCTTACAGAACCGTTTGGGATAAAAACAGGAGTGCGACAGGGATGCCTCTTGTCTCCATTTCTTTTCTTACTAGCAATAGACTGGGTTATGAGATCATCGACAACACACAACAGAAATGGAATCCAGTGGACTCTGACTAAGCAATTGGATGATCTGGATTTTGCTGATGACTTGGCTCTTCTGTCCCTTAACCGTAATCAGATGCAGGACAAATTGAAAACACTCGATGAGAGGTCACATCAATTGGGTCTGAAAATAAACAGGGAAAAGACAAAAATAATGAGAATAAATGCAGGTAATGATAACAGGGTTGAACTTGAAGAAACACCAATACAAGATGTAGAATCGTACACATATCTTGGCAGTAATATAGACAAAGTTGGAGGGACAGACAGCGATATCAAAATAAGAATACAAAAAGCAAGAGGAGCTTTCATTGCATTGGGAAATAAAAGGAGATCAAGAGAAATCGGATCCAACACGAAAAAAAGAATCTTCAACTCAAATGTGAAGTCAGTCCTATTGTATGGCTCTGAGACATGGAGAACAACAAAGACAACAACCAAAAAGCTACAGACTTTCATAAATGGGTGCTTGCGTAGAATAGAGGAATTAAAATGGTATGACAAAGTTACCAACGTGGAACTGATGACAAGAACTAGACAAGTGCCAGTGGAACAAGAGATGAGAAGAAGACGATGGCGATGGATAGGACACACACTGAGGAAACCTGTTAATAGCATTACAAGGCAGTCCTTGTTCTGGAACCCCCAGGGCAAGAGAGACAGAGGTAGACCAAGAAGCACATGGAGAAGAGAGCTGGAAACAGAGGTGAAAATGATGAGGAGAACGTGGAAAGAACTTGAGATAATGGCACGTGACAGGAGGACTTGGCATGTGTTTGTTAAAAGCCTATGCTCCTTTGGGAGTGGACGGTTATGAATGAAAGTACGTGTCCTGGTTATAAGAATCCAAGTCATCATAAACATTATCTCAAACACAAGTGCGTGTCCTGGTTATAAGAATCCAAGTCATCATCAACATTATCTCAAACACAAGTATGTGTCCTGGTTATAAGAATCCAAGTCATCATCAACATCATCTCAAACACAAGTGCGTGTCCTGGTTATAAGAATCCAAGTCATCTTCAAGGAGAACTATAGAAGACCTAACGCAGTACAAAGAATTATCAAACACAATTGAAAATAGTAATAAATACAGAAGCAAAATACCACCCTGGGAACTAAAAACACCAATCATAGACTACTCACTGACTAAAAAGATCAAACAAAACATAGAAGATAAGGAAGCCAAAATGATAAGTAGAAAGTTCATAGACCAACTAACTAAACAAAGTCTGGCCGTCTACACTGATGGATCCAAGGGTGATAGTGGGCAACTAGGTGCCGGAGTTGTAATACCACAATGGGGAATAAAAAAGAGCTACAGTGTAACTGAAGGGGCTTCGATTTTTACCGCAGAGATGGTATCAATTCTTAAAAGTTTAGAAATAATCGAAGATAACCCACCAGAAGCTGTTACGGTATTTACAGACTCACTATCATCACTACAAGCACTAGAACACCCAGGTAAATGTAGCCGGCCAGACATAAAGGAAGAAATTCTAGCAATTAATACATCACTAGGGAACAGAGGATGTAGGGTGAGGCTAGTGTGGGTTCCAGCACACATAGGTATTGCTGGCAACGAGTTGGCAGACCAGAACGCCAAGAATGGAAGAACAAGTAAAAACAAAATAAAAGCAGGACTGGGAAGGTCAGAGATCAAGAGCCAAGTGAAGATAACTATAAATGAGGAATGGAAGTCAACATGGAAGAAAAGTAGAAAAGGCAGACACGCGTTCAAACTGCTGAAAGAACCAACAAGGACGTGCCAGATCAGAGAAGAATTAAAAATACCATCGAACAAAAAACTGTGGCGTCTCCGTCTCGGTGCAGCATACTTTATGGTAGAAGAACCACACTGCCAAGAATGTCAGGAAGAGAATGACATAGACCACTACCTGATCCACTGTAAAAAGTATGAACAACAAAGGCTTGAATTAAAAACTTACTATAGAAATCACAATATAGACTTAACAGGTGATAAGGTTTTAAGTATAGATGCCCCAAGAGATGCCCAAGCAATACTTAAAAGATATATACATAAAACAAAGGAAAAAATATAAGGTTAGAACTTCAGGAAAAACATCCAACTAAATAGAAATTAAGCAGCAAGAACTAACAAAGCATTAACAAAAACTAACTACTCATAGGACAAGGAAAGACAACAAGGTATTAAAAAAGGGACAACAACTCAAAACGAACAAATACTAATACAAATTAAAACCAAGTGTAAAGGACAATAGCTAGCTATAAACAATACAAAAGAGAAAATAAAATTGACAAATACTAATACAAATAAAAATCAGCAACTGCAAAAGACAACGGTTATTTAAATTGAATACAAAATTAGTAAATAAAATGATACTAAATACCCCAATTATAACCAACTTTCAGTTGAACAGGGTAGACCAAGATGGAACGAGAAGAGGAAGAACGATCAGATGCTGAGTGCCCGATCTCCACCCATCAAATAATCAAAACAACAACATCAACATTATCTCAAACAGAAGTACGTGTCCTGGTTATAAGAATCCAAGTCATCCTCAACAATATCTCAAACACAAGTACGTGTCCTGGTCATAAGAATCCAAGTCATCATCAACATCATCTCAAACACAAGTACGTGTCCTGGTTATAAGAATCCAAGTCATCATCAACATTATCTCAAACACAAGTACGTGTCCTGGTTATAAGAATCGAAGTCATCATCAACATCATCTCAAACACAAGTGCGTGTCCTGGTCATGAGAATCCAAGTCATCATCAACATCATCTCAAACACAAGTACGTGTCCTGGTTATAAGAATCCAAGTCATCATCAACATTATCTCAAACACAAGTACGTGTCCTGGTTATAAGAATCAAAGTCATCATCAACATTATCTAAAACACAAGTACGCGTCCTGGTTATAAGAATCGAAGTCATCATCAACATTATCTAAAACACAAGTACGCGTCCTGGTTATAAGAATCGAAGTCATCATCAACATCATCTCAAACACAAGTACGTGTCCTGGTTATAAGAATCAAAGTCATCATCAACATTATCTAAAACACAAGTACGCGTCCTGGTTATAAGAATCCAAGTCATCATCAACATTATCTCAAACACAAGTACGTCTCCTGGTTATAAGAATCCAAGTCATCATCAACATTATGTCAAACACAAGTACGCATTCTGGTTATAAGAATCCAAGTCATCAACATTATCTCAAACCTAAGTACGTGTCCTGGTTATAAGAATCCAAGTCATCATAAACATTATTTCAAACACAAGTACGCGTCCTGGTTATAAGAATTCAAGTCATCATTATCTCAAACACAAGTACGTGTCCGGGTTATAAGAACCCATGTTATCAACATCATCTCAAACACAAGTACGTGTCCTGGTTACAAGAACCCAAGTTATCGACATCATCTCAAACACAAGTACGTGTCCTGGTTATAAGAATCCAAGTCATCATCAACATTATCTCAAACACAAGTACCTTTTCCTGGTTATAAGAATCGAAGTCATCATCAACATCATCTCAAACACAAGTGCGTGTCCTGGTTATAAGAATACAAGTCATCTTTAACATTATCTCAAACACAAGTACGTGTCCTGGTTATAAGAATCGAAGTCATCCTTAAGATTATCTCAAACACAAGTACGTGTCCTGGTCATAAGAATCCAAGTCATCATCAACATCATCTCAAACACAATTACGCGTCCTGGTTATAAGAATCCAAGTCATCATCAACATTATCTGAAACACAAGTACCTTTTCCTGGTTATAAGAATCGAAGTCATCATCAACATCATCTCAAACACAAGTACGTGTCCTGGTTATAAGAATCCAAGTCATCATCAACATTATCTCAAACACAAGTATGCGTCCTTGTTATAAGAATCCAAGTCATCATCAACATTATGTCAAACACAAGTACGCATTCTGGTTATAAGAATCCAAGTCATCAACATTATCTCAAACACAAGTACGCGTCCTGGTTATAAGAATCCAAGTCATCATCAACATTATCTAAAACACAAGTACGCGTCCTGGTTATAAGAATTCAAGTCATCATTATCTCAAACACAAGTACGCGTCCTGGTTATAAGAATCCAAGTCATCATCAACATAATCTGAAACACATGTACGCGTCCTGGTTATTGTCACAGAGAGTTATGATCATTAAAATCTCTATATACTCTTCTTTTCTTCACCCGTGTCCTCTATTTTATTATCACTCTTTTATCCTTTTTGTAATTTTTCGCATTCGTTCGTTTGCGACTTAAACATTACTATTTTCCCATTCAAACTTTCGCCGAGTGTATGTTCTCATTTAGAAACGCACTAGTGATGTTATTACGTAGATGCCAGGCTCGGGAGGTTATTGCGTAGTGGAGGAAACTGTGAAAATTCGCTTTCGCCAGACCCATAGGCGACATTTTGTCTGCATTTTCACCTGCCACAACGAGTTGCATCGGCTGAGCGCTCAGGAGAGGCGCGATAACCGACATCTCCTTGGCGCAGTTTGAGACATTTGTCTGGAAATCCCAGCTGACAAGGCACTCACTGTTGGCCCTGCTCAGCGTGAGGTGTGAAAACGCACGAGTGTCAGTTCATGGTAGTCTTCTAGTTTATGTAAGGTGTTTAAGAATGAGAAGGGGAGATTATTTCGTTTTGCGAAATAAGTTGGGACCCCTTTGTCCTGGTTTAAGATATTTACCGGAGTTTGAAACTAGATTTCATTCAACACCCAACGTCGATACAGCTGGTATCAACCAACATAACCAACTCAACGTTTGTTAAGACACCACCGTCCTTCTCAGGACGCCACTATTCGAGACAAGATCACATTTTCTTCAAAATGACCCGAAATAAACATCATGCCAAAAGGAGGAAGGTCTACACCAGCCCGCCAGCGCTGAACAGCCATGTGAATAACCAAGCTTCAAACAACAAAGACAGACAGCCAGAGAGCAAGACTGCCCCAAGTACTCGTGCTGAGACCGGTCCTCCTCCAACTCTAGACACGACGACGGAGTTAGCTGCGACGTGTGTCGACCCGACTGAGAGGCTGAGGGGCCCGACTCCTTGCGAGACAGAGGAGAGGGCAGATGCAGGCGTCCCTGGCCTAGATGATGTAGATCCAGAGAATGAGGAAACGATGAGATTGCTACACCAGCTGGAAAAGATGAGGGGATGGTTGGAAAGAAGAGAGAAAAGGACAGCTGCAAACGTCCACGGCCTAGACCCTGAGCGTGAGAGGGTGAAGAGACTGATACAGGGGATAGAACAGACGCTGGAAAGGAAAGATAAAAGAAAACAGGAGCCTAAAGCCGAGGGACCACCACCACACGAACGAAGATCGTCAGCAGAAACCCTGCCTACCACAGAGAAGCTACGACAAACACCGAAAACACCAACACACGATGCCGGCGACACAGATGCGATAGAGAGGTGCGTTAAGATCACGCAGATGTCGGGAGGTGAGGCTTCACTCAGGGCCCTACCAGATGACAAAGTGATATGCATCCTCGAGTCAATAACTGGCAGGAGAGGCATCTCTAAAGTACGGAGGCACGAAAAGGGAGTCGTGCTTTCGCTCAACAGCAATACAACAACCACTTCACTGATGACCGAACTGGAATCTAGCCCAAAAGAAGTCCAGTTGCCCCACCAAATAAAAGTGGTGGTGGAAATGTACAAAACAACAAAGAAGTTGGTCATCAGAGGGGTGGATACCAGATGTTCCGAAGCCGAGGTCCACAGACACCTTCAGGCTGAAAACGCAAATCTAAAAATCACTCAGGTCGAAAGGCTAAAAACCTGGGCAAAGAAAGATACCAATCGGATGATAGTTACGGTAGAAGGATCGACAAGACCCGAGAGACTGACGCTCGAAACAACAACCAAAAAGACAGAAGCCTATATCCCTCCGGTGATGCAGTGCTCAAACTGCCAGCAGTTTTCGCACACAAAGAAAACGTGCAGGAGAGATGCAGTCTGTCGATATTGTGCGGGTGGTCACCTATACCGCGATTGTCTCAAGGCGAAGGAGGACAACAACTACAAAGCAATAAACTCAAACCGCACCTGTGCAAACTGCCTCGGAAACCATGGGGCTAGATACCGAGGCTGCCCGATGTTCCATGAAACCAAGAGCATCCTGAAGGAAGCGGTTTCTAAAAACATCCCCTTCAAGGAGGCAAAACACAGAGTGGCTGCGGATGTTGCAGAAAAACAACGCACGATAGACAGACGACAGTTACACAAGCTGACCGCTGAAGTCAGAGAAATGAAAATGAAGTTGCGAATCGAAAACAACAGCAAGCAGGCCACCGAAGAACCAACCGACAGTGGAGAAGATGCGATAAACATTCAGAACATAAAACACGTGATGGAAGAAATGAAAAGAATCCAGCAGCAAGTAGAAACAGATGTCAAGAAGCTGACAGAGCTGACAGAAGAAAACACAAAAATACTCAAAAGAATAGAAGCAGAAAGAATAGCCATTGAGGAAATATCATCAAACAGCACGCAAGAAACTAAATCGAACAACCAAGCAGTAAAAAAAATCATCCAAGAAACACTAGAACAGCTACTACCAACGATAATTGAAAAAGTACTGTCACAGATACAGGAGAGCAAGAAGACAAAAGCAACAGAAACTAAGAGCGTAGAAGCACACAAAACCAAACAAGCCAGATAGTGAGGCAGGACATAAAAAACACCATGAGCGCGACACGGCACCACAAACGGACAAAGAGGAACCCAGACAGCCAGCTAGTGGTCCTTTTCAGGACCAGTCACCCCCAGGACTACGAACGAGATGCCAGTGAAGACGATAACACCCTATATACCCCAATTATAACCAACTTTCAGGTTGAACAGGGTATAACAGCAACATAGAAGACAAAAGAACGAACGAACGAACGAGATTTCATTCATTCTCCAAATTCGCAGTAGACAGGTTGTTCGTGAATAGAATAAGCTGTATAGCGAAGCCCTAGTTTGTTCGGAAATTTACCGAGCTCTAGACTTCAAATAAATATATCAGCGTATAATTCTAAAGTGTGCGATTCCCTGTAGTTCTGTGTTGAGGTAATATATTATATTAAGTATCTAATATTTTGTGAAGTGTTTAAAGTGATAATCGCTTATTTCATATTTCACTAGTTAGATTTGGTGCAGAGTGCTTAATTTACATAGTCTGTATTATTTTATAGTGACGAGATACAGTGGAAAACAGAAATTATAATTTTTAGCTTAAACTCAGTCGGCTATTAAGGAATTTAATTTTACTGCTAAATAATCAGGCGAGAATAATTTTTCTAAACTAACTTATAAATGCTAGATGCCTCATGAGTGTTTACGGAATACGTAGGTATTCCTAATTCATGCTGATTGATTTTTTATATATAACTTATTTCACGGGAAAGTTTAAATGATAAGTCAAGCTGTACGCTTGCAATTTAAAAATGTAAGTTATATTGAGTTCATAATATGTAAAATATTTCATATGTGTTTTTCTTTATTCAGTGAATACTGGGGTAACCCAAATTTTGCCGGCGTTTAGTAAAGAGACATACCTGTGAGAAACATAAACATTTAATATCTTTAACCACGTGGGTTTTTTCAAGTACCACTTGTCTGACAGTGCGTGTGCCTTCAGAGATAGACAGAATACCAATCCCACTAACAGTTTTTTTTAAAGAATAAATGTTTATACTGGGCCTTTGAGGCAGATCATATTCTCCTCGAACTCTGTGTTGAGGCTACTTTGTGGCGAGAATAATTACTGAAATCTAAAACATTAACTTTCCGACATTGTTGACAATGTGTGGTGAACCTAGATTATCTGTTGAGAGAAGTTGTCCACCGGTCATCTCCCTAATTAAGGGAAACCTCGTGTTCTGACACTGTGTGCCCGTTTAAGCCTAATTCTTACCTCGTGAGTCAAGTGACACTAACTTTAGTCTGGAATAACTATCGCATGAAGTAGACGCTCCCCGGATCCATTTTGATGAAACCAACAAACAAGTCTGCAGAGCTGGGATCCGCTTCATTAAACGACAGTAACAGATAAAAAGTGTGTGTGTCCCAAAGTTTGCGCCAGACGGCGAACAACAGAACGATTGTAAGTATATCAGGGCCCTGATGAAAGAACCGAGTGAAAGTAGACTGAAGGATGTTCTTTGTTTGAGTCACCCACGTTGTAACTTCCTTTATGCAAGTTATTGCTAACAATATTTTCCCTTAGAATAAAGCAGAGTATCAAGTCTGTCCATACCTTAAAAGGGGGAAACCATAGACTCAATCATATGTATCTGTAACTCTTTGGGGTTATCACTTTCTTCTAACGGGACTGTGAGCTATATATATATAAAGGGGAAGGACCATACAAACGGGCCTATCACTATTGTAGCATTCCTTGATTTTTTTGACTATGTGTACATGCTTTTGATGTATTTTATATGTTGTGATGTAAGTTTACTATGATAATTAAACTATACCTACATTTATTTCAGTGTGGTGGTCAGTTCGTTCCAATAATATCTATATAATCCTTGTTATAGTTTTCCCACGTCTGTGTATCTATCTGTCGTCACTTGTATGTGCGGGCACGTGAGTGGATAGAGATATATTAATATATACATAATTTTGTTTATAGCCTGTCTGACTCCTCTGGATCTGTTGTAGAAGATAGGCGGAAAGAGAGAGAGATTCTCGATTTCCGGAACAGCCTCTATAAATTTCTACCATCTCACTCGTGGAAATATATTTCTATTTACTACCTCTCACTGTGACTATCACTTATTCTAATATATTCAGAAGGGACCAACCCAAGTCTTAATTTTCCTATCAAAAATCTACGACAGTTATAAGAATCCAAGTCATCATCAACTTTATCTCAAACACAAGTACGTGCCCTGGTTATAAGAATCCATGTCATCATCAACATTATCTCAAACACAAGTACGTGTCCTGGTTATAAGAATCCAAGTCATCATCATTATTGTCTGTGACATATTATAGAAAATATATTTCATAAATCTATTTTCTGTATCTACACTTCTCTTTTACCCAACTTTCATCTACGTACTTTTGTTAACTTAAACCATCCTACATTCTGAGATCTGTCTTTTCTTTCTAATTTAACACGCCTAATTTTAGTTTCTGTTCGCTATTCCCTTTGATGTATGCTCACGAGGAGACCTATTAGCTACGTTGATCTGTAATTTATTCTTAACACCAGCGATTGAAACTCGTGGGATAGGATCAAAAGGGAGACAAATTTTATTACTCCCCTTGTAAAATGGTCGCTGGTAAGTAATTAAACCACGATGAGAACGAGCAGATCAAAAGACCTTGCTTGCTGGAAGACGAGAAGAGACGAAGGAAACTCACACTGATTAGCGAATTGCCGATGCCTGATCTAAGAATGAATGCAAGTTCGGGTTTTCGGCTCTAGCGTGTGAGAAAGAGCTTTGATTTGCATTCGAACAAAGAATTCACCGTGGGTGTGAACATCTGGCAGAGGTCTGGTTTTCGAGGGATAATTAACTATCTCCTTTCATCTCTAATATATATACCTGTAGTAGTCATTTTCCAGATTGCAGTAGTTGCTTTGTTATTGGTTGATGACTGGCTACTACTTTGGTGCTGACACGCGAATGTTAATATGTTAGGTGGCGATCAGGCCACAGGAAGATCAACAAGGCACGTTAACTAATGCCAGTGCCAAATGAAGCACACTAGAACTCTTGAGTAAATTTAAACAGTTTATTTTGACAATCACGTTGGACGTACGTTAAGACGGGCAGAGTATACATCCTCTGACATTGACGATTTGAATATTAAGAAACATGGAGAAAATGTCAATATACCTTGTATTATCAGTGTTCAGATCGGATAGTCTCATGATAGTCATATTAACGAACATACGACAGGACGTCGTAAATAAAGCATCAATGTTCATGTATGATCAAGCAATTTAGATCATGAGCTTGATTTGACATCTTCTTATAACGGCCGACCTCTCAAGGGCAGGCACACCTATTATGGCCAAGGGTATGTGATACATCAAAGAATGTCCCATCTTTAAATGACCTCGTAAACAATATAACTGGCATATCCGAATATCCTATTTGAGGCATCATAGTAAATAGTACATAAACAATCCTAAGTCCTGATTTTGACTGACCACTCAGTATCTGCCGTAATCCATAGGACGGCGAAAATATACTTCATATTTGTATTCATATTTGTAATACACTTCTTCTATAAGCGGCACGTACTTGAAAATAATTATAGGCTGGATCCACTAACTTCTCTTTATCTGTCATCCATTTCAGTACACCCTAATGGAGGGTCAATAATTCCCCATAGGATGTCCTGACTAGATATTGCATGACGAAACCGCAATTTATATATTTATATTCATTCGCTTCAATGAAAAACTTACTGTGCAATTCTCACGGCGATAGCTTCCACATGGAAGGCCGTATACCGTAGACAATAACAGTAGTATTCCCACAATATGGGGCTCGAACCAACAGACCAACGTCTGACTACCATCCCAGCCATTACATCTCTCACTGAGGTCACTGCGTCATCTAGTGTTAAGCAACAAAACGCAAATATACCCACGCACAAATATGTGCGCTTCCGTGCGCGATGAATTTAATTACAAAATACATTCTTACCACATTTGTTGATGCGTACCCTCTTAACAGAAGTAAGACCCGTGTCTACTTTAATACTGTTAAGGACCCAAAAAGGATGCAACACCCCGCTTTGATGTCTATACACCCTTGCTCTTTTCAGAGAAGGGGGTATTGCTTATAAGACCAGTCTCTTATCTGGCACTATCCTGGTATCATCTGATACATCTATTTGTCCAGGATACCTTTTAATTCATAACATCCAAACCTCTCGCCACAGCAACAGTGAATGAAAAAGAAGTGAAGAAGCTCTTGATACTGTAGTAGAAGTCATGAAGAAACGGCAGGTCACAGTGGAAGCAAAAAGGAAGCATATGGCTATGTAATATAATAAAAAGATGTACACACACACGCACACACACACACACACACACACACACACACACACACACACACACACATATATATATATATATATATATATATATATATATATATATATATCGATGAGGTTATATGAGAGATGTCTGAGACAGAGCGGCAACTTTATGTGGCAAATGTATGTGCTACATGACAGAAGTCTGAGACAGACCTCCAACTGTATGAGAGAAATCTGTGTGAAAACACTGTGGCTTCTCAAACATTTTATTTTCAGATCTCAATTTTCTTTCCGTCCTCTCTCTGTTTCTTTCTCTCTTATGCCTATTTCTTTACCCTGATGAAATAAAGATTTCGTTCGTTCGTTCGTTATCTGTCTCTCTCTCCCCCCCCCCCTCTTTTCTCTCCCCCCCCCCCCACCCCCCATTCGAAACTCTTGAATCTCAAATGAAAGCTGACCAGAAGACGCAGCAATAGAGACCGCAGTCAGCGACTCATAGCTTGACTGCCTGCGTCAGGATCAGCGAACCAGAGCTGGTCAAGACCGTGCTCCACCTCCACGTGGTGGTCCTGGAAACAGTCTGCAGCAGTGCAGGCTGGCTGAGCGAGCACGGGTCGCAATGGGAAGGCAAACCCGGTCCTAAAAAATGCCGTGCAGAAGTCGGATGTGTCGACCGAAAGGTGCAGATATCACAGCTACGTTGTAAACAGACACAACGCAACCACCGTCCTTTTCAGGGCGAACGAAGAAGAAGAAATGAAAGCTGATTGAGAATAGAATGAAGACCTTATCTTCCCAGGGACAAAGACAAAGAAGAACATTATTCTCAGTTAAGTCTGGTTACGTTGTTAAATCACACCAAGAGTTAACTGGTTACGTTGTTAAATCACACCAAGAGTTAACTGGTTACGTTGTTAAATCACACCAAGAGTTAACGGCGTCATGGGGACATCCAGCAGATAGAGCAGAACATAATTATACCCCCCCCCCCCCCCCCCGGGGTCATGTTTTGGCGGGTTGCTGGCTCGTGGCTTTTGTTGAGATTAGTATGAGACACCTTGAACAAGTAAAATAGCAGTCCTGGCACACAAGTGTTACTGTCCATATATGCCAGATTGTCTGCCCCCCTCCCAGACCATCCAGTAACAAACAGTCCGTGCATTGTGCGTGAGATAAAAACCAATTATTGTCTGTAACCTCTTGACCTTTCACTTCCTCCTGACAAGTAGTTAGGTTGTGACAGAGTGGGTGGCGGCCTCTGCGACAGTATTGTTGTGTATCTATTACACATTTCGTCCAGGTGTGTAGCTGTGTAGAATTGTGTAGGTGCTGTTAAATAACGCATATCTTATAAAATATGTCATCAGTTTTTTGTGTGATTCTTTCTTCAGTTGTCTGCCGTTTGGGGTGGGTCGTCCACATATGACGTCACGCAATGTTTTGCCATTTTTAAAACCCCCTCCCCTTGTCACATTTCGTCACAAAACCCAAACCCCCTTTGTGTGACGTCACAAACCTCTTCTTCCCCCCCCCCCCTCTATTATGAAACAAATAGTGTTTAATTTAGGGCTTTGTAGCGGACTCTGGAGCTGGATCGCAGAGCAGTGGAGAAGCAGGTTTGTGACCGGACCTGGAGCGGAGCCATGGTACAGAAAACCTGGCCTGCTCCACTGCTCCAATTTTATTTATTTTATTTTCAATCTAAAATGAATGATAAACAAGAAATAAAACATTTAATAGGTGTGTTTTATTTGGAACCCGAATTCTTTTTTTTTTTTTGTTGTTGTTGAAATGTTAGTCAGTGCATTTTCCGGGTTAATTGAAGAGCCACAGAAGACTAGCAAAAACGGCTTACTGTTCCAATATGGAAAAAAGGTAATAAAAGGGAATGTGACACTGTCCCGAGGTGGTTTTGGAGGTTCTCTGAGGTCAGACAAGATTGAGTGAGATACTGAATGTATATAGAGATAGAGTCACGAATGTGAATAGAGAGTGAAATATGACCTTGAGGAGAGAAGAAGATATGTCTATGGATTAAATCTCTTCTTTCCTGCCACCTTCGTAACAATCGTTAAGTGTCATACATACGCTCTTCCTCTCCGAAATATACTACTTATTTCAGTAAGGACTGGGCAGGTTAAGATTCAAGTGATGAAATAGAAAGAAAATTATGTCCGTTAAGTGTGTGTGTATATATATAATAATAATAATAATAATAATAATAGCCCCTTCAGTCATAACTGACTATGGGAATGCGCCCCTGAGGTGACAGCCCTCAGCTGCTTATTTTCCTGGTGCTCCTTTCGACGTTTTCTCCTCACCACTGCTTCTTGTGTGACCCTCTCTTCGCCCAATCTGAGGTGGCGCCGTAAATAGCATCGCCACTTAGTGCGATCGGCAGCTTCATCCTCCCATGTTGCTGGATCCATGTAAAGTGCCCTCATATCTCTCTTGCACACATCTTTGAACCTCAGCTGTGGTCGCCCAACTGTTCTCTTGCCATCTGCTAATTGTCCGTAGAAGATATCTTTTGGGATGCGACCATCTTCCATGCGGCGAACATGGCCAAGCCAGCGAAGTCTGCGCTGTCTAAGAAGCGTATACATACTTTGAAGGCCAGCACGTGACAACACCTCGACATTTGTCACTTTATCTTTCCACGAGATGCCGAGGATGCGGCGTAGACACCGCAAATGGAAGGTATTGAGCCTTCTTTCTTGCTTAGCATAGGTCGTCCAGGTCTCGCTGCCATATAGGAGTGTGCTGGTGACGCAGGCATTATATACAGCAGCTTTGGTCTTCATTGTGAGTTTAGAGTTTCCCCAAACACGCGATGTGAGGCGGGCAAAGGTAGCTGCAGCTTTGCCAATGCGGCTGTCGATTTCTGTATCCAGTGAGAGTTTGTCATTCATGGTAGACCCTAGGTATGTGAAGTGGTGCACCACTGCCAATTCATAGTTATCGATAGTGATAACTGGTGCAGCACCCACATCCTGACTCAGCACATTCGTTTTCTTTAGACTTATTGTGAGGCCAAAGTCCTTGCATGCTTTAGTGAAGCGATTCATCAAGCTCTGAAGCTCCTGTTGGCTTTGAGTGACGACTGCAACATCATCAGCGAACAACAAGTCTCTTATAGTGACCCTTCTGATTTTTGTTTTTGCCTTCAGCCTTGAAAGATTAAACATATATATATGTGTGTGTGTGTGTGTGTGTGCGTCTGTGTGTGTCTTCTTCTTTCTTCTTCTTTGATCCTTAACTGCCAACCACCAAAGCAGTCAGCGGCTATCACGCTTGGTGGCGTCATGTAGGGCAGCAACAAATTGATTCCACTTTGCTCAGTCGGCGGCCATCCTTCGTACAGTGCCCCAACTCTGGTTCATTCTTTGCATCTCAGCTTCCACAGTTCTCCGCCAAGTTGTTTTTGGTCGGCCTCTCTTTCGCTTTCCCTCGGGGGTCCATAGCATAGCTGTTCTTGTGATGGTATCAGGGTCCTTTCTGAGGACGTGGCCAACCCAACTCCAGCGTCTGCCAGCTATGATGGTGTGCATGTCCTCCTGGTTACTCCGAATAAGTAGTTCTTGGTTGCTGATGGTGTTTGGTCAAAAGATTCGGAGAATTTTCCTTAGGCAGATTGTGTGGAAGGAGGACAGATTCGACATTTCCTTTTCTGTTACTCTCCAACATTCTGCACCATAGAGAAGCACAGAAAGTACACAGATCTCATACAGTCTTAATTTGGTGTTTGTACTGTACTGGGAAGACTTCCAAATTTTATTGAGAATAGCAAAGGTTGTTCTCGCTTTATTAATTCTGTTGTTAATGTCCCTGCTTGTTCCGCCGTCAGGTGGTGCTATGCATCCTAGGTAAGCAAATGTGTCTGTCTGTTCTAACTTCTGGTTCCTTACTGTTATTGGCTCAGGATTGCCCACATTTAGTGTCATGACCTCTGTCTTCTTCAGATTGATGTTCAGGCCAACCTGCTGGCCATACTTATTCAGTCTATCGGTTTTGTCTTGAATGTGTTGATGTAAATGCGCGAGTAGTGCAATGTCATCTGCATATTCCAGGTCTTCCCGTGTAGAAAACGTTGTCCATCTAATTCCGCTTGGGCTGCCCTCTGTTGTTTGGCGCATCACCCAATCTATGGTTGTCAAAAATAATGTTGTTGATAAGGGGCATCCCTGTCGTACTCCTGATTTCACTTCGAAAGTTACATTACTCAATCCAACACTGCACGTAAAGTTAGAATAGAGGCGTTTTATGATGGAAACAATGCGGCTGAGAATTCCATAAGCCCTCAGAATTTTCCATAGGCTGTCCCTGTGTATGCTGTCAAAAGCCTTTTCAAAATCAACAAAGTTAATGTACAGCTGTCTCTGCCATTCTGAGCACTGCTCTATAATGTTCCTGAGGGTAAATATATGATCTGCACATCTTCTGTTCTTTCTAAAGCCCGTTTGTTCTTTCCTCAGTTTATTGTCAACTGCTTTTGAAATTCTCTGGATGATTATCCTACCTAGTATGCCTAGTATCCTGCCATCAATGGTACCTATACCTTGTAGCGGTATAGCAGCTTGTGTACCCTGACAATCCACAGAGCTATGCCAGTGGGAGTTTTACTCCTGGTAGGTTCAACCAAGCTGGACTGGTCTGCGTGGGTAGGGGTCAGACAAAAGCTGGTACCCTGGTCCTCCAGGTTGGGAATTTTAGCACAGGGCCGACACCCCTGTCTATGTAAAAAATCGCACATGTTACGGAAACGGCAATAAATGAAAAAACTTTGATGCGGGACGAACATCCGGAGTCTCAGGCTCGTATGACTGACAGTGGTGAAAGCCGAAAAGAAGCCACTGGCACGAAAACGGATGCCCTGACCGCAAAACACGAAACCAAAATTGGTTTTTGGAACGTCAGAACCATGAATGAGGCAGGAAAGCTGAGACAAATTACAGCAGAGATGAGGAATTACAAATTACATATCCTGGGAATAAGCGAGAGCAGATGAACAGGGATGGGGAGAATAAAAACAGCTACAAGGGAAACAGTACTTTATTCTGGTAGAGAGGATGGTCAGCACAACGAAGGGGTAGCCATTATCCTGAAGAAAGGAATGGAAAGGTCTTTACTGGAATGGAAACCTATTAACAACAGACTGATAAGAGCAAGACTGAGAGGGAGATTCACCAGACGAGACAGAAACCAGATAAATCACATAATGATCAATGGCAGATGAAGACATGCACTACAAGACGTGAAAGTATGAAGAGGTGCAGATGTGGGAAGTGATCATCACCTAGTAGTAGCAAGACTGAAGGTGAAACTCTGAGCTGCTGGACCAGTTGCAGTCAAACAGAAAAGATATAACATCACGAAACTCAAGGACCCCCTTGTCGTGTGGTGAGTCACTGGGGCAACTACGACAGTAGTTTTTGCCAGGAATAGTCTATGAGATATTAGATATAAGGTCTCTAGAAATTGGCTCGTTAAGAAAGAATAAAGACCTATTCGAGATAGGGACAAGAAGACAGGACTGCGAATGCTTTCCACTAGACAGTGTTTTCTAATTAATTATGGAAAGAGTTCTGTTTCCCCACGACCTTAGCTTCTGCCCTTAGATCCCGTAAAGAAAAAGCCCCCAACCTCATCTGAGTAGAGAAATGTTCCTATAGGTGAATATGTAACACCGACAGCGCGAGTGATACATTAACAAACTAGATAATAATCAAACGATCGTTGGGTTTATTAATGAAATATCCACACATATAGGGTTAGTAATGGTTAGAACGTGATGATGGTGAAAAACGATTCACACAAAACACACAGATGAGATAATAAAATTTCAGTTAATTAAGTAATAGTTAATTAAGAATGAACTGGTGTAAAGTGAAATGATGATGTGATATGATACGTGTTACCAAAATGGTGAGTAATCTACACAGTCCATGTGTCTCTAAATGCTTCGCATAGATATGACGATTCACATGAATGCATACACTGTCCCAAGTTGTTATACGTTATGTCGAGTGGGGTATCTCTAAGCTGAGGACGTTCTGATGAATACTGTTGTCGTACGGAGAACGCTGACGAGATATCTATGTATATTCCTTCACAGTTTGAATATATCTCTGTAGTGTTGATCAACAGTTAATAGCTGTCATATGAACAAAAGGTCTGTTGTCTAATCTCCCGAGGGTACTGGCCAGACTGGATATTTTCACGAAATGTTAGTGATATGTAGACTCATAACCTTGCATATGTAGTCGTGATTCATACAATATATATATAGTCTGCTTCATAGAATGCGCTTAAGAGGGTGTTGCCCTTGCTATAAATATGCGATTCCTCTTTTGAGCTCTTTTGCTTGACTTCAGATAATAATGATCTTTCGAGTGATTTGAATTTATGATGACTCTGTATTGAACTTGTGATAACTCTGTATTGAACTTGTGAGCAAGCAGTATATGGTGACGAAAAATGCTGCGTCCACCTTCTGACTTGTGGGTGAGACAATATTCCTTTTTAATTGAGGAATGAAAGATGTCCTATGGCGAATTCTGCTAGCCAAATGTCCGTTTTTGATAACTTATTTCTGGTTAGACGTCAGACACGTTGCGTGTAGATTCAGACTTCTGATGAACTGAAGACACACAAAAGTCTTCGTAAGTTTTTCACATTTAACATCACTGGTTGACTTGCATTTAAACTACTGCTCATTATTCATCTCTCTCTCTCTCTGAGTTCAATTCTAATGATGTTAAATATCTTGTGCATGAGAGTGTGTGCGCATGGGAGACTGTGATGATGATGAAGGTGACGTATGAACTATTAATTACCTCCTATCATCCTATCATCTTCTAGGAAAATCTTCTGATTTTATTAATCAGTTATGCCAAGAATTATTTGAAACTTTATCTTCCGCACATTTTAGCTGTGAGGTTAAAATAAACAAAAATAAGAAAACGTATTAATAAGTGTAAGATCTACTAACCTTCTTTTCCCTTCGCAAAATCCTTTAAGAACACAATTCATCACAGAACTGAATTATATCCACTCTGAATAAACACGTGTATTAGGCTAGGCGTTTTTGGGATTAATCTCTTCCTCACAATGTAAAAAACTGGACTCCTTCCTCTTGCAAGCTACGCAGTAGATTATATTTCCGCCAGTCCAATATGGGTTTCTCGTACAGCTCCGCCCATATGTGATGGAGTTACTGTGATTTAGTCTTCAATAGGCCCCATTTCGTTTTCTCTTTGTTACTATAAGAGTTGCAAGGGTCTTCGTCTTTGCCAATTTTTGCCTTCTCTCTAGCAAAGATTGGGAAGTATTCTTTTTCTCTCTGAATAATAGGGGTGTTTATTGGGATTAATGTAAGTTAGTATTGAATGGCACCAGTCGGCCTTTTTCTAAATATCGCGATCTTTAAATTCCATTTTTTTTTGCGTTGTTAAATTTATCACGGTCATTTTTATCGTGGGGAAGGGGAGATGACCCCTACCCAGGTAACGTCCAACGTACGTTAGAGCGAATCACATTCGTTTCTGCTCACGCTAACAGACGACATTAGGTAACGTTACGTAGCCGGAAATACGCGCGCATTTAAAGTAAGCAAGAATACACTGGTTCTAAATTTAGAGATGAGCGCATGGAAAGTTTTAGATTATCTTTAATTCTATTGGTTGTAGTGAGACGCCAAGCCTCAAGTAGGTCGGGGGTCAGCGTGGTTAAATCTAAAATAAAGTACGCGGTTTTCAATTTAGGGCCTCTTAGTCTGCAGAAAGTCCGGGCCGTGTATCCAAGCATATTGTCGGCTTCTAACGCTGAAGGAACGCAATATTTGGTATGTCAGTAATTTAAAGTAGCGTGGTAATTAAATCTAGTTTCTCTAATAGAGCCTTAGTCCGTTCTAATTTAATTTATTTTTGAACTTTATAACTTGTAACGCCATCATTTATTTCTACAGTGATAGCAGTGTCTATGAGTGATAAAGAGATATTACGTAGGTGTGCTCCGTAGATTTAATAGAAAGTCTGTAGAAATACACGCATCCTAGATTTATATTAATTTACAGAATATTCTGAAGCGCGTGTATTTTATTTCCTTGAGAGTTTAATTCTGATAAGTCTCATTTTAAAAAAAATACGGGAACGGATTTTTCGGGAAAGTTAATCACGTGGTTACCGGGATTTATTGGAGTAGGAATTCTGGATGGTGTGGTAAAGTGGGATGATATAAATATTTATAGGGGACTTAGTGTGCTGACTGAGATCAGCTGTGAAGGTATCTGTATCTAATAAGGGTGATGTATTACAGGTGACCTTACTTGCTACCACATTTATATCTCAGTCAGAATTATTCTGGAATATTGTGATGACTACGTTGAATGTCTAGGGTTATGCAAATGATGAAGTGTAAGTCACAACAACAACAGACACATAAACAATTTAATTTATTTCACAGCACTTTACAACACTGTGACAATCACACACATGTAACACTCTATAAGACCATCTTAACTGAGTCAGTTTTAAAAGTCAAATATATCTATGTATTAATTCCTTTACATAGAGATATCCTGATTCAACTACACAGTGAACCAGGAATCACAATCAATTATAATTACAAGTAGTATGTACACAGTTTATCAATATAATCTTGGTATTGACATATTTTATTATTCTTATCTTATGTGTGTAAGTTGTGAAGTAGTAATATGAGTTAATACTGGTTTTGTTTTTCAAGCTAGAGTGTTGTTTGTCATCATGACTTCAAGTGTTTGATCCTTGTGGAAATATTATTGGGAAAAATTCACAGTTCCTGTCAATTTAAACAGTTTATAGGACCTCTTTATTTACTGTCAATTTTAGAGGGGGGGGGGGCACATATTGTTGAGCTCCTTTGGCCACAAATTCTTAACTTTCGTGATGACTGCAGGAAAAGACTCCTCTGCTCGATTACTTCAATGAGTTCTGGAGCCACCTCACTGGTCGCTATCTGGACCAAGGAGTATGCTGTCAGCCTCAGGATTCAGCACAACTCAGGCCAAATGCTGCCTCAATGACTTAGGACCACCGTCCCTGAAACAAGAAGGTTGTACCTCCTACTTCAGAACTAATTTATACTCTATTTCTACACTGAGCACAATACATAACAAACACTTGCGTTCAGTGCTGTAGGCCCCTGCTAGCTTCATCTGAAACAATTTACACCAGTATACTCCTCCCTAATGGTTACTACGCCTCTGCAATTCCAGCATTATTTCTTTCTAGTCCATAAGATAGGTGTCAGTGTACTGTTTGGCAATCCCATGCAGTTTTACTTTTTTCCGACACCTCCTATTCAGGTTGGAGCAATATTTAGGCTATTCTCATGTTGGCCACTGAACCACACCCATCGATAGACATAAATTATCAATTCACATTCAATTTTCATTAAAAAGATATCAAATATTTCAAGCTTACCACAATTCATGGAAAAAATAAACAGTTTCGTTGACTGGCAATGAATAGGCACAACTTCCGATCTGCCTCTGTCCCAGGCTTTTATTTAGAAAAAATATGCACTGGTGCTCAACGCACTGTTTCTTAGTAGGTTTATTACAAGATGTGGCCCGGAACAGACGCCCTGAATTGAGTATATTGGCAGCTCTAACCAATCATGCCATGTTTACCTACTTTTCAAAAAATATTACCCTTCTCACGTTTCCCCTAACAACTAAACTAGTATTTGCAGTCCAACTAATCGTGTTTAGTCTTACATCTCATTCCCGCCAATCAAATAGGAGTTAACATGGTAGGCTATTTCCGTAACGTAATGTTTTTCAAACACGTTATAAAAAAATTTTATGAGCAGAAATGATTCCATGCTGTCAGGCACCCCCACTATTGTATTTTGGCCATAACTATTTTATTAACAGACTAAAGGCGTAACACATAACATATTCTTGGTTAGCAAGTCCGGCCGTACAATAATATATAAGTTAAAGTGAGCTACATGGCGGCGTTCAAAATTTGTGTTTTCCAAAGATAGTCGTATATTTGTTCTTTATTCCTTTTCGTTGTTTAGAACCGCCACCTGTCCTGCCTTTTCCACTGTTATGTCATACTAAAGTCAGGAGCTTAGATGTAAATCAGTAGAATTTCATATTTCCTAATAAGCATTTTTCATGTTTTTAAACCTGATTCTTGTAGTAGTAGTGTTTTTTATCACTGACTATTTGAAAAAAAAGTTAGTGCTTCATGCCTTACGCATGGGTTTTGCGTTCACTTTTGATCGCGAAACGCGTGTTAGTGTTGCATGCTTCCTGCCTTCAGTCGTCCCTCTCTCTCTCTATCCTACTTTCATCTGTCTTTTAGTTACGCCGTGTATAAAATGGAATGAATGAAATATTAAATCTAGGTCATCACTCAGCGCCTATCTCAAGGTTTTTCTAAGAAATGCAGTACACGTTTTATTTTTTGAAACGCGTGTAGTGATGCAGTAGGCTTTTACTATCAACGTGAAAACGTTACGATTTGCAGACGAAGCAGAAAAAGGGGGATTTTTGTACGCCATTGTGACAGCACTGTTCTCTTTTACCTTTTCTCTTTCCTGTTATTAAATTTATTTGTTAGGCTTTACATTTACGTTTTAATTTATATATGGGGATTAGAATATTTCACGACATCTCCCCTCTTAAAACAGACATCTTATGTCAGTCCTTTATTCTATATACACATAGATAAATGTAAGTCAACTTGACTTTACTCTGCTGTTGTGCTATCATGGTTTTATGTAGTTGGGTCCATTCAGAGTAGGCACTACTCATGAAATCTGCCTCAGACCTCTACAACCAATAATATTTTTCGGTTATGTTACTGAACAGCCGCAAGTGTGACTGCTTGTCTTAATGCTGCTTCACAACCCGTATTCACCATTTCTCTTCTCTGAGTCTGCGCAATGACATGTCC
This sequence comes from Oreohelix idahoensis, assembly GCA_024509875.1. Taxonomy (NCBI): domain Eukaryota; kingdom Metazoa; phylum Mollusca; class Gastropoda; order Stylommatophora; family Oreohelicidae; genus Oreohelix; species Oreohelix idahoensis. Next base: position 439,068 of record JAMPIV010000333.1, on the reverse strand, counting down.
AGAGAACATTAGATTTTCCTCAAAATGTACGTTATGAGGAGATAACATATACCTGGTGATAGCAGAGTTTTCGTAGTGGATCCCATAATCTTCTTATTAGCCTGTATGAAACATTCGGAATATCCTCAATCAAAGAGGCAACTCAGGGATTCATTACGTTCCTCCGAATTGTTTCCATCTAACAATTTTGTCTGATCTCAGGTTTTACTGGAATCTGATAGTAGCCTTTACTCAGATCCACCCTTGAGAAATATTTAGCTTTATTTAGTCTGGCAAACAACTGATTTGTATCCGGCAATGGATCCACCTGTCCTTCTGTAATAGCATTCAGTCTCCTGTAATCTATACAGAGTCTATGTTCTCCAGAGGGTTTCCTTAAGAGTACAACACCGGAACTATACGAAGATTCACTGTGTGAAATAATTCCTTCCTTCAACAAATAGTCTATCTCTTCCTTCAAAGCTTTCTCCTTAGCAAAAGGAATCGAATATGGTTTCATACAGACAGGTGTGGGGTCTATCAGTTTCATATCATATTCCAATAAGTTTGTATGCCCTGGTCGGTCTGTTAACACCTCTGTATGATTATCTAGAACCTTGTTGCACTCTCTCTTTCTGAGTTTTCGTTAAATGTGTACTGATTTTCACCTGTGCCGCTGTCTCACAGGGGTGTAATGGATATTCAAATGATGAAAGTGGTTCCTTTTTCATCTCCATGGCAATGGACAAGGTCAACAAGTGTGTCTCTTCCTGATGTTCTCTTTCCAAATATTTCTTCAGGAGATTCACATGATAGATTTTTTCTTTCCCCTTCTTATCTATCTTATAATTTGTTCTAGACACCTTCTCTAGAACTGTATATGGACCTTGCCATCCAATTTGTAACTTATTCTGGCTACCGGGTAGAAGAAGCAGTACCTTCTCTCCCACAGCCAAATCTCTGTCTTTAGCTTTCCTGTTATAATAGGCAGCATGTTTCTTCCTGGCTTGTTTCAAATTTTCATTGGCAAGTTTCCAGCCAGTTTTTAAACGTGTGGTCAGCTCATTCACATATTGGTATGAAGATGTAATGTTTTCCTCTGCCTTTTCATCAGTCCACGTTCTTAACAAAGCTACATATGGACCTTTAATTTTGTGGACCTATTTGTCCATGCACCGGTATGGTCTCTTCCACTAGAAGCGCTATAGTGATGATTTTTCTTCCCAGAATTATCATGCATAAAACGACCGCTACCAATTTTTCTTTTGGGGCTTTCTCCCCACTTAAAATTCTTGATGAGAGATTTCCTCTCTACATCTTCTTCCTCCAGTTTGTTTAAGTCCGATTGAGGGATTTTCGGCTTATCCTGGGGTAAGACATCTTTTTGCACTCTCCGCATAGTGGCCTTTGTAAAACAGTTAAGTGAAGCTTGTCCGTGAAAAGGGGCTTCCCATTCCATTTGGTCCACTTTATCAAATCTATTTTTCTTTTTATTATCAGGCCTAATTTTGCCCCGTGGCGTGTCCAGGTCCTGATCAATGTTCCCACTTGTGGGTGTTCCCTCATGTGCTATGCTACACCTTTCTACAAAATTCTCAATGTCCCATCTTGCTTTGGGCCAATAATAATTGTGAGCCACCTTTTGAATGATGGTACCTATCTTCTCATGGTCCCCATCTGGTTTCACATGTAGGCTCCTTTTTAAGTCTGCCCTATATCTTTTAGGAAGTACCAGCTGTCCCTGACCTTTGGATCTAGCTCTAGTCTTCCTATACATCAACTTGTTTTTCATGTAAAAATCTCCCTTGCCTGGAGTTGTATGACAAGTTGACAATTTTCTGAAACAAGGCTTGAGTGTTTTATCCCCAGCCTGTGCCTTCCTCATCTCTTCTGGAGTGGTATCCAGCATAATATCCTCCTCCTGTCTTGAGGTCGACCTGACCTGAAGGGTGGCCATATACACAGGTTTCCTTCTGCAACGGTCAGTGTCATGATTGTCCATCTGACAATTTTTACACCACCTTTTCCCTTGGTTGAAAGATTTTCTTTCATCATATTTCCTTTCATCGAATTGTGGGGTTTTATTTTTATTGTCATACCGTGGCCTATCAAATTGGTGCTTACCTTTATTTTGATCCCTAGGATCAAATTTATTAAAGTTCTGTGGTGCCCTAAAGTTATCCACCTGTTTCTTTTTATTATCTGTTACCTCTGCTTGAGCTGCTTGATACCTTTCAGCAACATTTAGCAACTCACCCAGCCTCTCTGCACCTTGTTCCATGAGAAACTTTCTCAGGTCTGGAGCCATGGACTCTCTTAATTGTTCTATAAGGACCATTTCCTTAAGATCTTGGGTTTTCCCCAGAGAAGTCCATTTCTCCAAGTATGTCTCTAACCGTGCAGAGAACTGGTGATAGGTTTCACCTGACAGTAGTTTAGCGTTCCTAAATTTTTTCCTATAAAATTCTGCGTTCTTTTCATATCTTAACAACAGAGCCTGCTTTAGCATGTCATAATTTTCTTGATCACTTCTGCTCATTTTGGCAAAAACTTCATAAGCTGCCCCACGAAGTCCTTGAGATAACTTTAAGCTCCACCTTTCTCTCTCTAACCCATACGTGGTAGCTAATAGTTCGTATCTATTTAAAAAGCTCTCAATATCATCGTCTTTCTCAACAAAATGATCTAAATGAAAATTCATAGCTGAGGTTGAGGCTCCCTGACTAGCAGTGGCATCAGAGGTAAAGGGACTGGCACCATTTTCAGGAGCATGGCCTTGAAACTCAAACTCCCTTAATCGTAGCTCATGTTCCCTTTGTAATCTCTTCTCCTCCTTTTCTGCTTCCCTCTCTGCAGTCAATCGCTTGTCTTCCCTTTCTACAGCTAATCTCTTGTCTTCCCTTTCTGCTCTCAATGCTTTAGCCTCTTTGTCAGCCTCAATCTGCAACCTCTTAGCCTCAGCCTCAATCTGCAACCTCTTAGCCTCAGCCTCAATCTGCAACCTCTTAGCCTCAGCCTCAAACTGCAGCCTCTTAGTCTCAGCCTCTAACTTTCTTTCGGCCTCTTTTTCTAATCTTCTTTCTTCCCGTTCAATATATTTGTCACATTCAGCAGTGACATAAGAAATCATAATTTGCCCGTCCATTCCTAACTCTTTCGCAGTCTGTACAGCAGCAGATCGAAATTTGGCCAGGTCCGCCATTTTCTAACAGGTAAATGTAAATAATATCTAACTAAACAATATAATCTATAATTATTTATTTAATGACACCACAGGCACTGAGAGCTCAACCTTATTTAATTCCACCCAGGGATACCTTTTAATTCTTATAATTCCCAATATATATAACAGGAGAAAGTTCAATATCCCGGACCGGACCCCAATATATGTGGTAAAGTGGGATGATATAAATATTTATAGGGGACTTAGTGTGCTGACTGAGATCAGCTGTGAAGGTATCTGTATCTAATAAGGGTGATGTATTACAGGTGACCTTACTTGCTACCACATTTATATCTCAGTCAGAATTATTCTGGAATATTGTGATGACTACGTTGAATGTCTAGGGTATGTATATGATGAAGTGTAAGTCACAACAACAACAGACACATAAACAATTTAATTTATTTCACAGCACTTTACAACACTGTGACAATCACACACATGTAACACTCTATAAGACCATCTTAACTGAGTCAGTTTTAAAAGTCAAATATATCTATGTATTAATTCCTTTACATAGAGATATCCTGATTCAACTACACAGTGAACCAGGAATCACAATCAATTATAATTACAAGTAGTATGTACACAGTTTATCAATATAATCTTGGTATTGACATATTTTATTATTCTTATCTTATGTGTGTAAGTTGTGAAGTAGTAATATGAGTTAATACTGGTTTTGTTTTTCAAGCTAGAGTGTTGTTTGTCCTCATGACATCAAGTGTTTGATCCTTGTGGAAATATTATTGGGAAAAATTCACAGTTCCTGTCAATTTAAACAGTTTATAGGACCTCTTTATTTACTGTCAATTTTAGAGGGGGGGGGGGGGGGGCACATATTGTTGAGCTCCTTTGGCCACAAATTCTTAACTTTCGTGATGACTGCAGGAAAAGACTCCTCTGCTCGATTACTTCAATGAGTTCTGGAGCCACCTCACTGGTCGCTATCTGGACCAAGGAGTATGCTGTCAGCCTCAGGATTCAGCACAACTCAGGCCAAATGCTGCCTCAATGACTTAGGACCACCGTCCCTGAAACAAGAAGGTTGTACCTCCTACTTCAGAACTAATTTATACTCTATTTCTACACTGAGCACAATACATAACAAACACTTGCGTTCAGTGCTGTAGGCCACTGCTAGCTTCATCTGAAACAATTTACACCAGTATACTCCTCCCTAATGGTTACTACGCCTCTGCAATTCCAGCATTATTTCTTTCTAGTCCATAAGATAGGTGTCAGTGTACTGTTTGGCAATCCCATGCAGTTTTACTTTTTTCCGACACCTCCTATTCAGGTTGGAGCAATATTTAGGCTATTCTCATGTTGGCCACTGAACCACACCCATAGATAGACATAAATTATCAATTCACATTCAATTTTCATTAAAAAGATATCAAATATTTCAAGCTTACCACAATTCATGGAAAAATAAACAGTTTCGTTGACTGGCAATGAATAGGCACAACTTCCGATCTGCCTCTGTCCCAGGCTTTTATTTAGAAAAAATATGCACTGGTGCTCAACGCACTGTTTCTTAGTAGGTTTATTACAAGATGTGGCCCGGAACAGACGCCCTGAATTGAGTATATTGGCAGCTCTAACCAATCATGCCATGTTTACCTACTTTTCAAAAAATATTACCCTTCTCACGTTTCCCCTAACAACTAAACTAGTATTTGCAGTCCAACTAATCGTGTTTAGTCTTACATCTCATTCCCGCCAATCAAATAGGAGTTAACATGGTAGGCTATTTCCGTAACGTAATGTTTTTCAAACACGTTATAAAAAAAATTGTATGAGCAGAAATGATTCCATGCTGTCAGGCATCCCCACTATTGTATTTTGGCCATAACTATTTTATTAACAGACTAAAGGCGTAACACATAACATATTCTTGGTTAGCAAGTCCGGCCGTACAATAATATGTAAGTTAAAGTGAGCTACATGGCGGCGTTCAAAATATGTGTTTTCCAAAGATAGTCGTATATTTGTTCTTTATTCCTTTTCGTTGTTTAGAACCGCCACCTGTCCTGCCTTTTCCACTGTTATGTCATACTAAAGTCAGGAGCTTAGATGTAAATCAGTAGAATTTCATATTTCCTAATAAGCATTTTTCATGTTTTTAAACCTGATTCTTGTAGTAGTAGTGTTTTTTATCACTGACTATTTTGTTGCATGCTTCCTGCCTTCAGTCGTCCCTCTCTGTCTATCCTACTTTCATCTGTCTTTTAGTTACGCCGTGTATAAAATGGAATGAATGAAATATTAAATCTAGGTCATCACTCAGCGCCTATCTCAAGGTTTTTCTAAGAAATGCAGTACCCGTTTTATTTTTTGAAACGCGTGTAGTGATGCAGTAGGCTTTTACTGTCAACGTGAAAACGTTACGATTTGCAGACGAAGCAGAAAAAGGGGGATTTTTGTACGCCATTGTGACAGCACTGTTCTCTTTTACCTTTTCTCTTTCCTGTTATTAAATTTATTTGTTAGGCTTTACATTTAAGTTTTAATTTATATAGGGGGATTAGAATATTTCACGACAGATGGATAGAGTAGATATTAAATATTTTTCTATCTGTGAAAGTATAATAATTGCAGGGAAACCACGAGTGGTAGAGGTGAAAGGAAATTTAGGGTGCCTTAAGTGGTTGTGTAATTAAATATTATGCAGAGTAGTATTTGATTTTTGTATTATGGAATTTAATGAGTTCTAGGAAATATAGTCTTTAGAGATAGATATATTTCTGTGTATAGAGATGTAATATATAAATGTACTGAGGAATTTTAAACACGGGTGTGCATTAAATGTTATGTATTCTATTTGTGTTTGGGGAAACGATGATAAGGTCATGAGACCGCTTACAGAGTTAAAGTAGGCCTAAGTACGGGAGGTTTCCCTACCTGTTTTTAATGTTTTAAGGCTTGAGGCAAGCTGTGTATAATTAGTATTGATCAGTGAGTCGGGTTTACTAGACAGGCAGGGGGTTGTCGGGAATAGCTGACCCAGGGTCAGGAAATATTTCTGTATCGTCGTGCACAAGATGAAAGGGGGCGAGGGGAAATGGTGGAGCAGTCTTCGTTCGGGTGTTTACATGTTGGTGCTAGATTTGAGTGTGACTGAAGCATCCACTGTTTACGTTTTATATGTAAGTTTATTATATGAAAGTATTTTGGTATTGTAGTACAGAGTGGCATGTCTTTTGTGTCCACAGCAGTGGTCACGGCCCGAAGAGCGGGGGTTGCCAATAAATCTTGTTCCTGACAGCTGGCAAAGGTAGCCAGTCTTCTCAAGAGAGAAAAGTCGAGGAAACGCCAGAGGCGTAAGAGCTTGTACCGTGGAGGGGTATCGGCTCTGAGTATTGTGGCCCCAGAGAGGGAGCGAGGAAGAGCAGGTCGAGACAGCGACGCAGTCTTCAGTGAAAAGGGTTTTCTTAAAACCCGGAGCTCTAAGCTCATACACACCCATCGAACCCAAGCAAGCGGGTTGGTGTGTCTTTTTTTTAAGCCTCGGTCACAATAATACCGAAGTGCCTAAACCCAAATGAGGGGTAACATAGCAAGTGAGAATCAGCTTTCTTTTCGCCAAATAGAGAAGCCTCTACAGTCTACGGCAAGTGCCTAGTCATCAGAAGTACGAGTCAGAACCAGGAAGAAAGGGATATCATTTCCCGGTTGCTGAAATGAAACGAGAGCAGCAAGGCAGGAGAACTGGAGAGAGATGGTGAAAAATAGATCAGGGACCTGCAGAGTCTCATATTATTCTTAGAGGGTAGCCTCTGAGCCTTAGAGTTAGAAAAAGTCTATTAATTAGCAGTGCAGAGTGTGACTTAGTGGCGTATATCGCTGACAGAATTAGCTGCTGTGCAGATAGTCTTCGGCAGTACCAGCAGAACCTTGACATTAGAAATAGTAAATTATAGAGCGTGGCTATAGTTGACGCCCCACCAAATTAGACTGTAGTTAAGATCACTTATCATTTTTTAAATTTTGTCCCCCAGCAGGGTGTATTAAGGAGTGAAAGTGGTTGGAGTTTTAATTTGGTGTGCTTATAATCAAATTGATTTTCTTTGTTTTCCAGGTCGGTGCAACCTTGCACGATATATGATTTTCTTTGTTTGTTACTATGTTATGAAACTTCTGTTGATTTGTATAATAAACTTATTTAATGTTCACTGGATCAGCTTCTTCACTATATAGTCCTTAACTGTTGTCTGTATAGTGGTGTCTGTAGTATTAGTTTACCCTTATCTCCTTTAGTTTGTTAACGGTTGTCAGAGGGCGGTGAGTTTATAGCAATTCTTGAAGTCACGATTTGGCGAGGAAGATTTAATTTTGGTTATCATCCTCGAGCCAATAGACTCACCTTACTACATTCACTATCATTTCTCAAAATAAATCTATCATCTTAGTCTTTTCTCACACTAGGGTCTTGTCCTACACTTGGGCATAACTCTAACTTAAATCCAACTCGTGACACCATACCAACCAATCCTTAATGGCCCCTCTGGTCACTCATTCACAGGATCACTCTTGTCCCCTGTCAGTCCAAACGTAGGTGTAGTTTGACCTCCTATTGTTTATTGTTCACCTGGCCAAGGTGGGCGTCCAATGTGGTAACCCAACGCTTGTCTGAACAGCGGCCGACCTAAGATAACACCAATACAGCATGAGACGTTTTCCCCTGGCCAATATGGGCGTCCAACGTGGTGTCACAGAAATTACAGCATGCCCAGATGTTTGATTAGGATGACCAGATGTGTTTTCACCAGATTTATCACGATGCAATGTGGGCTTCAAACGATAATGTCAGGCATGGGGACTCATTCAAAGGACTTTTATTTCCCCCGATGAAAGAACAAATGTGGTTCTCTAGATACCGGTCGCGAGTAATCACAACGATGAAATAGCAAATGTGGGTCGCAAATATGGGATGAAAGAGCAAATGTCAGAGAAAATACAATATGAAAAATGTAGGAAAAGATGGAGCAAAAAGGCCTTTGCACTCGTTTATCACAATAGCCCCTCCTCAAGTGTGATGTCAATCGTACTCAGGAGAGCTTAGCCTTCTTGCTCGGGATTCCTTAATCCTTTTCCTCATCTTCGTTTTTCTCTCCGGTTTCCAACCTTTCCTCTACTTGTCTGTGCTCTCCGTCCTGCCTCATAGGATGACGGCTTAAAAAATCCGCTCCTACGTTATGTTTTCCTTGGATATAGTCCACTTGGAACGTGTAAGGTTGTAGAACAAGTGACCACCTCATCAGTCTAGCATTCAAATTCTTTGAATTGGCGAGGAAGGTCAGAGGTTGGTGATCACTCTGGATTGTAAATTTTCTTCCGTACAGGTATGCTTGAAATTTTGGTATTCCTCAGACGAGGGACAAACATTCCTTTTCGATTGTGGAATAGTTTTGTTCTGCTCGGTTTAACTTCCGACTCGCATATGCGACCGGAAATAGATTTGGTGGGCTTCTGTCATCTGGCTGTAGTAATGTAGCCCCGATTCCAATGTTACTGGCATCTGTGCGCAAGATGAATTTTCTAGTTAAATCCGGAAGCCGTAAAATAGGTTTTGTGGTGAGTTTCTCTTTTAAGAGTGCATATGCATGTTCACATTCTGCTGACTATGTCACTTTATCTGGGTTTCCTTTCTTGGTTAGCGATGTAAGCGGCGCACAGAGGCTATTAAAATCCTTTATATATCTCTGGTAGAATCCACAGAGAGATACAAATGACCGGACATCCCTTTTTGTGGACGGTCTCGGTGCATTTCTCAGCTTCTCAACGTTTTGAGTCTTGGGGAACATGGTCCCATGGGATATAGTATGTCCTAGGAACTCTAGCTGTTCACACCCAATTTGACATTTGGTTGGGCGGGGGTTAGTCCCGCTTCTCCGAGTCTGTTAAACAGCAAGGATAGCGCTGATATATGTTCTTCAAACGATTCAGTAGCTACTAGGGAGTCGCGCTAGCGTAGTGGTTACAACACCGCTCTGGCGACCGGGTGATACAGGATCAAACCCGGGCGACGGCATTTGAGGATTTTTCGTCGACCGGGATTTGGACTGGATTAACTCGAGACCTGGCGACCACATTTGAAGGAGTGTCGTCGACCAGGGACTGGCGGCTCCTGAGCCGACCCAGCTGCAATGGGTACCTCCGAAATCGGCGAGTATTTGCCTGAATGGCGAGGGACACCTGTCTCTGTACAAGAAATAAAGTGATACTCACGTAAAATCAATGTCAGGTTAGACATAAAATAATAATAACCTGAGATTTCGCCTCGAGTATTAGCGGTCGTACGAAAAAAAAAAAAAAACTAACTAGGATATCATCCATAAAATTACTGATAGCGGGATGATTCAAAGGATCCAATAACTTTCGCATCATCCTTTTGAAGACACTAGGAGCATTGTTCAGTCCAAATGGCATCACATTAAACTCGAAGTGTCCATCTGGAGTACTGAAGGCTAACAGGTTCCTCACCTCAGCTTTTACCGGTATTTGATAGTACCCTTTACTGAGGTCGATCTTTGAAAAATAGCGAGCCCTGCAAAGCTTAGTAAATAGCTGGTTCTGGTCCGGTAACGGTTCTGGCTGGAACTGTGTTAATGCATTCAGCTGTCGGTAGTCGATGCACAGGCGGTGTTCTCCACTGGGTTTGCGTAACAGCACCACTCCCGCACTGTAAGGGGACTCCGACTTCGAAATTATGCCTTCCTTAAGTAAGTAATCAATTTCTTGCTTTAATGCCGTCGCCTTGGCATACGGAATCGGATAGGTTCTCATTCGAACGGGCGTAGGATCCGTGACTTCCATATCAAACTCCGTCAGGTTTGTCCGGCCCGGTTTGTCTGTCAGAGAGTCGGCGTGGTTTTCCATCAATCTCCTTACTTTTTCTTGTTGGGCTTCCGTTAAGGTGGAGCTTATTTTCACATCTAAATGTGATTCCTCCTGTATCACCGGGTACTCTACGGATGATAATGGCTCTTCTTCCATTTGCATAGCAATGTCCATAGTCAAGAGGTGCGCTGGTTCGGCACGGGCTCGCTCGTAAAACTTCTTAAGCAGATTTAAGTGATAAATTTTCTGCTTTCCGTTCACGGCGATTTTATAGTTGGTGCTAGAAATCTTTTCCACCACTTTGTAGGGTCCCCTCCAGCAAATCTTCAATTTATTACTGCTACTTGGCAGAAGAAGTAGCACCTTCTCTCCTACTGCTAGTTCTCGGTCCTTCGCATTGCGATTGTAATATTTGGCATGTTTCCGCCTAGCCTCCCGTACTTTCGCTGTGGCTAATTCCCAGCCAGTCTTCAGGCGTTGTTTCAAGTCTGCGACGTACTGGAAGGCTGATGTGACAGTGTCGTCTGCCTTGGCATCTGTCCATGTTCTTTGTAATGCTTCTAATGGACCTTTAATAGGTCTTCCGAAGAGTAATGTGGCCGGAGGAACTCCAGTTGACGCATGCGGTACTTCCCTATAAGCAAATAATGCGGCAGGAAGATACTGATCCCAAGTTTCTGGCTTCTCCTGTGCCAACTTCCGAAGAATAGAGGTGAGCGTCCCGTTAAACCGCTCTACTTGAACGTTACTTTGGGGGTGATAGGGCAAAGTATGGATATGCCTTGTCTTGAATATTCTAAGCACCTCCTCTGTCAACTTGCCTCTAAATTGTGACCCGTTGTCTGTGAGAATTTCATGCGGGAAGCCCAATCTAGTAAAGATATTCAGTAAAGCGTCAGCTACATGCACTGAGTCGCACGCTGGCATGGCTATGGCTTCGCCCCGCATGGAACAGGTGTCCACTAAGGTAAGGATATGGGAGTTCCTCTTCTTAGTTCTCAGCAGAGGTCCAATTATATCCACGGCCACTCTTTCAAATGGGGTGCCCAAGATTGGCATCTCCCCAAGGGTCGCGGGTGCCGTCCAGTGTTTTGGTGCAACTTTCTGGCACTGAGGACAAGACTTGACGAAACGTTCAATGTCGCCGGTGATCCCTGGCCAATAATAGTGGCAGGCGATCCTTTGAGTCGTGGCGCTCATTCCCATGTGTCCACTAAATGGGATAGAGTGGCCCATCTCAAGCACCTGGTTCCTATAGGTTGCAGGAACTACTAATTGGTTGTGTTCCTGTCCTTCATTTCCAGCTCGGCGATACATCAATCCATTTTTCATAAAGAAGTCTCCCTTGGTAGGTGGGTTGTGTGTCCTAGGTAATTTTTTAAAACAGGGCGCCAGTGAGGAATCTTCCATTTAGGCCCTCTTCAATTCCTCGGGGAGGATATTGGTAGGAGGTTCCTGCTCTGCGTCTTTTTTTTACTGTCCTCTAGTCTGTACGGCCGCTATGACTAGGGGTTGAGTAGGTTCTCCAAGGAACACATATCTACATCCCAAGATTAAAGAGTAGATTGGTTCTTCCATTATAGCTGCACGAATCTCTCCTGTCACATAACGAGATTCCACTCTGATAAGTGCAATTGGCAGTGTCATGGGTGCAACATCCTTCATCGGACCTTGGATGTCGACACTCTCGTCTGTTATCTGGTCAGGGGTGACAAGAGATGCCCTGACCACGGCATCGAAAGCAAGTCCTGTGTCATAAAGGCACTCCACAGATTGTCCGTTTACGAGGACTGATTCGATGACGGGAGGATGAGAAACGTTTCCGGTCCTCTGCTCCTTCCGGGGTGACGATTTTGTCTGCAGACAGGCAGCATGTTGGGGAGGAGGTCTGCGCTTGCACTCATTAGTGTTGTGATTGTTCAAGCGACAGTACTGGCACCATTTATCTCCCTGTCTCTGGTGTGGCGCAGCATTTTTCTTGTTTTGCTCTTTGTAGTTATCTTGTTTTGCGTGCTGTTTATGCGAGATGTGTGGTCCTTTGCTTTGTTGGTCTGGTTGGGAGCGAGCAGGTTGCTTTGGCGCCTGATCCGAAAACTTCTTTCTGGCTCCTTGAGACTCCATGAGAGCATTTTGGAATCGCTCTGCCAGTGTAAGAATATTTTCTAACCGGTCAGCGCCGTTTTCAGTGAGAAATCTACGCATTTCCACCGACATAGACTCTTTTAGTTGCTCTATCACAATCAGCTCTTTCAACCCGTCATAGTTCTCGGTAAAGTTTCCCAGTGTACACCACTTCACTAAGTAGTCTTCAATACGAGCTGTGAACTGTGAGAAAGTCTCTCCGGCCTCCTTCCTAGAACCTCGAAATTTTTTCAGGTAAGCCTCTGAATGAAGCTCGTACCTCACCAAGAGAGCTTTTTTCAATGCCTGATAGTTATCTTGCTCTCCGGCCGGAAGTTTATTTAAAACTTCGTAGGCGGCTCCTCTTAGGCCCTGGAAAAGTTTCAAGTTCCACTTCCGTTCTTCAAGTCCAAACCCTGTTGCAAAGCGTTCGAAGCGGTCTAAAAAGGCGTCCATGGTATCGTTCCTTTCTGAAAAAGGTTCCAGCGGAAAGTTCATGGCATTGGGTGGTGCAGGTTGCGAAGTAGGCACACCATCTGAGTGGGGTGAGTACCCTCCATCAAAGTTGGAAGCCGCTGCACTTTTTGCCAGCTCTATCTGATTGGTCTGTCCCTGGATTTCCAGTTTCTTCATGTTAAGTGCATGCTCTGCTGCTTCTTTCCGCTCCGCTGCTTCTGCTGCGGCTTTCCGCTCCGCTGCTTCTGCTGCGGCCTTCTCCTTCCGCTCCGCTGCTTCTGCTGCGGCTTTCTATTTCTCCATTGCAAGTTTCTGCACTTCCATCTCTCTTGCATGGAGTTTATCAGTCTCCTCACTCACAAATTTCATCAGATCTTTTCCACTTAACCCGTATTCACGCCCTGCCTCCATTAAACTAGTCCTAATTTTTGCGGCATCTGCCATGATATGCAGTATGGGTTCACGAAGGGAAAAATTGGCAGTGACCTCCAAGCAAATTGTTTGACTCGCACAAGTAATTATCTCTTAAAACCTTCTAGATTTAAATTAGTAATCAAGTTCAAATAGTTCTTTAAAAAAAATCACTCACTCAGCATATTCTAAAAATTATATAACAGATTATCTCGAAGTTTTCTATGAAAAATTTGCTAAATATTTATGATAAAAATTTTCCCAGCAGTTACAGAAAAAGATTTTTAAAAATCAGTTCCCTACAGTATCTTCTGTTCTCAAAAAGTGCTTACTCTGTCCGTTTGATACTCAATTTAAAAAGTATCACTCGTGCTTTAGAGATATAAATTATCCCCCCTATGAAATAGACAATTATAGTAAGAGTCAGTCTAGAAGGTAATCCCTCAAAATGCCAACAAATTTTGCAATTATCGCAACTGAATAGCAGGGATGAAAATGTGATTTATCAAACTTCTAAGTCCGGGTTCACTAATCCCAAGACGAGTCCACAATTGTCGTGTGGTGAGTCACTGGGGCAACTACGACAGTAGTTTTTGCCAGAAATAGTCTATGAGATATTAGATATAAGGTCTCTAGAAATTGGCTCGTTAAGAAAGAATAAAGACCTATTCGAGATAGGGACAAGAAGACAGGACTGCGAATGCTTTCCACTAGACAGTGTTTTCTAATTAATTATGGAAAGAGTTCTGTTTCCCCACGACCTTAGCTTCTGCCCTTAGATCCCATAAAGAAAAAGCCCCCAACCTCATCTGAGTAGAGAAATGTTCCTATAGTTAAATATGTAACACCGACAGCACGAGTAATACATTAACAAACTAGATAATGATCAAACGATCGTTGGGTTTATTAATGAAATATCCACACATATAGGGTTAGTAATGGTTAGAACGTGATGATGGTGAAAGACGATTCACACAAAACACACAGATGAGATAATAAAATTTCAGTTAATTAAGTAATAGTTAATTAAGAATGAACTGGTGTAAAGTGAAATGATGATGTGATATGATACGTGTTACCAAAATGGTGAGTAATCTACACAGTCCATGTGTCTCTAAATGCTTCGCATTGCTATGACGATTCACATGTATGCATACACTGTCCCAAGTTGTTATACGTTATGTCGAGTGGGGTATCTCTAAGCTGAGGACGTTCTGATGAATACTGTTGTCGTACGGAGAACGCTGACGAGATATCTATGTATATTCCTTCACAGTTTGAGTATATCTCTGTAGTGTTGATCAACAGTTAATAGCTGTCATATGAACAAAAGGTCTGTTGTCTAATCTCCCGAGGGTACTGGCCAGACTGGATATTTTCACGAAATGTTAGTGATATGTAGACTCATAACCTTGCATATGTAGTCGTGATTCATACAATATATATATAGTCTGCTTCATAGAATGCGCTTAAGAGGGTGTTGCCCTTGCTATAAATATGCAATTCCTCTTTTGAGCTCTTTTGCTTGACTTCAGATAATAATGATCTTTCGAGTGATTTGAATTTATGATGACTCTGTATTGAACTTGTGATAACTCTGTATTGAACTTGTGAGCAAGCAGTATATGGTGACGAAAAATGCTGCGTCCACCTTCTGACTTGTGGGTGAGACAATATTCCTTTTTAATTGAGGAATGGGGAGCCGCGCTAGCATAGTGGTTACAACACCGCTCTGGCGACCGGGTGATACAGGATCAAACCCGGGCGACGGCATTTGAGGATTTTTCGTCGACCGGGATTTGGACTGGATTAACTCGAGACCTGGTGAGGACATTTGAAGGAGTGTCGTCGACCAGGGACTGGCGGCTCCTAAGCCGACCCAGCTGCAATGGGTACCTCCGAAATCGGCGAGTATTTGCCTGAATGGCGAGGGACACCTGTCTCTGTACAAGAAATAAAGGGATACTCACGTAAAATCAATGTCAGGTTAGACATAAAATATCAACCTGAGATTTCGCCTCGAGTATTAGCGGGCGAACGCAAAAAAAAAAAAAAAAAAAAAAAAAAAATTGAGGTATGAAAGATGTCCTATGGCGAATTCTGCTAGCCAAATGTCCGTTTTTGAAAACTTATTTCTGGTTAGACGTCAGACACGTTGCGTGTAGACTCAGACTTCTGATGAACTGAAGACACACAAAAGTCTTCGTAAGTTTTTCACATTTAACATCACTGGTTGACTTGCATTTAAACTACTGCTCATTATTCATCTCTCTCTCTCTCTGAGTTCAATTCTAATGATGTTAAATATCTTGTGCATGAGAGTGTGTGCGCATGGGAGACTGTGATGATGATGAAGGTGACGTATGAACTATTAATTACCTCCTATCATCCTATCATCTTCTAGGAAAATCTTCTGATTTTATTAATCAGTTATGCCAAGAATTATTTGAAACTTTATCTTCCGCACATTTTAGCTGTGAGGTTAAAATAAACAAAAATAAGAAAATGTATTAATAAGTGTAAGATCTACTAACCTTCTTTTCCCTTCGCAAAATCCTTTAAGAACACAATTCATCACAGAACTGAATTTTATCCACTCTGAATAAACACGTGTATTAGGCTAGGCGTTTTTGGGATTAATCTCTTCCTCACAATGTAAAAAACTGGACTCCTTCCTCTTGCAAGCTACGCAGTAGATTATATTTCCGCCAGTCCAATATGGGTTTCTTGTACAGCTCCGCCCATACCAACCAGTCCTTAATGGCCCCTCTGGTCACTTATTCACAGGATCGCTCTTGTCCCCTGTCAGTCCAAACGTGGGTGTAGTTTGACCTCTGATTGTTTATTGTTCACCTGGCCAAGGTGGGCGTCCAATGTGGTAACCCAACGCTTGTCTGAACAGCGGCCGACCTAAGATAACACCATTACAGCATGAGACGTTTTCCCCTGGCCAATATGGGCGTCCAATGTGGTGTCAAAGAAATTACAGCATGCCCAGATGTTTGATTAGGATGACCAGATGTGTTTTCACCAGATTTATCACGATGCAATGTGGGCTTCAAACGATAATGTCAGGCATGGGGACTCAATCAAAGGACTTTTATTTCCCCCGATGAAAGAACAAATGTGGTTCTCTAGATACCGGTCGCGAATAATCACAACGATGAAATAGCAAATGTGGGTCGCAAATATGGGATGAAAGAGCAAATGTCGGAGAAAATACAATATGAAAAATGTAGGAAAAGATGGAGCAAAAAGGCCTTTGCGCTCGTTTATCACACCCCTCACCAGAAAAGTGTTCGTGGTCGACGTAAAGAGACGATATCAGATTACCAAAAGCCAGGAAAGAACAGAGACCGATGATGTCGACCAAAAATTCAACACCATCTCAACAATATACAAGGAAAGCAGCAAATCATGCTTGGGATCCCAGGAAAGAAAGAACCAAGACTGGATAACACCAGAAACGCTAAACACCATAGCGAAGAGAAAGGAAACGAAAAGAAAGAAAACAGAAGCTAAGTCTCCCAGGTTAAAGGCAATATATAGTGAACAGTACAGTCAGCTGGACAAGGAAGTAAAACGTCAAACCCGTGCTAACAATAGGACATTTCTGGATGACCTTGCAAGACAGGCAGAAGAGGCAGCACTGAGAAATGAACAAAGCACAGTTTATAAAATAACTAAAACTATCAGTGGAAAACGAGGTGCAAACAACATAAAGTTAGTAAGAGACAAGCAAGGAAATCTCATCATCACAGCACAGGGGCAGGAAACAAGATGGGCAGAACACTTCAGAGAAACCCTGAATAAAGAACCACCAGAGACTCAGCTGAATGTTTCTGAAGCTGAAAGTGACTTAGACGTAAATATAGACATTCCACGAAAAGAAGAAATCATCACAGCTATCAAAGGGTTAAAAAATGGAAAAGCGCATGGTCACGACAATCTAAATGCTGAGTTATTCAAGGCAGACCCTGAACTAGCAGCAGAACTATTAGAACCACTATTTGCACAAGTCTGGGAAACTGAGACAATACCAACAGAGTGGAGTAAAGGAATAATTGTCAAATTGCTCAAGAAGGGCGACCTTGCAGACTGCAACAACTGGAGAGGAATTACTCTCCTCTCAGTTCCCAGCAAAATACTAGGCAGTGTGTGTGTGTGTGTGTGTGTGTGTGTGTGTGTGTGTGTGTGTGTGTGTGTGTGTATGTGTGTGTGTGTGTGTGTGTATGTGTGTGTGGTTATTTATTAATGAAATAGACAAACAAACAAACTAACAAAAAAAAAAAAAACTCGCTAGATATGAATTGTTTAGCGCATCACAATAAACAATTAACAAAATTGAAGGATTAGTAAACAAAGTGAACCACACAGTAATGTCTAACAACCAAGGGACAATCCCCAGTCTTCAAGAAGAGAAAAAAAAAATCAAGAAGACGATTGCCACTGACTCGTTAACTAAATTCCGAGGTATATAAACCTCTTCCTTTGGCTAAAATCACCGATTTGGGATAGACTGTGTCCATCAAACTACAGCCAGTCTAACTTGCGTGAGAAGCTTCCAGGGATAGGAAGTTCCCTTCCGCTGCCGTTGTCGATTTAATTAAGCTGTGGATATCTTAACACAATAAAACAAATCCAAAGGGCATTTCTATGCAGCGATTCGGTGGTTTTAGGCTTTCAATGTCGTGGTATCTGCTGTCAAGACTTTACACTGCCTTTTGCCTTTTCCTGTGAACTCTGGTAAACTGTGGCTACAATGTGATGTCAGGACGTCAGAATTATATAGATATATATCCCAACTGGTAAATCCAGAAGAACAGTCTAAACTGTGAAAAAGGTGGGTGTGACGGATAATTTTGAGGATGTACTGACAGATTTGATGGAAGAATAAAAGATAATATTTAGAGGATAATCTTTCAGATTGCAGGTTGAATGCTCTTTCTCTCCTCGGGAATTAGTCCACGAGAAACCTTACTTAAAAAGAGAATTCTGGTGAAACTAAACAGGATATTTTCTAGACGATAAATTCTTCCTCAGAATCCTACAGAGGACTATGTACGGTACATAAAGTTGAGAAAGAGATTTGGTGCCCAGCCACATTAAAAATATCCCGACCCAATAGTGTTAGTTTAATTATGGCTCGGCCCCCAGGGTGTAGATTTTAATTACTAAAAACTGTACATCCCAATTAAATATTACAAGAAAAATAGCAACTGTTAAGTCTTTTTTACAACATTAGACAATCTTTGAAGGACCGAGGACTGGAATGGAACCAGGCCAGGAAGAAGACAGCTGATAGAATAGTCTGGCGCTCTCTCTTCCAAACCTCTACACATCACGGTAGAAGGGGAACGACTAAGTAAGTAAGTAAGTCCTTTTTGCGCTTGGGAGTTAAGTGTGTGAGACTTTCACATGCCAGTCTAGTTTTGATAGACGCACATGTTAGCGCATCTGATATAGGTGTACATTGTTTAAATAGTTGTGCGTACTTTTCTGCATCATCATTGAATGCAGATGACGCCCTTTTGTTGCGTCGATTTGTTTCTATACAAATCATACTCTTGAGGCTTTGTAATATTTCGGTCGTCGTTGATGGACGCATGTTTTGGTGTTCTTTCTCCAATGTAATGAGAAGATCCATACTTACTAATATACTGAAGTACTCAAGAGTTTTATTCCTGAGGGATTGTTCCAAGAATTCGTTTACATCCATAATTATTGCCAGTTAACGGCACGTTTCAAGGTCTCTTGCCTCAAGAATCAAAGCCCTATTTGTCAAGGCAGGACTTCCATTGTATCTGTCATGATCAATGGCTAGTGCGTTCCTCTGACTTGAGGAGCGATGATGTTCCAGATTAATTTATAATACATAAAGAAGTTAAAACATGGTTCCTTCGCAACGACCATGTATTTTGTCAAGGCGTTGACCTTCAGTTCATAAGGACCGGTGATGTCAATCAAAGGGCTGTATTGATACTTATTGCTCGATGTATAATGCTTACCAGTTGTAACTACCTTTTGAACCATTCGTCTGACTGTGATGTCATTGTTGCTGTCTACGTACAATAAAATACTACTCGTCAAAAGTCAAGGGCCACTTAGAAAAACCTTGGTTGAAACCATAAAACAAATCTGGGTAATTTCCTATGTTTCGTACCTTTTTGCTCCGCAGTGAATATGTATAGTTAGGTGTTGTTTCGTAGCGCTTAGGGTTAGGATTAGGGTTAGAATTAGGTTTAGGATTAGGGTTAGGATTAGGGTTAGGATTAGGGTGTGTGTTAGGGTTAGTGTTAACCATAATACTAACCCTAATCCTAACCCTAACTGCTACGAAAAAACACCTAACTACATATATTCACTGCGGACCAAAAAGGTACGAAAGATAGGAAATTACCCAAATCTGATATAAACGTTATTGGTATTAGTCAACCAAACCTCAGAAATGAGGTATCTGAGGAAGGTGGTTGAAGTAACAAGAAGAGACATGGTCCGCAACCAGACGATACGTCAAGGCCTAAAATACCACCCGCTGCAGACCCAAGTAGAACAGTCCCAACTAAGATGGTTTGGCCATGTCTGCAGAATGGGAGAAGATCGGCTACCACGACAAGCAAGGGAAACAAAGAGCCAGGGATCCAGACCCCCAGGACGACCGAGAGTCCGCTGGGAGGACAACATTAGACAATCTTTGAAGGACCGAGGACTGGAATGGAACCAGGCCAGAAAGAAGACAGCTGATAGAATAGTCTGGCGCTCTCTCTTCCACACCTCTACACCTCACGGTAGAAGGGGAACGACTAAGTAAGTAAGGTATTAGTCAAAACGGCATTTATTGAATACCAAATTGACATGTCACGCAAAGAAATGGAAACACACATTCAAACGCAATGAAGCTGTGAAGTGTGTCACCCACCTTTTCAAAAGCCACGCAATAGATATTGGACCAATAGACATTTCAAAATCGGGTATGACCACCGTTTGCAGCAAGGCATTCAAGACAGCGTAGACGCATCGAGTCCACAAGGGTCCGAAGAGTATCCTGAGGAACAGCTTGCCACTCCTGAAGCAAAAATGCAGTTAGCTGTGCAACATCCATTGGCAGGGGGTGATTTGTTGACAATCTTCGACCAAGGACATCCCAGAGGTGCTCAATCGGAGAAAGGTCAGGTGAATGAGCTGGCTACGCCATCCTGATGATCCCATGTTGCTGAATAAACTCATTCACCACACGAGCTCGATGGGGTCGAGCGTTATCATCTTGGAGGATGGCATTACCACCTATGGCCTCCAGAGCAGGCTGAACAATTGGTCTCAAGATTTCGTTCTGGTATCTTGGGCCGGTCAAGTTGCCTTGCATGATGTAGAGTGGGGTCCTGCCGTGTCTGTAGAACCCTCCCTAGACCCCGACAGAACCCCTTCCATAACGATCCAACTCTCGAATTGTGTCATCAGTAAATCGCTCTCCTGGTCGTCTCCAAGCTCGAATCCTGCCATCATTGAATGACACAGTGAAGCGAGATTCATCAGTGAAGAGAACTTGACTCCATTGTTGCCTTGTCCATCGGATGTGCTCGCGACACCAAGCAACACGGGCTCTGCGATGAGCAGTAGTAAGAGGGATTCTGACTGCAGGACGTCGATCAGCCAGTCCAAATTCACGTAAACGTCTGCGAATGGTGCTTTGACTGACATTAACGTTTACAGTTTGTCTCAGCTGACATCTTAGAGTGGAACAAGTCACTGTTCGATGGCGCAGGGCTGACAACAAGAGGTACCGGTCATCATGTCTATTGGTGCATCTAGGGCGACCTGGCCGGTGGCGATCCTCCACACTTCCTGTGGCATGAAATCTCTCCAAAATTCTTTGGATAGTAGAGTTTGACACTGCAAGCTGAACACCAACCTCACGGACAGATAAACCACTTTCAACACACGCTATAGCCCTCATTCTTTGTAAGGTGTCAAGACTTCTTCTCCGTGGCATGGTTTTTGCAAGTGATGAAACTACCCTAAGTCTGCTGATTGTAAAACAAATTAAGAGTGAACTCTGTTCACGAAAAGTCGCCATTGCACGTAGAATGTCAATCAGCATAATTACGTCACCTGTTTGGTTCTACGGAAGTTTGAAAAAACAGATTAAAAATGTGAATTTATGGTCAACAAACCAAATTGCACGTGATCACCATGGTTGTCAGTGAGTTGTTTTTATGCTTAACGTGCATAGAGGACTGTCAGAGGAAGATATTGCACCCATTTTTACTAAAAACTTCCTTTATTTAATCATTCTATGCGCTTATATAAAAGTGTATTGAAAATAATAGGGTGGCCCTTGACTTTTGTCGAGTAGTATATATTGTCGATTTATCTACATGAGTCCAGCATACTTGATCTACATGTTGGTCAGTCATACGACCATGACATTGCCTGTTACGTTAGTATTGTCTTCATTGGACATTCATACGGCCCACATTGGCGTTATCAAATAATAGGTCGGCCACCCCTGTAAGCCCGACATATCTGACAACACCCCTTGTCAGACAAACATCAGGCAAACCCCCACACACCATCGTAACAACAACAGACTCTATTATGTAAAGTTTATAAAAAGATATATATATATATATATATATATATATATATATATATATATATATATATATATATATATATATATATATATATATATATAGATAGATAGATAGATAGATAGATAGATAGATAGATAGATAGATAGATAGATAGATAGATAGATAGATAGATAGATAGATAGATAGATAGATAGATAGATAGATAGATAGATAGATAGATTCTCGCATACTTTAAATTTAAAAAAAAAATGATGATAGATTCACAAGTATGTTCAAAAATGTACAGCTATAAGCTCTGTTCACTAATCTATCAATGGTTCTGAACAATGTCAGAATGAATTTAGCATCCTATGGATAATTGACTATTTTGAAGTGGTTCTGCTTAGTATTAGCACTACTCATCTGCGATGATGCTGGATTTGTGTTATTTAGTTTCTAAGGGGTTCAATCTGTCCCAGCACTCTAGGACCAGTATGGCAAGTACTTCTAGTAGGGTTTCACGGGATGGCAGGAGGTGCTTCCTCTGTCTTGACACAGGGCTCATCACCAACTGGGATGGGTTATGTTGGCCCTCCAGACCACTGCGTATGGTTATTGGATAGACCCCGGACATGACTCAGGTATGACCTTCCGGTAGGTCTCCTGGTAGGACAACCTGGCAGGATCGCACAACCGAACAACATACTGTTCAAAACTGGACAGTTCTCCTCTGTAATTGCCTTGGCAGGACCACTAGTTGTTTCGTGGAATGTACTGCCGTCTAGGCTGCCGCTTCGAGAATGATCTTCCAAATTCACTACAAGGTTTTTGGAGGGTTATTCTGCCTACTTGATAGTGAGAGGGGTGAGGCATCTGACCTCTTGTTGACGTTTACGTTCCATCCCCAGCACAGACACACATTGGCATTAGGTACTTTAAAATACCAGTATGTGTGATTTTAAATTAACTGGGAACTGGTTGCTGAGATCAAATATCGTGTAACTTCCTGTACCCGAGGCTAAACTAGAATTTATCGCCAGGGAAAACCCATGGTACATAGTCAGCGCTTTCACCGGTCAGAAGTTCATAGCACCGGTGAACGAACTTATCCAGTTTAAAAAAATGCACGAGAGAGAGAGAGAGAGAGAGAGAGAGAGAGAGAGAGAGAGAGAGAGAGAGAGAGAACGAACGAACGAACGAACTTTATTTTCAAAGGGTTTAGAATTGGGCGCGCAGGCCCGTCTAACATTCTGCCCTTCGTTTCTCTCATCTTCCATACTGAATCCATTTATTCTCACATGTATCCTAAATATTCTTCTTCTTCTTCTTCTTCCGTCCTTAGCCACCGACCGTCAAAGCAGTCAGTGGCCATTACGCCTAGTGGCGTCTTAGGGCAACAGCAGATAGGTTTTCTTTGCCATTGTTTCCCATCACGCCTATTGGCGTCTTTAGGGCAACGGCAAATCAATCCATTTGCTGTTGTTTCCGTAATCGAAGTGACTGGCAAACGGGTGATCAGCCCGTTGGTATCCTAAATATTACTTAAATAATAAAATAAAATAAAATAAAATCTTAACATTGTAACAGTACAATAACAGTTACACAGATTTACAGTACCTTATCATAATTAATATTAAACATGACAAAATTATCTTTAAAACCTACATATGATGTTATGTAATTATTTAAGAACATAACGAAATTAGGGTGGCATATAATCTGCACTCATGATGTATTTGAAAAGTCTGTAATTGAATGAATATGGACTAAGAGTATTTTTTAAGTCGTGTGGAAGAGCATTCCACAGATGAGCAGCAGAAAAAGCTAAACTTTTCTTGAATAAGTCGAGCCTGGGCTTGGGCATGTGTAATTTATTTAAGCGTTGACTGCGTCTTCCGCTGTATTTGAAAATAGGCCACAAATACGTTGGAGCATTCTGTGACAAGATTTTGTGAATAAATTTGGCTTTGTTGAAGAGAAGGCGCTTTCTTAGTGGTAATATGTTAAGATATGTATATGCGTCTACACACTGTGTGAGGTTTTTGTCTGAAATTAGGCGCACTGCACGTTTTTGTAATGAATAGAGTCTTTTAGTATTGGACATGGTGCAGCCATCCCAAATTGTGGAACAATAGTCTAGATGTGTTTGTATCTGGGATGTATAGAACATTTTTCGTGTCTCCTCATCTAGGAAATGTTTGATTTTAGCTAACTGGTAAACTTTTTGTGCCGTTTGTTTGGTCAGTGCTTGTACATGCGAATTCCAACTTAAATGTTGGTCAATTATGAGTCCTAGTGTTTTATATTCATTTACATTTTCAATTAAAGAGGTTCCAATGTAGAGCTGAAGTTTTGTTTTCAGTGAGTTTTGTAATTTTTGTCTAGTTGATATTATCATACATTTTGTTTTAATGATATTTATTTGCATGCAGTTTTCATTGCTCCACTTAATAAGATTGTATGTGTCGCTTTGTAATAATATTTCTAGCGTGTTGCAACTTTTATCACTAGTATAAATGGTACAGTCATCGGCAAATAGGTCGCAGGATGAGTGCTCGATGTGTAGTGGAAGGTCATTTATGTAAATGGAAAAAAGTAGAGGCCCGAGAATAGAACCCCGAGGAACACCGGTGTCAATAATAGTTGGGTTTGACAAGAAGTTATTGTACCACACTACTTGCTGTCTGTCGGACAGGAATGATTTAAGTAATGTCACTAGTTTAAAGTTAACTTTCATTGTTTCTAATTTTCTTATTAAAACAGCGTGATCTAAAATATCAAATGCTTTCCTAAAGTCTACAAAGATTGCTCCACATATGTTATCGTTATTTATGTTTAGGTGCAAGTTGTCTATCATCTTAGTTAGAGCTGTGTGGCATGAATGCTTTTGTCGAAACCCTGACTGACTGTCAATTAGCAAGTCATTGCTAACTAGGTACTGTTGTGTTGCTTTATGTATGTGTTTTTCTAGTGGTTTAGAAAGCGATGATAAAAGAGAAATTGGTCTATAGTTACCAAGATTGCTGTTATCTAACGAGCCAGGTTTGAAGAGAGGATATACTTTGGCAATCTTAAAGGCCGAAGGAAAATAACTTTTAGCGATACATTGATTATATATAAAAGTTAGTGAATCACTAATAGCTGGTGCGGCGTAACGCAGTATTCGATTACTAATTCCGTCAAGCCCTGATGAGCTATTATCTTTAAGGCCAATAAGATAGTTATACACTTCATTAACTGTCATAAAAGGAATGTCGGGTGGAACTGAGTTTGTAAATTTGTTCTTACAGAATGCTGAAAGTTTGTCTAAGTCACTAGAGGAAGGTGGTATTGTGGATTTCAGACTGTTTATTTCTGTTTGAAAATGATTGCTGAAGTCTGTGCAAGTAAATGAAGTGTTGGAACAGAATGAGTCTGGTGCATTACGTTTTTTGGCTAAGGTGTTAATTGCCTTCCATATTTCCTTACTATTTGATTTGTTCTGAACCATATTTCTAAAATGATTTTTCTTTTCTTTGCGAATTAAATATTGAACCTTGTTCCTGTATACCCTGTATGTGTTGAGGTCCTTATTTATGTGCGCTTGATCTCTCTGCCTCATAGCCTCCAACACTTCCTGCGTGATCCACGAGATTTTAATTGTCGTTTGACGCGAATTTCCTTAGCTGGTACGTGCGTGTCAAAAACACTATAAAAAAATTTTCTCCAGTATGCAATAGCGTCATCCGGATCAGGAAGTTGGTAAACACGGGCCAGCGGTGCAGTTAGCAAGTCATTTAAAAATAATTCCTTACTGAAATGTTTGAAACTTCTAAATTTGATACTTACATGTTTATTTTTTGGAACTTTACATTTATTCTTTGACCATGTACAGCATACTGGATAGTAGTCACTCATTGCAATATTAGGGACAGAGCATTCTATGATGTTTTCTGGGCAAGTTACGTAGATGTGGTCGATTAGTGTGGTTGATGCTTGTGTTACTCTTGTAGGCTGGTTAACTATTTGTTTTAAGTTGTACGATAATATTATATTTTTCCATGTTAGATTTGAATTGTGTATATCGATGTTGAAATCACCAAGAAGAACAACCTCCTTGACTGTGGCAAATACATTGTCCATCATTATGGTGAAATCTTCGTACCATATAGGTCCTGCACTAGGATTTCGATAAAGATATCCCACCAGAAATGAGCCCTGATTCGGTAGCTTTATTTCCAACCATACACATTCTATCTCTGCTGTCTCTAAGTCGTTTCTGCGGCGAAAATTAAGGAAAGTGGAAATATAAACTGTTATACCTGTCTCTTGTTTTTAGCTTGCATCTCGCCGAATAGTTTTAAAACCATTTAACGCAATGTCATCGTCTGTTATTCTGTCATTTAGGCGACTTTCTGAAAGTCCAAAAATGTGAAAATTCTTACTTAGAATGTATGTAAGTTCGGGGAGTTTACCTAGAAGATGGTAAATATTCAGATGACCAAGTTGTTTCCTTGTGAAGCCACGGTACATAATTACCAGCCATGTTTGTATAGTAAAAAGATATATATATATATATATATATATATATATATATATATATATATATATATATATATATATATATATATATATATATATATATATATATATATATATATAGCGAACAGTACAGTCAGCTGGACAAGGAAGTTAAACGCCAAACCCGAGCCAACAAAAGGAATTTCCTAGACGATCTTGCAAGACAGGCAGAGGAGGCAGCACTGAGAAATGAACAAAGCACAGTATACAAAATAACTAAATTCATCAGCGGAAAACGAGGTGCAAACAATATTACATTAGTAAGAGATAAGCAAGGTAATCTCATCACGACAGCAGAGGGACAGGAAACAAGATGGGCAGAGCACTTCAGAGAAACTCTGAACAAGGAACCACAAGAGACACAACTGAATGTTCCTGAAGTTGAAAACGATCTAGATGTAAATATAGACATTCCACGAAAAGAAGAAATCATCACAGCAATCAAAGGGTTAAAGAACGGCAAAGCTCTGGGCCATGATAACTTAAATGCAGAGCTATTTAAGACAGACCCTGAGCTAGCAGCAGAACTATTAGAACCACTATTTGCACAAGTCTGGAAAACGGGGACAACACCATCAGAGTGGAACAAAGGAATAATTGTCAAATTGCCTAAGAAGGGAGATCTTGCAGACTGCAATAATTGGAGAGGAATCACTCTTCTTTCAGTTCATAGCAAAATACTAGGCAGGATAATTATACAGAGAATTTCAAAGGCAGTAGACCACAAACTGAGGAAAGAACAAGCAGGATTTAGAAAGAACAGAAGATGTGTAGATCATATATTCACTCTCAGGAACATTATAGAGCAGTGCTCAGAATGGCAAAGACAGCTTTACATTAATTTCGTTGATTTTGAAAAGGCTTTTGACAGCATACATAGGGAAAGTTTATGGAAAATACTGAGGGCTTATGGAATTTCAAGCTGCATAGTGTTAATCATAAAAAGCCTCTATGCCAACTTCACGTGTAGTGTTGGGCAGAGCAACCTAACCTTCGAGGTGAAGACAGGAGTACGACAGGGATGCCCCTTATCAGCCACTCTATTTTTAACAGTCATAGACTGGGTGATGCGCCAGACAACAGAGGGCAGTCCAAGAGGAATAAGATGGACTACATTTTCTACATTGGAAGATTTGGATTATGCAGATGACATTGCACCACTAGCACATTCACATCAACACATCCAGGTAAAAACGGATAGACTTAATAAGTTTAGCCAGCAGGTGGGCTTGAACATCAATTTAAAGAAGTCTGAGGTCATGACGCTCAATGTGAGCAGCCCTGAGCCCATATCAGTAAGGAATCAGCAACTGGTACAGACAGATACCTTCACATACCTAGGAAGCATAGTAACACCAGACGGCGGGGCAGGCAAAGACATCAACATCAGAATGAATAAGGCAAGAACAGCCTTCTTTAGCCTAAACAACATCTGGAAGTCCTCCCAATACAGCACAAGCACAAAATTAAGATTATGTCAGAGCTGTGTGCTTTCTGTGCTTCTCTATGGTGCGGAATGCTGGAGAGTTACAGAGAAGGAAATGTCGAAATTGTCCTCTTTTCACACAACACGCCTAAGAAAAATTCACCGAATCTTTTGGCCGAATACCATCACCAACCAAGATCTGCTTACTCGTAGCAGGCAAGAGGACATGCACACCATCATAGCTGGCAGACGCTGGAGCTGGGTTGGCCTTGTCCTCAGAAGAGACCCCGATGCCACCACAAGAACAGCTATGTTTTGCACCCCTGAAGGAAAACGAAAGAGAGGCCGACCAAAAACAACCTGGCGGAGAACTGTGGAGGCTGAGATGCAAAGAATGAACCAGAGTTGGGGCACTGTACGAAGGATGGCCACCGACCAAGCAAAGTGGAATCAATTTGTTGTTGCCCTACAAGACGCCACTAGGCGTGATGGCCACTGACTGCTTTGACGGTCGGCGGTTAAGGATATACTTTTTAATTACACAAAAAAGCGCAAATATTTTTACGAATTAATACTTCACCAAGGAAGTGGAATTCAAGGAATGAGAAATTGCAGAAAATACAATATTAAAATAATTAATACACTAATAAAAAAAACAATTTCAACTGAGTATATGAAAATTGTCACAAAACAATCAGGCATATCACACCAGAACTGCTCAACGCAACAAAGTGAAGTTAAATGAGAGATGGAAGAAATTAATAATTGTCACAAGTCAGACAAGTATACAACACTTCACACCTTAACATTGATAATTCTAACAAATTGAAGCTACGCGTGATAATAAGAAATTTAAATTGTAACGAAATAAGTAATCAAAGAAAAGTTTTAGAGGATATTAACCGATAAACTAGTAAAAGTTCTGATTATTACCGTTGTATTAAAATATCAACAAATGTTCAAATGGAGTGAAGGCTGTAGTAACAGAGATCTAGTGAGGCAAAGTGTTTGTTCTTCAATAACTGATGTCTCTGCCGGGCAGATAATAGGGGTGACGTTGGGCAGACATCATTAATGCTTGTCTGAGTGACGCAGGGCTGAATTGCATCAGATAGACAAGTTCAGGGTTCCACTGAGGACGATAATAAGAACTAGGGGAGGAAGCATGGTGATCTCTGTTTTCTTCCGTCCTTGTTGTAGTGTTGGTAGGTGTATTCTGAGCCTGGGACATTGGAATACTGTTGGTAGAGGTATCTGAGTGGGGCTGCCTTGTGACTAATGGGGGAAACATGGTATCATAAGATTCTGCTTCCTGATTAAAAGTGGCGTTGTGAAAGCTTGAAGGCTGCCTGCTTGCAATAGATGTGCTTCTTTGAAGGGCAGGTAGGGTGTGTGATGTATTGTGATTATAGGTTGATGTCTCAGTAGATTTTTTTTGCATTCTCTATATGGGTTGAGCTGTCTTGTTGTGTCCTTTCTAGATATTTTATGTTTTTGGCCAGGATGCTGCTTCCCAGTGTGGATGTGTGAATTTGATCTCTGTAGAGTCGTTTCTTAGGTGCTCCTGAGTTAGATGTAAAGAATGGAAAATTGTTGATGAAGCCAAGGCCGTTTTGTTTACACTAGTTCTATAGTTTTGTGTTGTAAGTGTCCGCTGTGCGACGCTGAAACCCATAGCATGGTGGTATGATTGATGAAATAAAGATGGAGGCTTTGGGAAATTTTTGTTTTATTGTAGCCACCAATCCTGAGGGGTTTAGGCTCTGTTCATTCATGATATCATTAATTCCTACGTGTAGTGCTGTTTTTGTTGTCTTGTAATTAATATCGAACTTATTAATTATGTCCAGTAGTCTTTTAATACCAGCCCCCGGCACTGTCATAACTGAAACGATGTCTTCTCTTGTAGTGGACATTCTGTCACAATAAATACCCTTCAAGAGGGAGTCACCAATTACAATATGTGTAACGTCACTACGTATTTCTTCACTTTGTTTTCTATTAGATTGATGCTGCTGCCTTTTGTGTTCTTGTTGTGGACTGTCGTGATGGGTCTGAGATTTGTGAATTGGGTTTTCGGGCACTGGAACGTTGTCTGGTAGGGATGCTGATACCTGCTCATTTTCTGTTGAATAATCCTCAAGAACTTGAAATCTGTTGGTAATTTTGACTCCAATAGGATATGTTGTGTTTGTGAGTGTCTCTTCGTATTTTTTATGTACAGTTTGGTGGTGACCTTTTCGCTGATTTGGCGTATTTTTATGTATGGATTCTTCGCAATCTTCTACCATTGTTTGAGGATGATCTGGTTGTCGTATCTTATAGAGTGAGAAGTCTCTCTGCAGTTTTTCGATGGTGTCCTTCATGCTAGAATTGTCTTCAATCAGAGATACTATCTCACTTTTAAGAATTTCGTTTTCGGCCTTGAGCGATGTCTGTATACTAGACATGAGATCACCAATTAAACTTCGTAAAGTGTCCTACATATTTTGCATTAGCTCCTGGCAGCACGGCACAGGTAACTTCGTGGTGTCTTCTTTTTGTTGTTCAAGAGATACAGTTTCAGCTTTTCGTATATTTTCATGGTCCATGGGGTATTCGATGGCCAACAAAGGTTTACAAGTTGTAGGGGTGTCTGTTATTTTATCCAATACTGCAGAAGGTAGAATTCCTGATTCACTGGGAGAAATTGGGTTGCAGCTGATGTTGAGGATGTCGTTGTCGGTAGTAAAGTCATTTATGCCTGGAATCATTGTGTTTACTGCCAAGTGGGGCATAGATACAGCAGAGTCCATTTTAGTGTTTTCTAACTCAACATCAGTTACAATTTTTGCAGATTCTTTTAATTCGACAAATTCTGTTTCTAACCATGATTCGATTGCTGCGGCAGTCCCCGGGGCCATTAATTTATTTTTTGTATGGTAAAGGTGAACTTTGAGATGTGGTGTTGTTATAACATTTTCTACTAGTGCACCATTTATGTCTGTTCTTGACTCTGCAAGTCCTGTTTCGTAGTATTTAATGACAATTAAACGAAATGCCTCGTACTGAAAGGTGCTCTGGAATGTTATAGTTACACATTTTTCATGACTTGATAGTTTCAAGGCTATACCGGACCCGGTTCTACAACCTTTAAGTTTTACGTGAATAGCCCTCTCTTTGTTCAAAGCATAGTTTGTTATGGTCGTTGGTCTTAAACGAGCGTCCCCGGGGCCCACTGTTAGCTGCGAACTAACGCCTTCTTCCAAGCATGACATTGTTACATTCCACAGGGGGTTTTATTATCGGTGAAGAACATTGTATACCGGGAAAATTTTATGATGCTTGACAGCAACGCTTGACCAACAACTGACCTCTTGCTTTGGCGAAGGTCACATTCGGATGAGTTATGTAGTCATTGTTGAAAATATCCCCCAATAACATAGAGAAAAAAAAACTGATACACATTTCAACGGTATTCTATAAAATGTTACACATTACATTAACACAATACCATGTTTAAAAATGTCACCGTCTAATAACCAATATACTGATATAAAAATCCACGGAATGTGACTTAAACTTACTGCGTTAAATACTGCGAAATGTGAGAGCCGATCAAAAACACTTCCGTCCATGACGGACACATTATTAGAAATTATTAGAGAGAGAGAGAGAGAGAGAGAGAGAGAGAGAGAGAGAGAGAGAGAGAGAGAGAGAGAGAGAGAGAGAGAGAGAGAGAGAGAGAGAGAGAGAGAGAGAGAGAGAGAGAGAGAGAGGTAGGTCTAATCCTTTTTCAGAAGAATGGCAGATCTTATTTTTTGACGAGTGGTGGACTTTCTAGAAATAAGAGGAATGGGTAATCTGGTAAGAGAATAGATTTAAGAAGAGAAAAGAAGGCGATTTTACACTTCGCGACAGTGTGCTAGGTCAAGTGTGATGCGCAACCCCTTTGCGATGAAGCATTTGGGATCTCTAACAGGTAGTGCAAGGGATAATGAGCTCTGAAGTCATGGGATCATAGGTCGCCAGATTTATTCAGCAAAACAAAACTCGAGCTGGGGTTTCAGGAAGTGGATCCAATAAAATTGAGATCCAACAACTGTTATGCACTAAAACTGGTATTCTATGCAGGATTGTTATACGGTTGTGACGGTGTCGTGTGGTGAGTACTGGGGCAACTACGACAGTAGTTTTTGCCAGGAATAGTCTATGAGATATTAGATATAAGGTCTCTAGAAATTGGCTCGTTAAGAAAGAATAAAGACCTATTCGAGATAGGGACAAGAAGACAGGAATGCGAATGCTTTCCACTAGACAGTGTTTTCTAATTAATTATGGAAAGAGTTCTGTTTCCCCACGACCTTAGCTTCTGCCCTTAGATCCCGTAAAGAAAAAGCCCCCAACCTCATCTGAGTAGAGAAATGTTCCTATAGGTGAATATGTAACACCGACAGCACGAGTGATACATTAACAAACTAGATAATGATCAAACGATCGTTGGGTTTATTAATTAAATATCCACACATATAGGGTTAGTAATGGTTAGAGCGTGATGATGGTAAAAGACGATTCACACAAAACACACAGATGAGATAATAAACTTGCAGTTAATTAAGTAGTAGTTAATTAAGAATGAACTGGTGCAAAGCGAAATGATGATGTGATATGATACGTGTTACCAAAATGGTGAGTAATCTACACAGTCCATGTGTCTCTAAATGCTTCGCATTGATATGACGATTCACGTGTAGGCATACAATGTCCCAAGTTGTTATACGTTATGTCGAGTGGGGTATCTCTAAGTCGAGGACGTTCTGATGAAAACTGTTGTCGGACTGAGAACGTTGACGAGATATATATATATATATATATATATATATATATATATATATATATATATATATATATATATATATATATATATATATATATATATATATATATATATATATATATTCCTTCACTGTTTGAGTATATCTCTGTAGTGTTGATCAACAGTTACTAGCTGTCATATGAACAAAAGGTCTGTTGTCTAATCTCCCGAGGGCACTGGCCAGACTGGATATCTTCACGAAATGTTAGTGAAATGTAGACTCATAATCTTGCGAATGTAGTGGTAATTCATAAAATATATAAAGTCTGCTTCATAGAATGCGCTTAAGAGTGTGTTGCACTTTGTATAAATATGAGATTCCTCTTTTGAGCTCTTTTGCTTGACTTCAGATAATAATGATCTTTCGAGTGATTTGAACTTGTGATAACTCTGTATTGAACTTGTGAGCAAGCAGTATATGGTGACGAAAAATGCTGCGTCCACCTTCTGACTTGTGGGTGAGACAATATTCCTTTTTAATTGAGGAATGAAAGATGTCCTATGGCGAATTCTGCTAGCCAAATGTCCGTTTTCGATAACTTATTTCTGGTTAGACGTCAGACACGTTGCGTGTAGACTCAGACTTCTGATGAACTGAAGACACACGAAAGTCTTCGTAAGTTTTTCACATTTAACATCACTGGTTGACTTTCATTTATACTACTGCTCATTATTCATCTCTCTCTGAGTTCAATTCTAATGATGTTAAATATCTTGTGCATGAGAGTGTGTGCGCATGGGAGACTGTGATGATGATGAAGGTGAAGTATGAACTAGTAATTACCTCCTATCATCTTCTAGGAAAATCTTCTGATTTTATTAATCAGCTATGAAAAGAATTAATTGAAACTCTATCTTTCGCACCTTTAGCTGTGAGGTTAAAATAAACAAAGAATAATAAAATGTATTAATAATCTATATAGATCTACTAACCTTCTTTTCCCTTCGCAAAATCCTTTAAGAACACAATTCAGCACAGAACTGGATTATTTTCCACTCTGAATAAACCCGTGTATTTAGGCTAGGCGTTTTAGGGATTTTATCTCTGCCTCAATATAAAAACTGAACTACCTCCTCTAGCCAGCTTCGCGGTATTATATTTCTGGAAGTCCAATAAGGGTTTCTTGGATTAGTGACATCCAGCTCCGCCCATACCAACCAATCCTTAATAGCCCCTCTGGTCACTCATTCACATGATCGCTCTTGTCCCCTGTCAGTCCAAACGTGGGTGTGGGTTGACAAACAGGTATGGAGATAATTGGCGGGCTAATGCAAAAGTGCTGTCAAATTGCTGTCACCTTACTCTCTGATTGTTTATTGTTCACCTGGCCAAGCTGGGCGTCCAATGTGGTAACCCGACGCTTGTCTGAACAGCGACCGACCAAAGATAACACCATCACAGCATGAGACGTTTTTATCTGGCCAAGCTGGGCGTCCAATGTGGTGACCAGGCTTTTTCCCCTGGCCAAGCTGGGCGTCCAATGTGGTGACTCTGCCGAGCAACAACAGTCCACAGAAATTGTATAATGCCCAGATGTCTGATTGGGATGACCAGATGTGTTTTCACCAGACTTATCACGATGCAATGTGGGCTTCAAACGATAATGTCAGGTATGGGGACTCAATCAAAAGACTTTATTTCCCCCGATGAAAGAACAAATGTGGTTCTCAAGATACCGGTCGCGAATAATCACAACGATGAAATAGCAAATATGGGATAGCAAATGTGGGGTGAAAGAACAAATGTCGGAGAAAATACAATACGAAAGATGTAGGAAAAGATAGAGCAATAAGGCCTTTGCGCTCGTTTATCACAGACGGTATTGCCTCCCCTGCTTTGGGGTACTATATGAAAACACACACACAACAGGTACTATATGAAGAAAATCAAAGCATTTACATACACATCGTGTACTATGCGAAAAAAAACACACTGGAGAGAGATAAAGAGAGAAAGAGAGAGAGGAGAGAGAGAGAAGAAGAGAGAGAGAAAGATAGAGATAGAGAGAGAGAGAGAGAGAGAGAGAGAGAGAGAGATAGAGAGAGAGAGAGAGAGAAAGAGAGAGAGAGAAATCTCTTGAGTAGAGAAAAAAACAGAATTACCTGTATATCCGGATTATAAGCAGTCAGTATTGGGAGTGTTACAAAACTGCAATCCGTGCTAAAGGAATAAAATTTGTTTGTCAAATTTTTGCATTGTTTTTAGTTCTGACTATTTTTGAAGGTCCACTTAAGTGTTCCATATAATAGATCAATGTTTTTTTAGTCAAACTCTGTTCTTCGTTTTCTCTAGCATTTTCTATACTTCATTAAAATGTCGAAACATGCTGGTGTAAATGTGGTCCATTTCTCTTGTCCTTGGACACACATGTGGCGAGAAAAAGTAATTAAGTCTCCCACCCCGCGAAGTACTGTATGATTTGTGTTACTTAACGTTCTATACCCAGCATGCCTGGAATAAAAGAAGCTAATGTGTTGTTTCCTTTTGTTTCGCCATAGGAATTATTACAGCTTCGATAGTGGTCCAGACAGAAGCACTTGTCTGAATACTCCAACAGCAGACCTGTCACACACACAAGCGACTGGCCATGTCACTGCATGCAGCCTATTTCAGGGAGGGACGCAGTAGTCATGCACGAAGGGGTCACACCAACCCAACCCCTTACGGGTATCAACCCGGGGAAGAGCTGAACAACAGTCGCTCAGTCAGCTTGGGGTATGGTTCCGCTTCTGCGATGGATAGGTATGACTCAGGCTATAGCAGTGGCGGCGTTAGATTCTACACTTATGGATCTGATGACGGCTTTATTGAGTCTTTCAGTGGTATACGCCTTGAAGCCGCGGATCACAGTAAGTACTTGTTTGTGTGTACCTGTATATGTAAAAGTATATGTGTTCATCTGCATGCTTGTGTGTGTGTTTGTGCGCATGTATTAGTGTAGTATGTTTCTGTATGTTTTTATTGTGTACACTGATGGGTCTGTAGTGCGTGGTGAGAAATTAGGATGGGACTTCTCTGCCAGAATAAAGGGCAGGGTCGTTGCTGAACAGAGTGGAGCCTACATGACAACAACCTCCAGCATGAGAATGGAGGTAGAGGCATTTACTGCAGCACTGAGGTGGCTGTCTGAAACTTCATCAACCAGGGCAGTTATATTGTCATACTCTCAAGACATGCTTCGGAAAGTTCAGAACGGATGGCTGCGGTAGGAATGGAAAACATCAATAGAATCCTCAAGTCTTCAAGAACTGGTGTGGATCTACTGTCCTGGTCATGCCGGGGTACGTGGCAATGAGAGAGCTGACAGACTGGCCTCTAGAGCACCCACAATACGGACACTGGATATGGATAATTGAGAGATACTAAGGACAATTAATGATCACCTGCTAAATAATGAGACTGCAATGGATGAATCAACAAGGCTGAGATTATTGGAGTTTGGCATCAAACGCGGGACTAGCAGAGAAAGACGTGAGAGAGGATCCACCCGTGGTATGTACAACCAGCGTGCTACGTGTACAATTAGCGTTCATACTCTTCGACATTTGCTGGGGGGAGACTGAGCACCTATGGGTTTGCCCTGAGTGCAATGAGGTCGATTCTCATTAACATAAATAAGTGTTTTTCTGTTCTGTGTGTTTGTATGCCTGTGCATGTATGTGTATATATGTCAATGATTGTCCCTTATTTCGCTCCACAGAGAGCAATTCGACATAGAAAAAGTTGATGCCTATGCATGAAGTCTGCGCTAAAGCACTTCACGCGGTAATACAATGGTGGTTTCTGTACCAATCTATTTTACACGACTGTGGCGTGAGGTTTTTATTTTGGCTCTAGGATCAGTATAGTACTGACAATTACAGAAATATAATTTCTGCAGAAAATGGTGAAGTCCCAGTGTCTGAGAGAACTACTGGTATCACAACTTAGTTACGGCTGTGAATGTTCTGATCTCGTAAAATTAGTAGAGAGAAGACCGACATAAATTGCCACCTCCGCTGTGTAACTAACTGTGATATAAAGACAAGGAAACAGATTTTACTTAACAATGATAAAATTGACAAGTCTTCAAATACAATTTCCTTATTATTTATTTAGTATATACACTATCTACTCTTGTGCTGAAGGGTGAATGTTGAAAAAAATGGAATGTAATGGATTTGTAAGTTTACATATGATTTACAAATATTTATATGTATATAAATATGTAAATATATTACAAGTTTTCCAATTATAGGAAAAAAAATTATATCAGCTGTGCTGTTATTCAATTATATTACAGGTATCAGCTGTGCTGTTAATTAAGTATATATATGTATATATGTATATATATATATATATATATATATATATATATATATATATATATATATATATATATATATATATATATATATATATATGTATATATATATATATATATATATATATATATATATATATAATTTATTAGCTATGCTGTTAATCTCATTATTGTCTCTTGCTAAGCTAATTCACTTTCTCGTCACTGACACTAGCTTTTGCTCACAATGCTGACAGAAATGGTACTAATGTGTACTCATCTCTTAGAATAGTTCGGTCCGTAATTTCTTGCACACAACACCCGCTGAAGGTCGTTTCGTTAGCCCACCCAAGACTGAGGGGGACTAAAGAGGTTGATCCTGTGCAATCACTGTGCTCCTGCGACGTTCTAGGCAGCTGGATTTACACGACCTTCGACCTCAGGTTTGATGACACGAATAAAACCTGTAACAAGGAAAAATAGGGGCTAATTTCTGTCCTCAAGCCCACCTATTTCTATTGTATATGATATGAGCGTGTCTCAGTGTCTGCATGTAGGATGAATGACAACATGGCTCAGTATGATTTAGCAATAGCGAGACAAGACAGGTGTCTACTTGCAAAACATTCTTTCTGATAAACTAATACATGGATACATTCAATAATATAAATTCAATGCATGAATACATTCAATAATATAAATTCAATACATGAATACATTCAATACATGAATACATCCCATAATATAAATTCAATACATGAATACATCCAATAATATGTACACCTAGGTGTGATACAACAATGTCCTTCCCCCTATAATATACCAGGCCCTCTCTGACAAGTGATGGTACCATATATCCTAACAATATTGTTATGTTCTTATGATAGGAGTATATGAAACGAGGACTGTTTGGTTATATATATATATCAGGTTGGAGTTATAGGAGACAATAGATTGGAGTTAGATGAGACAATAGATTGAGTCCTAACAAGGACTGTTTTGGTTATATTTCAGTTGGTTTTATCTGAGATAATAGACTGAAGTTATAGGAGACAATAGATTGAGTCCTAACAAGGACTGTTTTGGTTATATTGCAGTTGGTCTGAGATAATAGAGTGAAGTTATAGGAGACAATAGGTTGAGTCCTAACAAGGACTGTTTTGGTTATATTTCAGTTGGTTTGAGATAATAGATTGAAGTTATAGGAGACAATAGGTTGAGTCCTAACAAGGACTGTTTTGGTTATATTCCAGTTTGGAGTTATCTGAGACAATAGACTGAAGTTATAGGAGACAATAGATTGAAGTATGAGTCCTATTAGTCTTCGTCTTCATCAATCCATATCAGGAAATACAATCCTTATACCTAATGCCCCAAGATACAATCAGTAACCTGATACATTCATAGTGAACCAAAATATATTAAATCTGCTGAAGGCCTATTTTCCTACCAGTTTATAGTAAAATTATATATTTACCCTCTAAGATTTTTTTAAACCGGCCAGGTTTTGACTCGACTCAGTGAAGCAGGCTGCAGGTCAATGCCCTCAGGTAAGCTATAAATCAAAGCTGACAGCTCCTCTCTTCAGTCGGTCGTCTCTCTGGCTCCGTGTCGGGTTGCGTGCATTTGCATAAAATCCGCCCGATTATATAGGTAGGTGAATGCTTAAGCAAAGCTTTTGGTTGGTTCCTGGCGGAGCAAGCTGATTGGTTTCCTGCAGTTTCTTCTTTTGCTCGTACAGCCTAATTTTATTCAGTTTTATTCCGCCATCTTGCGTGAACAAGATGGCCGCCACATCCGAAAAAAACAGGGCTTAAGTTTTTCCTGGCGTAACTTCTTGCTGAGCGTTGATTGGCTGGGCTCTTGACATAGGGATTTAACAAAGCAGTGGGTCTACACAACTCATTCCACGACATAGCCCCATCCTTTCCTAGCTGTGATCTGTCATAACTGAAATGTAAACCCTTGCTGCAGTTAATCCTTTTGCGTCTGTCCTTCCATAGTAATAGGGTGTCGACTTAAAAAATCAGCTCTTACATTGTCTCTTCCCGGAATGTAATTCACGGTAAAGGAATAAGGCGCCAGAAGCAGACACCACCTTAACAATCTTGAATTTAACTTTTTAGATGCAGCCAAGAATGTTAAAGGCTAATGATCGCTTTGGACAATGAAGTGTGTCCCATACAGATAAGGTGAAAATTTGTCGATGGACCAAATTAGAGCCAAACATTCTTTCTCTATGGTTGAGTAGTTCAACTCAGCTGCATTCAGCTTCCTACTGGCGTAGGCGACTGGTAAAAGTTCATCCGGCTGGGCTTTTGATTTCTGCAAGAGAGTTGCACCAATACCTATACTGCTAGCGTCCGTCCTTAATACAAATTCCTGTGTGATATCGGGTAGCGTAAGGATTGGTTTGCTGGTGAGTTTTGCTTTTAGCTCTGTGTAAGCTTTTTCACAATCAGCATTCCATTGGATTTTATCAGGCTGTCCTTTCTTCGTTAAGTTAGTTAATGGTGCACACAGAGAGTTAAAGTGGGGTATGTACTTCTGATAGAACCCACATAATGACACGAATGATCTCACATCTTTCTTCGTTTGAGGTCTGGGTGCCTTCTTTAACTTCTCTATATTCTTTGGGTCAGGAGACATATGACCTGTAGAAATAGTGTGACCTAAGAATTCCAACTCCTTACAACCGATATAGCACTTGGTTGGACGTGCAGTCAATCCAGTGGCTCTCAGTCTGTCAAACAACATGGAGAGCGCTACTATATGCTCTTCAAATGTGTTTGTAGCAACAAGAATGTCATCCATAAAGTTAGTGATATGGGGATTTTGTAGAGGTTCCAATAATTTCCTCATCATTCTTGAAAAGATACTGGGAGCATTTTTCAGGCTAAAGGGTAGTACATTAAACTCGTAGTGTCCGTCTGATGTACTAAATGCCAGCATTTTCCTAACTTCTGGTTTCACTGGTATTTGATAGTATCCCTTGCTTAGATCTACCTTCGATAAATACCTAGCCTTACTCAGTGTAGAGAACAGCTGGTTGGTGTCAGGTAATGGGTCCACCTGAGGTTCTGTGATCGCATTAAGCTTCCGGTAGTCAATACATAAACTGTGTTCACCACTCGGTTTTCTCAATAGCACCACACTTGAGCTATAGGGAGAGTCTGACTTCGAGATAATTTTCTCCTTCAACAGATAATCAACATCCTCCTTTAGTGCTTGGGCTTTCGCATAGGGTATAGGGTATGTTCTCATGCATACTAGGGTAGGGTCAGTAACCTTCATGTCGTACTCTAACAGATTCGTACTACCTGGCTTATCTGTGAGCACATCAGAATGGGTTTCCAACACTTTCTGAACCCTCTTCTTCTGCTCTGGAGTTAAATGTTCACTAATATTTACTTGAACATAATCCTCTGTAGTTGTGAGTGGATACTCCATAGAGTGAAGTGGTTCACCGTGCATTTCTGTTGCTATGGCTAGGGTCATGATATGTGCAACTTCTGATGATTCCTTGTCATAGTATTTTTTAAGAAGATTGACATGATATACCTTCTCCTTTCCTTTCTTGTCAATCTTATAATTGGTCCTGGAAAGTTTTTCCAGTATGACATAGGGTCCCTGCCATCCAATCTGCAATTTATTATTGCTGCTTGTCAACAGTAATAACACCTTTTCACCCACCTTCAGTTCCCTATCCTTTGCTTTTTTGTTGTAGTACGCAGCATGCTTCCTCCTGGCCTGTCTTAAGTTATCATTGGCCAGTTTCCACCCTGCTTTCAATCGAGATGTCATCTCGTTGACGTACTGGTATGAGGAAGTCACTGTTTCCTCTGCTTTTTCATCAGTCCATGTCCGCAGCAATGCTTCCAGTGGACCTTTTATTGGTCTTCCAAACAACATTGTAGCTGGAGCCAATCCAGTTGAGTTGTGGGGTACTTCCCTATATGCAAATAGTGCCGCGGGTAAGTATGTATCCCAAGTATCAGGTTTTTCACTCGCCAGCTTTCTAAGGATTGAAATTAGCGTACCATTGAACCGCTGTACTTGACCGTTCCCTTGGGCATGGTAGGGACTACAATGATAGTGCCTGGCTTGAAATATCCTGAATACTTCTTGTGTTAGCTTTCCCTTAAACTGAGACCCATTGTCAGTCAATATCTGATGCGGGAAACCTAATCGGGTAAATATTGTCAACAGGGCCTCTGCCACGTGCTTTGAATCTATAGCTGACATGGCCACTGCTTCTCCCCACATAGAGCAAGTATCAACCAAGGTTAAGATGTAAGCATTTCTCTTCTTGGTCCTAGTGAGGGGTCCAACAATATCTACTGCAACACGTTCAAACGGGGTTCCCATAATAGGCATTTCTCCCAGTGTTGCTGGTGCAGTCCTATGCTTAGGAGCTACTCTTTGGCATTCTGGACAGGATCTTACATATCTTTTTATGTCCTCTGTAATTCCTGGCCAAAAGTAGTGACAGGCTATCCTTTGTCCAGTGGCCCCTATTCCCATATGTCCACTGAAGGGTATAGCATGTCCTAGCGTCATAACCTTCTCCCTGTAAGATTTTGGCACTACAAGCTGTCCATGCCCTTTAGGTCCTGTTCCAGCTTTTCTGTATAGTAGGCCATTCTTCATATACAAGTATCCTTTCTCTGGAGGGTTATGGGCTTTAGGCAATTTGCCAAAACAAGGCTTCAATGTGCTGTCTGCTGCTTGAGCCTTTTTCATCTCTTCTGGATGAGTATTGATAGGATTCTCCTCCATTTTCCAAATAGGTTTCCAATCTAGCAGAGAATTGGTGATAGTTTTCTCCTGGAAGAAGTTTAGCTGTTCGGAATTTCTTTCTATATGATTCTGAGTTCTTTTCATATCTCACAAGCAGTGCCTGCTTCAGGATTTCATAATCTTCCTGATCATCTCTTGAGAGCTTCAAATATACATCGTAGGCCACACCTCTCAATCCCTGAGATAGTTTAAGACTCCACTTTTCTTTCCCTAAGCCATAGGTAGTGGCACGTCTTTCGTATCTATCCAGGTACGACTCAATGGCGTCTTCTTTCTCAACAAATGGGTCCAGATGAAAATTCATGGCCCCACTTGAGGTGCTCTGGCTGGAGCTACTCTCAGAGTGAGGTGAGCTACCACCATTATTGCCAGTAGTTGCCTGAATTTCAAGCTCTTTTAATGTCAACTGATGGTCTCTCTCTGCTTGTAATTTCATTTCCTCACCTTCAATTTTCTTTGCCTCATTTTCAGCCTCCAATTTCTTGGCTTCAATTTCTAATCTTTTGGTTTCTCTCTCAGCCTCCAGTCTTTTGTCTTCTCTCTCAGCTTCCAGTCTTTTGTCTTCTCTCTCAGCTTCCAGTCTTTTGGCTTCTCCTTCAGCTTCCAGTCTTTTGGCTTCTCTTTCAGCTTCCAATTGCAACTTCCTTTCCTCTCTATCCATGTGTTTGTCCACTTCTGTTGTGACATACTGAATAAGAGCATCACCTGTCATATTTAATTCCTTACCCATCTGCATGACCGCAGTCCTGAACTTCACTAGATCAGCCATGGCGTTACTTAGATAGGGTATGTAAATTAACTATAACCAAATTATTGTAATTAAACTTAATTAATTTAAATGAACAAAAAATGTCCGTGCAACTTTGTGAGCATCAACTATTTACTGAGTACTAAATGGTACTCCTCCCAAGAAAATAATTTTTTTTTAAATCCTATTATTGAATTTTGTCCAAAAAAAAATTTCCTTATGTTACCTATGGGTGGCACAAGATAGAGTGTAGACAGATGAATAGACCAAATATGGCTCAAGATATACAGAAATATCCCAGGAACGAGCCCCCAGTGTGGCGTGAGGTTTTTTATTTTGGCTCTAGGATCAGTATAGTACTGACAATTACAGAAATATAATTTCTGCAGAAAATGGTGAAGTCCCAGTGTCTGAGAGAACTACTGGTATCACAACTTAGTTACGGCTGTGAATGTTCTGATCTCGTAAAATTAGTAGAGAGAAGACCGACATAAATTGCCACCTCCGCTGTGTAACTGACTGTGATATACAGACAAGGAAACAGATTTTACTTAACAATGATAAAATTGACAAGTCTTCAAATACAATTTCCTTATTATTTATTTAGTATATACACTTTCTACTCTTGTGCTGAAGGGTGAATGTTGAAAAAAATAGAATGTAATGGATTTGTAAGTTTACATATGATTTACAAATATTTATATGTATATAAATATGTAAATATATTACAAGTTTTCCAATTATAGGAAAAAAAATTATATCAGCTGTGCTGTTATTCAATTATAGTACATGTATCAGCTGTGCTGTTAATTAAGTATATATATATATATATATATATATATATATATATATATATATATATATATATATATATATATATATATATATATATATATATATATATATATCATTTATTAGCTATGCTGTTAATCTTATTATTGTTTCTTGCTACGCTAATTCACTTTCTCGTCACTGACACAATCTTTTGCTCACAATGCTGACAGAAATGGTACTAATGTGTACTCATCTCTTAGAATAGTTCGGTCCGTAATTTCTTGCACACAACACCCGCTGAAGGTCGTTTCGTTAGCCCACCCAAGACTGAGGGGGACTAAAGAGGTTGATCCTGTGCAATCACTGTGCTCCTGCGACGTTCCAGGCAGCTGGATTTACACGACCTTCGACCTCAGGTTTGATGACACAAATAAAACCTGTAACAAGGAAAAATAGGGGCTAATTTCTGTCCTCAAGCCCACCTATTTCTATTGTATATGATATGAGCGTGTCTCAGTGTCTGCATGTAGGATGAATGACAACATGGCTCAGTATGATTTAGCAATAGCGAGACAAGACAGGTGTCTACTTGCAAAACATTCTTTCTGATAAACTAATAC
This sequence comes from Oreohelix idahoensis, assembly GCA_024509875.1. Taxonomy (NCBI): domain Eukaryota; kingdom Metazoa; phylum Mollusca; class Gastropoda; order Stylommatophora; family Oreohelicidae; genus Oreohelix; species Oreohelix idahoensis. The sequence continues at coordinate 395,393 of JAMPIV010000333.1, read as the reverse complement.
ATGGATACATTCAATAATATAAATTCAATGCATGAATACATTCAATAATATAAATTCAATACATGAATACATTCAATACATGAATACATCCCATAATATAAATTCAATACATGAATACATCCAATAATATGTACACCTAGGTGTGATACAACAATGTCCTTCCCCCTATAATATACCAGGCCCTCTCTGACAAGTGATGGTACCATATATCCTAACAATATTGTTATGTTCTTATGATAGGAGTATATGAAACGAGGACTGTTTGGTTATAAATATCAGGTTGGAGTTATAGGAGACAATAGATTGAAGTTAGATGAGACAATAGATTGAGTCCTAACAAGGACTGTTTTGGTTATATTTCAGTTGGTTTTATCTGAGATAATAGACTGAAGTTATAGGAGACAATAGATTGAGTCCTAACAAGGACTGTTTTGGTTATATTGCAGTTGGTTTGAGATAATAGAGTGAAGTTATAGGAGACAATAGGTTGAGTCCTAACAAGGACTGTTTTGGTTATATTTCAGTTGGTTTGAGATAATAGATTGAAGTTATAGGAGACAATAGGTTGAGTCCTAACAAGGACTGTTTTGGTTATATTCCAGTTTGGAGTTATCTGAAACAATAGACTGAAGTTATAGGAGACAATAGATTGAAGTATGAGTCTTATTAGTCTTCGTCTTCATCAACCCATATCAGGAAATGCAATCCTTATACCTAATGCCCCAAGATACAATCAGTAACCTGATACATTCATAGTGAACCAAAATATATTAAATCTGCTGAAGGCCTATTTTCCTACCAGTTTATAGTAAAATTATATATTTACCCTCTAAGATTTTTTTTAACCGGCCAGGTTTTGACTCGACTCAGTGAAGCAGGCTGCAGGTCAATGCCCTCAGGTAAGCTATAAATCAAAGCTGACAGCTCCTCTCTTCAGTCGGTCGTCTCTCTGGCTCCGTGTCAGGTTGCGTGTGTGACAGCGCCATCTTGAGGTCTGTCGTTCTCGGCACTGGCCCCATCTGGGCAGTCATGTTGTCTATGTGGTTTAGTGCCTTTTGATCACGTTATCTTCAAGCAGATTTATTACAAGGCCATAATAAGCCTACATATTAGTTGTGTTTTTGCTCTAGTTGTGTATATCTGTGTTTTCATGCATTCTGGAGCATAATCGCGTGTGTTATCTGTGTGGCGTAGATTAATGCGCGTAAGCGCGCAGTAAATTGAGTGGTTAGGCCAGGGCTTATAAAAAGGGGTAGCAAGCGGCGAAACCGGTCTATGTTTGAGAGAGCCGCCCAGTGAGAACAGACTAAGAAGACACACAAGAGTCAAGCTGTAAATGCCTTGAGCACGTGAGTTAATTTAAATTAGCATTAGTTTTCTAGGATTCTGAAATTATATCGATGTGGCTATTTTAATGTTTAATGAGATAAATAGATAGATGTGAAAGTTTAAGAGCGATTATTTCATTCTTCAGAAAGGCAGACATAGTGTGAGGCTATTTCACTGCGAAATTTAGATAAGATTAACAATCGCAAGATAGCAACCTCGTGGTGATAAAAGGCGGTGGTAGCGAGTCTGAGCAAACACGCTCCGCGTGTTAAACCTATAATATGTTATGCCGAGCGACACGCGGTGTATTTAGTTCCAGTTTTTGGTTAAAGCCAAGAATATTATTCTTTAATGTAAGAGTAATTTTATTTTATCCTTTAATGTAAAAGTAATTAAGTGTATTTCACGATTATTGATTATTCTACTGTTTATCTTTAGTGGTTACTTAGAAGGGAGAATAGTCATTTAGATTTCTGGTGCGTAAGGCAAGTTGAGACAGGTGTTTCTCTGTTTGCTCCCGGTGGAGCATGGAAACACCAATGCGGCTGGTGCCCACCACAAGTCAACAGAAGCATTTTTATGCTGTTACAGTGGTTGCTCCTGTAATAATGTGTTTCATGTGATGAGTTCCCAATCTCGTCAGGGGTCACATATGACACGTTTGTGGCCGGGCGCACCAGTCGTCACTTACGACATGTTCAGAGTGCGGGAACGAGTATTGATGTGGGTCGGTTGAGAGGTAGTAGTTAATTCTCATTATTGAGATTATTTGTTGTACATGTATTGAAGAATATTATTTTATGTCCAGTTGATTATTATTGTTATGTGAACATGGTTTGTGAGAGCACGTGGGCGTACTTGGAGTTGTATATTTCTCTCCTCCGCTCCTGAGGGAGCATGGGGCCACCGGTGTGGTTTGCCTCAGCATGAAGCATTCAGATGCTCTTGCAGTAGTGGTTTCGGTAGCAACCTATGTTACCCGGTGCGATTGCCAGCCTCATGCACAACACCATACTAGTCGCATTGGACGACACGCATGAGGGTGTGAGATAGTTGATGATACCAGGATGGGCGCATGTTTTCTTTATGGTAAGTGTTATTATCCATGCTATTAATGTTCACTTAGACATTGTTTTATTTATTATTTTTCAGACAGTCTATGAACACTGACTGGGTGTTCGTTTGATTGTTCGTTTGATTGTTTGTTGGATTGTTTGTTTGGTGTTCGGTTCTGTTCGGTAGAATTAAATGTTGATCTGCATAAGGCTTTGGGTTGCTTGAATTGTTAAGTCTGCTGCTGAGAGGGTTGCAAGCAACCAATAATTGCAACCCCTGTCAAACGATCCTTTATAAATTTTCTTGGTGCACGGGTCTTGGGTGTGAGGAACCCCTAGCGCCCCTGTCACACGTGCATTTGCATAAAATCCGCCCGATTATATAGGTAGGTGAATGCTTAAGCAAAGCTTTTGGTTGGTTCCTGGCGGAGCAAGCTGATTGGTTTCCTGCAGTTTCTTCTTTTGCTCGTACAGCCTAATTTTATTCAGTTTTATTCCGCCATCTTGCGTGAACAAGATGGCCGCCACATCCGGAAAAAAAACAGGGCTTAAGTTTTTCCTGGCGTAACTTCTTGCTGAGCGTTGATTGGCTGGGCTCTTGACATAGGGATTTAACAAAGCAGTGGGTCTACACAACTCGTTCCACGACAACGATGAGGTCTCATGTTTCGACAAGCCTCTTGGCAGCACCGATCATATTCTTTGACTATGTGTATATGTCTTGATGTATGTGTGTATGTATCTGTATATGTCTTATGTATCTAAGTCGGTGTATGCACGTATACATATGTGATACACGTGTACGTATTTGTAATTACACATGAATGTGTGTTGGTGTGTGTACATAAGTATAAATATGTATGTGGTTCTGTGTATGTGTTTCTATGTGTAATTGTTTGTATCTTAGCTCATGTATTTGGAAATTTACGAACATGTATTCAAAGTACGACAGATGTGTCCGTGACAGGCTTAGATAAACATCTACGCGTGTCTTCATCGGCCATTTTGTTCCCGCTGGAGCATAGACTTCCAGCTGCTGTTTGCGTGGCCGACTAAAACAGATTTATAGTTTCTGTAAAGTGAAAGACATCGTGCAAGTGTTATATTTATTGATTGTCAGACATCAGTGTGTTGTTGTTGTACTGCTCATGATGCTGGCTAAATCTATTCTCTGCTGCAGCTGCACATTAAAATAGTCATGTGACATATGTGTTAAAAATATTCAGATTCTGCGGCGCAAAATGAACGGGGGTGAGAAATGGAGATAGAGATAAGAAGGAAAATAAGACACACAAAGAGCTTGAATGGATGGCACAAGCCAGAGGGACTTGGTGAGAGTTAATTTCATGGTCTTTGTAACTTACACCCAGTTAGGTCTACATCAATGTCGTAAATGATTTGTAACTTACATCCAGTTAGGTCGATATCAATGTCGTAAATGATTTGTAACTTACATCCAGTTAAGTCTAAATTAGTGTCGTAAATGAGTTGTAACTTACATCCAGTTAGGTCTACATCAATGTCGTAAATGAGGTGTAACTTTCCTTCAGTTAGTTCTACATCAATGTCGCAAAAGTAATGTAACTTACATCCTGTTATGTCTACTGTCACAGAAGGCTCGCGAGAAACTATTAAATTGGACAACGAAAGATTTAATGATTTCTTTAGAACTAATTTTTAACCCAGGTTAGCGACTTCATGAGAACAGCGTAGATCATTGAACGGGTAAAAGAATGACCTCACGTAGTAGTTTGGAAATGATGATCTTAAAGATTAGAAGCTGATACGTTTATGGGTAAGAATCGACATCTTGCTCACGTAGACAATCATGTTAGTACGAGAAAGAAAATTAAAAAAGTTCTCAATTTTCTGAAACGGTGGGAAACGAAATAACGACCGTTAGGTAGAACAATGAAAAATAACGAGAAGAAATACAGTTAACTCTGAGTCAGGTGTACAGTGAGACGCTGACCGAACTGTGCTCTCATCAGGAAGATGTAGATTTTACAGAGATAATAGAATCATATTGGGAGAAGTTACGATTATTGTTTAGAATCAGAGACAAGTTTCCGAAATGAAAACATTGCGGGAAAATTCATTGTGCGTTTTAGCAGATACACGATATATCGAGATGTGATAAAGAAGATTTTTTTGCTTAAATGCGAGAGCATTTGCCATGTTACAGGTTTTGTGATATTGAATTTGACAAGTATGGTCAATAATAATACATTTTTTGGTTGTAAATATTCAGTATTTTCATTATATTTTCAGAACGATGTTGCCTTACGACAAGTAAAATAAATAAAGTCTTTAATTATTAAAAAAACAAAGTTATTTGTGATTTTTATAATTTGACAAATTGTTCGAAATTGACTCATTAATCTTCGATTAAAGAAATTATATTAATCGATTAAGATTTCTTTAATCAATCCCAGTTTATAAATATATGATAACAAAATATGTGTTGTGTTTTTTCCTGTCACTTAGTCTTCTTTTCCCTACTTAGTATTTACCCTCCAAGACTGGCGGTAAAAGCGCGACCGAGGAAAGAGGTGTATTAATTTTATTTATTTTCTGTCTTAGCTCTTGCATTCTTTGCTTTCTGATTTTGTGTGTCTGTCCCTGACCAAGTCTGTGACGCAGGCAGTGTTCTTTGTCTGTCCCTGACCAAGTCCGTGACGCAGGCAGTGTTCTTTGTCTGTCCCTGACCAAGTCCGTGACGCAGGCAGTGTTCTTTGTCTGTCACTGACCAAGTCCGTGACGCAGGCAGTGTTCTTTGTCCTGGTAAAGCGAATTACTATTAGAAAAACACACATACACACAAGCGTTTACCATATCGTCTTACTGTAGACCTGCTGACTTTCTTATACCCTTGCCTGGAGCTGTAACCACAGTTTGACCGTAGACCTGCTCATTTTCTTATACCCTTGCCTGGAGCTGTAACCACAGTGTGCTTGTTGACTTTTACATAAAAATAACAAGGTAACTGAAAAATGTTACTTGTAAGTACAGACAATTAATAAGGTAACTAAAAAGTGTTACATGTAAATACACCCAATACTAAGGTAACTGCAAAATGTTACATGTAAGGACAGACAATAAGGTAACTGAAAAATGTTACATGTAAGTACAGACAATAATAAGGTAACTAAAAAGTGTTACATGTAAGTACATACAATAATAAGGTAATTGAAAAATGTTACACGCAAGTACAGACAATATTAAGGTAACTGAAAAATGTTGCAAATGACAATAATAAGGTCACTGAAAAAATGTTAAATGTAAATACATCACAAGACAAGGTAATTAAAAATGTTACTTGTAAGTACAGACAATAATAAGGTAACTGAAAATGTTACATGTAAGTACAGCCAAAAATACAGTAACTAAAAAATGTTACTTGTAAGTACAGACAATAATAATGTAGTTGAAAAACAATGTTACATTTAAGTACAGTAAAAAATAAAGTAACTTAAAAATGTTACTTGTAAGTAATGACAATAATAATGTAATTGAAAATGTTACATGTAAGTACAGCCAATAACAAGTTAACTGAAACCTGTTGCAATTAACTTTAGAAAGTATTTAGGTCAACCTGCAGGTCTGGAAGGAAGAGCTGGAGAAGAGAGGGATGATCATAGGCAGCTCGAAAACAAAAAACCATGGTGATATAACGAGAGCAAAGAAGACATCAGATTAAGCTGGGAGAACAGGTCCTGGAGCAGGTCGACCACTTTAAATACATTGGAGCTGTCATAGACCGGAAGGGAGGCATCAAAGAAGAGTTGGCTACCCGAAGAGCAGCAGCTGGGAGACTTTTTTAAGCCATAAATCGCGGATTCCTCAGGAAAAGTGAAGTTGGTAAGAAGACGAAGATGGCTGTATACCGCTCCACCTATGTCCCAGTCTTGGCGTATGGATGTGAGTCATGGGTAATGACTACAACCCACAAAAGCCAGATCCAAACCTCAGAAATGAGGTATCTGAGGAAGGTGGTTGAAGTAACAAGAAGAGACATGGTCCGCAATCAGACGATACGTCAAGGCCTAAAAACCCAACACCTGCAGACCCAAGTAGAACAGTCCCAACTGAGAAGGTTTGGCCATGTTTGCAGAATGGGAGAAGATTGGCTACCATGACAAGCATGGGAAACTAAGAGCCAGGGATCCAGACCTCCAGGACGACCCAAAGTCCGCTGGGAGAACAACATTAGACAATCTTTGAAGGACCAAGGACTAGAATGGAACCAAACCAGGAGGAAGACAGCCGATAGAATAGTATGGCGCTCTCTCTTACAAACCTCTACACCTCACGGTAGAAGAGGAACGAATAAGTAAAGTATTTAGGTTAAAAAAAAGTTGAACCTGCCTAGTTCATGAAATTTCTTGTTCGCGGCTTTTCTTTTTGATGTTCATCTTGTATTCAGTAACACGTACACAGTTGATAAGTGTGTATATGCGTGACAATAAAGTTTTGCTTGTATTCAGTAACACGTACACAGTTGATTAGTGTGTATGTGCGTGACTATAAAGTTTTGCTCGTATTCAGTAACACACGTACACAGTTGATTGATGTGTATGTAAGTGAGTATAAAGTTTTGCTTGTATTCAGTAACACGCGTAGGCAGTTGATTGATGTGTATTTATGCGACAACAATGTTTTTCTTCGGGGTCTCCAAAAGAGAGAAGCGGAAGTATATTGAAGAGTTGACAAGGGAAGTAGAGGAAGCTGCAGCCAAAGGAAATATGAGGGACTGTCACGAGTTACCTCCCCTGCTTTGCAGTAGTGGTCCAACAGTGGCCAAAACTCAAGAGTATCTACTATGGTCTTCAAAGGTGTCTACCTTCGCACAAGATTACACTTGGCAGAGTTGTAGATAGAAGGATAATGACGCTTCTATCCCAAGGTAGTTGTCAGAAGATATTCAGAAAAGCGAGAGCAATGCTGCATTGGCTGAGCACGTTAACTCTATGATCTGCCGAAAACTTTTGTGAAGGATTAAGCAATTATTATTTTAGCTCGTCAAGCCCCCACCCTGATTTACTCAGTGGAATTCTTCTTATTAGGTTATGGTATAGTTCTGTTTAGAGTGTATTTAGTAAAATGACTGAGCCAAACATGCATTACATCTAAAATGATTAAATGGAAGTTAAATTTGTATAATTACAAATAACAAAATTTAATAATCACTCCGGCTTTAACAATTTAAAACAAAAATGAATGGTTTAAAATAAAATGTTCATCCTTGGAGGATGGTAGAATGTTTAGTTAAGAAGTCACGTGGCAACTTTTAGAACTACTTAGTAGTCAGTGACTGTTCTGTTCCTTCTAATGGTTTGGTTTCTGGTAGACTGATCACGATCGTCGTTGGTCAAGGTTGTAGGGTGTAGCACGTTCCCAGAATTGTCAGGGAGTGTCTACAAAGCTGGTCCCTTGCCTTAAAGCTCAGGCCACTTTTCCCTTCTTGTTCCAGAGATAGTACCCTCAAATGGTACCACCACCAAATATGGTAAAAGAATAGAAACGAAACTCTCTTCTGAGTATTGCGTTTCCCGACACATACTTATGTGTCCCCTTTCTCTTATTCTACCATCCCGTCTACCTCAGAATTTACCCTCAATGATAATTAAACTTAATCCCTCGAGAGAAAACTTTCTTTACATTTAAATTGAATAGCTTTATAGTTATTTTACATTTAAATGAAAAGGTTAATAGATAGAATATGTTTACATTTATATCTCAACTGTTTGAAAAGTGTTCCCAATACAAATTGAATATGTTTTCATTTACATTTACGGGACCCAAAGACGCAGCAACAGAGAATGCAGTCAGCGACCCATAGCTTCACTGCTTGCGTCAGGGTCAGCGAACGAGAGCTGACCAAGACCCTACTCCACCTCCAAGTGGTGGTCCTGGAAACAGGCTGCATCACTGCAGTCTGACTGAGAGAGTAGGGATCGAAGAGGGAAGGCAAACCCGGTCCCAAAAAATGCCGTGCTGAAGTCGGATGTGTCGGCCGAAAGGCGCAGATATCGCAGCTTCGCTGTAAACAGACACAACGCAACCAACGTCCTTTTCAGGATGAACGAGGAAGAAGAGGAAGAAGAAGATTTACATTTACACTGATTGAAAAGTTTGAAACTTTCATTAATTTCAAAGTGAATATGTTTACATAGTCATTTACACTGGTTTGAAACTGTAAGTATTATAATTAGAATGCACATTATTTCTCTCATCTCTCCCCCTCCCCCCCCTCGGTCCGTATAGAACCTGGGACTACTTATGCGTTTAGTTCTCTTTAAGAAACTAGCAATAAAGCAGTCACCAGCCCCTTGCAGTGGTGGTTCATGAAATCATCATTCTATACGCTGAGGTTGCCAGCCTCAACTGACTTAGATATCCACTAGCGATTTTCACATATTAATATTAACATGGTAATATATACATATTAGTTCACATGTTAGTAATGAAAAATGTAGAATGTAAAATGACAACTTACGCCAATCCTGGCTCACAGACTTTTTGCTCAGATGAATTAAGTTAAGGCACTTGATTAGGCGTCTTACACGTGTTCTTGGGGGTCGTTACTTTAATAAGATAATTACCTCTATGACTCCGTGTGTTCTCAGTTTCCTCAGTCCCGGTTTCTTTGTTAAAATGATAGAGATTTCTAGGCTGTTTTGTAAGTCCGTCAAGATTCTCCAAGAAAAGGTCCGGCCTGATAACATGGAATTCTGAATTCTAACTTCTGGCAAGTCTGGTTGCGTTGTCTTGGCCAGCGATTTCTCACAGTGAATTAAAACTACAAAAAGGTCAGGTTATATTCTTGTCCTACCCCCGCATCTGTTTGTTATGCAGCTACTTAGGGCTCCAATCATTTCTAACATGCTTGTATTGGGTGGGGTAATCTCAAAATATTCCGACATAGAATAATTTTGCGCGTGATGCAAAGGTCACGTGTCCCATATATGACACTCAAACATCCCATGCCTTGTGTACAAACTCACAAACACATCGGTGTCGTAGATTTTCGATAGGGGGATTAAGACATAGTTTGGTCCCTTCTGAGTAGAACTAGACAGGTGGTGGACTCAGTGAGAGATAAGATAAATAGATTTTCACGAGTGAAAATGGTGGAAAAATAGGTAGAGTCTGTCCTTGGACTCGAGAAGATCCTCTCGTTCAGCCTATCTCTACAAAAGAACTTGGTCAGTCAGACAGTATACCTATATATATATATATATATATATATATATATATATATATATATATATATATATATATATATATCAACCACTCACATACACAATCATAAGTGACGACAATTAGACGCACAGACGTGACAAATTATATTTTATGGAATAGGGATATTTTGGGACGAGCTGACCAACACATGTAACTAAAGTTTTTATGTAAATTTTATTTACTATAAAGAAACTCTGTACAACAGCTATATTATGAATATCAATCAAATACAAATAAACATAGGTTAATGAAATTAATAAAGAAATAGATTTATAGGTCTAATCCTCCCTCCCTCTGTTGAGACAAGATCCCGTTAGAAGAAAGTTATTAACCCCCAAAGAGTCAAAGATTTATACGCTATGGTCTAGGATTTCCCTCTACAGTAAAGAACAGAGTTTATACGTTAATCTATTCTGAAAGGGACAGTATTAGCAAAACTTACTAAAAGAAATAAACAACGTGAGTACATGAATTCTACAAGATATATTTAGGATTACTGTTTATGTCACATTAATTAGACCAGATAAGAAATTTAACAGTGCTCACAGTGTCAATAGCTTGAGATTTCCAGTACATAGGAATGTCAGGTCGGTAACTTCTCTCATTATAAAAAAATTCCTTGTCACACCATGAATGGTCAAACGTCAGGAAATGTTAAAGTTTGTTAGGTTGCCACAACGGGCTGAATGTAAATGAAATTGGCAAAAAGAAATCTGGATCTATAGGCCCAGTTACAAAGTCACTCTTAATGTTCTTTGGGTTGGTACTCTGTCTCTTTCTGGGTGTAAACACGAATCCAGAAAGGTTCACCTTGAAGACCCAGATACTAAGTAAAATGTTCTTTTGTAAGGTTATTCTCAGATTTATATTTAAGCCGCTGGTAGATTTTGGGTTTGACCCAATACTGTATAAAGGAGAAAAGAAATACAAATACTTAACCATAATATATTATTCTCAATCCTATCCTTAACCTGCGTAAAATATAGTATATTCATACACTCAGTTATTTAACTATGAATAGAACTACACGTGTATCTCATATTGAATCGTTTAATAAAAGTCTCCGTAAAATAAGCGCTAGTCATTTATATTTTTAATCATCATGAATTAGAAATAAATATATATTTCGTCAGTACTCATAATGAATAGTGCATTTACTAGACGATTAAAATAACTCTTACTGGTTAATATCAGTTAGTTAGATTTACGCTACATCCGGAACAATTTAGCTATAGATTATATTAATTCGCTAGTCACTTTGCACAAAACTCCTAGTGAAATAAAAATGACGGACTTAACAATTAAATCACTCTACACAGAAAAATCTTAGTGAATAAAATAATTACCGCGAACACAGAAGTAGAACTACTCCAAATCGAAAATACTAAGACATCCACTATAACAATGGTCTAGAAAATCGAAGCTAGTTGTTCTCTGAAATTCTGTCGGTACTGGATAAATTGAGTTTAAAGGCAGATATATATATATATATATATATATATATATATATATATATATATATATATATATATATATATATATATATATATATATATATATATATATATATATATATATATATATATATATATATATATATATATTATATATATATATATATATATATATATATATATATATATATATATATATATATATATATATATATATATATATATATATATATATATATATATATATATATATATATATATATATATATATATATATAAAATTTGCAGAACTTCGCTCAGACTTGTTACTTTTAACGACTTCGCTCAGATTTCGGGCTTTTCCTCGGTCGATCTGCGAATCAGAGGGAAAATTCCCGCTTTTACCGCTTGCAGACTCTGGCAATCGAGCGAAACCCGTCCTTTGATCTGGTGATTCTCCCGTGTTTAATTACCTTCCAAACGAACGGGTTCAGGGGGAGTAACTGTGATTATCTGCCCTTGGTTCCAAATTATCTACTCCTTCTACTCAAATTATTTCCCCTGATCACTGTCTAACGAAAAATACGTTACAACTACATTAGCTTATCTTCCCCTGAGCCAAAATTACGACTCTTTTTAAATAGTCGCCTCTTTCTACGCGTTCCGTCTCTCCCTGTTTGATCCTATTACGTCGATTTCCAATCGCTGGCTTTATAATTACAGGTAACCGGCTCAACGTTAGCTAAATATGTCTGTTGGTAAACATTGCTAAGGAAATAGAGAACAGAAAATAACATAGGCGTGCTAAATTAGAAAAAGAGATAGATCTTTGAGTGTAGGAGGGTTTTATGTTAACAAAACGTGTGTAGGTGAAAGCCAGGTGAAAGAAAAATGTAGATAATGAAAAAGATATATGAAAGCTATTTTCATAATATGTCACAATCGGTAAACTCTCTCAGCAATGTGTGTAAGATGTAACATCTTATTACTTTATCTAAAGTAATTTTGTACGTGGAAGTCGGACAGGAAGCGATTAGGTCATCCTTGTCTGTCCAAAATGTGTCACCCAGACAAGCAATCTCTTATCTGTCACGCACCCTGGCCTTTATCATCGATTAGCAAATACGCTGGCGATTTGTAGGGCTAATCTGTATCCTGATGTCGGCTGCACCCGTGATTAGCGAACATGGTTGTCGTTAATATTATCTCAGCCGCTCCTTGCAAAGCAGGGAGAAATGGGTAACAAACAGACATGACAACGTATGCCTGAGAGGAGTGAAAGAATGTAGATACATAATATCGGCTTCAGTGCAGAGAAAGAAAAAAGTGCGACTATTGAAAAGCACGCAATAAAGTCAGTATAACAAATGTAACTGATTACTGCCGTAGTGAAACAGAGATCGAGAAGAGGCCGCCCCATTCTGTTACAGGGACCTGTACAACAACACAAAGAAGCTAACATGGAAATATAAGCAAGCAAATGGCCTAATCAAAGACAAGAATGGAAAATTGCTTAGTGATATACAAGAACAAATAAAGAGATGGACAGAACATTTTAAGACCAGCTCCACCAAATCCCTTAGAAATCCAGCCAGCAGATGTGGAGCTTTAAATTAGCTGTGAACGACCAAGTAGAGAAGATATAAAGAAAGCCATAAAGCTTCTGAAAGATGGAAAAGCAGCTGGTCCAGATGGCATTCCAGCAAAGGCCATCGAAACAGATTTTGAAACTTCTTCCGAGATATAATACAAACTACATGGCAAAGTCTGGGAGTGGGAGGAAATACCAGCAGAATGGAAGGAAGGTTATCTGGTCAAGTTGCTAAGAAGGAAAATTTACAAGAGTGCACTAATTATAGAGGAATAATGTTACTATCAGTGCCAGGAAAAGTATTAAACGGAATCACCCTTGAGAGATTAAAAGAGTCCGTAGACAAGCAACTGAGAGATGAACAAGCAGGTTTTCGACAAAACAGATCCGGTAGAGACCAGATAGCCACACTGAGAATAATAGTGGAACAAAACCTGGAATGGAATTCACCGCTATACATCGGATTTGTGGACTATGAAAGGCATTTGACAGTGTCCATGAAGGCATGACATGCAGAGTTCTTCATGAAGGACAACTTACATAACCTTTTGGAATTAGAACGGGAGTGCGACATGGATGCCTCTTGTCTCCATCTCTGTTCTTACTAGCAATAGACTGTGTTATGAAAACATCGACATCACACAACAGAAATGGAATTCAATGGAATCTGACTAAACATCTTGATCATCTGGATTTTCCAGATGACTTGGCTCTTCTGTCCCATAACTTTAATCAAATGCAAAACAAAATAAAAAACACTTGATGAGAGGTCACAACAAGTGGGTCTGAAAATACACAGGGAAAAGACAAAGATTATGAGAATAAATAGAAGAAATGATAACAAGGTTAAACTTGAAGAAACATCACTAAAAGATGTAGAACCGTACACATATCTTGGCAGCAATATTGGAGGGACAGACAATGATATCAAAATAAAAATACAAAAAAAAGAGGAGCTTTCATTTCAGTGGGAAACATTGCGACGGTATTGCCTCCCCAGCTTTGCAGTAGTGGTCCAACAGTGGCCAAAACTCAAGAGTATCTATTATAGGCTTCAATGGAGTCTTTTTTTACACAAGATTACTCTTGGCAGAAATGTAGATAAAAGAGTAGTAAAGATTCTATCACATGGGAGTCTTCATAAGATATTGAGATAAGCGAAAACAATGCTGGCTTTTATGAAGAATTTAAGCAATGGTTTATTCTAGCTCGTTAAGCTGAGTTAATCAGTGGAATTATTATAATAATATAGCTCTGTTTAGAGTATGTGTTTAGTAACTTTGACTGAGACAAACATGTAGTACATTTAAAATGATTGAATCGAAGTTAAATTTGGAACATTACAAGTAACAGAATTTAATAATCACTTTAGGTTTAACAGTTAAAAAAATAATTTGAATATTTATGAAAAGGTTTTCATCACTTTAATGGTTTTTGCTAAGAAGTTCAAGTGGCAGCATATAGGTTAACTTAGCTGCCAATGATGATTATAATCCTCCTTATGGGTTGGTTCTTTTCACTCTGCTCGCGCTCGTCTCTGGTCAAAGTTCAGGCGCCGCACGTGCACAGAACGTCAAGGAGTAATGGTCAAGCTGGTTCTGCTTCTGTCTATAAGACCCTATTATGATGGCGTTTCGCACAACGTCAGTCCACTTCTACCTTCACTTTGTTCCAGAGATAGTACTTTCTGCTGGTGCCACCTGTGACGTACGTCTAGTTTGACTAGTGAATTTTCCCTGATATGATGGATGATTTAAAGGGACCTTTAGCTTTTCATAACATTAGAACCCCTGAACATTTGTTGTAACTTTTCGTTTGCCAGAACGCATTCCACCGGGACTCATGTAGGATACAGCGACGAGATCAAGAGACAGACCGAGGGATCTTAGGGGAGACTATCGGCGCTATCAAAGACAGTAGTTTTCCCTGATACGAGACGCAGTTGCTTGCCGCTAATTTCGCGTCTCGGTGTCAATCGAAACCGAGCGAACGGGGGAAAGCGAAACGGGCAGCAGCGAACGGAGATACGAAGACCAGGGGGCGGCTTTTTCTCTTGATTTGGCGGTCAGATCCCCAAAAGTTCGTGAGATCAAATAAGTTGTCAAGTTTATCATGTCCCACTCAACTTACATTTCATTTTAGCTAAATAGACCATGTAGAACTAGACACGTTATCACTCGCTGGCCAGACCTTTACAGAAGCACTAGCTTTATTGAAATCTTGTTATAGATTTTCCCCTGGATTTTATATATATTTGCAGTGATTTCTAATTCTGTGCAAAGCGGTAAAATATATATTGTGTAAAGTGATCAGTGGTCTAGCTCAGTCATTCTATTTAAAGGGATGCTGTGTTAATTTAAATCTATTTAATTAAACCATCTCAAGAGTTCCAGTTTTAAATATAATGATCTATCTATTATATTATTTCAAAAGATAATAGATGCTTAAATTAACTTTTAAAGTCGCGAAGGAATTTATAATTAATAAATTCAGTTAAGTCCTAGTTTTATAGATGTGGGTTTTTAACCACTAGAATTCGCGCAGTGTTTATTAAATACATAATTAAATACTCGAGCATATATATAATAGGCTTAACGGGAAATTCATCGCGCTTTAGAAGGTTATTTGTTTTCGGTATATTACATGTCTTTTTTTCTTTCATACAGAGTGATCGTAACCTGTGCGATCCCAGCATTAAGAAAGCAATAAAGAAATCAATCTAAGCAAAGCAAAGCATAAACAGTGTGTAGAGTTCCCCTGACGCAGAACTTGTTGAGACTGTGTAAATTTTTAATCTTTGAGGCGATTCTATGTTTGGAATTCCGCTATCTAACTTATAGCAAAGAAAGCACACCCAAAGACAAATTTAACGCACCATCAAACAACTTAAGTCGTAACGGGAAGAAGAACACTGGCCCGAGCTTTGTTAGTTTACTGACACAGAGAGATAATTCATAATTTCCTGAACAGTGATGTGACTAGTTTTCTCACTGGACTTAAACCATACCTCACGGATAAAGTGTACCAGCACGCGTAAGAATTTTATTATCCGCGGCATAGTCAAATAGACCACACCATCCTCACCCCGGTATCAGAGACCGTGCCCTCCCATAGAAACTGTTATTAAGAAAAGAGACACAACTACAGATTCATTTTCCAGCGATTACGGGATCCTTTTATGTGCTGACCGCCTACCCGATAATCTGGGGCTAGAACTTGAACAAACACTCATACATTTAGTTGAGGTGTAACTGCTGTTGTGTTATTCTATGGAGTGCAAGATTTTTTCACAATCGGTAAGTGAGAGCAAGATGAGTGAAGGCCTTTGCTAGCGCGTGTATGAATGACAGGAAATTAATTCTTTTGTGTGACCATTTTGTTAACTTGCTTACCTGGTAACATATATCTTTTCTGTATACCCTACATTGTTCCTTTAAGTGGGATAGTTGATAATTTGTTAACTCTGTTTAAAACCACCTCCTTTCCATTTGCTTAGTAAAGGGAAGAACAGCTGGGAAGAACAGGTTTTTTTTTTCTATCACCTATACCTAATTTTGTAACACCTCTTTCAGAGTAATTAACTTCACTGTTAGGTTAACGTACCTATGTCCCTGATATTATCTATCTTTGGACTGGGTTTATCTTTGTCTAATAAGCGGGAAGGGCTTAGTCGATACCAATCTTCTTCACCCCTTCCAAACTTGTTATTTGCATTTGTGTACTTATGATAATTTATGTAATATCTGATATTTTTAGTGATTGATGTTTAAAGTAATAAAATCACATAAACTCATTTAGTTCTGTGTGTTGGATATACCCAAAGCCCAACTTTCCCCCTATTCGTTTAATATAGTTTGTATCAACGTCGTGTGTGTGTTTGAAAACACCGAATCGGTGAGCGCGCAGATGCGAGTCTGGAAAACTGGCAAATAATTGTTTGACCAGGAGAGTGAAAGAGAAGATTGAGAGACACGATTTGTCGTAAATAAGTCTGTCTTTACTCTCCTCCAGCACGCTGTGAAGTAACTATTAAATCTCTACATTTTCTATCACTGAGCTTTCCATCATCATTTTCCACTCTAAACCGGACCACTATTTCTACGACTCTTTTCTCTCAAAATAAATTTACGACACCACCAATAACTGTGATGGAAGAATAGAAACGAATGCTCTTCTGAGTATTGCGTTTTCCAACCCATAGCTATGGGTTCCTATCTTTCCATACCACCATCCCATGTCAGAATTTACCCTCGATGAGATTTAAATTTAATCCCTCGGGATAAAACTTTCTTTACATTTAAACTGAATAGCTTTAGCTTTACATTACATTTAAATGAAAAGGTTAAACGTACAGATATAATATGTTTTACATTTACATCGCCACTGTTTGAAAAGTGTTCACAATATAAATTCGTTTATGTTTCCTTTATATTTACACGTGTTGAAAAGTTTGAAACTTCTATTACTTAAAATGAATATTTTCACATAGACATTTACACTGTTTTAAAGCTTGAAAACTTACATTAATTTTGAAGGGAATATGTTTATAGGGACATTTACACTGCTTTGAAAATGTAAGTATTATGCTTAGAATGTAAATCATTTCTTTCATCATTCCCTCCCTGCTCCTAGGGAACCTGGAACTACTTTATGCTTTTAGTTCTCTTTACGAAACTATCAATAAAGCAATCACCAACCCGTGCAGTGGTTGTTCATGAATCATCATTCTATACGCTGAGGTTGCCAGCCTCAAATGACTTTGACATCCAATAGCGAGTTTCACCTATTAAACTTCACATGGTAATATTTACATATATATGTTAGTTCACATGTTAGTAATAAAATATGAAATGTAAATGCACTACTTACGCCAATCCTGGCTACAGACTTGTTGCTCAGATGAATAAAAGAGACGAGTCGGTCTCTTACGCGCGTCTGGGGGGGGGGGGGGGGGGGGGGGGGGGCTCGTTCTTAAATTTTACAATAGATTCCCTCTCTGACTCCGTATGTTTCTTCAGTTTTCCTTAGTCCTGATTTTCCTTGTTACAATGCTGGAGATTTCCTGGGCTGTTTTTTGAAAGTCCTTTTGGAATACTCTGATAAATGGTTCAGTCCGATAATAGGAATTATGAATCTAGTCTTCACTCTGGCGAGGTCTTATGCTGTCTTGGCGAGCGTGAAATTCACAGTGAAATAAAACTGCGAAATGGGCAGACTATATTCCTATCCTCCCAAGCGTTATTTGTTATGGAGTTCAATAAACGCTCCAATCATATTCAAACAGGTCGGGTGTGGTACTTTCAAAATATTTCCGATATGGAAAAATTTTGCAAAAGTCATGTTTCCCATATATAGTAATATTATGTCCGATGCCCCTTGTGTACAAACTTACAAACACACCTCTGTCCATCATAATATTGTGACCGTGTTTTTCTGGCGTAATGACTTAGGGATGGTCGCTAGTCACCTGTGTTTCGCCAGACAAACAAATCTGGTTCTATTCAGTACTCCTGCCCAACACAACTTAGATAAACAAGCACCGTCGCTTGAAAAGATGGTCAGACAGATTATACGATAAAATATTGTCGTCGACCGTCAAATAACCTGGCGTAACTTAACACGTCTTCGTGAAGCGTGAATGCGACACAATAAGATAAGAATTACTCCCGTAGCAAATATTGCCATAGGGGAGTGGCGTGTTAGAGACTTTCCCCATGCTATGTACGGCATAAAGAGTAAAATGTATGAAAGGGAAAAATGAAATGCCAAATAAAAGCGATCGGAGAGAAAAAAGAAGAAGAAATAATGAAACTGCCGTTGGAGGTATGAGAGATCACACAAAAGGACAGGGACAGACATTGAAATGGTATGACAAAATCAAAAATGTGGAACTGATGACAACAGCCAGACAAGCGCCGGTGGAACAAGAGTTGAGAAGAAGACGCTGGCGATGGATAGGACACACATTGAGGAAACCTGTTGATAGCTTTACAAGGCAGTCCTTGTCCTGGCATCCCCAGGGGAAAGAGAGGCAGAGGTAGCCCAAAAAATACATGGAGAAGAGAGCTGGATACAGAGGTGAAAATGATGAGGAAAACATGGAAAGAACTTGAGCGGATGGCACGTGACAGGATGACTTGGCATTTGTTTGTTGTAGGCCTATGCTCCTTGGTGAGCTAAAGGGTATTGATTGAATGTTTTTCTTGTTTCCAGTGATACGAGTGGATGTCATATGTGTTTAGAATGTGTAGATGTCATGTGTTTTTAGAAATGTAGATGTCGTTTGTTTAGCACTGTTGATGTCATATGTATTTAGGGTTGTTGATGTCATATATGTTTAGGGTTGTTGATGTCATGTGCGTTTAGAAGTGTAGACGTCATGTGTGTTTAGATGTGTAGATGTCATTTGTGTTTAGAACTGTTGATGTCATATATGTTTAGAAGTGTAGATGCGATGTGTGTTTAGAACTGTGGATTTTATATGTGTTGAGGGTTGTTGATGGCATATGTGTTTAGAAGTGTAGATACCATGTGTGTTTAGAACTTTTGATGTCGTATGTGTTTAGATTTGTTGATGTCATATGTATTTAAGGTTGTTGATGTCAAGTGTGTTTAGAAGTGTAGATGTCAAGTGTGTTTAAATGTGTAGATGTCATGTATGTTTAGAACTGTTGATGTCATACGTGTTTAGGGTTGTTGATGTCAAATGTGTTTAGGGTTGCTGATGTCATATGTGTTTAGGGTTGTTGATGCCATGCGTGTTTAGATGTGTAGATGTCATGTGTGTTCAGGTTGTTGGTGTCATATGTGTTTAGAATTGTAAATGCCATGTGTGTTTAGAACTGGTGATGTCATGTGTGCTTAGATGTGTTGATGTCATGTGTGTTTAGAACTGTTTAGGTCTTGCTTGTACTCGGCGGGAACGCGAGAACATATTTATTTATTATATTTAAAAAAAAATTAAACATCTTAACATTTAAGCGAGACCGAGCCTTACCTTCAGGATCAAATACGAGGGCGACCCAGTTACGCCGGAACCTGATCTGTCCCCACCTCATTTCGTCCTGCGGGTTATATTTCAAATATACCTAACCGTCTGATAGGCTAAGCGGTTAGAGCGTTTTCCTTTCGTGGCACAGTAACCGAAATCTGGTAGAGTTATGCTACAATCTACCCAGCTGTAAATGGGTACCAGACTTAGCTCTTGAGTTAGGGAAGGAAAAGGCAACGAGGAAGCGAACTGGTCACCCCACCTCATAAAGCTAGATCATGTATAGTCAGGTCTCTAACACTTGGCTACCCTACGGCAGCATCTGCTATGGGACTGTTGATAGCATTACAAGAACCTTTAACATTAGATCTCAGTGAAACACCTCACCAAATTGTGGTCTTAGTTACCTTGAAACGTGTTCTCTCTCTCTCTCTCTCTCTCTCTCTCTCTCTCTCTCTCTCTCTCTCTCTCTCTCTCTCTCTCTCTCTCTCTCTCTCTCTCTCTCCAGTTAGCTAAAATCAAACATTTCCTAGATGAAAAAGCACGAAAATTGTTCTATATATCTCACATACAAGCAAACCTTGACTATTGCTCCACAATCTGGGATGCTTGCTCAATGTCCAACACAAAAAGACCGTTCACTACAAAAGCGTGCAGTGCGTCTAGTCTCTGACAACTGCCTAACTCAGTGTGTAGATCTAAATAAAAATCTCCAAATAGTGCCCCTAAGAAAGCGCCTTCTGTTTAACAAAGCTAAATTTGTTCACAAAATCCTGTCACATAAAGCTCCAGCATATCTGTGGCCAATGTTCAAATACAACGAAAGACGCGGTCAACGCTTAAACAGATTGAACGTACCCAAGCCTAGGCTTGACTTATTCAAGAAAAGCTTATAAATTAAGGGGCTGCTGTAAAACTGGTAAGGAATATAAGTATATAAACCAATAAAACGGTATTGAATCAGTTCTACAAATAACGGTTCACATGAAACAAGGGACGTTTCGGGTTTTACCCTTCGTCAGCTACAGTTACAAACAGGTGATAAGGACAAGAATTACATATAGGTACTACAAAAACATACGATGATGAGAAACATACACCAAATGAGCGATAAAAGCAGATGGAAAAAGTAAACACCCATAGTGATGAGCGAAAAAAGAACAATAATAATACAAGAAAATCGTAAAACCTGAAAGAAATACCGAAACAAGAAAGTAAATAATCAACGAAACGAAAACAAAAATGAACAAAACTTCGGAACAAGTAAAAGGTCACTTAGCTAGATCCGTAGATGCTTGGAATAGAATACTGAGGTACCTTGTCCAAGAAATCGTCTAAGGAAGTGACAGACAAGATAGCGACAATTTAAAAAGATACAAAAGGATACGAAACGAACCAAAACAAAAACATAAGAAGATAGATCGAAAAAAAACGAACAAAGAAGAATGAAAAGAGAGAGAAAATCCACTAGAATTTATGCAAAATGATGTTGGACATTAAGGCCTTTTGGAGATAAACAGCCCATTTGAAAAATAAGACGATTCTCCAACGAAAAGCGAGTCCGGTCATCTCGTACCGGACCGTACCGGCAGAAATAAAGCACTGGTTATATGTATAAGTATGGTATATGTGCGTCAACAAATGTATACGCGGCTTTCGTAGATTACAGGCTTAACTATTAATTTATTATTAATACAATAATACAAAACAAAAACTGAAAAAGTATTTTAAAATCTGATAATTTTAAAAATTTAAATTGAATTAGTTCTTAACAAAAACAGGATCTGCCTGGGTTTACGTCTCATATTTTTTACCGACTCCACTAAAAAACGACCGACTCCACGACTCTGACTTTCGATTCCGTATCCACAGCGCTGGTTCTGGTATAACATCTCTGTCATGTAGCCGTCATCCCGTCCTTACACTCATGTCAAGGTTAGGTTTATATAAAACACGCCCAGCGCGCATGAACAGCCGGATACATTTTCTCACTGTTTTTCTACCGTAACCTGTTTAAATAGTGAATGTCTATTTGACAATCATGTCTGTCAACTTTGAGCGCGTCAGGTAAATGATTTCTCCATTTTCTGATTTTTGTCGTCACTTTCTTGATAGCCTAAACATCTTCGACCCCTACTACCTACCTACCTGCTTGTTTACCTACTTACAAACCAGACAGCCTTTCTACCAGAATCTGTTTGTGATGTAATCTGTTTATTTCTGTTTGTGCTAATACGGTCTGTTTGCATTGACGAACCCGCAGATCAGACGTTTACACGCCTATTTTTTTTAAAAAGCTTATTAATTATTTTAAAAAAGACACAACAAATTAGAGACAGCAGAGATTTATTTCTCAACAACAATACAACCGATATCTCGACTGGCCAGAAAATCGCAGGCGAAATCCTGACAAACACAACGAAAATCACCCATATTACAGGTCACAAATAGTCAAAACACATCATGGGGGGTTAGAGAAACCTGATAAAAACGGGTAAATTCAACTCAAAGAGAATGAGAGGACTACAAAGTGAAACACACCTCTATAAAACTACTAGAGGGTTTTGGACAAGAAAGTTAAAGCACAGCTGATTCAAGAGTGTAGGAAAAATAAATACTTGATCACCAACGCCAGAAGGCTCAACAATTGATCACGGTCATTAATTATTATGCCCACCATTTGTCTATGACATACATGCTCAGTCCACCTGTGCGTTCACTAACCATATAGTTTAAAATGTATTTGTCATACTGTCGCGGGTTGCCTCCCCTGCTCTGCAGTAGTGGTTCAATGATGGCCAAACTCCGAGTAAAAAGATGAGGGTTTTCAACGGTATCAACCTTCGTTCAAGATTTCTCTTGGCAGAGATATAAATAGAAGACTGATGCTTCTGTTTTAGGGAGTCTCACAGGAATTTATTGAATGGCAAGAATAACAACTGAGTAATCTACGTTGCTATTGTCGTAGATTTTTTTGATAGGAGAATTAAGACTTGGGTTGGTCCCTTCTGATTAGATTTGAATAAGTGACAGTCACAATGAGAGATAGTAATAGCAATAGCTTTCCACGAATGAGATGGTAGACTGTGATAGAGGCTGTCTCTGAAATCGAGAAATCTTCTCTCTTTCACCTATCTTCTACGACAGATTTAGCGGAGTCAGACAGTCTAAACACATATATATATATATATATTGCATATATATATATTTCTATCCACTCACGTGCACGCACATACAAGACGACAGTTAGACGTACAGACGTGGGAAAACTATAACAAATGATTATATAGATATTCTAGAACGAGCTGACCAACACGCTGATTAAGGGGAGGTTTAACCCCCAAAAATGAAGAATTTCATTGAAAATATCAAATTTTAGATACATATTGCACTGGAAAGTACATTCATTTGCCCACATTTCTGTATGTTTATTTTCACTAAAACCTTGGTGGATGATTTTATATAAATTTTTAAAGTATGTCAGGTAAGTGTATTTTTACCTAATTATATATGTAAAATATACAAATTGGTATATTTGTGATGCTATATTGCTTGTAATGCATGGATTTTAATTTTCGGTATCGTATTCATTTCCCTGAAGCAAACAGAATTCAAGTTTTTCAAACATAGTTTCATGTGTAAAAATAATTTTGACTGGCTAATTTTTATTAACTATGGGGTCCTTTGATGGGTCATCGAAATAATAACGTGGCTGGAGGTATTCCAGTAGAGTGGTAGGGTACAACCTTATACGCAAATAAAGCTGCAGGTAAGAACGAATCACAGGATTCTGGTTCCTCCTTTGCGAGCTTACGTAAAATTGTAAGTAGAGTCCCGTTATATCTTTCCACTTGTCCAATCGATTGTGGATGATAAAATGTGCGGACGAGAATATTTTGTAAAATCCTAAAAACTTCCTCCATCAGTTTCCCTCTGAACTGTGAACCATTGTCGGTTAATATCTGATAAGGGTATACTAATCTTGAATATATTGAGAGCAAAGCCTCTCCTACATGTACTGAGTCTGCTGAGGGTAGAGCAATCGCTTCCCCCCGCATAGTACATATCTACCAGAGAAAGGATGTATTTTCTCAAAAACTGACGAAAAGCGCATACAGTCTGCTGAAATGAAGAATTTAATGAAATGTAAGCTGCAAAGTATGACACAGAACATGGAATCAATAAAGGAAAATACTAGAGATGATTCCTACATAGCAGGGGGATACCGAGGTGAGTAAATTTTGTGTAAAAGTGTAATTCCTCCATTTTTTCTTAATTTTCTCAAAACCTCATTTTTCACACAAATGTGGGCACGTTGCCCATGATTTTTCAAAAACTATTAGTGAGACAGCAGTAAATTTTGGGCCACATGCTGTACACATAGTGCTCATTAAAATAAACTAAAATAAAGGATATATGTTAACAAACTACAAAACTGTTAAGAAATAGCTAAGATACCCCCCTTAAAAATTTCAACTATTTTTCGATTGGTATGTTAAAATAAAAAAAAACTCAGATATTAAACCAATCAAAATTATTTTAGTATACAATCATTATATATATATTAACAAATGAAACAGCCAAATTTCATAACTCAAGTTGTACTCACATTTGAGATATTTTGGGCAACAAAATACCCAAAAAAAGCTAAAATTTGCCTTTTTTTCACTGTTTTTCTGCCATAGATTGCAAGTTTTTAGTATATACCTCAATATTTTGTATTTTTTTCAGTCATTTTGCTTGTATAAATGACCAGATATAGATATTAACTTATAATTCTGTGTTTTTTTTATTTTGGGGGTTTAACCTCCCCTTAAGTTTAAGGGCAGTTTTAATTATCATCTAAAATCCCATCACAACACATAAAATTACATCAAAGCATATACAAATAGTCATAAAAATCAAGGAATTTCTACAAGAAATGATAGACCCACAGTTATGATCTTCCCTCGATGTTTAGCCGACAGTCCCGTTAGGTGAACGATGATAGCCAAAGAGTCACAGATACATATGATTTGGGTCTAATATTTTCCCCTATTGAAGGTATGAACTGACTTTGATAGCAGTATCTATTCTAAGGAAAAATATAGTTTAGCAACAAAAATCTTGCATAAGGAAAGTTACAAAGTGAGTGAATCAAACGAAGAACATCCTTCAATCTACTTTCACTCGGTTCTTTCATCAGGGCCCTGACTCACACAACCTTACCTACAATCGTGCGGTTGTTCGCCGTCTGGCGCAAGCCTTAGTGTACACTTCGTTTAATCTGTCTATCTGTGGATGAAGCGGATACCCAGCTCTACAGATATTGGTTTCATTCACCGTGTCCGGGGAGCGTCCTCCTCAGGCGATCGTTCTTTCTTTACAGGTTTAAGTTAATGTCACTTATGCACGAGGTAAGAGTTAGGGTTTCAGCGGGCACACAGTGTCAGAACACGAGGTTTCCCTTAATTAGGAAGATGACCGGTGGACAACTTCTCTCAACAGATAATCTTGGTTCACCACACACTTGGTCAAATAATGTCGGAAAAGTTAATTTTTTTTTTTTTTTTATTATTCCCGCCACAAGGCAGCATGTACATTAGAGTTTGTGAAGAAATATGATCTGGCTCAAAGGCCCAGTAAAAGCATTTATTCTTTAAAAAAACCCGTTAGTGGGATTGTTATTCTGTCTATCTCTGAAGGCACACGCCCTGTCAGACAGGTGTTACTTGAAAAACCCACGTGGTTAAAGATATAAAATGTTTATGTTTCTCACAGGTTTGTCTCTGTACTAAACGCCGGCAAAGTTTGGGTTACCCCAGTATTTACTGAATAAAGAAAAAAACACATATGAAATATTTTACATATTATGTACTCAATATAATTTACATTTTGAACTGCAAGCGTAGAGCTTGACTTGACATTTAAACTTTCCCGTGAAATAAGTTATATATAAAAATCAATCATCATGAATTAGGAATACATACGTATTCCGTCAACACTCATGAGGCATCTAGCATTTATAAGTTAGTTTAGAAAAATTATTCTCGTCTGATTAGTTAGCAGCTAAATTAAATTCATTATAGCTACATGATTTTAAGCTAGAAATTATAATTTATTCTGTTTTACCACTGTAACTCGTCGACTAGAGAATACAACAGACTTATTAATTAATCACTCTGCAAAAATGAAACTAGTGAAAAATAGGCGATTAAACACTTAATCACTCACAAAATATTAGCTACTTAATGTAATATTTACCTCAACACAGAACTACGGTATCACAACGAAACTAAGAGGTTCACTTATAAGTTTAAGTATCTAGAACGAAGTGACCACGTCTACTGCAAATGGAGAATGAGTGAAATCAAGTTTAAAACTCAGGTTAAGATATCTTAAACCAGACAAAGGGGTCCCAACTTATTTCGCAAAACGAAATAATCTCCCCTTTCCGTCTTAACACCTACGTCTGCTTAGACGCATGCCGTAACTGCCACCAGTGCGTCTTCACACCTCCGTCTAACTATCTGACCGTGAGCGCGCGTGTAAGAGGCGAAATGCCAGACACTCTGTCTGCTCTGAGCGAGCATGTCTGGCGCGATTCACACCTCCGTCTAACTATCGGACAGTAAGCGCTCATGTGAGATGCCAATGTCAGACGACCCGTCTCCACTGCAGAGGCAATTTTCACACTTCGCCGGGAGCTAGCCTGACGAAAAATTCTCGTGACAGCTGCAAATGTAGACAATTTGTCTGCTCATCATGTCTGATAGACTGAAATCCCACCTAAAATTATCTCGTGCAAGGGACTGACACGTTAGGTAATCTACTGCGTTTCAAAATGAGAAAACGAAACCAGGCGAAAGTTTGAATGGGAAAATAGTAATGTTTATAGTCGCAAACGTACGAATGCGACAAACACAGGAAAAGGATAAAGAGTGATAATAAAATAGAGGACACGGGTAGAAAAAAAAGAGAATATAGAAAATTTATAGATCATAAAACTCTCTGTGACAGCTATAAACATTGTTCTCCGCTCCTTCTGTGAGAAAATGTTTTAACTCGTATTTTATGACCTACCAGCTGAAGGTAATTAAGTAAAATATTACTTTAGTATAGCTCTGGGTATATATCCGTATTTTTAAAAAGAGGAGGAAGAGAAAGAAGGGCACAATAGAGGATTGAAGTAGTTCACAGAAAAATTTAACGTTCGAATATATGATTCGTCACAATGTGGCAGTTCTTTTATATGATGAGGCAACCAGCCTGATTTGCAACAGTACACCCTCAAGCTATTTATACATGTCAGAAGCAAATATTAAATGATAACATACATGTTACAACTAATCCCAAATTTAGTTGAATGAATACACAGACGTAATGCACAGAATTCGTAATATGTCGGGCAGCTGTTTAAGATGAATACCAAATACGTCCTTCAGGTGAGTTAGTTTTCTAACTTGGTACACATGAGTAAGGTTCCTAGGACTTGGGGCGCTAAGTATTAACACTTTAGTTTACTCCTGTAGTGTCCCACTTTCTCACCGACTATTTCTTTGTCTATTTATTTTAATTCCTCTCCAAACTTCTCCTTTGGAATTAGTAATGAAACCCTTTTCTTCAGAATTTTTACATTATATAATGAGAAAACTTTTCCTCTTCAAGTCTTACATTACAACAGTACTCGCAAGCTTAGTGATTCTCGTAGCTCAGGGCCAATAAAGTATTCGCTTGGCCAGTGGAAGTCATTTCACTTGGAATGTGAAACCCAATGCTACGATCCAGCCCGGAAGTGGACCCATTGTGTCACGTATTAGATATGCGTAAATCAAGGGGGAGGTAAGCCTCATGCACCTGCACAATGGATACTGGGACTTGTTTAATGAAGATAACTTGAAACCCCTGGGACCAAAGTAGAATTCACTGTGGGACCTCAAGACGCAGCAATAGAGACCGCAGTCAGCGACTCATAGCTTGACTGCCTGCGTCAGGACCAGCGAACCAGAGCTGGTCAAGACCGCACTCCACCTCCACGTGGTGGTCCTGGAAACAGTCTGCAGCTGTGCAGGCTGGCTGAGCGAGTGTGGATCTAAATGGGAAGGCAAACCCGGTCCTTAAAAATGCCGTGCAGAAGTCGGATGTGTCGACCGAAAGGTGCAGATATCACAGCTACGTTGTAAACAGACACAACGCAACCACCGTCCTTTTCAGGGCGAACGAAGAAGAAGGAGAAGAAGAAGAAGAAGAAGAAGAAGAAGAAGAAGAAGAAGAAGAAGAAGAAGAAGAAGAAGAAGAAGAATAATTCACTGTGGGGCCCCCCAAGAGGTCAGCCAAAAATGCAGCGGGAAGGCCAGTGGAAAATTCTTGAAGGGACATTTTAAGACATTCTACTTGTAACTGTCCAGTGCAGCAGACGTGAGCTAATGGGCCCCAGAGCGGGGTTAACTTTGCGAAATCCGTAGTGCATCGTTCGAGCGAGTAAGTGATCTAACAGATAACCTTTTAAATGTATTTTCATTTCAGTGACAGAAATTGTTATTTGCATATTTACATGTTACTCAACTATTTCTAATGTATGAGTTCACTGAAGTCATAATTAATCACTGATCTTCTTCTCACATCGTGGTAGAAATAAGACAGGGTTAAATAGTTGATGTATAATTTTATTGTTACTCTGGGATTTGTATTACTGAACTAAGCAGAACAGAAAGTGTAATAGGGGTCCTTGTACTTTCTATTTCTTATATGTTCCATTGTTCTTTGTCAAGATTACAAACTTGAAAAGTGTGTTCTCAATCACATTTCTTATCTCTTTGTCTCATTTAGACATTAGTGTTTTCATTACTTATCTCTTTGTCTCATTTTGGACATTAGTGTTTTCATCATGGAATATTCTTTATATGTTTTTAATTCACTTCTATGCATATACCATGTTGTATTATTTTATTATCAGTTATATGAATGATATTTTTGACAGGAACCAGACCTTTACGAAATGTTTACAATTATTTAGCTATTTAATGAATTTACCACTTGACTGACAAAATGTAAGCCAGCGGTTCTCAAGCTTTGAGATCATGACTACCCTCAAAATGATTTACTGTTCAAGTAGCAAAGATGTAAATTGGTGGTTCTCAAGCCTTGGCAGCAATGACACACCAACATGTTTACAGCAGCATGGGAAACTATTACCCAGTGGTTCTGAAACCATTGTTAACATTGACCCCAAAATGAATATTGCTCTATGGGCACAATGTGAACCAGTGGTTCTCAAACAGTTGATGACCACAGTCCCAAACATCACAGTTTGTGAAACTAACTGCCCCATGTGAAAAACCACTGCTGTAAATAAGCAGACAGCCAGATAGAGGTTAACTCCAGATACGCTTATACTGTCAGTTAAGGAGTATTTCATAGATACTATATAACACTTTGTTATTGAATGTTAGCTATAATTGTTTTAATTTGATTTCTGATTTCTATCGCCCATCAGACATACGAGATGATTGCTCTTGAAACACCACTAATGGGACTTCAATTGTTTCATCCTCCAGTCCAACCAGGTTACCTCTCCAGGGTACAAACCATTACGGGTCCAGGGTACAAACCAGGTTACGCCAGATGATGACCGTAGTAGTTGTTTTTTTAATTCTAAACAGTAGAGCAAAATGTTTTCATATATATATGTAAACTTTAAGATGTGAGAATCTATATCTTTTTCTAAATTTAACATAACAGAGTCTATTGCTTATTTTTTTTCTTGTTACCTTTATTTGGGATGTATTTTCTTTTTGTTTAAAACACAAATCTACACCCTGGGGGCCAAACCATAATTAAATTAACGTCTAGTGGGTCGGGATATTTTAATTAATGTGACTGGACACCAAATCTCCGTTCTCGATCTTATGCACTTTACATAGTTCTTTTGTAGGATTTCTGAGAAAGAATTTATAGTCCAGAAAATATCTTGTTAGTTGCCAGAATTCTCTTTGCATTAGGAATTTCTAGTAGACTATTTCCAGAGGAGAGGCAGTTTCTTCAAACTAGTGGACTATCATAAAGATTAATATTATCTTTTATTCTTCCATTCCATTCAATCTGTCCTTCTCCTCAAAATCACCCCCACATTCTGGGGGCTCGTCGGGGATTTAACTCATTCCCTAGTGAAGCGCTCACTGGGATATGGCCTTACATCTCCCTAGATAATTACTACAGTTGAGGACGTGATCCGTAACTGAAGATCTCAGTTGGGGTTTGAATGAACATAGCCTATAAACAGTTTTCTTATGGTGGGAATGGCAATGTTAGAGCTATCTAAATTATTCTCCCTAAACTTTGAGTATATTTACTGCATTGTCAGTAATTTGATAATTTAGGGCTTACTGATGAAAGTGGTTGGTTCTAATTAATTCATTCATTACAATTTATATTATTGTCAAATGAGTTCATTAATTAATATGCTTAGCAGCTGCAAATTTTTGGTGTGTAGTGATACTATAATCTGATATAGATTTATATGATATTACCTTGTCTGGTTTAACTAAGTGTAGGAGATAAACTTACTTCCTCGGTTGAATACTTCTGCAAAATGGAAGAGTCGGCGGATTTAGCCGAGTAGAGAGCCGGATCGATTGAGATAGGTATTGCCAGTGCATTCGTTGGGGAGACTCTGGAAAAGTTTGTTTCAGAGGAAATGGAAGGACACACGAGGATAGCAAATGAATGGAAAGAACTGGAGCAAGAAAAAGCATTTGTAAAGCAACAGCTGGAGAAGATAGCTCTCAAAGCTGCAGAGAGAGAGAAAGGGAGAAAGCTCTAAGAGATGCGGAGAATAAAGAGAAGGAACGACAACATAGTTTAAAGATAGAAGCGCTGGACGCGCAAATATTGCACATGAAAACGTTGCAGTCCAGTACTAGCTCCAGAGCCTCAAATCCCCACCCCTTTCCTCCTACATATGCTAGGTTACTCCCTCTGGCAGTAAATATACCTGCACCCCAGGGAGCCATGTCTCTCAGAATCCACTTGCAGAAAGAGCAGAGCAGCGGAAGTCCAAACAGAGATATCCGGACCACTCTGAAAATCAGATCCAGCATACATCTACTAACAATCTGATGGGACAATCCTCGCTGTCAAGTAAAATTTACAACAGGCCCCTCACTAATCAGGATACGACCGCTCAAAGGAAAAGGATTTTGCAACCCCATGGGAAGGGAAGGGATGTTCGTGAACATCACCTGTCGGCCAATGTACAGGAGTTAGACTTATGCGCCGAGACCCAGTTCCACTGATTCCATGCATAGCTAAGGCTCCTAACACTAATGGAAACCTGACGAAGGCCCGAAGAGAACACAGAGATTCTCAACTTGTGGAGACAGCCACAGTAAATGGAGAGGAAATCACCTGTTTATATTATCAAGGTCTTCGATGTGATGCCCTTGTCTCAGTCTCTGTCGTTGACCCTGATCAAGTCACCGACGAGAATGTCGAGGTAACAGTACCAATGGTAAGCAATAGAAGGATGATTTTGCCTTTAGCTTCCGTGCAGATTAGGTCGACTTTTGTAAACGGTACAGTTGTGGCCGCTATTTTAGATTAAATAATTTACCCACTACCTCAATGAGAGAAATATATCATCATAGGAGACTCAGCACGACTCAAAGAAATCATGACTGAACAGGCTAGGGAGACTCCAATGCCTAAGTCTCCTTCCAATATTTTC
The DNA here is from genome assembly GCA_024509875.1 of Oreohelix idahoensis. Classification (NCBI taxonomy): domain Eukaryota; kingdom Metazoa; phylum Mollusca; class Gastropoda; order Stylommatophora; family Oreohelicidae; genus Oreohelix; species Oreohelix idahoensis. Next base: position 364,045 of record JAMPIV010000333.1, on the reverse strand, counting down.
ATTGAAAATTTGGAACAGTGCAAAAGGGATAACCACCACAGCGAACTTAATTTTGAACTAGTTTCGACACCCCCACCCATTCTCTGCGTGCAGAAAGTGAAGCCGGGCCAGAGTTTCTTGGTACCTGGTGGGATGAAACATGTTTCAGAAATATCTTCCTTTAACACGGGAGAAACAGCTGTAGAGGAACATAACTCTACAGCACTTAGTCTGCACCCAGTTTCTATAACCTCGCCCACTCTCTGGGCTCAGAAAGTGAAGCGGGTCCAAATGTCTATGATACCCGGTGGGCAGAAACAACTGGCAGACTTATCTTTCTCTGTCACTGGAGAAACAGAGATACAGGAGCATACACACTCTCATACCTGGGGAGATAGGTATGTGTCCTTAGGCAGGTCAAGCAATATGACTAAAATAAGGTTGTGTATGAGGCTGGCAACCTCATCACGCAAAACTATTTGCTACATATCCAACTGTAAGCAGAGTGTAGGCTTTAGGGCTAGCTCTTTGACAGGAGGCAAGCTTCAATGGAGGATCCATAAGGAGGAAAAGAAGAGAGGAAAAATTCTTGCGAGGAGGCTTGCTCAACCCACCTCAACTACTTATTGAAGAGGAAACGGATAGCCATGTGTTGATTACAGGCATACCGTTTGACAAAGGAAAAGTGAGGAACATGAGATATAGAGTTGAAGTGCGACAGAATCAGTCGAGAAAAATCAATCTAAGTTTAGTTAGTCGTACAACTAACTTGTAAAGGGGAGCTTCTGTCACGAGCGATATTTTCTCTCGCTCTCTCGATTTATTTTTCTCTCATTCTTTTTTTTTCTCTTTTTCAACCTACCTTTTAATAGTAAAAGTGTGTGTTCATTAAATCTTCCCTGCATACACATTCCAGTTGCTGTCACCCGAAAATTGGATGATAGTTTCAATTTCACTCACCTGTGCAAATCGGTTGCCTAGATCAGGTTGCTGGCGTACTTCAGTCATTAATGGGACTGAAATAGATGTGGTGACTATCGTTGCGGTAGTAGAGATGTAATATAAGTTTTCACACGGTAAAGTAAGGTATCTTTCTGAGACCGAATTCAAATGAAAGGAGTGTCCATGAGTTATTTTAAGATGGGAAATGGTCTAATAAAATGGGTGTGTGGTCCCATAAATCTGTTTCTAGTAAAATGGAATTTCACTGCTTCTCAGTATTTACGATTTTCATTAACCATTCTCCGGCACTGCAATCTAAAGCCTTTGGTCATGAAAAGAACTCACCTCGAATGAAAGCAACCTAGCGCGTAAGACTTCATTTTGACAAAAGCTTCGCTTTTTTTGTGTGTATGCAAAAGTACAGCTGAGTGGTTTTTTAGGGTAGTCTACGCCAGGAGCTTCCGTCTACCTCGATGAAGGAAAACCTGGATCAGGGAAAGAGAACTTCAAACCCCTGAGATAGATCTGCACCTAACACACAACCCTTTTCTTACATCTGGAGAAATCAGGGAGTGATCGGTATTGCAGTCAGAAATCCAGATAAGTTACACCATAAAAAACCAACCACTATATTCAATTGAACGTCAGAAATGTCCTTAATGATGAACTGTTAATAGTTTTGTAAACGCAACTGTAGTCAACTTCTTCATAGTCCTAATGATGAGTTATAAATAGTCTTTGTTTACAAAACTCAAGTGAAATTCTATAAGGCCTGAGACAAACCGTCAGTAACTTTATAGGTACTATTGCATTTTTGGCTTTTTTGATAATCTTAAATTCTATACATATTTGATTGATACATATTATATATATATATTACAGATTTTTTATTTTCATCAGTAAAGTTTCACTGTAATTTTCTAAAATCAAGATTAGTTATTGACTCTTCTTTGGTGTTACAGTGATGTCTAATATTGTAAGATTATGTCATATTTGTATTTAATCAATGTGGGCTCTTTCTAATAATTCAGTACCTTAGGGAAAAGTGTGGCCTGGATAACTACTAGTTCTTAGTCTACTCAGAGGATTCTCAACCTGCTAAGAGATAGTTAATTTCCAGTATCTCTATAAATAGATCTGCCAGTGATTCTCACTCTATTTTCTTCCTGCGGAACTTATACTTACATGTTCTGCAGATTTTCTTCGAGCCAAATTTCAGTGCGGCTATCTTGGGCAGTTTGGTACTTATTCATACTTTCAAATTTTTCATCTATCCATCTCGCATCAGCCAGCCACATCTCCTTCTTTTAATATTAAAAGGTGCTCCTAGTTCTTTCGGCTGTCCTTTAATGGAATTGTAAATATATGGCTGTCTATGATTTCTTCTTCACGAATTGGAATACGGTGTAGAAATCTTAAAATGCTTTAGGTTTCAAGCGGAATTTCGGACCCCACACACATGGCTCCCCGTAAGGCTCTATTGGTGAAGATCCAGTAATAATAATGTATCAATATTGCCCCGTGATGTTAAGCGAAACCCAATTAAGTATAATTTCATTTCTTATCTTAACCAACCCCCACAGTAAGGAGTATGATAGGGATTTCCCCCATCCTCCTCATCTGAATATCATCACCTGACCATATAAGGTATTGCGCCCCGTGATAATTACCTAGAACGTCACATGTACCTGTGCCATCCTATAATTCATTTTGTGCTCTTCACTTTAGCTTTTCCCACCTCTGACAGTATTTGATATTTTCGATTCATTGTTTACACTCCCTTCCCTCAATTCTTGATATGTTGGGACTTCAGCGACCATCTTTTGATGATTACGGTAATCAATCACTTTCATTTGAACCCATACCGACACCTAGGATCTGTAGAGACAAGTATGGTTTACTAATGTGTAACACATATTCCTGCCAGACCTGACTAGTGCAGGGGAGCGACCGGATTAGTGAGTAAACGACCTTGGGATGACCACAGTCGATTATCTTATCGCTCGGAATGTCTCTGTCGGACCAAGCTGTTGTCAATGTTTGCTGGGCCGGATAAATGATGTAATCGTTTCCGGACAAGACTTGACGGAAGAATAATTATCCATCTTGAAAGAGATTACCTGTGATAAATTTTGAAGTCTTGAGTTTAAACATAATCGATAATAGACGGAAGCTGGCATACCATATATGGCAACAGTAAACAACATATTTATTTGTACGTTTGTTACGCTGGAATATTTTGTGAGAGAAAGGGACATATAGGCATCTTGCATGCTATTGGCTTGGCATTTGAAATGTAAAAATACAACATTTCTGATTGGAGCCTTTGTCATATAGTAGCAATCTGTATGTGGGCCGAAGGTTGCCTTATAATTTATCGCCTTTTGAGTTTACCGCACTGTGAATTTCAACTCATCAAGAAGACAGCCAGACAAGCCAGAGTAAGGAATAGGATCAGGATTCCACTTTAAAGGACCGGACAACGTGTTTGAGCATCTTGTGGACTTGCATCCCAGGAAATCTCTACTTTCATTAATTAGAATGCCCGGAATCCTAGGAATCTGAACACTAAGTTATAGAGAAATTCTATTTGCAAAGTAATACCCCAGACAACGTGTAAGAGGCATCTTAGTCAAGCTGCTTTAACCTTTTCTCTGAGCCAGAAGTCAGTCTGTACTCCCAAAGAAATTTGCGGTAAGTTGTTGTCGTAGATTTTAGATAGGAGTATTAAGACTAGGGTTGGTCCCTTCAGAATAGGTTGGAATGAGTGATAGTCACAGTGAGAGCTGGTGAAAAAAAAAAAAAAAAACCACAATAGAATTTCCCACACGTGAGATGATAGAATGTGATAAAGAAGCTGTCTTTGAGAATCGAGATAATCTTCTCTCTCTCACCTATCTTCTACGACCGTTTTTAAAGGCGTCAGACAGTCTACACACAGATATATATATTAATAAATCTCTATCTACTCACGGGCACGCACATACACGTGACGACAGTTAAACACACAGACGTGGGAATCTATCACAATGAATTTATATGTATTTGAACGAGCTGACCAACGCACTGATTTAGTTCAAGAGAGAGATTTTTATTATTATCATCAAAAAAAATCTTCTCACAACACCAAAAATACATCAAGGAAAAACATATACAAATAGTCATAAAATTTAAGAAAAATGCTACAAGGATGATAGCCCCGTTATGATCTTAGCTCTAAGTTTAGCCCACAGCCCCGTTAAGAGAACAGATGATGGCCCAAAGAGTTATAGATACGTAGGGTTTAGGCTAAGAGTTTTTCTTCTTTTCTCGTAAATGTATGCACAGAGTTGAATAATCTGATTTAGCCTAAGAAGTAAAGAAACTCTAGCAAATAGTAACAAATTCTGCAGGTTAAACAAAAAGAATTAAGACAGTAAATGGGTGACAATCTATAACTGTAAAATAACACTCTGATCTGCGTACACTCATCCATTCAGCCATGGCCATGCGGTTATACTCACAACTTTGCTCGCTTCCTCTGGGAACATACTCAATTCTAGGACCTTCACACAGACCCGAAAATGCAGTCCTTGACCAAGAAATCCCCAGTTCCAAAAGACGTACTAAACTCTCAGGGAACGATTCCTTGGGTGTTCTAATTTTTCGAATGTCTGATTAAGTCACATAAAATATTGTCCAGGCACGAAAGTTAGCAGAGCACAATGTCATTAGCTTTGGTTTCTAGAATTTAAGGAATGTCAGATCGGTGTCTACTTTCAGGAAGTTACTATATTTGGTCGCCACAGTACTAGTCAAAACTCTGTCGGAATGTTTCTGATCTTTGCTTGCCACAACGGGCTGAATTGTACTGAAGAGTTATTCTGGAAGAATTAATTCTGGCGCGAAGGCCTCTTACTTCATTTAACTGTTACAGTTCAGGTAATGAAATGTGATTTGTTTCTTCCCAAATAAAGTTCACGTACTAGAACGCTGGTAAAGTTTGGTACCACCGTTTCACTATATAAAAGAAAGAACACATATCAAATAATTTTACAATATGTACCAACTATAACTTACATTATTAAACCGCAAGTGTACTGCTTGACTTATCATTTAAATTTCCCGTAAAGTAAGTTATATCTTAAAAAAAATCATCAATCCCCATGAATTTAGGAACACGTGCGTGTTCCGTCAACATCTCATGAGGTTTCTAGCATTTGTAAGTTAGCTTAGAAAAATATGATCTCGTCTGATTTCTTAGCAGTAAAATTTAACTTCATTATAGCTACATTATTGTTTAGTAAGCTAAGATATAATTTATTCTGCTATCCACTGAAACACGTCACTAGAAAATAATACAGACTATATAAATTTGGCACTCTGCGCAAAATCTAACTAGTGAAATATGAAATAAGCGACTTAACACTTTATCATTTCACAAAATACTATATATAATATATATTACCTCACACAGAACTACAGGTAGTCGCACAACTTAAGAATTATATGCTGAATATTTAAGGAAGTCTAGAAGTTCGACAAATTGCCGAAACAAACTGAGAAACTTCGCTAACAGCTATTCTGTTTCGAACAACCTGTCTACTGCGAATATAGGAGCGAGAATGAAATTAAAGTTTCAAACTCGGGCCAATATCTTAAAATCAGACAAAGGGCCCAAACTTATTTCGCCAAGCGAAATTATCTCCCCTACTCCCAACATTTACGTCAGCCTAACGCGTGACGTAACTGCCACCAGTGACCGAGAAATGCGCGTGACAGTTGCAAATCTCAGACAACCGTCTGCAACTGCGTCGTACAGATGCCGGGTTTGACACCTTAAGCTAGTGACAGGTGAACAAAATGGTAGACCAAAAGTCTGCTCTATGTCCAGCGAAACGAATTTCTCACACCTCAGGCCCCGAAATCTGGTCGGGCCGCGCTCTGACCGGGGGAAACTGCAGACGTATGTCTGGCGAGAACCGTATCTTCACAGCTATCTGCGCGACTGACATCTGATGCAATAAGGTTACTAGTCAGTATGAGAAAGAAAAACGATGATGGGAAAGAAATATATTTTTCGCAACGAATGATGCGAAAAAATACAGGAAAAACAAGTACGGAAAAGTAATAAAATGAAAGGATTAGGGTGAGAGAATAGGAAGAAGATGTAGGTAATTTAATGATATAAAGACCCACGTGACAGGACGTCCCCCCTTAAGATATGGAAGCACTCCATGTCTACGTTATGGAATTAAATTTCCTATAACCGTAGCTTCGGGGTGTCTGTCTTCTTCCCTCCCGTCTTCCCCCTCCCTCTCTCTCCAATTCCTACTCAAGTCTACTCCCAAAGTTTCCTTTCTCTGGAATGTTTCCCATGCGCGCTTGAAAGAGCGTCGCCGCTTCTGACATTTTTGAAAGATTTCCTGTGATAGCGGTGGAATATCCCTGCCACTATCGTCATCTTCGTCAGTTTTGGCGATCGTCAGGAGATGGTCGGAGGTTGGCACTGGTTTTTCCAAGTATCTCTTTAAGAGATTTAAATGGAAAACCTTCTCCTTTCCTTCAATAGAGATCTGGTAGTTAGCCTTAGAAATCTTTTCCAGGACGGTAAACGGCCCTTGCCATCCGATCTTCAGTTGGTTGTTCTCGGTAGGGAGCAACACCAAAACTTTCTCTCCTGCTTCCAGTTCTCTCTCTTCCGCGACTTTCCTGTATCGGTTAGCGTGCTTGGTGCGTGCTCGCTTAAAGTTAGTCGTTGCTAGGTCCCACCCTAGTTTCAACCGTTCCTTTAAAACCGACACATATTTACTGGCTGAGACAACTGTCTCATCAGCCTTCTCGTCTGTCAGAGACTGAAGTAAGGCTTCAAGCGGGCCCTTAATAGGTCTGCCGAATAAGAGTGTAGCTGGCGGAAATCCTGTGGAAGTATGAGGAGATTCTCTGTAGCCCTGCGGATTTCCATTTCCTCCTCAATCCTCTTCTGCTGTAATAGCCGGTCTTCCGCTTCTTTCCTCTCCGCATCGTATCTCTCAAGTTCGTCTCTGACAAAAGCTTTCGCTTCTTCACCTTCCAGTCCCTTCTCTCTCGCTTCGTCCCTGAGGAGTTGTCTAAGCTTTGCCCTCTCGGCCATATTATGTCAGTAACTGAGACTAGTGGAGAAAGAAAATGGGAAAAAGGATACCCTGGTTCCTACCACTTACGAGAAAAAATGTACCAAAAATTCAAAAGATGATATCCTTAACCCTGGGATACCTCCTCCAAAGTAAAATCTAACTATCGCTGCTATTATCGGCAATAAAGAACTTAATGCAAAACACGACTATGCCAACTAAATGGTAGTTAAGATTACTTCTGAAAAATAAGTTGCTACAGTGGAAAAGCAAAATAATTATTGCAAAAATTAAAGAGAAAAATAATCCCTTAATTTTTAATCCACTATCAAGTTTACCCCTGAAGACAGTTCGGGTGAGGGAGGCAATTAATCTGGACGGATAGTCCGAAACGCACTCCTTAGCTTTGCTCAAACACCTACCTGCTTCAGAACCCTTGTGAATGTTATACACTCACAAAACTTTACCAGCGTTTAGTATTACAAATCAACAATAACATATATTCCGACAAAATCCACCTGTAACTGAAATGATATTATTTAAAATGCTGTGGAAAAAAAACTTATCAGTTTGTGTGGTCAGCACGCCCGTAAACAGATCGTTAGTCTAGGGGATAAATTATTTTTAAAAGATACAAAACTCACAAGACATCACACTCTTACTCTATTACAGAATAAAGAATCTGGCGTACAAAATCCAGATAGACGTGTCCACGTTTGTCGTACTCGTCTTCCTATTCTAAGTTCAAAAATCCGTCGGACGAGAACCCATTTGTCGTACTCGTCTTCCTATTCTAAGTTCAAAAATCCTACGGACGAGAACCCATTTGTCGTACTCGTCTTCCTATTCTAAGTTCAAAAATCCTACAGACGAGAACCCATTTGTCGTAGATTTTAGATAGGAGTATTTCCAACAAAATATGTGAATATAATCAAAGCGCTATATGACAATGCAAGATGTTGTGTTAGAACAAATAAAGGGAATACAGAATGGTTTACAGTAGAAACAGGGGTGAAACAAGGCTGTATTATGTCACCACTACTTTTTGGAATAGCTATTGATTGGGTTATGAGAAACTATACCCACAATGAACAATTGGGTATAAAATGGACAAATGGAAAATTCCTGGGGGACCTGGATTTCGCAGATGATGTAGCATTCTTAAGTTCAACACCAAGACAATCCCAAGAAGCAATAAATAATTTGTGTCATCTCTCGGTTAAAATTGGTCTCCAAATAAATGCCTCTAAAACTAAAGCTATGAACTTTTCTAACGAGACCTTTGATATCATCTTGAACGGGGAAAAAACTACAGAAAGTTGAAAGTTTCAATTATTTAGGCAGTAAAATGACTCAGGATGGTGACACAACAAGAGAAATCCATACTAGAATTGCTTTGGCAGCTAGCGCCTTCAATAGATTATCTAACATTTGGAAATTACGATCATTGAATATACATACCAAGCTTCGTCTGTTTAATTCAAATGTTATCTCAGTGTTAACATACGGCTGTGAGAGTTGGAAAATAACAAAATCATTGGAGAACAAGCTGAATACATTCGAGAACAAATGTCTTAGAAAACTCATGAACATCAGTTGGAAAGAATTCAAGACTAATCGACAAATAAGAGAAGACTCTAGGCAGAAATATGTCTCCGACTATATAAGGAAAAGACGATGGTCATATATCGGTCATGTCCTACGAATGCAAAACAACAGAATACCACTACAGGCGCTCACTTGGGTTCCTGAGGGTAAGCGGAAAAAAGGAAGACCAAAAGAAACACTCAGAAGAACAATAATAAGAGAAGGAAGAACGTTGGGCCTAAATAATGTGCAAGAGCTAAGAGGAGTGGCGTCACAACGAACAACCTGGAGAGCACTGGTTTCTGCCTTATGCGCCGTGTTTGGCGCTTAAAGAATTTATTATTATTATTATTAAGACTAGGGTTGGTCCCTTCAGAATAGGTTGGAATGAGTGATAGTCACAGTGAGAGCTGGTGAAAAAAAAAAAACCACAATAGAATTTCCCACACGTGAGATGATAGAATGTGATAAAGAAGCTGTCTTTGAGAATCGAGATAATCTTCTCTCTCTCACCTATCTTCTACGACCGTTTTTAAAGGCGTCAGACAGTCTACACACAGATATATATATTAATAAATCTCTATCTACTCACGGGCACGCACATACACGTGACGACAGTTAAACACACAGACGTGGGAATCTATCACAATGAATTTATATGTATTTGAACGAGCTGACCAACGCACTGATTTAGTTCAAGAGAGAGATTTTTATTATTATCATCAAAAAAAATCTTCTCACAACACCAAAAATACATCAAGGAAAAACATATACAAATAGTCATAAAATTTAAGAAAAATGCTACAAGGATGATAGCCCCGTTATGATCTTAGCTCTAGGTTTAGCCCACAGCCCCGTTAAGAGAACAGATGATGGCCCAAAGAGTTATAGATACGTAGGGTTTAGGCTAAGAGTTTTTCTTCTTTTCTCGTAAATGTATGCACAGAGTTGAATAATCTGATTTAGCCTAAGAAGTAAAGAAACTCTAGCAAATAGTAACAAATTCTGCAGGTTAAACAAAAAGAATTAAGACAGTAAATGGGTGACAATCTATAACTGTAAAATAACACTCTGATCTGCGTACACTCATCCATTCAGCCATGGCCATGCGGTTATACTCACAACTTTGCTCGCTGCCTCTGGGAACATACTCAATTCTATGACCTTCACACAGACCCGAAAATGCAGTCCTTGACCAAGAAATCCCCAGTTCCAAAAGACGTACTAAACTCTCAGGGAACGATTCCTTGGGTGTTCTAATTTTTCGAATGTCTGATTAAGTCACATAAAATATTGTCCAGGCACGAAAGTTAGCAGAGCACAATGTCATTAGCTTTGGTTTCTAGAATTTAAGGAATGTCAGATCGGTGTCTACTTTCAGGAAGTTACTATATTTGGTCGCCACAGTACTAGTCAAAACTCTGTCGGAATGTTTCTGATCTTTGCTTGCCACAACGGGCTGAATTGTACTGAAGAGTTATTCTGGAAGAATTAATTCTGGCGCGAAGGCCTCTTACTTCATTTAACTGTTACAGTTCAGGTAATGAAAGTGATTTGTTTCTTCCCAAATAAAGTTCACGTACTAGAACGCTGGTAAAGTTTGGTACCACCGTTTCACTATATAAAAGAAAGAACACATATCAAATAATTTTACAATATGTACCCACTATAACTTACATTATTAAACCGCAAGTGTACTGCTTGACTTATCATTTAAATTTCCCGTAAAGTAAGTTATATCTTAAAAAAAATCATCAATCCCCATGAATTTAGGAACACGTGCGTGTTCCGTCAACATCTCATGAGGTTTCTAGCATTTGTAAGTTAGCTTAGAAAAATATGATCTCGTCTGATTTCTTAGCAGTAAAATTTAACTTCATTATAGCTACATTATTGTTTAGTAAGCTAAGATATAATTTATTCTGCTATCCACTGAAACACGTCACTAGAAAATAATACAGACTATATAAATTTGGCACTCTGCGCAAAATCTAACTAGTGAAATATGAAATAAGCGACTTAACACTTTATCATTTCACAAAATACTAGATATAATATATATTACCTCACACAGAACTACAGGTAGTCGCACAACTTAAGAATTATATGCTGAATATTTAAGGAAGTCTAGAAGTTCGACAAATTGCCGAAACAAACTGAGAAACTTCGCTAACAGCTATTCTGTTTCGAACAACCTGTCTACTGCGAATATAGGAGCGAGAATGAAATTAAAGTTTCAAACTCGGGCCAATATCTTAAAATCAGACAAAGGGCCCAAACTTATTTCGCCAAGCGAAATTATCTCCCCTACTCCCAACATTTACGTCAGCTAAACGCGTGACGTAACTGCCACCAGTGACCGAGAAATGCGCGTGACAGTTGCAAATCTCAGACAACCGTCTACAACTGCGTCGTACAGATGCCGGGTTTGACACCTTAAGCTAGTGACAGGTGAACAAAATGGTAGACCAAAAGTCTGCTCTATGTCCAGCGAAACGAATTTCTCACACCTCAGGCCCAGAAATCTGGTCGGGCCGCGCTCTGACCGGGGGAAACTGCAGACGTATGTCTGGCGAGAACCGTATCTTCACAGCTATCTGCGCGACTGACATCTGATGCAATAAGGTTACTAGTCAGTATGAGAAAGAAAAACGATGATGGGAAAGAAATATATTTTTCGCAACGAATGATGCGAAAAAATACAGGAAAAACAAGTACGGAAAAGTAATAAAATGAAAGGATTAGGGTGAGAGAATAGGAAGAAGATGTAGGTAATTTAATGATATAAAGACCCACGTGACAGTTGTACATTTTATAATTCTATATAATTCATTATTAACATGTGAAATTGCTAGTGGATGTTCAAGTCATACGAGGCTGGCAACCTCAGCATATAGAATGATGATTCCATGAACCACCACTGCAAGAGCTGATGACTGCTTTATGCGGGTTTCACACAGAGAAGCAAAAACAGAGGTAGTCTCAAGTTCCACATGGAGCAGGGAGTGGATGATGATAGAAATGATGTACATACTTATTATATTAACCTTTTCAACCAGTGCAAATGCAAATGTAAACATGTTCAATGTAAATGCAATGGATTTTTTCCGCTCACTGGGATTAACATTTATGCCCAGAAAAGGTAACGTTCTGAGGCAGATAGGATGGTGGAATGGAAAAGGGGGTGGACGTGGGGGACATGATTTTGTGTCAGGAAACCCAATACTCAGGAGGTTATTTGTTTCTCTATTATTTCATGATACTGGTCGGTGGTACCAATTGGTAGTGCTTTCTGTAGAACAAATGAGTGGTATAAGTGGCCTGCAGTCAGAGCTAGACACCTACAGCAGACGGATCTTAACAGACGCTGGACCATCTTCGCAATTACTCCATGATACTACGAGGAACGTGTTGCGGCCACCAGACTTGACCAGTGACTTAAGTGAACCAGTCCATAATCTGCAAAGAGCAAGCATCGGCTGGAGCAGACATCAACGGACATTTTACAGCACCTAAGTACCAATTGGTCGACCCAGCCTCGTGAATTGAGTACCAGAGCAACTCTGGGAAGGTTAAGGCGGCCCGCGTGATTTTTAGTCATTTTGAGTGAACTGCACCCGTATGTCTCAGTCATTTTAAATACTTATAACAGAGTTATTTAAGTAATATTTAACTGAGTTAAATCAGTTGGGGGCTCATCAGAACGAGCGACATCCTAACTCATAGGTCAGGAAAGATAAAAAGTTTACACGGCCTGGATCCTATCAGCCGTAGTACCTTATTTCTTTTAAATTTCTATGAAGCTCCCTAGAATTGAAGCACCATCCTTCAATTCACATCTCTGCCAAGAGTAATCTTGAGCGAAAGGTAGACACCTTTGAAGGCCCTCAGTAGATACTCTGAATTTTGGTCACTGTTGGACCATCACTGCAGAGAAAGGGGAGTTAATCCCATGACACGCCCTACAGGTCATGTTTACCAAATCACGTGAAATGCCTGCCCTTGATTATTACTACTGGTAATATCTTCCAAGGTTGTACTAATTACATCGTTGTTTGTTACAACAAGTCATTTGTCAGCGTTATATCATTTATCTGTCTTAATTTTATCAAGATTGTTATTCTGCGACCGACGTTCCTGTTTATCCAAGGCCCGAAAATATTTTCCATTGTCCAAAACTTTTACGCTTTTCAGGTCTAGACATGTTTTAAGGATAGTCTGTGTTTTTGGGAAAGTCATACTTGCAAAATGAACCCTTCATCTTAAAATGCCATCTGTTGTCCCATTATCAGACTTGTTCCCCAGGTGTTTGTTCAATCAATCCGTCTCAATACTTAGACTATCAGACACATTTGCCGTCTGGCCGGAAGTCGTTACGTAATCTAACAGGCGATAGCTCGTTTAACACGCCCACGCCAAGTGCCCAAAATCAACAAACTTCACATCGAACAAACATAGGTCAGTGTGTCATTGTCCATCCGTTTTCGCATAAGCATCGATTAACGTAACCAGGATGAGTGTCTTTGCTAAGCGTAAGATAATTATCGGTCAATATCGACGTAGAAGTAAAGAAGTGACTAGATAAAACGAAAAAGGATGCTCACAAGAATAATTACAGAGGGGAGTGGAGAAAGAAAAAATGTACTGCAGGATAGGACGTTCATTACATCAAATATACTAATGTTTTTTTTTGTATTCGGAAACAAAAGATGGTTATATTTTCGTTCACGTGACCGCAAACCTTTCTGAAATTCATAAATTAAAGTAAATGATGCAGAAACATATCCTAATTAAATCACTTGGCCCTAACCTTTTCTGAAAGGCATTTGATGCTTCAGAAATATACCCTGACTAAATCACGTGGCCTTGAACCTTTGTGACTAGTATATAAACTACATGAGATGGTGCAGAAATATACTGTCACATCTTTTTTCTTCGAAAGCCATTTTCCCTCCAGTAAATGCAGAACTTGTCCAGCTGTGATAAGAAAGGGCCAGAATGGATAAGTGGGGTGAGAATATGTAGACTAGTGCTTCTTAACCAGGGGTGCATACATCCCCTGGGGGTGCAAGACCTACCTTCATTGGGTACGAGACATGCCAGTTATTTTAGAAGGCGAATGATCATTAACATTATATAATACACGGAACTCAGATGTATTTGTACAAAATAGAACATTGACAACGTGAATTCAATACCGAATTTTAGTCACATTTTGTAAATAACACTTTCTAAAAACATTCTTGTTTACCACTAGCCTAAAACAATGGCAACCTTGTTCATAGGACAAGTTTCCACAATGTACATTGCAATAAATAAGTGAACTCAAAGACTGTGTCAATCTCGACATGATATAATCACATTAAATACATGCCTTATATATGAGGTACTCAAAAGGCACAATAATCTACCAATCTATCTTGATAAAATACCAGTAGACATATAATACTAACATCACTTTTGGCACTACAAAAACTTCCAAGACCAGAAATAATATCGATCCTTAGAGCAACAAAATGCACACAACAGATACAACCTCTTCCGCACAAGAGCAACAACGGGACACGTCCCATCCCTTCTACAACAACTGTCAACTCTCCTTTACACAAACTTCCTAACCTGTACGTATACGACGACGTTTACAGACATTATTCAATGAAGTACATTAATATTATCCTATGAAATATTCAGTTGAGTTTCAGATGCGATTTTCAGTAAAAATTTTAAACAATGACCTTGTTCAATGATTTGAGTAACCAAGTACGATTCACAAGCCACAATTGATAATCAGATTATAAGATCTGTGTGAAATTACGACCGACGTGTCAGTGCCACTGGGTTTAGCAAAGATTAGAAGGCCCCTCATGAATTTGTCAAGTGCCTACATCTAAGTTGACACAGTGCTCCAGCGGTCGCCCGTATTACACCCACAGCCGGCAAGCTGTGATAATAAGGCATGTAGATGCCTTAACCACTAGGCTACTGTCACATTAGACTAACTAATCTATCGAATGATGTTTTATCACAAGCCTACCTGATGATGATAATGTTCTCACAGTTCTGCTGTCATTTCTTTTATTTATCTCTTTAATCCCACAGTCCTGTCCTTCCTTAAATCTCTCCACCTTTATTTTATTTCAATTTAATTCTAAACCAACATCGTTTTCATCAATCATTTTTTCCTCTCAAACATTAAAAAAAGCCCAGTGATGGCAGATTTACCAGATGTTACCTGCTGCAACATCCATAAAGAATTCTTATCGGTTGCTGAGTAAGGTGTGGGCTAAATTCGTGCGAACTAAATTACCCTGCCGCCAAGGTGGGAGTAAAAACTTGTAGACAGAACAGGAGATAAATGTATCCATGCCGGCAGAAAAAACAACGATTTACATCTCCAGACATAAAAAGGTGGTAGATTAAATCTTATAGACAAAAGGCAATGCCAAAATATGTAACCCTGCAGGCAGGAATATGAAGATTTATTCTTTTTGATAAAATAAAACGAGAAATATTTGCTCTTGTGGACAGACTGACACAGGAATGTTTGGTCATGTAGACAGAATGGAACGATAAAGATTAATTCTTGTACCAGACTGGAGCGAATAAGATTTATCCGTTACCCACAGAGTTGGAGGGCTCGAGTCTTAAGAATCTGGTGTGGATCTACTGTCCTGGTCATGTAGGGGTACGCGGCAATGAGTGAACTGACAGACTAGCTTCGAGAGCACCCATAGCGGGGACACTGAATATTGATAAGGGAAGAGATACTAAGGACAATCGATGATCGCCTATTAGAGAACGACACTGCAAACCAGGCTAACATTGTTGGAATTTGACACCAAACGTAATAATAGCAGGGATGAATGAATAAAAGGATGCATCTGTCATGTACACAACCAGCGAAATACAGGAACAATTAGCATTCATACCCTTCGACATTTACTGAGGGAGATTGAGTACCTTTGGGTTTGCCCGGAGTGCTGTGGTGTCGATACTGATAAACAACCACATAATGGAACGAAACAAATTATTGTTGTTGGACAAGGAAAGCAGCCAATCTATGTTTTAATAAATGAAAAGAGATTTATAGAAAAATAGATAGAATAAGGTTGATTTTATTGACAGAAAAGCACAAACAAGATTTTATTCTTGTTGACGAATCAATCAAAAACTATTTTTTTCATACATTTTTAATTTTCATTACTATCCTGTTATCAGATTGGGCGAAAGGAAGCTCTCACAGCAAGCAGAAGAGAAAATAACACGCCGAATAAATCACTAGAAAAAAACAAAACAGCTGAAGGTTATCACCTCACCGATTTCCTTTCTCTCCTCAACTCACGTCAAGCCAGATGACGCGTAGGCGATGCTGTCCATCCACAGACCTCGATTGTTAATGCTGTCCACCAGTGTCGTTGTTGATCTGTTCCCATGTCAAGCTATCAGTTCTCTTTTTTGTCTTTCCATATTTCTCGTTTCCTCAATTTTTTCAGCTATTCCATTGTTCTCTAGTTTTTTTTTTTTTTTTTTTTTTTTTTTTTTTAAATAAAATTTTGCCTCGTTTTTTGGCGAGGCGCGTCCTGTTCAACCTAGTTGGTTATATTAGAGCGCATCTCCAAATATAAAAGATTTATAACACATAAGGAAGAGAAACCCGAGGCCTGTAAACAGTAAATAAATATTAGACAAACATAAAGGTATGTTTTCAGGCACTCGTAAGAAATAAAGAAGTAGAACACTAGACAACAGAAAAACAACAGACGTGAGTGGCTTACCCAGGACTCGAACCTCGGACCTTCCGTGCGACAACACCGCCTAGCTATGCAAGCGAATCACACTGTAAACTTCCGGTGTTGTGTCTTGCGGTTCGCACTAATGACCAGTCATCGAAGCATCATTTTTTTGGTGATGCTTAGATGGCCGGGAGGATAGTGTGATTCGCTTGCATAGCTAGGCGGTGTTGTCGCACGGAAGGTCAGGGGTTCGAGTCCTGGGTAAGCCAGTCACGTCTGTTGTTTTTCTGTCGTCTAGTGTTCTACTTTATTTCTTACGAGTGCCTGAAAACATACCTTTGTTTTTTTTGTTCGTCGTGCGTGATTCACATCCATTCAATAATGTTGGCTAGATGTAACACTTTAGAACCCTTTTCTTGGGTTCAACGACAATAATGTTCCTGAACTATGTGGTGTTGATTTTGTAGGATATCATCATCATCATTAGCATCATCCTCATCATTATCATCATCATTATCACCATCCTCATCATATCGTCATCCTCATCATCATCATCATTATCATCATCATTATCACCATCCTCATCCTTATCGTCATCCTCATCATCATCATCATTATCACCATCATTATCACCATCCTCATCATCATCATTATCGTCATCCTCATCATCATCATCATTATCAGCATTATCTTCACCATCGTCATCATCATTATTATCATTATCATCCTCATCATCATCATCACTGTCATCATCCTCATCATCATTGTCATCATCATTCTCTTCTCCATGTGTTCCTTGTCTCCCTCCACCTCTCTTACCCTGGGTATACCAGAACAAGGACTGCTTGGTAATGCTATCAACAGGTTTCACCAATGTGTGTCCTTGTGACGAAATGGACGACCTCATCACGATCTCTGGTTCTATCCGGAGTATCGGTACATTTGTGGTACTGATTTGTATTATGTGCTTTCAAATAGCGCACTGTTCTTTCTTTCTTTATTTCTTTCGTCGTTATTTTTCTACTACGTAGCAGATATTTGATTTTATCAAATCATTCGACACTCCTCTCTGTAATGTCACTTGTTTGTTACCCGGTCATCTTGGCTTGCGGTGAGCAACTGAGATAAGATAGTCGCCGGCGTGTTTAGATTGAACCGCTGATAAGACGACTCGTTTGTTAACAAGCTGGGCAAACACGGAGTTTTTTCGTACTCATACGACAGATAACGAGATTACTGTCTGTGTGACACATGTGGGCAGACAAGTGTGACATAAGCGCTTCCGGGCCGACTTGATATGACAACATTACTTTCTAATAAAGTAATAAGTATTACAGCTTACCCATGTTGTCATGTGTGTCTACCGATTTGCCTGTGAGAGTGTATGAAAGGCATCAGATGTCCATATATGGTAATACGTGACCTTTGCAGGCACGCACCTTATTTCACGATGGACTATTTTGAAAATATCACACCCTCCCGGCATGATTTGAAGTGATTGTATCTTTCTGATTTGTTTCATAACAACATTGAGGGGGAATATAACCTGGCGTTTGTTCAAACCCACTTCACTGTGCAAAAACTGCTGTGAGACACACTCGCCAGAAGAACCCAGACCTGCAAAATTAGAATTCAAGAATTCCTTGTATTGGACTGGTCCTTTTATTAGAGTATTCCAAAAGGACTTACAAAAAACAGACCAGGAAATCTCTAGCATTGTAACAAGGAAAACCAGTACCAAGGAAAACTGAAACACGCGGAGTCAGAGAGGGAATCTGTTGTCAAATTAAAGATACCCCAGACGCGGATAACAGACCGACCAGTCTCTTTTTTTCATCTGAGCAACAAGTCTGTAGCCAAGATTGGCGTAAGTGTGCGCTTTTTTTCATTCTATAGGTGTTTCATTTACTAACATGTGAACTAATATGTATACATTACCATGTGAATATTTATATGTGTGAAAATCGCTTGCGGATGTCAAAATCATTTGAGGCTGGCAAACTCAGCGTATAGAATGATGATTCATGAACCCCCACTGCACGGGCTGGTAATGCTTTATTGGTAGTTTCGTAAAGAGACCTAAAAGTATAAAGTAGTTTCAGGTTCCCTATGGAGCAGGGAGGGAAAGATGAAAGAAATGATGTACATTCTAAGTATAATATTTACATTTTCAAAGCAGTGTAAATATCCCTATAAACATAGTCACTTTAAAATTAATGTAAGTTTTCAAGTTTAAACCCATGTAAATGTTTATGTTAAAATATTCATTTTAAAGTAATGGAAGTTTCAAACCTTTCAATTAGTGTAAAACATAAATGAAAACATATTCAATTTATATTGTGAACACTTTTCAATCAGTGGAGATGTATATGTAAACAGTCTCTATCTGTATTATTACCCTTTTCATTTAAATGTCTTGTAAAGCTAAAGCTATTCTATTTAAATGTAAAGGAAGTTTTATCCCGATGGATTAAATTTAATTCTCATCGAGGGTAAAGTCTGAGTAATTGGGATGGTGGTATGGGAAGATAAGAAACCATAACTATGGGGTGGAAAACGTCATACTCAGAAGAGCGTTTCGTTCTACCTTGTATTATTTTACCATAGTTATTGGTGGCACCAGCAGAAAGTACTATCTCTGGAACAAGAAGGGAACCGTGACCTAAGCTTTAAGACTAAGGACCCACGTGGTGGACTCTCCTTGACGTTTCTGGGAAACGAGCTACCCCGACAACCTTGATCAGAGACGAGCGCGAGCAGAGCAAAAAGAACCAACCCATAAGAATGAGCAGAACCGTCATTGGCAGTTAAATTCAAATATATGCTGCCACTTGAACTTCTTGAAATATCTCACATTCCTTAAAGACTGTGATGATAACTTTTCTTGATCCATAACTATTCAAATTATTTCCAACTGTTAAAACCTAAAGCGATTATTAAATTTTGTTATTTGTAATGTTACAGATTTAAGTTCGACTTAATCTTTTTAAAGTTACTGCATGTTTGTCTCAGTCAAATTACTACACACACTCTAAACAGAGCTATACTAGAATAATAGAATTCCACAGAGTAAATCAGGGGTGGGGGCTTAAACGAGCTGAAAGTAATAAAAGCTTAAATTCTTCACAAAAGCGTCGGCAGAATTACAGAGTTAACATACTCAACCAAAGCAGTATTGTTCTCGCTTATTCTGAATATCTTGTGAAGACTCCCTTTGTAATAGAAGTGTCATCAACCTTCTACCTACATCTCTGCCAAGAGTAATCTTGTGCAAAGGTAGATACCTTTGAAGCCCATATTAGATACTCTTGAGTTTTGGCCACTGTTGGACCACTACTGCAAAGCAGGGGAGGCAATACCGTCACAGCCCTGTCCATCACCCGCGTCTTCTCATCTCTTGTTCCACTGACGCTTGTCTGGTTCTTGTCACAAGTTGCATATCTTTGTGCTCGTAATCTCAGTCATGCGTTTGTTCGTCTGATGTAATTGTGCCAAAATATTTAAAGTTGTGTATGCTTGTTAACTTACTCATAGCACATAGGTTCCTTTCATTGTAACTGTTTTCTTGCTGTTAGGGCTGCACTTTCTCATAGTACTATGTCTAACATTGTCTGTATGTCAGTTCCGTTTTCTGTTATTAACAAAGTGTCATCAACACGGCACAACTTATTTATACTGTAAACTCCAACTTTTATTTCCAGTTCATCTTTAATTGACATTATGATGTTGTCGCTGTACGGAGAGAATAGATCAGATGAAAGAACACATCCCTGCCTCACTCCTTATTTGTTTGGTTGGAAACTGCCACTTTATTTTGTATTCTTCCAGCCGCCTCTTACACTCTGTGTATGCTTTTTTTCACAATTGTTCTTAGATCTTTCACATTACCATCGATGGCTTCTAGCATTCAGACGTCTTCGTTATGTTTCATGTTGTTAAATACCTTGGTATAATCTATGAATCTCGTGTTGTTTACTTCCACGTTTCTCTCCATTTGTGTTCTTATTATGTACAATGATTTCTGTGTCCCCATTTGGTCAACAACTCCACACTGTTCTTTTGCTATATCCACGTTTACCTCTGGTCTTATTCTCTTCATTATAATTCTTAATTATATTTTGGTCACATGACTTATAAAGCTAATGATCTGGTCATTTTTACATTAATTAGCGTTTGGCTTCTTTGATAAGGTTATAAAAGTGGAACTCCATCTCATTAAATAATATAACTCATCATATCGCGGTAGCGTAGTGGTTAGTGCACTAGCTTCCTAGCTCGGTAGTCCATGGTTCGATCCCCAGTTGAGGTGGGATTTTTTAAGACCGCAAATGGCTTCGGGGTCGACCCAGCCTCATGAATTGGGTACCAGAACAACTCTGGGAAGGTTAAGGCGGCCGGCTTGCTGCTGACCACATCACCCCTAGTGTGCCGATGGTCAAGAAAATACGTGCCTAACACCGTATTCCCAATATGCCTCAATAGGCGTGTAACGGAATCCTTCATCATAACTTACCGAATTTAGATTAACTTTCACAGAATCATCTATGTATGCCTACTGATCAACAGTCTATTTTACCGGTTAAATCGAAGATGGAAACCACAATATGCCGACTTTCAGTTTCTTCGTCACAAGTACAAGACATGTGACATGAATTAACTTGTCAACAGCATCTTTGCGGTCTGAGAGCTAGATTTGAGCCGTATTGCTATCACGTCTCTGCAGTCAGCTCTATGACCATTATGATTCGTTCTTTCACGCTGAAATAACATGCCCTCACTATATGCCTGCGTCTCCCTTACATTTCTGGTTTGTCCGTCAACTCTCAACTGAAGGACATTTAAATCTCATGTACCGGTACTGTTCTACTATTTTCTTCTGGACTAATAAATGTGTTAGATAAGGCTTAGAAACTATTTTTATGACATATTAACGCGTACTTCCTTTAAACGTTAAATAAAACATTTTCACACGGACTTTCAGAGGTATGTAGACAAACTGACATGAGTGGAGGCATGGTATAGACAGGCCTACAGACAGATATGTGAACAAACAACGAGAAATACCGGGAGAAAAAAATCTGGATATGCAGACAGACATAAGACAGGTATGCGGAAGAACAAATGACAGACGACATGCAATGATAATAACAGTCATGCAGATGGAGAGACCTACATACAAGCATTCTGACACATAAATACAATCAGTCATTCAGTAGAGACATGACTTCAGATAGCTATAAAGACAGACTGGCGTGTGAATAGTAATACTTCCAAATATGTATACAGACTGGCACAATAAGGACGGACTGACTCATACATGAACAGACAAACAGCCATGTAGAGAGGCACATACAAAAGCGTTACTTTCGATTCACACAAATAAAAATGTGGAAAAATGCTCCAACCCATTATTTCATCTCACGAACAGAACAGTTACATGCCAGCTTTAACATCCTCTTGTAAAGGCCAACCTTGACGTCTAGTTGCTGGTTAAGTTCTACGAAACATGACACGATCTGTGGACCCCCGTAACCCCGCCACAAGTCACCGCAGCGGATCTCCCCCGGGACAAGCGAATTAGTGCTGCTAATATAGGGACATAACCCGTGAACTTTGAAATAAGCCCCACTTGAAATAAGTGGACAATAATATAGCAGTGGTTATGTATTCTGTATGATGCGTAAATTACAAAGTTATGAATAGTTTATGGTTGTTTTTTAATGTGGGAATCTGATACAGTCTATGATAGCTTAATGTTGTTTGTTTAATATGGAAATCTGATACAGTCTGTGATAGCTTAATGTTGTTTGTTTAATATGGAAATCTGATACAGTCTGTGATAGTTTAATGTTGTTTGTTTAGTATGGAAATCTGATACAGTCTGTTATAGTTTAATGTTTGTTTAATATGGAAATCTGATACAGTCTGTGATAGTTTAATGTTTGTTTAATATGGAAATCTGATACAGTCTGTGATAGTTTAATGTTGTTTGTTTAATATGGAAAACTGATACCGTCTGTGATAGTTTAATGTTGTTTGTTTAATATGGAAATCTGATACAGTCTGTGATAATTTAATGTTGTTTGTTTAATATCGAAAGCTGATAGAGTATTTGATTTGCTCAATATAATATTCTTGTAAATTCTGAGAGATGGAGTCTGGGGCAGATCTGACGTGGGAACACGTGGCGTGTTACACTTCCTACGCAGATATGATGACATTAAGTCGCACACTTTGTGTATGTGTGTGTGTGTTTGTGCGTGTCAGAATGGCTTGT
The DNA here is from genome assembly GCA_024509875.1 of Oreohelix idahoensis. Lineage (NCBI taxonomy): Eukaryota > Metazoa > Mollusca > Gastropoda > Stylommatophora > Oreohelicidae > Oreohelix > Oreohelix idahoensis. The sequence goes on along the minus strand of JAMPIV010000333.1, from coordinate 341,435 downwards.
CGAGTTTCCCGCGAGGTTACAAGCAAACCTAAGTTGAAGCAGCAAGTGTAACAAGCCGATAACGACAGCGCTGAAATTTTGTGTTGATATTAAGTCTGTTGTACTTTTTAATTTTAAAAATTAAATTCTGGTTACTATTTGACGAAGTCAGTGTGTTTTGATTGTGTGTTAAGGATTCTGAAATGGTCAGACTAGGTTTGTTTTCAAAACATGGTTTGGATTACATCAAAGTCAAGTTTTATAATCGATTAAAGAAATGTTTATTTGGGTGTTAGGAAGTTGGATTGGATCTGAGAAGAGCCGCCGGTTTCGGGGTGCCCCTGTTCAAATTTAGTTTTGCATGTGAATGAATGCCCGTTTTTGGCCTCTCGCCGTGAGTAACACTGCCATACTAGTTAAACTTCACGCAGGATAGCAGCGCCAGAGAACTTAGTTTCCTCTTGCAATAGTAGTATCTGGGTTTATAGCAATTTGTTTACACGATGACGTTAATCACCTCCTAAGCCATGTCAAAAGTACAGTGGTCCTCTTCTTTGTCTCATCAGAGAACCATGGAGACCACAAGGGGGTACCCGTAGAGCGTTAACAAAATAAAGGTATGAAAACGTTACGTCACAAAAAATCGACATATTTATAATATATTTACATTTTAAAACGTTGAAAGACGGTTCGACACGAATTCTTGTAGAGACAGCTTACTGACTGTCAGTGAGTTTCTGGAGTCTCGACTGAAAACTCTGGATAAAATAAAAATTGTGAATTGACTTACTTACTAACTTAGTCGTTCCTCTTCTACCGTGAGGTGTGGAGGTTTGGAAGAGAGAGCGCCACACTATCCTATCGGCTGTCTCCCTCCAGACCTAAGCCCATTCTAGTCCTCGGTCCGTTAGAGATTGTCTAATGTCCTTCCAAAATGACTCTGGGTCGTCTGGAGGTCTGGATCCCTGGCTCTTAGTTTCCCATGCTTATCGTTGTAGCCGATCTTCTCCCGTTCTGCAGACATGGCCAAACCATCTTAGTTGGAACTATTCTACTTGGGTCTGCAGGGGGTTCTCCTTGGCCTACCCGCTCTTCTTTTCCCTTGTGGGTTCCAGTCAAGGGCACATCTGGCTATGCTTGATTGTTCTCTTCTGAGTGTATGTCCTATCCATCCCCACCTTCTTACCTTAATTTCCATTTGTATTGGCTGTTTCTTGCATCTTTTCCTTAGCTCTATATTGATTTATATGGTGTAAAATATGTTTGTTCTCGGCCCTGGCTTTGATCTGCGTCAACACATTGATCTTAGCCAAAAGGCTGAGAAGTTTTGTCTTATTGTGACTTTCGTTTTTTTTGGTGATATCTTTACTCTATACCTCCAATATACAAGACACTACCGGCTGTTTGTCTTATATGACCACCAGCTATGCACAATGCTGCAATATACATATGTGGAAGTGAACCTCTTTCTATAGGCTAATTACACCATCAAAGACTCTTGAAATCACCCACACACTTCTAGAGATTCCCCTCCTGTGGTGAAACTTGCTGAGAACCCAGCATTGCACACTAAGCTTGGAGGAGCCACTTGAGCCCCAGACGTGATTCTTTGGCTTTGACCTGGTTGACTGCTTGCAGTAGGTCCTCACAATGGACCCAGTGATAGGCAGGGGAGCTGAGAAGTGGCTATGTGCAGGATGTCATAATTCTTAGAGAGAGCCCAGAACCAGAGCACAGTATTTTAGCTCTGCATAGTTGGAGAGCCCCCTTGAATGGCGAGGAATGCACAGTATGCCACGCGCTTCTTACTCCTAGCTGGGAACAGATGTGACGATTCTTTAAATGTCAGCCAAGCTGGAGAAACTGGAGCTTATGACTTCAACTCAACACGTTTCGGATTGGCAGAAAAGCCGCAGGAAAAGCCTAGATCTACAGTGTAGATAATACCAAGGACTCGTCAAACTGGTATTGGCTGCAAAAGAGCGAGAAGTTCAGCAGCCCTAGTTAAACAACGACAACAACTGGCTTTTTGTAACATTTTAAAAGCTAGAAGGATATCCCCCAGAACATTAAGACAAACCACGAAAGATAGTCAAATAATATCTGTATTTTACGTTCTGTGAGATCGGTCAATGAGTGATAATAAAAACAAGGGAAGTAATTTCTAAGGGGAGACTATAAACCTTTTTAAGTACGCGTTATGGGTTGTGTATCCAGCATCTGTGTTAAATTATGGCGGGTTTCAACGGTTACAAGAAATGTGACCCCTGGCAGACATGGCGTGCGGGAAGTAGGCAGACGATCACAGCTAGCAGACAACAGGTCGGAAAGGAAACCTGGATATGTTCACGGTTTGCACTTTTTCTTTGGCTTACCATTTTCAAACAATGTCAGCATTATTATAATCAACATCATCAAGTGCCGTGCCTGATGTTGTGGACAGTCTTTTCTGTCTATAACGTCCTGTCTACTGTCTGAGTTCTGCTCGTTTACTACCACCCATGTAATGTTATCTGTCTACTAGTCTCTCTCTCTCTCTCTCTCTCTCTCTCTCTCTCTCTCTCTCTGACATCACTGTATGGGTGTGTTTGATTGTTTATTTTGTTGTTGTTTAGATTTTTTTCAATACTAAATTTTTTTGAAATAATTAATTTTGATTATGATTGGAAGCTGTAAATGTATGCGGTTATATCACCTTTTTAATGTTGCATGCCTTTAAATTAATGCTTAAAGTAACATGTGGGAATGAAAGAATATAGTATGCAAGATAAGTGAGAGTGGAAGGGCAGAATGTTAGACGGGCCTGTGCGCCCAATTCTTAACCCTTTGAACATAAAGTTCGTTCGTTTGTTGGTTCTCTCTCTCTCTCATATATCTCTCTCGCTCTCTCTCTCTCATATCTGTCTTTCTCCGTCTGAGTTGTGTTGGTTGACCAACTCCCATGCTATGGTGTCAGTCTGTTAATCTATCTATCTATCTATCTATCTATCTATCTATCTATCTATCTATCTATCTATCTATCTATCTATCTATCTATCTATCTATCTATCTATCTATCTATCTATCTATCTATCTATCTATCTATCTATCTATCTATCTATCTATCTATCTATCTACTTAATATAACTCTTACATGTAAAAGCGGCTAGATTATACAATGTCCTGACGTCAGCGCTACAAAGGAGAACGTAGCCCGAACAAACCCTAACCCACTGCTCGTCTCTAACTTGGATTCCCCATTACACACTGTAGCAGAGGTTCCCAACCTGGTAGGGGTACTGAGAAAATTTTGTTATTAACTGCATTATCATATTCAAATACTTCATATCAGTGCTAGCAGACGCTACGTTTCCCAATTATTACACCGTGACGCTACCTATCAGCAAAAACATTCACAGTTCTACTTTTGCAAAGGGGTGCACTGCGTATTCGAGGGTATCAAATTATTTCATCACGTTAATTAGGTAAGTTTTCATAATGTTATTCAGCGCAGAGTTGGCACCAGTTTTACTTACAGTAATTATTAAGGGAGCAGTATATATTTTGACATATATTAGCCGTAAGGTAAAAAAGATAAAGGATTCCGTTACACGCCCATTGAGGCATATGGTGTTAGACCCGTATTTTCTCGACCATCGGCACACTAGGGGTGATGTGGTCAGCCTCACGCAAGCCGCCTTAACCTTCCCAGAGTTGCTCTGGTACCCAATTCATGAGGCTGGGTCGACCCCCGGATCCATTTGCGGTCTAAAAAAAATCCCACCTCAACTGAGGATCGAACCATGGACCACCAAGCTAGGAAGCCAGTGCTGTATTAGCCGTACAGTATAATGAATTTGGTTGGTCAGGCCATAGTGTGCTTATGGTCAAGAAAATATGGGCCAAACACCAAATTCCCAGCATGCCTCAATGGCCGTGTGACGGGTTCCTTTTACCTTTTAGGAGCCGCAGTAACGCAGTTGTTTGTGCACTTGCTTCCTAGCTCGGTGGTCCATGGTTCGATTCTCAGCTGAGGTGGTATTTTGTTAGATCGCTGACAGCTCCGGGATCGACCCAGGAATTACCAATGACTGTGACTGTGGCACCGATAAAATGACTGCTGAACATCTGCTTCATAGATGCCCAACATGTGAGGAACAGGGAAAGCACATGTGGCCATCAACAGTACCATTCCTGGAAAAGCTCTATGGAGATAGAAATAGCCTCAAGTTGACTACCGATTTCTTTGAAGTTGACGTCTGGGAGTGTATGAAGAAGAAGAAGATATGCTGTTGTTGTGGATGCTGAATTGGCAGTTATTCTTATCTTACACTCTTTATAGTTTTTAATGCAAGGCAGAAAAATGGAGGGGGCACTGGGAATGTGCTCTGGGAGCCAAGAGGGCGGTGACCCGAAAAAATTTGGGAAACACTGGTCTAAATGTTATCTCTAACATGTCTTCTGTATTTCTCATCATGTTTTCTATGTAAAAGGGGGAAGACGTACGCCTTTTTTTTGTATACTTAGGTATTCTCCTCTTTGGTTGTCCGTCATAGTTACTGCAGATTTCTCTCAAAAATATATTCTTAATAAGTTGTAGGTCTTTTCCATCGGTGTTAATATTTTCTAAAATTCTCATGATATCACGGTGAATCGAAATCTGTACAGACGTCCAGGAAACTTATGTACAGCTGTGTTTTTAAGTCTATAGCTCTTTCATTTAGTGACCTCATTATGTTTAAGCTATTACATGTGCCTTGTCATTCTACCAGTCCGCCAGTGCTCTTCACCTATTTACGGTTTTGTTTTGCTTCAAACTCTAGTTATAGCTAGCCTGAGCACGATTCTGGTCCTATGGCTAATAGTTCAGTAATTGTGTGTGTGGGGGGAGGGGGATGTTGGGATGAAGGGTGTTTCTTCAGCTGAAAATTGCGATGGAATTTTTTTTTTTTTTTTTTTTTTTTTTTTGAGTTGATGGGAGGTTGGTAGGAAATAAAATAATTAAAACAATTTCAGTAGATCTTTAGGTTCATAGTCACTACTATAAAATATTAATCATTATGTAAAATGTTTGTAAGTTTATATATATTGTCGTAAATTAGATAGGTTTGAAAGTTATTTATGGTCCGTCTGAGTAGAGTGGATGGTGATAAATACGTGAGAAGTAAAGTTTGAGAAATAGATTTTCACAGGTGATAATTTAAGGAGAAGATCTGTCTCTGGAATGAGTAGTTTCTCTAGTCCAGCCTATCTATACGACTATAATTTAGTACCAGACAATCTTTCCCTCCCTATACATGTAAATATAAGTTTAACTACACACACACACACACAACTATGTGACAAAAAGACACACAAACGTGAAAAACTATAGTTAATTGGGTATGGGACTGACCAACACACAAAGTTAAACTTCTTTTGTTGTTTATTATCATTAAACTTTACAACATCGAATATCTAACGAAAGATCAAATAAAATCAGAATTACATACATAGGAAAATAACAGAATACATGTGCCCTCCCCTTATTGAGAAAAAAAAAAGAACCCAACAAGTTAATAACCCCGAAGGTCAAAGGTTAGCACTATGTTACAGAATAGACAGTAAAGAAGAAACTTCTTACTATATATACTACCCAGTAAAGTAAACAAGTTTAAGCAGAATCAAAGATGATACAATCTTTGTAACAAAGAAAAATATTCACTCTCTCTGTCATACTCTCTCTCTCTGTTATACAGTTGCCACTCAATCGTGCTTACCCTATTCTTGGTGATATCCCTTTGGAATTACAATGGTTCTTGAATATACAGAATGTCAGGGGTATTATCCAAGTTGGCCCCAGTCCATCCTCTATAACAAATAAGATTTTATGAGGGGGATGCCAAATCTGGTGGTGTATTCCTGGATGAACAAATGTCACCTCGAATGGTTAGTGTAGAAACCGAGATCTTGTGTTCACAGTAAACAGTAGAAAATACTTCCAGTATTTGGAAACATCTGGTTGCTAAAAACTGTTACTTATGATGATGATAAATCCTATCGGCTGGCTCTGTGGTGAGTGCCGATTTTGAAACAGCGTAACTTTCTGGATAAATCCCCTGATACGACTGTCAAAAGTCAGATAGTGTTATTATTTTTGCACCACCCCTGTGGGCTGATAAATTGGAAATAATATCTGGGTATTGATAAGTCCAGATAAATTTACTAGTTAAATGTTTCTGGTATATCTCTGGCCAATCCTCTTCACAAATGAACTTGAGGATGCACAAGCCAAGATGAAGCAACATTAACCATTCAGTAAATGGAGAAAAGGACCAAAATAGACCGCTGGCCGCTCTTGATCAGGTCACAAATCAGAAATGAAACAATCCCCACGAAATGCTATTAACACATCTTCCACAATGGTTCTAGAAAAACGTTCTTAGACTATCCAAAATTCTGAGCGACAACTGATAGCTGGTTTCGGAAGACACAGTTTATATATATTATTGTTATGTGATCTCTAGAGGATGCTAATTTTCACACTGTTGCGCATAGCAGAAGTCAGAAACCTAAGTTCCCAAAATAAAAGGTTTTCACGGTCGCTCTGTCGGTCGTTGCTAATCGGCAACAGAGACTTAAACCGCATAACGGGTTCTCGGAGATTTAGCCCGTTTCTGGAGATCAAAGAGTTAACTCCTCCTGTGTATACGAACATCAAAGGGTCCTCGGGAAAATATTTTTGCCCGAGCGACTCACTTCAAAAGGTCCGCTGTTATCCCAAGTTCGGTCTGTCCGATATCCGATGATTGACAGATCAGCTCGCATGAGAAACTCAGGTAAACAAACCTTATTCGCTCCCTGTTATGACTGGCAGGTCGCGAAGTTGATAAACAACTTCGTTTGTTTTATGTTCAAGGAAAAGAGGCGTGGATTAAAAGTGAGTAAACGCAGGCTGTAAATGCATGGTTTTGTTAGTAAATCATAGAACGCTAACGAGGTCACAAAAGACTGTCAGATACTGTAGGCTATATTTCCATTATACGTCACATATATTTAAAAAAAATAATCAAAAACTGAAAGCGATAAAGAAGTCAGAGGAAAGAACATGAGGAGATGGCAGAAGATAGCAGAGTTTGGAGTGAACTGACGGAAAGCTCCAGTGAGATTATTATGATAATGACGATGAAAGATGATAAACATTTTTGTGATGACTTTTATAATTTCCCGAATTTTGGTTTTTGTCTGACATTATCTTGTCATGGCGCTACGCTTTGCATTATGTAGTGTGGAGCTTTTTACACGTCTGCAGTTAAAACTAATGAACCTTCATTATTTGTTTTTACACACGTTTTCATTCTTTGTAAACCTCCCTGATATATTCTTTCCCTCGATTCATGATTTCTTTTAAGTCAATTATATTTGCTTAAAATTGAAAAGATAGTTGTAAAACGTGTTGATAAGAGAAGGAATGATGAAGCAGGGACATGTTTGGGTTTGTGAGAGTATCGAAGCCAGTTGCAGAAGAAAAAAAAAAAACCAAACGTACTGACGAATAAATACAGAAAATATATTCAGGTCTGAGTATTCTGAGAACTTCTCTAACTCGGTAAAATTAACCGCTGTTCACCTTCCGACTTAAGACTTTCACGGTGAGATTACATCTTGTTGGTCTAGTTCAGTGTTTCTCAACCCTGATAGTAGCAACGCCCCCTTTTGACAACTAAAATGTTAAAAAAAACCCCACCCTTTAAAACACCCCCTTGCTCTTTATCGTGTATACACAAACACACACACAAACACATATACATATATTCCACCATACTTTTAAAAAAGCAATGCAGTTAATGAGTTATCTTTTCTTATAATTTAAAGAAAAAGAGAAAGCACATTTATAAAAGCATAATAATAATAATAATAGCCCCTTCAGTCATAACTGACCATGGGAATGCGCCCCTGAGGTGACAGTTCTCAGCTGCTTATTTTTCTGATGACGTTTTCTCCTCTCTTCTGCTTGTTGTGTGAGCTTCTTTTCGCCCAATCTGAGGTGGCGCCGTAAATAGCATCGCCACTTGGCGCGATCGGCAGCTTCATCCTCCCACGTCGCTTGATTTATGTCCAGTGCCCTCATATCTCTCTTGCACACATCTTTGAACCTCAGCTGCGGTCACCCAACTGTATAAAAGCATAGTTATATTAAATATGAGTTCAAGTACGGAATTATATACACCACAGGTTCATTATTCTTCAATTACAAATTGGCAGAACAAATGATATAAAATTAGTTCTTACAACTCTATAACTATCATAATCATATCATTTTAATAGCGCCTAAATGACTGCGTATATATCTTCAAATCTGAATACTTAAGCCTCTCCTTATGTAACCACTTTAAATATGAAAAAATTGGAAATATTATTAGTTGATAATTCTTCTTTCTTCTTCTTCTTCTTTGATCCATAACCGCCAACCGTCAAAGCAGTCAGCGGCCATCACGCCTGGTGGCGTCTTGTAGGGCAACAACAAATTGATTCCACTTTGCTCGGTCGGCGGCCATCCTTCGTACAGTGCCCCAACTGTGGTTCATTCTTTGCATCTCAGCTTCCACAGTTCTCCGCCAAGTTGTTTTTGGTCGGCCTCTCTTTCGCTTTCCCTCGGGGGTCCATAGCATAGCTGTTCTTGTCATGGTATAAGGGTCCCTTCTGAGGACGTGGCCAACCCAACTCCAGCGTCTGCCAGCTATGATGGTGTGCATATCCTCCTGGTTACTCCGAATAAGTAGTTCTTGATTGCTGATGGTGTTTGGCCAAAAGATTCGGAGAATTTTCCTTAGGCAGATTGTGTGGAAGGAGGACAGTTTCGACATTTCCTTCTCTGTTACTCTCCAACATTCCGCACCATAGAGAAGCACAGAAAGTACACAGCTCTCATACAGTCTTAATTTGGTGTTTGTGCTGTACTGGGAAGACTTCCAAATGTTGTTGAGAACAGCAAAGGCTGTTCTCGCTTTATTTATTCTGATGTTAATGTAATTGCTTGTTCCGCCGTCAGGTGTTACTATGCTTCCTAGGTAAGTAAATGTGTCTGTCTGTTCTAACTTCTGGTTCCTTACTGTTATTGGCTCAAGATTGCCCACATTTAGTGTCATGACCTCTGTCTTCTTCAAATTGATGTTCAGGCCAACCTGCTGGCCATACTTATTCAGTCTATCGGTTTTGTCTTGAATGTGTTGGTGTGAATGCGCGAGTAGTGCAATGTCATCTGCATTAGTTGATAATAATGATATAATTATATAAAAATTCACTTACTAATGAAACTTAATGAGATCCTTGCGCTTGGTGTGACTCAGCCAGTTTTGTAATATTTGATTCCAAGTTTGTTAAAAGAAGTCTCAAATCTCCTGTTACACAACTGCAGTCGGTTTCGTTGCTTTTGTAGTAGCAACACTGCTGCACTAAACCCCGTCTCCACCAAATACGACGTTGGGAATGCTGTAATTAGCAATTTAGTTTCACGCCAAAGAACGGGATACGCAAGCCTCTGCTGGATCCAAAATTGTTCGTAATGTGTGTGACTGAATCGTGCTTTTGCCTCGAAGTCATTTTTTAGCTCAATTAATTCTTCTTGTAAATGTTGACTAACTTGTTCCACGTCTGATTCAAACGGATTAATCACCCAATCGGGTATTATTAGTTCTTGCAAGTCCTTAAATCTTATGCTCATATCATTTTTAATAGCGTCCAAATGACTGCAATAAACCTATAGATCGGAATCTTTAAGCCTGTCTCCACCTAACTATAGTAAACATGGAAAATAAGAAAGTTCTCGGCGACTAAGATTATTTTTATATAATGTCAATTTGTTGATGAATCCCATGATAATTCCTTTCACTTTAATCAGACTGATCTCATTTCCTTGTAGCTTAAGAAGAACCTCATTTAACTTTTCAAATATATCTGAAATATAGGCCACATCGTTTCGCAATACTTTTCTTTCGATGCTAAATTCTTCTTTGATTGAATCCAAAAACTCTACAACAGTCTCAAATAATGCCCATAATCTTTTTAAACAGTTGCCTTTGGACAGCCATCGTACTTCCGTGTGTAGGAGAAGACGTTCAAACTCTTCACCATTATCACAACAAAGTTTACGAAATAATCTATCGTTCATCGAATGCGCCTTAATTTTGTTAATAACACTGATAACAGTTCAATGATTTGTGGAGTCTGTCACTAAGATGGTTGGCTACTAAATGTTGTCGATGAATAACACAATGAATTGTTAAAACACCTGGTGCCACATTTTTTAAGTAGGCCTGAAACCCATGATGATAACCAACCATAGCTGGTGCTCCGTCTGTCGCACATGCGATGACATTGGAAAAAGGAATTTTTTTTCCAACAAAAATGTGTTACCAGAAGAAAATATGTGTCGAGAGTGGAGAGAGAATGTTAACTTGGGTGTGTCGAGAGGCTAATGAATGTTTCGAGTGTTGAAGGGACATAAATCTCCGCCTACTGTCTCCTGACAATGGTAACATCTCAGGTACTAATATTTTGCGTTTGGAATCATTGAAACACTCTATGGGACGCAAGGCAAATAAAAACTATTGTGTTACAAGCTATGCGAAGGGGAATATCTTTTGTAATTATTTAATATTGATTCTTGTAAAAATGTACACAACGCCCCCTGAATGGAAGCAGCGACCCCCAATCGTTGCGACCCATCAGAACGCCCCCAGACATCTTGAAAACGCCCCCCCCCTGGGGGCGGTACCGCCCCCGTTGAGAAACACTGGTCTAGTTTGTAACAGATGATCCCCTGTAAAACTAACTCCTCGCCCCAGGCCGGGGGTCTACATAGATTAATTTTAAATAAAATGGTGTGGGCAGGCTGTCTCTACAATTATCCTGATAAACAACAACACAGCCCAGGCCTGCCAGAAGAACGTTTGCCCTTAAGTTGGGGAGTGACTGAATGACGGAGGAACAACAAATAGAGCAACCTGGAAAAAAATTTGTTACATAACATCTACTGTAAGATCATCAAGAATGTTTTGGTGCAGGACTCAAGGAAAGGGCCATCTGCAGTTATAACCCCTTGTTCCCTCGGGAGAGTGGAATAAGAATCAAATGAAATGTAAAAAAAAATAACGAATGAATGCTCCCTCAAAAATGGTGTATCAGTCACGCACTGTCGGTAGTACATCTTAAACAAAGAACCATAAAGAACCAACACCACACTTCAAACAAAGAACCAACACCACACTTCAAACAAAGGACCAACACCACACATCAAACAAAGGACCAACACCACACTTCAAACAAAGGACCAACACCACACTTCAAACAAAGAACCAACAACACACTTAACACAGAACCAACACCACACTTCAAACAAAGAACCAACACAACACTTCAAACAAAGAACTAACACCACACTTCAACCAAAGAACCAACAACACACTTCAAACAAAGAACCAACACCACACTTCAAACAAAGAACCAACACAACACTTCAAACAAAGAACTAACACCACACTTCAACCAAAGAACCAACAACACACTTCAAACAAAGAACCAACACCACACTTCAAACAAAGAACGAACATCACACTTCAATCAAAGAAACAACACCACACTTCAACCAAAGAACCAACAATACACTTCAAACAAAGAAACAACACCACACTTCACACAAAGAACCAACACCACACTTCAACGAAAGAACCAACATCACACTTCAAACAAAGAACCAACACCACACTTTAAACAAAGAACCATCATCACACTTTACACAGAGAAGTCTCACAATTAACACCACACTTTAAACAGAGAAGTGTCACAACCAACACCACACTTTAAACAGAGGTGTCACAATCAACACCACACTTTAAACAGAGAAGTGTCACAATCAACACCGCACTTTAAACAGAGAAGTGTCGCAATCAACACCACACTTTAAACAGATAAGTGCCACAATCAGCACTACACTTTAAACAGAGAAGTGTCATAATCAACACCACGCTTTAAACAGAGAAGTGTCACAACCAACACCACACTTTAACCAGAGAAGTGTCACAATCAACACCACACTTTAAACAGAGATGCGTCACAACCAGCACCACACTTTCAACAGAGAAGTGTCACAACCAACGCCACATTTTAAACAGACAAGCGTCACAATCAACACCACACTATAAACAGAGAAGTGTCAAATCAACACCACACTTTCAACAGAGATACGTCACAACCAACACCACACTTTACACAGAAAAGTGTCACAATGAACACCACATTTTAAGCAGACTAGTGTCACAACCAACACCACACTTTAAACAGAGAAGTGTCACAATCAGCACCATACTTCAAACAGATGAGTATCACACCCAACACCACACTTTACACAGAGAAGTGTCACAATGAACACCACACCTTTAATTAAACGGGCAAGTAATACATTCTGCACCACACCTTGAAGAGACAAGTGTCACAAGTACCACACATGGAAGAGACAAGCGTCACTAGACCGTACCTTGCACGACTATCTTGAAACACTACAGATTATTATCTCTACTCTGAAAGAGAAAAGACCTCAAGGACAACACAATAGCCCTCAGTTTGATCACAAGCGGACAGATCTCGCGCCATAAACTTGACTTAGATTACAGAATAAATCTCAACATCATCATCAAAATCCATAATTCTCGCCGTTTTTACGTCGGTCCTATCTAAGGAATGCAACTGTGGTTGAAAGTTAGACGTTAATTGTATTGTTTCCCTTATATGTACTCTCCCGGAAATATTAACACTCAACGAAGAAAAGTCGGTGTAGAACCCAGTTTCATTCCGGAAACGGATTTAACTCATCATTTTGTTAAAAATAACCTTAAAATGTAAATTTTTGATTGTTTCTTCAAGACAAAATTTTAATTTAAAGTATTCTCTATGTCGCCCTCACCCGAGGAACAAATCATGAAAACTTGAAAGTTTTTGTTAAAAACACTTTTTATCAGGGAACATTCTTTGAAACAAATCCGCGCACTTTCACAAAAAATTTTGTCATCAAAGAACTTTTAAATCGAATCAAAAGATATTTTTAAAATATATTACAGTTTTTGATTTACTTCCGTCATTATTGACAGGTCATTGCTAGTAATAACATATTCCTTTAGTCTGTCTATCCTCATATCTGGCACTGCACCTCCATTTTACAGTACTACAATACAATAAGTTCTAACTTCGTGTCTATGTTTGCGCGGACAACGACAAATATATTTGACAACGTTATACTGCCTTATGTTTTCAGTCAGCAGACACTATACTCAGATAGCATTTCAGAGCTATTAATTCTAATCTTGAAGTGAACCAATTTAATAATGATGGAATATTACTCGGAAAATAAAAAAGGAAAATCACACTTCATGCACTATATCGGCTAATGACCATGTACCTGACTCGTATTTCCAGAGCCCGACCCTCAACAATTGCTCACAGTGAAGCACGTGGATGGTAACATTTCATTCAACACCAAAGCTCACCACACAAACAAGTTTGCCATAACGTCACCACATACCGACAACCCACAGCTGGTTGTCAGACGGGGTCAGCCCTTTGCAGTTACTGTTGAATTCTCAAGACCTTATGACCCGCGCACAGATGACCTCAAACTTGTTTTCGAAGCTGGTAAGTTTGACGTGTTTGTGTGTATGTGTATTATCTGTGTGTTTTCAAGTTTTATTCCGTAATTTTATAAAACATTTTTCCCCTGCTTCATTTCTTCTGCTCATCGACACTAGGTCACGCCCCAAAATATGTATGGCGTTAGAGGGGGTCAGTTTACACTCTGTGAATGTAATGACTTTTTGTTAAGCGACAGCACGAACCCACCGTGTTAGTTCTTTCGGAGACCTGCAGATGTTCTAAATAAAAGTCGTATCTTATTAACTTGGGAGAAATCGTAAGTCTTACACTCTTTACTAGAATAATGGGAGGTCTGATTTAGTCTCACGAAACGCAAAACTCTAACAGATGGCAATGTAATTTGCAAGCGAAATTCTTTGTAGGAAAAACTGTTTCTATGGGGAGACAAAACTTTCATTCCTCACTACTGCTTTTCCAAGTCTGGGGTAAATTCATCGAATAGGCAAAAGATACAGAGAGCATTTATTAAATCTCTGGGCCAGCACTTAGATATAATTCCTTGCTGAGTGGTTCGAACCAGGAAAGACAAGATCTCCATTAATCCTGTGGTTAAAGGGAAGAGCTGTGAAATCCTGAACCTGATCTTGTTTTCCTGAACCAGCGGGCAACCTCAACTGACTTTTGCACGTGGAGCATAGTCCCAGTGACCTGTTCTAACATCACCAAGATACTACCCTATACCATGTGCAGATTCGACGCTGAACATTTCAGCTAAGTTGATAACTGCACTGCAACCAGGGCCGTAAGATACGGGGGGTTTGGGGGTTCAAACCCCCCCCCCCCACACACACACACACACACATCCCCCCTTCCCCCGCCAGGGGAGAAATCATACTGTACCGGTACCAAAATAGTACATAAAATTTTTGTTTAAATTAACCCCCCCTTAATAAAGTCCTATCTACGGCCCTGGCTGGAACTCACCACTCCACTACACATAATTATGATGAAACAGAAGTGACACAAAAACTCTGTTAAGTTAAAAACTGACACTAGCATTTGTGAAAGATACTTACACACATTACTTGTTTATTAACTTCATTCATTCAGTACACTTCCATTCATTAATAAATAACGTTTCTTTGTAATTTTCACTGCACCTTCCGTGTTCAGTGTATAGTACATGTCGTAGATTTGTGATAGGGGGATTAAGACTTGGGTTGGTCCCTTCTGAATAGAATAGAACAGGTGATAGCTCAGTGAGAGGTAACGTAAAGAAAATAGATTTTCACGAGTGAGATGGTGGGAACTAGTAGAATCTGTCCCTGAAATCGAGAAGCCTCTCTCTTTCAGCCTATCTCTACAACAGAACTTAATTTTTCAGTCAGTCTAATAGAATATATATATATATATATATATATATATATATATATATATATATATATATATATATATATATATATAGCACCACTCACATACGCACACACGTAAGTGACGACAGTTAGACGCACAGACGTGAAAACTATAACAATGGAATATAGATATTTTGGGACGAGCTGACCGACACACTTGGATAAGTTTATGTAAAATTTTATTTATCATAAGAATTCACCACAAGCATAAACTTAGAATATAAATCACATATAAATATACATACACATAAGTTAATGAATTACTAAAAGTATAGACTCATAGGTGTAATCCTTTCCCCCTCTGTTGAGCCCACGATCCCGTTAGAAGAAAGTTATAGCCCCCAAAGAGTCACAGGTTTAGACGCTACGGTCTAGGATTTCCCTCTATCGTTAAGAACAGAGTTGATACATTAATCTATTCTAAGAGGAAACAGCTTTTAGAAATATGTGTATAACAAAAATACAAAGTGGGTGTCAGAATTATACAATAGAAGAATCACTCGTGCCTGCTTTCGTTCTACTCATTCAACAGTGGCCACTGGCTTTCGTTCTTACCTACAAACTGGACTTTTCACCTTCTGGCGCAATCATAGGACACACACTCACAGCACATCCAGTGTTCTGTTAGCAAAGACAACCCCAGCTCTACAGTGACCGGTTAATTCCCAGACTCCGGAGAACGTTATCTTCACGGTCTATATTTTAGGAGTACTGTTTATGTCGCTAGAAATCAGTTCAGGTAAGAGATGCCACAGGACTCACAGTGTCAGAATTCTTGAGATTTCCAGTACTTTGTAAATGTCAGGTTGGTAACTTCTCTCAGTATAAACTTCTTGGATCCACCACAAATGATCAAACCGTCGGAAATGTTAATGTTTGTAAATTGCCATATAGGCTGAATGTAAATGAGATTTAGGAAAGAAATATGATCTGCCTCGATAGGCCCAGTTACAGCATTTAGTATTAATGTCTTTTAGGTCGGTACTCTGTCTCCTTCTGGTTGCACACACAATGCCAGACAGGTTTACCTTGGAAACCCAACGATTAAATACAAATGTTCTTTACTAAGTTTATTCTCATTCGCTCATGGAAAAACCGCTGGTAGGTTTAGGGTTTGACCCAGATACTGTATAAAGAAGAAGAACATACAGAATACTTAAATCATAATATTATACACACCTCCTATCCTACCCTCGCGTAAAATATAATATTCACTTCGGTTATTTAACGCTAAATTATAAACTGCAAGCTTAGAGCTTGTCTTATCGTTTAAAACTCCCTTGAAATAAATTCTAGTCATTTAAAAAAATCACTCATCATGAATTAGAAATACATATAAATATATTTCGTCAATACTCACAATGCTCAGTGCATCTGCCCGTTAGCTAAAATATTCTCTGACTGGTTACTAGCCATTTAATTAAATTTTATTTATAGCTGGATGCGTTTTAGCTAGAAATTTTAATTATTCTGCTATCCACTGTAACACAGTAACTTAGAGAATTAGAATGAATGGCCTAACTGGCAAAACACTCTGCACAAAATCTAGTGAAGATATAATTCGAACTGACAATTAATCACTCGACAATACTAGTCACTATATATATATATATTACCTTCACACAAACTTCTAAGATTTTCTCCACGAGAAACTAAGACTCTACTATTACAGTGATTTTAGAACTCGCGCTAGCTGTCTTTCTAAAGCTGTGGCAGTACTGAATGAATTTGAGTTAGATTTCTCGGGTATATATCTCTCTGAAATCAAAAGGAATATTACGTCTATAACCCGAAACAGACTCAATTGCCAGATGTTGGCACCTTTGGAAAATCTACCTAAATTCTATCTCATTCTGCGAATCAAACAACTTTTATCGCACCAATGCCGACCAGGTCTCTATTAAGATCTAGATGAAATAGAATCTACATATATTATCGCCTCACTCTCGCCATCTGCAGAAGTGGTCGTAAAAGAATTATAGCGAGAGTCTTTGATCTCAAATCTTTCACCGTGCATAATTAACTCACAGGCGAACAGATTTCCAAGGGGGGGTAATAAAATTTTTCTCACCTCTGGTTCTACACATAATCTCTTACCACGATTACTCGATCTCTGGCGTTCAAAATTAAATGAAACCGACTCACATATGCTAATCAGGTCTGCTGGCGAACTCATCATCAAAGAAAGATAGCGAACAGCAATTAAATGCTTGCTAAATTAGAAAAATAGACAAAGGTCTGAATATGGGAGGAAAAAGTACCAATCGAACGTATGCGAAAGAAAGGTAATACCAATCGAGCGTATGCGAAAAAAAGGTAAAAGAGCGAAACAAAGGTAAAAGACAAGTGTAGAATAAAGGAAAGATATAGAAATTTATTAATCATAAATCTCTGCCACAGTACACTGTTTGTTGTTATTGGGTGAGGTATTTGTCTGATTGTTTGTTTTGTATTATTTTATGGGAGCTTACTTAATTAAATTATTTTCAACTCGTATCAGAAGAATCAAGGTGGCCAGCAGACCTAGTCCCCTCTTGAAATTATCACTGCTTCATTCTTATGCAGGAGGAATTTAAGTTGCTGTATTTTCTTCCGTATCTTTCTTTTGTAACTCTCTATTAGGGAAACCTTCGCCCAATATTACGAGCCATATTCAGTGAGTCATTCATGGAAAGATTTGATACGTTCTTTAGTACATTCTATTTCTACTGTCATTCTATTCCTTTAAACGGCCAGCCACAGTATCCATACATCCTTCGCCAGATTGTCGAAATCATCATCATCACCAGTTCAATAAAGTATCAGTATGACTTCAAATACTTTACTTGTGGATAGTTAGGTACAGAACAGCTGAAAGAAGGATTTTATATTTATTTATATAAAAATGGCAAATCACAAATACACAAGCTAGCTCCAACTTTTAAATTGTTCAAAGATCGAGTCCCAAACCTCCATCATTTGGTTCCCACAGCCCCGAGGGGTATGGATACCCCGGTTAAGAATCTTTGCACTAATTGATTATTTTCTTAGAAAGCCATTTTAGTGATGACTAAACTTCAGATCTTTGATGACATGATTACAGGGATGACTAAACTACAGATCTTTGAGGACATGATTAGAGTGATGACTAAACTACAGATCTTTGATGATGTGATAAACGAGCGCCAAGGCTTTATCGCTCTACCTTTTCCTACATCTTTCTTATTTTATTTTCTCAAACATTGTGCTCATTCATCCCACATTTGCTATTTCATCGTTTTGATTACTCGCGACCGATATCTAGAGAACCACATTTGTTCTTTCATCGGTGGTAAAATAAATTCTTTTCATAGGATCCCCATCCCTGGCATCATCTTTTGAAGTCCACATTGCCTCGTCATAAATCTGGTGAAACACATCTGGTTTCATCAAAATCAGACATCTGGGCAAGGTACAATTTCTGCGGACTATTGTTAACTTTGAAGCGAGCGCGGCTACACAAAAGCTTAGTCTCTTTATTGCTCGGCCGCTGTCCATACAAGCGACGGGTCACCACATTGGGACAATGGCGCGGGGAGACGCCCAGCTTGGCCAGGTAAAGAAGTCTTCTCATGCTGTTTAAACCAACCGCCATGTAATACAATAGGTGGCGCCACAAAGGGACTTGTTAGCGTGCTGGTGACAATGGACCGAGGTAACAAAGGCCGCCGCCAACACGCGGAGCGATAGACAAACAGTGAGTGATATGACAGTTGGAAGGCGGAGGACACTTTTGCATTGGCCAGCCAATTATCTCAATACCTGTTTGTCAGGCAAGCCAAGCAACGAAAGTTGGTCGCGAATTGCCCCACCCACTTTTAGACTGACATGGGACAAGAGAGTTCTTGGGAATGAGTGACCAGAGGGACTCTTAGCTATTGGTTGTATGGGCGGAGTTGTACGTCACCGGTCCAAGGGACCCACATTAGACTTTCAGAGATATAATATACAGCGCAGCTCGCTAGAGAGATGAGTCCAGTTTTTCAACATTGTGGTGTAAAGAAAAATCCTTAACGTATAGCCTGCAATTAATTCAGTGTGGATAAATAGTTCATATCTGTGTGTATTGTGTTCTTAAAGGATTTTGCGAAGGGAAAAGCAGGTTAGTAGATCTTATACAGATTATTAATACTTTTTTATTATTCTTTATTCATCTTTACCTCACAGCTAAATGTGCGAAAGATAGTTTTCCAATTCTTTCTTCTCATAAGTGATTAATAAAATCAGAAGATTTTCCTCTAAGATAGGCTGATAGGAAGTAATTAATAGTTCATACTTCATCTTCATCTAGCTTGTTGAATCATCATCATAGTTTTCCATACGCACACACTCTCATGCACAATATATTTAACATCATTAGAATCGAACTCATAGAGATCAGTAGTGAGAAGTAGAATAAATGAAAGTCAACCAGTATATATTAAGTGTGAAAACTTACGAAGACTTTTGTGTGTCTTCAGTCCATCAGAAGTTTTAGTCTACACGCTACGTGTCTGATGTCTAACCAGAAATAAGTTATCAAAAAACGGACATTTGGCTAGCAGAATTCTCCATAGGACATTCTTCGTTCCTCACTTATAAAAGAATATTTCTTGCCCACGATGAAGAAGGTGGACGCAGAATTTTTCGTCAACATATATCACATGCGCACAAGTTCAATACATAGTTATAACAAGTTCAAATCACTCGAAAGCTTACTACAGGAGTCAAGCTAAATCTCATATCAAGTTCAGCTCCATCGGAAGCGTACTATCTGAAGTCAAACTAAAGAGCTCAAAAGTTGAATCTCATATTTATACCAAGTGCAACACACTCTTAAGTGCATTCTATGAAGAAGACTCTAAAGTATATTTTATGAATCACGCTTACATACGCAAGATAATGAGTCTAGATATCACTAACATTTCGTGAAGATATCCAGTCTGGCCAGTACCCTCCGCAGATTAGACAACAGGCATTTTCATATGACAACTATTAACTGTTGATCAACGCTACAGAGATATACTTAAACAGTGAAGGACTATATATATATATATATATATATATATATATATATATATATATATATATATATATATATATCGTCAACGTTCTCAGTACGAAAACAGTTTTCATCAGAACGTCCTCGACTTAGAGATACCCCACTTGACATAACTTATAACAACTTGGGACATTCTACGAGGGACGGTCAAAAGGTAATGCCTCGTAATTTTTAATTTCATTCAATAGGCAAGAAAACAGATAAAATTCACATTGAAATGTAGCCCCAAGTCTGAACTTCAAAAATTTATTTCTCAATGTAGTCTCCGTTATTTGTTACAGTTTTTTTTTCCATCTTCTCACAAGGCATGTATCCCCGCACGGTAAAAATGTGTGTCCTTTTTCCTAAACCACTGACGTACGGCGCGTTTAAGGGTCTCTGTGTCCTCAAAGTAATGTCCGCAAAGATCTTCTTTCAGTGGTCCAAACAGATGGAAGTCAGAAGGTGCAAGATCGGGACTGTAAGGGGGATGTGGTAATAATGTCCAGCCAAATTCTGCAATCGCATCAACGGTGCGTTTAGCGGTGTGTGGCGTGGCATTATCGTGCAACAGTAGTGCAGTTCTCTGATCTTTTAATGGGTAAAGTCGCCGAAGACAACCTCTAAGCTTCTTCAAAGTTTCAATGTAACGGTCTGCATTCACCGTGTTTCCCTGTTCCAAGAAGTCGAGAAGAATCACACCCTTCTCATCCCAAAACACGGAGGCCACAACTTTCCCTACAGATGGTGAACTTTTGAACTTCTTTCTTGTCGGCGATGTTGTGTGATGCCATTCCATTGACTGCCTCTTGGATTCTGGTGCAAAAAAATGAATCCAAGTCTCATCACCTGTAACAATATTCGATAAAAACTCTTCTCCTTCAGTTTCGTAACGGTGCAGGAGGTTGATGACTATGGTTTTCCTTGTTTCTTTATGTCTGCCTGTCAACATTCTATGACATAACGTTGTTTTAACCGAACGTCTTTGGCAGCCATTTTTAAACTGTTAAGTGGTGCCACCTGTTACTGCAACAGGTTGGTAATGCTATACAATGCAGAAGAGTATTTGAGGAATCCTGTTAAATTTGCTAATTGCACACCGATGCAGTATTTACATACATAAAAAATAGGAGGCATTACTTTTTGACCTTCCCTCGTATGCATACATGTGAATCATTCTATTCGGGATGAGCATTTAGAGACACATGGACAGTGTAGATTACTCACCATTTTGGTAACACGTATCATATCACATCATCATCATCATTTCGCTTTACACAAGCTCATTCTTAATTAGCTACTACTTAATTAACTACAATATTAATATCTTATCTGTGTGTTTTGTGTGAATCGTCTTTTACCATCATCACGTTCTAACCTCTACTAACCCTATATGTGTAGATATTTAGTTAATAAACCCAATAATCGTGTGATCATTATCTAGTTTGTTAATGTATCACTCGTGCTGTCGGTGTTAAATATTTACATATAGGGAAATTTCTACACTCAGATGAGGTTGGGGGCTTTTTCTGTTACGGTATCTAAGGCCAAAAGCTAAGGTCGTGGGGAAACAGAACTCTTTCCTCCATAATTAACTAGAAAACACTGTCCAGTGGAAAGCATTCGCATTCCCATCTTCTTGCCCCTATCTCGAATAGGTCTTTATTTTCTTAACGAGCCAATTTCTAAAGACCTTCTACCTAATATCTCATAGGCTATTCCTGGCAAAAACTACTGTCGTAATTGCCCCCATACTCACCACATGACAGATGACATGACTACAGTGATGACTAAACTACAGATCTTTGTTGACATGACTACAGTGATGACTAAACTACAGATCTTTGATGACATGATTACAGTGATGACTAAACTACAGATCTTTGATGACATGATTACAGGGATGACTAAACTACAGATTTTTTATGACATGATTACAGGGATGACTAAACTACAGATCTTTGATGACATGATTACAGTGATGACTAAACTACAGATCCTTGTTGACATGACTACAGTGATGACTAAACTACAGATCTTTGATGACATGATTACAGGGATGACTAAACTACAGATCTTTGATGACATGATTACAGGGATGACTAAATCACACATCATTGAAGAGCTGGACTAAACAGATGACTTTAGCCTCACGCCGCATATCATCATCTGGACTAAAAAAGTGAAGAGGATAAAATCAGTAGTCGGGGTCCACTTTTATTTATTGAACATTGTATTGTATACCTGGATGACCATTTATCATCTATCAGCAACATATAGATTTTGAGTCATAAAATATTTGTAACGTGGCTTATATACAAAGCTATGGTGAAGTTAAATAACAGTGGTAAATAAATATACAGATGAGTCATGAGGCTGGCAATATTAAGCTAAAAATATGCACAGGAAATTCGAAATCCAATAGCAGTGTTTAAAAAAAATGTTAACGCAGGTACAGGCTGGCGAGAGCCACCAGAGATAGAATACACGTGTTGGCGCGAATGGTTTGTGTCGGCAACACTGTCCGGGGAAAATGTTAAGAATACTGTGGACAGCGATAAGTGTAAAGTAATGAGAATGTTCTAGAAAAAAAAAAAAATTAAACCTGTGGGCAAAGAAACCTGATCATGTTGGTGGTGTGCACGTACAAAAGGTGAGTTTTAAAACAAGATAACAGAATAAACTATTCAGTTTTCATATTTTCCGTCATCCTGGTTTATGTCAAAAACTAATGTTGACAACGAGTTCCAGACCTCTTGCCAATTTTCATTCTTCTGTGTTCAGTTTGTAGTCATGCTAAATCTACAGGCATGTCGCCAGGACGAAGTCCACAGTGTTTTTCCAGGTCAGCCCGGCAGCCTCATAGCTTCTGCTTGAGTTCAGCACCCCCGGCCAGGTCAGACGTCATCATGGGTTGGGTACTTTTGGAGAATGTGTTTGGGGCTCTAGATTCCAGTTCCACATGGAAATTCATTTGTATGAGAAAACGATCTGAAGTTTCTTCTTGTTCTTGTATTATGTATTTCTTGTCTAACCATAGGAAGCAACCCATTGGCCAGCAAGAGAACCTATGTGGAGTTTATTCTGTCTGACGACGATAGACCTAAGGAATGGGGAGCTAAAATTGTGTCCCGGCAGGTAAGTTTACTTAATGCTGCTAGTGCTAACAAACCGGCTATTTGATTTCAGGCAGGACGTTCTTAATTTGGAAGGGTGGGGCGGGAGAATAAAGTGGCAATAGACACAAAAGCTGATGACGACAAACTGTATATACAGTGATTTAGAATGTTTTGAAGATCTTTTAACGACTCCCTCCCCCCACCAATTCTAGTAGAGTGTGCCAGGTTTTCACAGGCCATTTGACGTTGACCAAATACAACAGGGTTTTTTTTTGCTGGTCTATAGCCACTTGGTTGCACAGCAAACATGACATGATGCCCTCTAGCAGCGCTTGACTTAATTTATTGTCAAATCTCAGAGTTCAATACAGAAGACAGTTCATCAATGAATGCGATAAGGCGAACGAAAATAGGTCAGCTCTATTAGAAAGAAAGGACCAAGAAACAATCTCATTACAATCACAAATTATTCATCAGGGAAAAGACGTATGAACACAGCCGAGGCAAGAGACAACTGTGAACGCATAGAAATAAAATATGTTTCGCAGAAAGACAACACTGTAGCCAGGGGTCGGCAGAAAGACAACACTGTAGCCAGGGGTCAGCAGAAAGACAACACTGTGGCCAGGGGTCGGAGTGGAAAAGAGATATGGCGTCCGCCTCGAATTCTGAAGATAGTAGGATTCCCAGTAGAGGGAATATAATTTTCTTTTCTTTTTCTGAACTAGTGGTCCTAATGATGTCACACCCCCCCCCCCCCCCCGGTTTCCTGGATAGAGAGATCGGATGCCGAGCCTGCTCGGATAAGGGCGAAAAAAAAATAGGCGGTCCCGTGTGCAAGTTATGCACGTTAAAAATCCAACAGCAGTTGGAAATCGTAAAGAGTAGGCCATAAGGCACAATTTAAAAATTAGAAACCTACCCACCACAAAAATATTTATAGGTGTGATTCCTATATACACACATTGGGACTCTCACCCGTGCTACGGAGTTCGTGCACTGTGCTGAGATCCTCCTGGTGTGATCTTCTTCTTCCTTGTTCGTCCTGAAAAGGACGATGGTTTAGTTGTGTCCGTTTACAGCGAAGCTGCGATATTTGCGCCTTTCGGCCGACACATCCGACTTCAGCACGGCATTTTTTGGGACCGGGTTTGCCTTCCCTCTTCGATCCCTACTCTCTCAGCCAGACTGCAGTGATGCAGCCTGTTTCCAGGACCACCACTTGGAGGTGGAGTAGGGTCTTGGTCAACTCTGGTTCGCTGATCCTGACGCAAGCAGTCAAGCTATGGGTCGCTAACTGCATTCATCACTGTTGCTGCGTCTTTGGTCCCGGTGTGATCTAAAGGAGGAGATCAGAGCACTGATGGAGCTGTCCGTGTGCAATGAAGATAGTCCTTCAAACCAAACCAAACCACACAAGACTAGCCACTGTTGTAAATCCAGGTCTGAAATAAACTAGCCCAGATACAATGAACAAAGTTATCATGTACCAGAATTGTTCAACTTTATTCTGACAACACCATGGCTGATGTAATACCGTAGTGAATTCATATATATGCCAATGCATATACAAAAACAAAATGGAGTTATGATAACGTCTGTATTAGAAATTATCACATAATTTGGATGTATTTGCTTGAAAGTGGAGACATACCGTACTTCTCCGGAATAGGGCGGTTTTTCTTGCCGGACCTTGGCTACTTTACTTTGTAGGTGTACTGCTGGCTCATTTACACTGAAACAGACCGCAAGGTCTTTTCTGTTTGGACATGCGCCCTAATATAACCGTCGGATTTTGTGTTTAGGGTGAACAGGGAGCGCCTCGCCAAAACGAGACAAAATTTTAATAAAAAGAAAAAAAACTGCAGCAGTTAACATATAGTGATTAAACCAACTATAGCTTTACAGTTTCAGATAAACCAGGTTTAATAATCACTTATAGTTTAAGAATATCAAATAAAAAAGCCACCCGCTCTTGCAGTGCTGGGTCATGTGTCAGGTTATTTACAGTGATGATGTTGCCATCCTCATATGCCACTGTACATCCACAAGTAAATTATACATGTCAAATACAAACTAAAATTAAAATTTACATATTACAACTTACCCCGAAATCAGGCGAAGTACAAGGTAATACACAGCTTGATGTACAAAATGGCCGTAATGCAAGTTAAGATGCAATAATCCCTTAGATAGATGAAGTGTACTGAATTCCTCTACTATTTCCACTTTCAGTATTATTATGGAAGTTTTACGCTCTCTAATGTTAGCAGCTACTCACTCCTAATCCTATGGCCAGTCCTATAAGATGTCCTGGTTGCAAGCTCTTATTTTGGATGTCTGTTATCTCTCCTTGACAAAAATTGGAAGAAGGTAAAGTAGTCTTACAATGCACTACGTTATATGGAATATTTTCGCGCCCACACCAAGCTTGCTACGTTGAGGATAGGTCAGATCTGGAGCAGTCTATCTTATCATTGTCATGCCCAACCACTCGTCATCAAGTCGTCTGATATTGGTAGTGGGTTATCCTCCATCCATCTCATGTAAACATTACTACATGACAACACAAGATGCATTTTTAAAACTCGATTGCCTTATAACGTCTTGCTACTTCCCTAGGTATTTATCACGTTTACAACTCACTACTTTATAGATCTGTCAATGATAACACCTTCCAATATCTTACTCGCTTGTAATTATTTATCACAACAAAGTCTGTGCGGAAGACATTACGTAGCTTTCCGCCCTTCAAAATCACATTAGCTATCTTACTGTTTGCCAAGAGTGGATCTTCGGACACGTCATTTGCGAACTGACAACTGATCTCTCAATACCATTTGGTATCCGTATTGGAACCTGTGAACAACATGGTTTTGAGCATCTTCTCAGACAAAAAGTCTGGATTAACAATAGGAATGTTGCTCAGTGTAGCCTGTTACTACGTCTGGAGCTGGCGATAAGCGAAAAGTCAATGTGGCAAGTTCGCTCCTTCGCTAACCGTTGTCGATAATAACAAAGAAAATAAACAGGAGCGAGGGATGGATGAGAGGTGTGACAAGATGACCTCACTCGGGGAAAACGTAAACAATAGATAATGAAAGAGCACCCCGGCAGACAGGATGGTCGAGCAATATTGGCGAAGAAGAGTGGTCCAGAAAAACAGAACGAACGTATTTCGAGACAATGTTGTCAGGTGCTGTAGTTGGTTGAGTGTTCTAATAATAGGGTACCCGTGCTAGGTGCTGTAGTTGGTGCAGTGTTCTAATGTTGTCTTGTTAGGTGCTGTCTTTGGTTTGGTATTCTAATGTTGTCATGTTAAGTGCTGTAGTTGGTTGAGTGTTCTAATATTGTCATATTAGGTGCTGTGTTTGGTTGGGTGTTCTAATGTTGTCATGTTAAGGGCTGTAGTTGGTTGAGTATTCTAGTGTTGTCTTGCTAGGTGCCGTAGTTGGTTGAGTGTGCTAGGTGCTGTAGGTGGTTGGGTGTTCTAATATTGTCATCTTAGGTGCTGTAGTTGGTTAAGTGTTCTAATATTGTCATGTTAGGTGATGTAGTTGTTTGAGTTTTCTAATATTGTCATGTTAGGTGCTGTAGTTGGTTGGGAGTTCTAATATTGTCATATTAGGTGATGTAGTTTTTTTTTTTTTTTTGTTGTTGCTCTCCATGTCTCAGAGCCATTCAATAGGACTGACTTGACATTTGAGTTGAAGATTCTTATTTTCATGTTGGACTTGATTTCTTTTGTTCTCCATATGTTTCCCAATGCAATGAAAACTCCTCTTGCTTTTTGTATTCTTATTTTGATATCACTGTCTGTCCCTCCAACTTTGTCTAAATTACTTCCAAGATATATGTACGATTCTACATCTTTTAGTGGTGTTTCTTCAACCTTGTTATCATATCTTACATTTATTCTCATAATCTTTGTCTTTTCCCTGTATATTTTCAGGCCCACTTGTTGTGACCTCTCATCGAGAATTTTCATTTTCTATTGCATCTGATTATGGTTATGGGACAGAAGAGCCAAGTCATCTGCAAAATCCAGATCATCAAGCTGTTTTGTCGGATTCCACTGGATTCCATTTCTGTTGTGTGATGTCGATGTTTTCATAACCCAATCTGTTGCTAGTCAGAAAAGAAATGGAGACAAGATGCATCCCTGTCTCACTCCCGTTCTAATCCTAAACAGTTCTGTAAGTTGTCCTTCATGAAGAACTCTGCGTGTCGTGTCTTCATAGGTCTTCCTTATTAAGTTAGTGATCTTCATGGGAACTCCATAATGCCTCATCAATTTCCAAAGTGATTCTCTGTCTACACTGGCAAATGCCTTTTCATAGTCTACGAATCCGATGTATATCAATAAGTATATAGTGGTATCAATATCTGTTTTGGTCTTTCAGAAGCTTTATGGCTTTCTTTATTTCTTGCCTACTTGATCGTTCACAGCTGATTTGTAGCTCCTCTTCTGCTGGCTGGATGTCTGGGGGATTAGTTGGAGCGGGTCTTTTGAGAAGTTCCTCAAAATATTTTCTCCATCTCTTCATTTGTTCTTGTATATTACCAAGCAATTTTCCATTCTTATCTTTTATGAGGCCATTTGCTTTTTTTATATTTCCCTGTTAGCTTCTTTGTGTTGTTGTAAAGGTCCCTCATATTTCCTTTGGCTGCAGCTTCCTCTGCTTTCCTTGCCATCTCTTCAATATACTTCCTCTTGTCTCTTTTGATTTTTCTTCTTACTTCGTTGTTTGCTTCTATGTACACTTCATGAGCCTTGGCTTTGGAGCTTCTGGTTTTGCTTCTGTTTAAATCTGCTTTCTTGTTTTTCCTGTCTTCTATCTTGCTAATGGTTTATGTTGTTATCCATGCTTTGTGCTGATGTTCTCTTTACCATATATGGCAACGGTTAAATTTATAATTCAAACTGTACACGTAAGTAAAGACACATCGTACGGACTCAACAGTTAAGTTCCTAGCCCGATGCTCAGTGTCCTAAATTTGCTGCAAATGCTAAAATACGCTGGTGATAATTCTTTCCCCCTCAGTCATAAATGTGCTGCACATGCTAAAATACAGTGACTTTAACCCTTTCCACCTCAGAATCCTAAATGTCTGCACATGCTAAACTACGCTGGCTTTAACCTTCTACACCCTTAATGTCCTAAATGTGCCGCACATGCTAAAATAAGCAAACTTTAACCCTTTCCCACCTAATGTCCTAAATGTGCTGCAAATGCTAAAATACGCTGGCTTTAACCCTTTCCCCCTCAGTGTCCTAAGTGTGCTGCATATGCTAAAATAAGCTGGCTTTAACTGTTTCCCCTTAATGTCCTAAATGTGCCGCACGTGCTAAAATACGTTGGCGTTAACCCTTTCCCCCTCAGTTTCCTAAATGTGCTGCACATGCTAAAATAAGCTGGCTTTAACCCTTTCCCTCTGTGTTCTAAATGTGCTGCACATGCTAAAATACGCTGGTGTTAACCTTTTCCCCCTTAGTATTCTAAATGTGCTGCACATGCTAAAATACGCTGGTGTTAACCCTTTCCACCTCAGTGTCCTAAATGTGCTGCACATGCTAAAATACGCTGGCAGTAACCCTTTATCCTGCGCGATAAAAGATCTGCCAAGTTATTGTCTGAGCCAGCAATAGGCAGAATTGTAAATGAAAATTCTTGAATTAACAAATACCATCGGTGTATTCTAGCGTTACGCATTGTTCTAGCTGTTATGTAAGTAAGAGGACTATGGTCTGTCATAATGTAAAAGTGCGTGCCGATGAGATATCTTGACAGCTTCTCCAGGCACCAGACCATAGACAGGAGCTCACGTTCACCTGTCGCATACTTCTGTTCAGCTGGAGTCAGTTTCCTCGACACACAGAAACATGGATGGAGTGTTTCCTTGTAACATTGCAGCAAACAACCACCCATGGAGTAGCTCGAGACATCTGATTGGAGTATGAATGGAATACGTATATTCGGTAATAACAAAATAGGTGCATTGCTAAATAATTTCTTAATTGTTACCAAAGCGCTTTCGCAATCTTTGTCCCAACGTACCTTATTAGGACTACCTTTGGTCAACAGTGCGGACAAAGGTGTAGATAGTTGTGCGAAATGCGGGATGAACTTATGGTAATAGTTTATTAGGCCTAAAAGGCTTCTAACTTGTTTCTTAGTAGAAGGGGTAGAAATCTCAAGAATTCTTTTGACTGTATTGTCGTCAGGATACAGTTTGTGGTTACCAATTCGGTGACCAAGAAAAGAAATTTCCTGACAACCTATTTGGACCTTTGAAGGTCGCACAGTCAAACCATGCATACGTAACGTATGTAGAAGGGAAGTTAAACCATCAATATGGTACTTAGTGATTATCATACTTATAAGTAGGTAGTACTAATATTGATATGTTTGGGAGACGGGCGTCTTCTCCATCACTATCATCCGTGCCACAAGTGTCACGTTTGGAAGTGAGGGGGATGATGTTGAGGATTGCTTCATGTCTGCAGCATGGCGCATTCCTCAAATGATTATATCTCCGCGACTGATGTCGATGATTGTTTCATGCTTACAGACATTTGGATTGGAGCTCGATCCGAATGGCTGTATCATGGAACACCTCAAACGAATAGAGATATATCTCATCGACCGATGTCGATGATTGTTGCATGTGTGCAGGCGCAACATTCTGGTGTCAGAAAGTGTCTGGATTTCGTGAATACTGGATTCCCCCCTTCAAGTATCGAATAAAGTCAAACTGATGATGAACGTTATGAAGGCAAAATCATTCTTTCAAGCCTAACCGGCAACTTAAATGCGCAGGACAGAAAGTGACGTCACTACATCGATGCCGTCAACGCTAGCAGACAACATTGCTTGAGAATCTGAAATTTTTCTTCCATCAAAGAGACTGATTCACGCAGATAGAACGGTAATCTTCCACTCAAGAACCTGAACCAGTGGAGAATGTATCTCTTAATCAAATTCATCTGAAGCTGCGACGCAGATCGTTTGAAGAAACTACGTTTGAAGACCGAAGCAATACTTTCAAACGGTTACCCTGCTGCGAAGGTCAGGTCTACCATCAATGGACCTCAGCTGTTGAAGACAAGTTGCGGAACTAGGATTAGAATTACATGCATTCATGTATTTCTCAGAGGGACAACTAAACAGATAAGTTCTTGATTTTACTAGAGCGCTTGAACATTATCATATTGTCCTTGTATTATCTTTGGTCTACAGTTCATCATCACTTGACTTACTTTTTTACTATCATCTGTGTTTCCCCATTCATGTTTTTCGTATATTCGTATATTCGTATTGTTTAATATTGACTGGAATTTTCCCAGGAAAGCTTCAGTGAATGTTAACTTCTATTAGATTTGCATGCTTATTTTACTAACTGAGGATCTGACTGATTATATTTTTTCTTTTGAGTCAGGGAATAAATGTTTCTTCAGTTAGTATTATAACCATATTTTGTGTGATTAGCAGTTTCGTCAAGTGAATTACGTCCTCTTTATTTACATAACCTACTTTCAGTACTGTTGACAATTGTTGTCGTGTGTGATCTAAAACTTCTTTGTCTACACGTTTGTCTAAGACGACTTGTCTTGTTATATTTTTGTGATGTAAATTCTTCTCTTTCTTTTACTGATTACTGTTTATAAGTCTTCTTTATTTACTTTATAAGTGTAAAGTGTTGTTGTATAACTGAAAAATCATTTCATTGTCACTCATTTGATTGTTTTCACTGTCTTTGTCACATGTTCTTGGAACTTGTTTGTTATTGATTAATATTCATGTACATATTATAGTGAGTTCTATAATCCTGGTGTATATTATAGACTATTGAAGGTACTCAGAAACCTATTATCATGTCTACACTACAGGAATTCATTGATATTGGAAAAAGTTATGGAAAATCAGGGGCGGAACTACAAAGTTTTGCAGATACAAAATATGATGAATATTTATCGCGTCTGGAAAGAATGGAACAGCGCGAAATGACTAAACGAGCTGATGAGCTTAGGAGGTTTGAATTAACCCAAGAGAGGGAATTGAAGGAAAAAGAAATATCCATGAAATTGGAATTAGAACGACTGACTATAGCTCAACAAGAAAAAGACAGAGAGCAGAAAGATAAGGAAATAGCTCAACGTGATAAAGAATTAGCTCAACAAGAAAAAATGGAATTTGAGAAGGAAAGAATGGCACAACGAGATAAAGAAATGGAATTAAGAAGAATGGAACTTATGCAACTGGATCAAGCACATAAAAATGCCATGGAAATGGAAACATTAAAACTTCATGCAGAAAAAGAAAAAGCTTTAGAATTAGCTAAAGTGCAGTCTGAACAGACTAAGACTGCGGCTGCTACAAATATTTTTTATCCTAAGTTAAAAATGCCACATTTTGACCAGACTCGCGATTGTGTTGACTCTTTCCTATCTAGATTCATCATCAAGGTCACAGCTCTGAACATACCCAAGGAAAGATGGAGCAGTCTTTTACTTGATTTTTTGACTGGTGACTCACTTAAATGTTTCATGAGTCTTGATGAGAAGAGCAGAAGCGATTTCGATGTCGTAAAAGAGGTATTACTAAGACGTTTCCAGTTAACTGAGTCTGGATTCAGAGATCGCTTTCATGCTGCTAAACCAAGCAAGGATGCAGATTTTGGTGAATTCATTGCATCTATTAAACATTTCCTTAGCAGATGGATTGATTTATCAGGTATAAATAAAACATATGAAGGTGTTATAGATCTCATGCTGCGAGATAAAGTTTTATCCGCATGCAGCACTGAATTAGAAGCATTTTTACAGGAAAGACATCCTAATTCTATTGATGAGTATGAAAAACTCGGAAGACAGTATCAAACCGCACATCAGAATAAAGATCTTCATAGATCGACTATTCGAGATCCTATGCCTGTGTGCGCGGTACAACATGATCACAGACCTCGATCGAAGAGCTTTGATGGACGTTGTCGTTCAGATTATTATCAATCCGACAGAGGTTTTTATAACTTCCGTCGTCATCGCTCTCCTTCGAATTCATATCGACGAGGTTATAGAGGATATTCACCTCATGATCGTGGGTATCACAGAGGCAGGGATTATGATGGTTCACATCAAAAAGGATACTATAAGCAGAGATCATCTTATGGTAGAGATGCCAGGAAGGATGACTCTACTGATTTTTATTATAGCAATAAAAAGTCAGTCAATAATAACAAAGGTAATGCCAGATCTCCGTCGAGAGACAAAAATAAACACAGACATGCAAATAGTTGCAGTGTTAAAAAGGAAAAAGGTAATGATGATAATGATCATGCGAACGCATGTATGGTAATGAATGATACATGTTATGAGTGTCAGTCGAAAAACAGATTAAAATCTACAATTACACTTGATTGTGGTCATTGTATGCCAACAATGTCGGCATGTGTAAATGTCGGTTATCTTACATTTCATCCCGGAATATTGGATGGTAAGGTAGTGAGAGTTTTGAGGGACACAGGGTCTTCAACGATAGGCATAAAGCACTCGCTTATCGAGCCCTCTGCTTTTACAGGCAAATCAGTTAAGTGTGTCACATTTGGTGGGAATATAGAAACTTTCCCTGTGGCACGAGTATACATTGATACTCCTTTTTACACAGGCACTGTCTATGCCTGCGGCTTGAGAGCACCCATAACTGAAATTATAATAGGAAACATACCAGGAGTTAAAGATTGCACTCCTGAGGAGATTGCAATGTGGGTTGAATCTCACCCACAGGTGGCAAATGCTGTTGTAACGAGAGCACAACAGTTAGCTACGGATATGGCTACACCACCTCTTCCTATAATAGATACAATTATGTCTCAAGTTGGCACTGTTTCACCTTCTGTTTTTGCAGAAAAACAGAAGAGTGACCCAACTTTACAAGGATTGTTTAGCCGAGCAGAACAAAAAACTATTAAATACACAAGAGGGGCTAAACAATGGTTCAAGATAAAGAAATCAATACTCACTAGATATTATGATGATGGCAAAACAATTATACATCAAGTGATAGTACCTAAAGAATACAGACCATTGGTCCTACAAACAGGTCATGACTCCCCTATGGCAGGGCATATGGGGATCAAAAGAACATTGTTTCGTGTTACGTCACAATTTTATTGGCCTGGGGTTAATAAGGATACAAAGTTATACTGCAAATCATGTACAACATGCCAAGGTATAGCACGTAAGGGCAGGTTCCATACGGCACCCTTACAGATTACAGACGTGCCTGAGAGACCTTTCAAAAAGATTGCAGTAGATATAGTGGGTCCGTTATCAATTGTTTCAAATAATGGATTTCGTTATATTTTAACTTGCGTAGATCTTTGCACGCGTTGGCCAGAGGCCATACCGTTGAAAACCATCACAACTGCATCTGTGTCTGATGCATTATTTTCGATATTTTGTCGAATCGGTTTTCCGGAAGAGATTTTGTCAGATCAAGGATCACAATTTACTTCCAACATTATGAGGGATTTAGAATCCATGCTATCTGTTCACCACTCGTTTTGTAGTGCGTATAGGCCTCAATCAAACGGTGTGTGCGAGCGCTACAATAGCACTCTAAAACAGATGTTATCTAAGATAACTGAAGAATGCCCTCGTGAATGGGATCGGCTTCTGCCGGCGGCCCTCTTCGCTTTTCGTGAAGTGCCCCACGAGAGCACGGGGTGGTCTCCGTTCGAATTGGTTTATGGTTCGAATCCGCGCGGACCAATGATGATACTCAAAGATTTGTTGATTGGAGCTTCAATTGATACAGCCACTCGAAACAGCTACGAGTTAGTGATTGATCTCCGACAATGAATCATCGATGCATGCACTTATGCATCCCAGAGTATTAAATCAGCCACTCAACGATCACGATTATTACATAATCAAAAGAGAATATTAAGATCATTCAAACCAGGGGAAAAAGTTTGGTTGTTGCTACCTCATAACGATAACAAATTACTGATATCATGGCAAGGTCCATTTGATGTTATCAAACAAGTCACAGATGTTGACTACTCGGTAAACGTTAGAGGAAAAATCAAAACCTTCCATGTCAACATGCTAAAATTAGCAGTTGAAAGACCACAGGAATTAATTCCTGTCATTAACTCTATTGATGATTCTTCACATCATACTGCTTCTTTTGCAGTTGTTCATGAAGAAGATACTACTTCGTCTATCCCTTTACAATTTCAACTACCTTCTTTGCAATCATCGGAATCTTGGAAAGACGTGACTATTTCTTCGTCACTATCTTCGTCACAACAAGATCAAGTTCGGGATATTCTCATTTCTTTCAATGATGTTCTCACCGACCTTCCAGGTCAGACTTCGCTTATATCCCATGATATTACTCTTACTGATTATAAACCTATCAAACTCAGACCCTATCCTATATCTTTACACCACAAAGATAGGGTAGAGAAAGAGTTAAAGGAGATGATACGTTTAGATGTGATATCTCCTTCGGAATCACCATATGCATTCCCAATGGTGATTGTTAAAAAGAAGGATGATTCTTTACGCATTTGTATTGATTTTAGGCGATTGAACAAAATTACAATCACAGACGGTGAGCCTATGCCACTTTTAGATGATCTTTTGTCAGAATTATCTAATGCTACCTTCTTTAGCAAACTAGATCTCTCTTAAGGCTACTGGCAAATTCCTCTTGCCGAAAATGCCAAACCTTACACAGCTTTCACAACTCCTTTTGGGCTCTACCAATGGAATTATATGTGTTTTGGGTTGGTAAATGCGCCAGCGACGTTTGTGCGCATGATGCGCCGCCTTCTTGGCGATCGTAAAGATGTCATCACGTACATCGATGACATCTGCCTATTTCATGACTCGTGGGAAGACCATATTGATGGTTTAACTTCCCTTCTACATACGTTACGTATGCATGGTTTGACTGTGCGACCTTCAAAGGTCCAAATAGGTTGTCAGGAAATTTCTTTTCTTGGTCACCGAATAGGTAACCACAAACTGTATCCTGACGACAATACAGTCAAAAGAATTCTTGAGATTTCTACCCCTTCTACTAAGAAACAAGTTAGAAGCCTTTTAGGCCTAATAAACTATTACCATAAGTTCATCCCGCATTTCGCACAACTATCTACACCTTTGTCCGCACTGTTGACCAAAGGTAGTCCTAATAAGGTACGTTGGGACATAGATTGCGAAAGCGCTTTGGTAACAATTAAGAAATTATTTAGCAATGCACCTATTTTGTTATTACCGATTATACGTATTCCATTCATACTCCAATCAGATGTCTCGAGCTACTCCATGGGTGGTTGTTTGCTGCAATGTTACAAGGAAACACTCCATCCATGTTTCTATGTGTCGAGGAAACTGACTCCAGCTGAACAGAAGTATGCGACAGGTGAACGTGAGCTCCTGTCTATGGTCTGGTGCCTGGAGAAGCTGTCAAGATATCTCATCGGCACGCACTTTTACATTATGACAGACCATAGTCCTCTTACTTACATAACAGCTAGAACAATGCGTAACGCTAGAATACACCGATGGTATTTGTTAATTCAAGAATTTTCATTTACAATTCTGCCTATTGCTGGCTCAGACAATAACTTGGCAGATCTTTTATCGCGCAACGTCTTTGAGAAGAAATTGAATTAACTCTTTAGTCACCATGTTGACAAGTGCTATTATTAATGTCATAAAATTTAATGTGTCTACTTAGTGATTATCATACTTATAAGTAGGTAGTACTAATATTGATATGTTTGGGAGACGGGCGTCTTCTCCATCACTATCATCCGTGCCATGCTGCACATGCTAAAATACGCTGGCATTAACCCTTTGTCCTAAACGTGCTGCACATGCTAAAATACGCTGGCATTAACCCTTTATCCTAAATGTGCTGCACATTCTAAAATACGATGGCTTTACCCTTTTTCCTAAATTTGCTGCATACACTAAAATACGCTGGCATTAACCCTTTTTGCTACACATGCTAAAAAACGATGGTTATAACCCTTTGTCCTAAATTTGTTGCACACGCTAAAATTCGCTTGCATTAACCAAATATCCTAAAAGTGCTACACATGCCAAAATACGATGACTTTAACCCTTTGTCTTAAATTTGCAGCATACGCTAAAATACGCTGGCATTGGCATTAACCCTGGATCCTAAATGTGCTGCAATGCTAAAATACGATGGCTTTAACCCTTTGTCCTAAATTTGCTGCAAAAGCTAAAATACGATGGCTTGAACCCTTTCCCTCTGTGTCCTAAATGTGATACACATGCTAAAATACGATGGCTTTAACCCTTCCCCCTCATTGTTTTGACGTGTTTACTTGCTGGTTAATGATAACTTGGTCAACTGACCATTGTCCTTGGTACTACAGGGTAACAGCCTGACCATTGATGTGTTCACACCACCCAGCTGCTTCATCGCCAAATGGGCCTTTAAGATTGATGTGCTGAAAACAGAAGACACGGATATTACTGTCTACAGATATGTCCATAACAATCCTATCTACATCTTGTTCAATCCCTGGTGTAGAGGTACGTGCTACGTTCTTTCATTTTTTGTTTGTTTGTTTGTTTGCTGCTTTCTTTTATCCGGCCTTCTGTTACTTCTTGGTACCCCTTGGTAATCACCATCTTCATGATACAGTATCTCCTACTTTGTTGTTCTGCTATTTTGTGTTTCTGTCTCCGATGTTCATCCCCAGGATGTCTAATGTCTCTTGTCTCTCTTCTTCTTCTCCCCCCCCCCCCCCCCTATATTACGTGTTTCTGTCTCAGAAGTCCAACCTCAGGATGTCTTATGTCTCTAGTCTCGCATCTCCTCCCCCCCATCCCCCATTTCGTGTTTTTCTATCAGATGTCTGTAGTGACACAGGCAAGATACTCTGGAACTGCCACGTTATTATTTTCTATCTAACTTCCATCTCGCCACAGTGTCGGTCACCAGGATGTCTAAGATTTCTTTTCTCTATTCTCCACCTTCCCCTCGTGCCCCCCCCCCCCCCCATTACCTGTTTCTGTCTCAGATGTCCATCTTCAGGATCTCCAAGGTCTAGTGTTTCTCTTCTCATCCCCCCTCCTTACGTGTTTCTGTCTCAGATGTCCATCCCCATGATGTCTACGGTTTCTTGTCTCTCTTCTCCTCCCACCTCCCTTTACATGTTTCGGTCTCAGATGTCCATAACCAGGTCCCCCCCCCCCCCCCCCGCCCCTTACAAAGGTCAGCCCATTGCGTGTCTTTTTCATCTTACTCTTGTTATACAAAGAGCGACCCGCGTGCTGACCTTCACTTGATCTCAAGGTTGTTGCCATTTATTGGTGACAAAGATTAGATTACATAGGTGGGGAATTAGGACAAACAGACAGTGGAGAATTAGGACAAACAAACAGTGAAGAATTAGGACAAACAGACTGGAGAATTAGGACAATCAGTAATAGCGAATTAAGAAAGACAATGGAGACATAGGACATACAGGCAGTGGAGAATTAGGACAAACAGACAGTGGAAAATTAGGACAAACAGACAGTGGAGAATTCGGACAAATGGGCAGTGGAGAATTAGGACAAATGGACAGTGGAGAAATAGGACAAACAGGCAGTGGAGAAATAAGACAAACAGGCAGTGGAGATTAGGACAAACAGACAGTGGATAATTAAGACAAACAGACAGTGGAGAATTAGGACAAACAGACAGTGGCTAATTAGGACAAACAGTAATAGCAAATTAAGACACAGTGGAGAAATAGTACAAACAGGCAGTGGAGAAATAGGACAAACAGACAGTGGAGAAATAGGGCAAACTTGTACACGTTCTACGAGTCCATTCATTGATCATATGTATGTATTGATAGTGGCTGGGGCGAATTCCTAAAATCTGGAGTTTCTTGTCTTGATGGTACACTCTGAAAGGCTGTTTTCTCACCATATCTTTGTGTTTCCTTCCCACGTTCATCACTCTTGTTCTCTTGCCCAGCACTCGTTTGTTTCCTTATTGTGATTTTCAATATACAGTGTTATAGTTTTTAATTGATATAACAAAAGTATTAGTCCTATTTTTCTTCGATGGTGTCTCTTGTATCCTCATACATGACATTAATACTCTGGTCAATCTTCAGATGACATCGTGTACATGCCGGAAGAGGAACTTCTAAACGAGTACATTCTGAACGAGACTGGAAAAATTTATAACGGAACTAAGACAAGCATTACGTCTAAGCCATGGAACTTTGGCCAGGTGAGAGGACACAACTTGGCTCTGGGCTATATTTTCATGTTCTTACTTTCATCGCTTCCATTTATCAAGTAAAACGAGTAAATATTGATGTTAGTAGATGAAAAAGCCTATTATTAATTAATTACAGTAGAACTCCATTTATCCGAACCCCAATTATCCGAACATCCAATTATCCGAACACTTTTTCCAGAAAAAAAAAATCAGGCGCCACCAGTCACGTTAGACTACATTTCTGAATCTTTTGATGCGGTAAGCTTCAAATGTATGCGAACAATTTGTAGAGAATGGGATGGGCTAATGGTCGGTCACTTACGTACAGGAAGTCAGTTAGATCATAAAGTCAGTTAATATCTGGTTTACCAATCCAATGTACGTGTGCGTTCTAGGCAGAACACTGGCTAAACAGACAGTTCAACTTAAAATAATTGTGTCTGCTACTACAGCAGAATAATTTTGGTGTACAAGTATTTCTCTGTGCGATATGGCATCTTCCAGTAGGCCTAAAGCATATAAAAGGAACCGCAATATTTTGTCAATTTAAACGAAAACAGAAATTATCAAGAGACTAGGAAAAGGTGAAACTGTGTCTTCACTTGCGAGGATTTTCAGTGTTGGGAAAGTTACCGTCTCTGACATCAAAAGTAACAAGGATAAAATTAAGAGTTTTGCATCGACATTGGATAGTGAAAATGGGTCGAAGAAACGTAAAACCATGAGAAATGCGAAAGATTTGAAATTGGGAGAGGCTTTGTGTATATGGTTTGTGCAAAGAAGAAGCAAAAGAACCTATCTCTGGCTCTCTATTGTGTGAAAAGGCACTTCAGTTCAACAATCAACTTGACGGTCCTCCTGACTTTAAGGCTAGCCAGGGATGGTTAAGAAACTTTAAATCTCGTCATGGCATACGAGAATTGGAGATTCAAGGGGAATCTTTATCTAGCGATGCAACTGCCGCTGAAAATTTTAAAGAAACATTCTTGGCTTTTTTTGGAAGAAGAAGGTTATTCACTCGATGATGTGTATAATGCCGATGAGACTGGCTTATACTGGAAATCATTGCCTCAAAAATCACTTGCATCTCAGCGCGAAGCAGCTGCCCCTGGGTTTAAAAGGTGCAAAGAGAGAGCAACAATTTTGGTAGCCGCGAATGCCAGTGGAAGTCATCGTTTACCGGTGCTAATGATCGGCAAAGCCAAAAAACCACGTTGTTTAAAGAATGTGACATGTCTCCCATTGTGCTACAAAGCACAGAAGAGTGCTTGGATGAATAGTGAAATATTTCTTGATTGGTATACAAATCAGTTCATCCCAAATGTGAAGAGGTTGAGAGAACAAGAAAAGAAAACTGGAAAAGTAATTCTTCTACTGGACAATGCACCATCTCATCCAGAGACGGATACATTGAATGCAGTTGATGCAAATTTTAAAGTAATTTTTCTGCCTCCCAATGTAACAGCACTGATTCAACCAATGGATCAGGGTGTTATAGCAAAGCTTAAAAAGATGTACAAGAAGGAAGTCCTGCGTCGTTTATTGTTGGCTGAAGATGAAGAAAGTGTGGTGGCGTTTTCCAAAAAGCTTAATCTCAAAGACTGCTGCTATATGTTAGCTGATGCTTGGACCACCCTGTCACAAGATAATCTCAACAAGGCTTGGAATAGATTGCTTGGGAAAAAAGGAGGAAATGAAACTACTGCAGTGGACACAAATGATGATTGTATAAATGAAGTTGTGGAACTGTTTCAAGCAATGCCCGGATTTTGGACTGTGACAAAGATGATGCACACATGTGGCTAGAAGATGATAATGATTCTGGTTTTCAGTTTTTGAATGACGAAGAAATTTTGTCTTTTGTGCAAGAAGAAAAACAAATACATGTAGTGACCGATGATGAAGACTCCTCAGAAGTACATGATGTACTTGTAGATTATGAAGAAAACCCAAAACGTCGACCAAGTCCTGAAGAGGCCTTTATAGCACTAGAAACAGCGATGGCT
This sequence comes from Oreohelix idahoensis, assembly GCA_024509875.1. Classification (NCBI taxonomy): domain Eukaryota; kingdom Metazoa; phylum Mollusca; class Gastropoda; order Stylommatophora; family Oreohelicidae; genus Oreohelix; species Oreohelix idahoensis. The sequence continues at coordinate 301,004 of JAMPIV010000333.1, read as the reverse complement.
TGGTACGAGCAAGAAGATGACAGCTGTCCTACACAGCTTCTGCTGTTGAAGAGAATGCGGGACTTAGCAGCCAAAAGGAGACTATCCAGTTTGGTGCAAAAGAGGATTCCTCATTATTTTAAATAGTGGGCTACATCTGTGCAAGTACATGTATACGTAAGTTGCGCCTGGTTTTGAATCGTTTGTAATGTTATTTTGAAAACATTTCTCTTTCTTAACAAAAATAATTAATACAAGTAGTACATGCACTGCAGTGTAATGAAAAATTTTGGTGATACAGTGATCTAATACAGTGTGGGTATTATTATTACAGTACAGGTAAATATGTTTTATAGTGTATTTTTCTTGTGATGGTTAATTATTTTTAGACATATGTGTACATGTACTCGATACATTATGTAATCCAATTATCCGAACATTTGATTATCCGAACGATGCTCGGTCCCATGGGGTTCGGATAAATGGAGTTCTACTGTAATTATTTTTTTTTTTGGTGGGGGGGGGGGGGGGGGGGGGGGGGGATTGTATCTGAACTCAAGACTTTTTCCAGCATTGTTTAGCATTCTCATCTTCAGCTTAAAGTGTTGGTGATCCTAGTAAATTATATTTAAACACTGACTTACCACTAAAATATTGTTGTTGCAGACTGATAATGTAAAATAAAACATTAAAATACGAAATTAATGCTTTGTTACACACAATATCTACATGCAGTTGAGTTTGTTCTGGGTCTTTAAATGTGTTTTACAACCTTGAAACCTGGGGCAGGAGGTTGTATTCTACCTGTTATGTCAACTAGGCGGTGAGTGGTTGAATGACCTCACAAAATAGATATCACTTGTGAATGCTAAATAAGTATGACCAGTACAAGTGGTTAGAGTTAAGAGGGATAGTTAAGTGGGTTGGTAATGGGTAGTTGAGAGGGTTGGTTATGGGTAGTTCTGAGGATTGGTTATGGGTGATTGAGAGGGTTGATTATGGGTAGATAGTGTTGGTTATGGTTGAGAGGGTTGGTTATGGGTAGTTCTGAGGGTTGGTTATGGGTGATTAAGAGGGTTGATTATGGGTAGTTGATTGTGTTGGTTATGGTTAGTTGAGAGGGTTGGTTATGGGTAGTTGTGACAGCTGTCTGTATGTAGCTGTAAGGGTTGGTTATGGGTAATTATGAAGATTGGTTATGGGTAGTTGTGAGAGCTGTCGCTGTTTGTAAGAGTTGTGAGAGTTGGTTATGGGTATTGTGAGAGCTGTCTATAGGTAGTTCTGAGGGTTGGTTATGGGTATTTGTGAGAGCTGTCTATAGATTGTTGTGAGAGTTGGTTATGGGTAGTTGTGAGAGTTGTCTGTTGGTAGTTGTGAGGGTTGGTTATGGGTAATTATGAGAGCTGTCTATAGATAGTTGTGAGGGTTGATTATGGGTAGTTGTAAGGGATGGTTATGGGTAGTTGTGATGGTTGGTTATGTGTAGTTGTGAGAGCTGTCTGTAGGTAGTTGTGAAGGTTGGTTATGGGTAGTTGTGAGAGCTGTCTATAGATAGTTGTGAGGGTTGGTTATGGGTTGTTGTTAGGGATGGTTTTGGGTAGTTATGAGGGTTGGTTATGGGTGGTTGTGAGGGTTGGTTATGGTAGTTGTGAGAGTTGGCTATAGGTAGTTGTGAGAGTTGGTTCTGGGTAGTTGTGAGAGCTGTCTGTAGGTAGTTTGAACTGGTTATGGGAAGTTGTGAGGGTTGATAAGGTAGTTGTGAGGGTTGGTCATGGGTAGTTGTGAGAGCTGTCTGTAGGTAGTTGTGAGGGTTGGTTATGGGTTGTTGTGATGGAAGTTATGTGTAGTTGTGAAGGTTGATTATGGTTAGTTGTGAGGGTAGTTATGGGTAGTTGTAAGAGCTGTCTAACTTCTCCCCTCCTAATTGCATTCTCAGAGTTTTTAGCCGAAGACTTGTGGAGATTCTCCTACACAAACTGACGGAGGGACACGTGGAAACCTATCATATTATTCCTTTGCAGAGTCATAAATTGAAGCAACTTCCATAGAAAAGAGAACAGTGCTAATAGAGGTTTCAGGGGAACCACCTCTTCCAGCACGGAGCATCATGTGCAACAGGCAATACTCAACTGTTTTCATGCCACTGTTAGCAAAATTACAATTAAAGATACTTTGACCACAGGAACTTGGAATGTTATGATGCTTGAACAGAATTAATGAGTCTGTAGTTGTCAATATATATTTCATGTACTCTGATATATCACGATTCAAATAATTTAATAAATTTACTTTCAATCTTTTCATTTCCCTGTTTATGTTCATCAATTTTCCATTGGTAAAAATGATGTCATTGTGACACTGGAACTAAATGGTAGCCCACCATATTTCTGGAAAAATTCAGTATCTGTCATGATAACACACACAATGCACGAAGATGGTAAACCAAATCATTATGTTCAAGAGCAAGTAACACAAGGTACATGGAAAATGTAAACAGTTACAGTGGAAGAATAACAGTGAATACGGAACAACACAACAATCTATTAGCATCAATTAAAGTTACACATTTGGCTTACATAAACTAGTACTGCAGGCAAACTGATAACAGGCAGGTAAAAAAATACAATTGGTATCACAGTATTTTTATGATAAAACAGTACAGTAATAACAATTCTCATACACTATGTTTTGTGTGTCCTTAGTTCGAGTCCTGTGTTTTAGATGTAGCCATGTATCTCTTGGATGTAACTGAACTTAACTGGGCTGTTCGTGGCAACCCAATCCCTATCGTTAGAAAACTGTCAGCACTGGTGAGTTGGATCTGTCTGTTTTACTCATTCATTCATGAATGTCATCACTACTTCCATCATAAAAATTGGTCATTTATGAATGTCATCACTGCTATCATAATAAAAATCTGTCATTTATGAATGTCATCACCTCTACCATCATAAAAATCTGTCATTAATGAAAATCATCACCTCTACCATAAAAAAATCTGTTATTTATGAACATCATCACCTCTACCATCATAAAATATGTCATTTATGAATGTCAACACTATCATCATAAAAATCAGTCATTTATGAATGTCATCACCTCTACCATCATAAAAATCTGTTATTTATGAACACCTCTACCATAATACAAATCTGTCATTTATGAATGTCATCACCTCTACCATAAAAAAATCTGTCATTTATGAATGTCATCACCTCTACCATCATAAAAATCTGTCATTTATGAATGTTATCACCTCTACCATAATAAAAAATCTGTCATTTATGAATGTCATCATATCTACCATAATAAAAATCTGTCATTTATGAATGTCATCATCTCTACCATCATAAAATCTGCCACTTATAAATGTCATCACCTCTGCCATCATAAAAATCTGTCACTTACAATTGTCATCTTCACTAAAATCATAAAAATCTGTCATTTATAAATATGTAAGAAGATTATTGTTGACCATCAGTATAGAAGTACATCACTGTTGCCAATATTAGGTGACAACTTGAGCACCTGTTCTTTACCATCATTGTCATCATCATCATCATTATCACCCTTGTCATCAAGTACTGCAGCAATATCTTCAGAGAAATACGTTGCTTGTTGTAAAACAAAAAGTGAATGAAAGTTTTCGTTTGGCACTTGACGTGAATGGGACCACTTCTACATTTGTCCCTCATGCAGGAGTCCTCACATTTGTCCTCAAGAAATTCTGTTTGTTTTTTTCTGATCAATTTTATCAGTTTGCACCGAGCACTGACTGGCAGGGTACTTAGAATGCTTGCTTCTCATATTAATATCTGGGTCATAATTTGATGGAACCATACTTGAATCTAACCAGCTGTAAATGGGTACCTGACTCTGCACTTGAGTTAGGGAAAGCAAAGGCAGCAAGGAAGGGAAATAGTCACTTAACCTCATAAAGCTTATGTTTAGTATAGTTTAAGTCTTGAACACTTCACTCCCTTATAGCAGGATCTGTTATGGGTCTACCTTTACATCTTTCAGTTTGTGCCAATTTTTGTTCTGTTTTTTTCTCATTTACTGATATGATGGCCTTGTTGGTTGAAGCGTTAGCTTTTGTTTCTTCTGAAGATTCACTAAACCTGTTTCATTATGTTGCTGCTGGATGTAGCTAGAACATCATAGATTACACATCACATGTACATATGTACTCTGTACACACACACACATACACGCATGGAGGTATATCTGGAGTCATCCTTATATGACCACCAGCTATGCACAATGCTACAATATACATTTGTCGAAGTGAACCTCTGTCTGTGAGGCTTATTACACATCATTGACTCTTGAAATCATCCACACACTTCCAGGGATTCCCTCTGTGGTGAAACTTGTTGAGAACCCAGCATTGCACACTAAGCTTGGAGGAGTCACTTGAGCCCCAGACGTGATTCGTTGGCTTTGACCTGGCTGACCGCATACAGGAGGATCACACTATGGACCCAGTGATTGGCAGGGGGAGCTGAGAAGTGGCTCTGTGCAGGACGTGACTATTCCTTGGGAGAGCCCAGAACCACAACATTTTAGCTCCCCGTAGGAGAGCCCCCTTGGAAGGTGAGGAATGCACAGTATGCCACTCGCTTCTTACTCCTAGCTGGGACCAGATGTGATGATCCTTCAAATGCAAGCCAAGCTGAAGCTCACGACTTCAACTCAACCTATTTCAGAATTGCAGAAAAGTGACAGGAAAAGCCTAGATCTACAGTGTAGATAATACCAAGGAGTCTTCAACTTGGTGTTGGCTGCTAAAGAGAGAGAAACTCAGCAGCCCTAGTTAAACAACAACAACAACAACATGCACATTCACACACACACTCATATAGTGAAAACATTTAACGTGAACATGGTTCATGAGTTGACACTAAATGTAGACAGTACAAGTGAAAGCAATTATCATGAACAATGGACACGCTGATGTCATTTATTAGATTCTTGAATATTTCATTCTAATTTTCAGGTGAACTCTTCTGATGATGGAGGAATCCTTACTGGAAAATGGATTGAAGACTACAGCGGTGGTACACCACCACTTTCTTGGACAGGTTCTGTGGCTATTCTAGAGGAGTACTGGAGGACCAAACGTCCCGTCAACTATGGTCAGTGCTGGGTCTTTGCTGGTGTCACTACCACAGGTATGAAGGAAGCTAGTATTTTCTGTAAAACTGATATAGAAATTCTGACTTGATACATGCACATGTATCTGTCTATCTGTATTATCTAATCTATCTGTGCACATAATCTATCTGTCTGTCTACCAAATCTATCTGTCTATTTCTCTGTCTGTCTGCTACTCCATATAATCTACCTGTCTCTCTGTCTAATTCATTTGTGTGTCTGATCGATCTATCCATCTGATCTATCTGTCTGTCTAAGTGATCTATATTTATCTGTCTGTCTGTCAAATATATCTGTCCTATCTGTTGGTCTGATCCATCTGTCCATCTATCTAATCTATCTATATGTCTGGTCTATCTATCTGTCTGATCCATCTGTCTAATCTATTTGTCTGATCCATCTGCCTGTCTGTCTGATCAATCTATCTGTCTATGTGGTCTAATTTATCTGTCTGTCTGTCAAATCTATCTGTCCTATCTATCTATCTATCTATCTATCTATCTGTCTGTCTATCTATCTATCTATCTATCTATCTATCTATCTATCTATCTATCTATCTATCTATCTATCTATCTATCTATCTAATCTATCTAATCTATCTGTCTGTCTATCTGTCTAGTCTATCTATCTGTCTGATCCATATGTCTGTCTAATCTATTTGTCTGATCATCTGCCTGTCTTCTGATCTATATGTCTGCCTCATTTATCTGATCCATCAGTCTGTCTAATCTATCTATCTGTCAGCTTCATCGGTCTGGCTGTAAGTCTGATCCATTTGTCTGGCTTATATATCTGTCTATGTGTCTGATCCATTTACCTGTCTGTCTGATACATCTGCCTGTCTTTCCAATACATCTGCCTGTCTGTCTGATACATTTGCCTGTCTGTCTGATACATCTGCCTTCTGTCTAATCCATCTGTCTGTCTGATCTGTTCAAGTCTGCTAAGTCCATCTAATTTATCCTTCTGTCTGTCTAATCTATCTCTGTCTGTCTGTCAAGGCCATTGTATGTCTGATCTATCTGTCTGTCTGTCAAATCCATTGTCAATCTGTCTATCTGTCTAATCCATCTGCCATGTTATTGGCTAAGTGGTTAGAGCATTTTCCTGTCAGAGCGAAGTTACAGGGTTGTGAGATTGAAAACTAGTAGCATCACACCCCAGTCTGCCAAGCTATAATGGGCACAGACTATGCTCTTGAGTTAGGGAAGGCAAAAAGCAGCAAGGAACAGATGTAGTTACCCCACCTCATAAACAATCTGAACCCAATATAGTGAAGTCTCTAACACTTCTTCTTCTTCTTTGATCCATAACTGCCAACCATCAAAGCAGTCAGCGGCCATCACGCCTGGTGGCGTCTTGTAGGGCAGCAACAAATTGATTCCACTTTGCTCGGTTGGTGGCCATCCTTCGTACAGTGCCGCAACTGTGGTTCATTCTTTGCATCTCAGCTTCCACAGTTCTCCGCCAAGTTGTTTTTGGTCGGCCTCTCTTTCGCTTTCCCTCGGGGGTCCATAGCATAGCTGTTCTTGTGATGGTATCAGGGTCCCTTCTGAGGACATGGCCAACCCAACTCCAGCGTCTGCCAGCTATGATGGTGTGCATGTCCTCCTGGTTACTCCGAATAAGTAGTTCTTGGTTGCTGATGGTGTTTGGCCAAAAGATTCTGAGAATTTTCCTTAGGCAGATTGTGTGGAAGGAGGACAGTTTCGACATTTCCTTCTCTGTTACTCTCCAACATTCCGCACCATAGAGAAGCACAGAAGTACACAGCTCTCATACAGTCTTAATTTGGTGTTTGTGCTGTACTGGGAAGACTTCCAAATGTTGTTAAGAACAGCAAAGGCTGTTCTCGCTTTATTCATTCTGTTGTTAGTGTCCTTGCTTGTTCCGCCGTCAGGTGTTACTATGCTTCCTAGGTAAGTAAATGTGTCTGTCTGTTCTAACTTCTGGTTCCTTACTGTTATTGGCTCAGGATTGCCCACATTTAGTGTCATGACCTCTGTCTTCTTCAAATTGATGTTCAGGCCAACCCGCTGGCCATACCCACTCAGTCTATCGGTTTTGTCTTGAATGTGTTGGTGTGAATGCGCGAGTAGTGCAATGTCATCTGCACACTCCAAATCCTCCAGTGTAGAAAACGTTGTCCATCTAATTCCTCTTGGACCGCCCTCTGTTGTCTGGCGCACCACCCAATCCATGACTGTCAAAAATAATGTTGTTGATAAGGGGCATCTCTGTCGTACTCCTGTTTTCACTTCGAAAGTTACATTACTCGATCCAACACTGCACGTAAAGTTAGAATAGAGGCTTTTTATAATGGAAACAATGCGGCTGGGAATTCCATAAGCCCTCAGAATTTTCCATAGGCTGTCCCTGTGTATGCCGTCTCTAACACTTCACTTCCCTACAACAGTATCTGCTATGAGATTATAGTTGCTTTTTTTTAAATGAAAGTTTAGTACAGAAAATTGTGGGAGCTAACGATTGTTTCATATGAACATTTGTGATGGAACTCTTGATGATTTCATATTAAAACTGTTGTAGAGTTAACAATTGTTTTTTATGAACTTTTTTGATGGAACTTTTGATGAATTCATATTAAAACTGTGGTAGAGTTAACGATTGTTTCATATGAACATTTTTGATGGAACTTTTGATGAATTCATATTAAAACTGTGGTAGAGTTAATGATTGTTTCATTTGAACATTCTTGATGGAACTCTTGATGAATTCATATTAAACCTGTTGTAGAGTTAACGATTGTTTTTTTATGAACTTTTTTGATGGAACTCTTGATGATTTCATATTAAAACTGTTGTTTAGCTAATGATTGTTTCATTTGAACATTTTTGATTGAACCAACAGTTGTTCCATAAAATAATTTTTTTGGAATGGATGCTGGCTTCATATTTTTTTTATACTGGAGACTTAGAAGTTTTGAGTATAATGTCAGGCTAATAGAGTTGACAGGAGACTTTACAGGGGTTATCTTAGAGCCAATTCTTTATCACTTCTTTTCATACACATAAACGTTTGTCATGACTACTGTGCATGTCGAGAATTATTACAAGTCTTTACAAGTTTTGATGACGAGACTTGAATCTACTTTATTAGACCATTCAGTGTCACTTGTCTTATTAGACCACTCAGTGTAACTTGTCTTGTTTATTAGACCACTCAGTGTAACTTGTCTTGTTTATTAGACCACTCAGTGTAACTTGTCTTGTTTATTAGACCACTCAGTGTAACTTGTCTTATTTATTAGCCCACTCAGTGTTACTTGTCTTGTTTATTAGACCACTCAGTGTAACTTGTCTTATTTATTAGACTACTCTGTGTAACTTGCCTTGCTTATTAGTCCACTCAGTGTAACTTGTCTTATTTAGTAGACCACAGTGTAACTTGTCTTATTTATTAGACCACTCATTGTAACTTGTCTTGCTTATTAGACCACTCATTGAAACTTGTCTTGTTAGGATACTCAGTGTAACTTGTCTTATTAGACCATCCAATGTAACTTGTCTTATTAGACCATGCAGTGTAACTTATCTTATTAGACCACTCAGTGTAACTTGTCTTATTTATTGAACCACTCAGTGTAACTTGTCTTTTTAGGCCATCCAGCATAACTTGTCTTATTAGACCACTAAGTGTAACTTGTCTTATTAGACCAGTCAGTGTAACTTGTCTTATTATATCAATCAGTGTAACTTGTCTTGTTTATTAGACCACTAGTGTAACTTGTTTTGTTTATTAGATCACTGAGTGTAACTTGTCTTGATTATAAGACCACTGAGTGTAACTTATCTTGTTTATTAGATCACTGAGTGTAACTTATTTTGTTTAAAAGACCACTCAGTGTATCTTTGTCTTGTTTATTTGACCACTAAGTGCATCTTTGCCTTGTTTATTAGACCACTCAGTGTATCTTTGTCTTGTTTGTTAGTCCACTCAGTGTAACTTGTCTTATTTATTAGACCACTCAGTGTAACTTGTCTTATTTATTAGATCACTCAGTGTAACTTGTCTTGATTATTAGACAACTCAGTGTAACTTGTCATGATTATTAGATGATTTAGTGTAATTTGTCTTATTTATAAGATCACTCAGTGTAACTTTTCTTGATTATTAGATGACTCAGTGTTACTTGTCTTGATTATTAGATGACTCAGTGTAACTTGTCTTTTTTATTAGACCACTTAGTGTGACTTATCTTTTTTATTAGACCACTCAGTGTAACTTGTCCTATTAGACAACTCAGAGTAACTTGTCTTATTAGACAACTCAGTGTAACTTATCTTTTTAGACCACTCAATGTGACGTATCTTATTAGACCATACAGTGTATCTTTGTCTTGTTTATAAGACAGTGTAACTTGTCTTGTTTTTTAGACCACTCACTGGGTACTTATTCTGCTTATTATACCACTAAGTGGGTACTTATCCTGTTTATTAGACCACTTAGTGGGAACTTGTCTTGTTTATTATTCCATTGAGTGTAACATGTTTTGTTTATTAGACCACTCAGTGTAACTTGTCTTGTTTATTATACTACTTGAGGGGGGGGGGAGGGAGGAAGGGGTAAATGTCATGTTAATTAGACCACTCAGTGGATACTTGTCTTATTTATTAGACCACTCAGTGTAACTTGTCTTGTGTATTACACCACTCAGTGTAACTTGTCTTATTTATTAGACTACTCGTTGTAACTTGTCTTATTTATTAGACCAAGCACTCAAGAGTCATTTGTCTTGTAATTTGTATCATACTGTGCTCTTTTAGAAGAAAACATTGCTTTACAATAATAACACAGAAGATTGAGCTAATGGTTGCTTCATATGAACACAGATGATTGAGCTAATGGTTGCTTCATATGAACACAGCTGTTGGAGTTGATGATTGTTACTGTTGCCCAGAACAGACATCACTGCACTCTGGGAAAGCTCATAGGTGTTTAGTCTCCCTCAGCAAATTCCAAAGGGTGTCAATGTCAGTTGTTCCTGTAGCATGCTGATTGTATATATGCCGGATGCATCCTCTTATACATCCATCCCTGTTAGTCTTGTGTTTGATGCCAAATTCCAGCAATTTTATCCTTGTTGATTCATCAATTTTAGTGTCATTCTCTAACAGGTGATCATTAGTTGATGACTGCTTCATAATAATACTGCTGACACTGCAGCATAAGTGTTATTCTAATTGCAGTCCTTCGGGCTCTGGGTATCCCTGCCAGATGTGTCACAAACTTTGCCTCAGCTCATGACACTGATGGATCCATCACCATTGACTTCCATCTCAAACCTAACGATGAAATGGATGAGTATAACAATTATGATAGTGTCTGGTACGACAGTGTTGTCATTACACTTTAATTTGTTATGGTGTTATAATGCTGGTAACTTTACTTGGTCACTTCTTGTAGGCTTGCTTGTATGGACAGTAGCCCTTGTGGGATCCTCAGTGAATCAGTGACCAGATAACAGGGTCATCACATAGGAATTAGAAATGACAGATCTGAAAAAGGAAAAGAAAACAGATCCACCAGGAGAGATGGCGGAACTTTGACAAAAATTAGATAAATAGAAAGTAACATATGGCCATCGACTTAAAATCTAGCAGAACCAAAAGAATTGATTGATTGATTGATTGAATCATTCATTCATTGACTGATTGATTGACTGACTGATTGACTCATTGATTGATTGATTCATTCATACATTGACCAACTGACTGATTGATTCATTGATTGTTTGACTAATTGTTTGATTGATTCAATGATTGATTGTCTTATTGATAGATTGATTGCTTCATTGATAGATAGACTGATTGATTCATTGATTGACTGATTGATTCAATGATGGAATGATTGATTGAATGATTGATTGATTGATTGATTGACCAACTGTGATCCGACCAGGATAAGTGAAGTAGAAGAGGCTGCCATTTTCTTGTTGAAATGTTTTCTTTACAAAATGGTGGGGGTGGGGGAGAAAGGTAACTCTTTCTCTCTTGTACTTCAATGATCAAATATTTGTTCAGAATTAGACGTTTTATGGTCTAGTGTTTTTTGTGGTACTACTGAACAATGAAACTTATACATTTGATCTTTTATCTGATATCTTCCTCTGCCTCCTTAGGAACTTTCACGTCTGGACTGAAGCCTGGATGGCCCGACCTGACCTTCCTCCAGGCTATGGAGGTTGGCAAGTCATTGATGCTACACCTCAGGAAACTTCAGATGGTAGGGTGGCTTTCATGACAATGATGACACTGGAGTTGTCTTTGATTATCAGAAAACACAATGTTTTTCTGTATTTCTGGTTATTCTACACATCATAGTCTGGTTGTTCTACAGATCATTCATCAGAGACTAGAAAGATGTTGTTCTGCAGTTCTCCAAACTGTTTGTAAGAGAACAGAAAGATGACTCTCTACATGTCACATTGCTGTACGAATTGCCAGATAACAGAAAGATGACTTTCTGAATGTCACATTTTTGTAAAACTAAAGACCATTTATTAAAAAATTAATAAAAGGATGTTTGTTTGCATTGTCCACTGTTGTATAAACTTTTCAAGCCCTAAAGTTTGTTATCTGCAGATACGTGGCTCTTTTTCCATTCTTATTTTTTCCTGGATGGCATGACTCTAGTTTATAGTTCATAGCTCTCTCTCTCTCTTTCTCTCTCTCTCTCTCTCTCTCTTTCTCTCTCTCACTCACTCTCTCTCTCTCTCGCTGGTGTGTGTGCGTGCGTGTATATATATATACACATATATATATATATTTCAGGCATATTTTCTATTTGTTCTATCTTCTTATTTCAGATTCCTGTAGGCCATACATTAGTTTTAGGTCATTTTTGTCACAATTTTTGTATGTGTATCTCTTTATCATCATTCTTAAGTCACTTACTTCATTTTTTACATTTACATCTTTGTAATGGTCTTTGACTAACATCTAAACAACTAACTCATAAATTCAAACTGAGAGTCATCAAATGCTATATAAGTTCTTCGTTACTGTTGGTGTATTTATTTTTTTTTTAAATTTAATGATGAAAAAATCCCGTTCAACCTCTGATGGGTTATAATTAGAATATAAATTGTTTTCAATTCCAAATAATATGAGCAACTGCCGGTATGGGAAAGTTTCATCACACCTGTCAAATCATTGTAAATAGGGCAAATCATAATTACCAATTATGCTTGTATGTTTTTAAAAAAAAACTGCAAACAAACAAAATGGAGATAAAATCTAACAAAACCAAACAATAACATTTAAAAACATTAAATTAAGGGAGAGGGGTGTAAAGGCATGGTGCTTCCAGTTATATAATTGACTTTAACAGATACTTAATTCACCTTCCGCTGTGAAACGGACAATGAACAAAGCAATTAGAAGAAAGACTTTAGGCCCTTGAGTTGGGGATATATAGAAGAATGTGGCTCGTCTCATGGAAAGAGAAGAAAACAAATAAAGATGTCCTAGAAAACGTAGGAATGAAAAGAGAATTAATGAAGGAGATGAAAATTAGGCTACTAAAATATTTTGGCCATATAAAAAGGCATAAGACCTTACTGAAGACCAAAATGGAAGGGAGAGTTGAAGGCAAACATTCAAGAGGAAGACAGCGCTATAATTGGGAAGATGACATCAAGAGATGGACAGGAAAGATTCTATCAGATCTCTCAACGTCTTCTGTCTCTTGTCTTGATGGTGCACATCAAGACAAGAGACAGAAGACGTTGAGAGATCCATTGCAGACGACCTTCGATGTGAAGATGTCACCTGATGATGAAAGGCCTTCGTTGGCTTATATTTTTTACAATTTATTCTGTGTAAAGGCCTTAGTTGACTCAACTATTCACATTCACATCTCAGTATAGACCCTTTGTTGGCTCATATATTTACATTTATATCTCTACAAAAGCCCTGTGTTGGCTCACATTTATACATTTACATCTCTGTAAAAGCCTTCGTTGACTCATTAAACTCACATTTTAAAGTTATTGATCTTATGATGTAATTTTTTTCTTGCCCTAGGTTTGAACATCTCCATCTTGTTATATCTTGTGTAAATGTCCTCTTGTCTTTTATCTCAGTTTTCATTAAAAATTTTGTGATGCAGAATGACATTATTACACAAAACAAATGAACTAATTTTATAAATTGACAAATCAGTACAGTTCTACACCAACTAATGACTTGATTTCTCTTGTTCTCCATATGTTTCCCAATGCAATGAAAGCTCCTCTTGCTTTTTGTATTCTTATTTTGATATCATTGTCTGTCCCTCCAACTCTGTCTATATTACTGCCAAGATATGTGTACGATTCTACATCCTTAAGTCATGTTTCTTCAAGTTCAACCTTGTTATCATTTCTTGCATTTGTTCTCATAATCTTTGTCTTTTCCCTGTGTATTTTCAGGCCCACTTGTTGTGACTTCTCATCAAGAATTTTCATTTTCTCTTGCATCTGATTATGGTTATGGGACAGAAGAGACAAGTCATCTGCAAAATCCAGATCATCAAGCTGTTTAGTCAGATTCCACTAGATTCCATTTCTGTTGTGTGATGTTGGTGTTTTCATAACCCAATCTATTGCTAGTAAGAAAAGAAATGGAGACAAGAGGCATCCCTGTCTCACTCTTGTTCTAATCCTAAATGGTTCTGTAAGTTGTCCTTCATGAAGAACTCTGCGTGTCATGTCTTCATGTCTTATGAAGTTAATGATCGTCATGGGAACTCCATTATGCCTCATCAATTTCCAAAGTGAATCTCTGTCTACACTGTCAAATGCCTTTTCATAGTCCACGAATACGATGTATAGCGGTGAATTCCATTCCATTATTCAACTATTATTCGCAATGTGGCTATCTGGTCTGTACAGGATCTGTTTTGTTGAAAACCTGCTTGTTCATCTCTCAGTTGCTTGTCTATGGACTCTTTTAATCTCTCAAGGATGATTCTGCTTAATACTTTTCCTGGCACTGATAGTAACATTGCCCCCACAGCCTATTTTATATTCACACACTGTCATTCATTTTTTCCTTTAGGTATCGGTTTTTTTTTTCAGACTCACTTGTTATGTCTTCTGTACTCATGTTTATGTCTGTTTCCAGTTTTTTTTCTCCATGTAATTAGCATTAGCTTTTTTTCTCACTTGCTTGTTTTTTTTTCTTGTTCTCTGATTTGGTAAATTTTTTTTATCTCTTCTTCCATTTAATTTTAGTTTATATTTTTCCCTCTGTTAGTTTTTAATTGCAGTTTACTCTTCCCTTCTTCCATTTCACTCAAGGTGTTTACTGTTGTGGCCCCACATCAGTAACTGCAATCCAAAATGGTGAGGTCAGCCTCCCATATGATGGACCCTTTGTCTTTTCTGAGGTCAATGCTGATACAGTCTATTGGCAGCCCAACACGTTTGGAGTGATGAAGTGCTTGTACATTGATAAGAAAGTGTAAGCAGTTTACTGTGATATTTAGACAATAGTGTATTTATCAGAATATTGTATAATGGAACAATAAAAAGTCCTGGGCTTTGACAAAAGTCACGTGAGTATAGTCAGTGATGCAAAGAGCGACAGCAGCTTTTTTTCTTGCCATTAAGTCCACTAAGTGTCATGGGAAGAAGCAGTTTATATTCTATAGTCAGCTTTGTTTGTTTGGCTACCATCATACTTTGTTTCTTCAGAGTTTCCTTAATACTGACTGTCTGTCTTCCTCTCAGGCATCACCCTTACCATGTAGTAAGATCTTCAACTATTGAAAGTTTGTGAAATTAGTTGTTTCCCTTTACCATGTAGCCATTCGTTCGTTCCTTTGTCTTCTATGTTGCTGTTATATCCTGTTCAACCTGAAAGTTGGTTATAATTGGGGTATATATTGTATTTAGTTTCTTCGGTGCTAGCCGGTTGTTAGTCCTGAAAAGGACTGGTCCTAAAAAGGACCACTAGCTGACTGTCTGGATACCTCTTAGTTGCTTGTCTGTTTATGGTGTCGTGGCGTTCTCATGGTGTTCATATCCTGCATCACGGGTTACAAAAGGTTATATTTGGGTATATAGGGTGTTAATGTCTGTGCTGGTATCACGTTCCTAGTCCTGGAGATGATTGGTCCTGAAAAGGACCACTGGCTGCCTGTTCGGTCTCTACTATTCGTTGTCTGTTTTGGCTACGTGTTGTTCTATGGCTGTTGCTATTATCTTTGGTAAGAAGCCCATTATGGTTTTGATGATTATTTGGAGTTCCGCTTCTTTTCTTCTTTCTTGATTTCTTGTTAGTACTTCTACGATTTCGGTTATTATTTTGTCTTTAGTTTCTTTGTTTTGCTCTCTACTTTTTGTAAGGATATCCTCAGCGATCGTTCTCTCTGTTTCAATTCTTTTGAGGATTTCTTCGTTCTCTTTCTTTAGCTCTGCGAGTTTGGCGATGTCGACTTCTATCTCGTGTTTGATGGAATTCATTTCCTGTAACATTGCCTGGGCGCTCTGTAAGGCTCCTATTGTTTCGTCTCTTATGGCATCTGAGTCTTCATTGTGTTGCTTGTTCGTCTCGACTTTGAGTTGTTGTTTTATGTCTCGCATCTCTGTGGTTAATTTTACCAGCTGGGCTCTTGTGTGCTGTTCCTGTTTGACAGTGTTGCCTGAAGCCACTCGGTTTCTTGCTTCTCTGAAGGAGATGTTTTTTGTTACCGATTCCTTCAGTATGGCCTTTGTCTCATAGAAGATCGGACATCCACGGTATCTTGCCCCGTGGTTCCTGAGACAGTTTGCGCAGGTTCTGTTGGGGTTGCGTACTTTATAGTTGGTATCTTTTTTTGCCTGAGGACATTCGTTGTATGAGTGACTTCCCGCACAGTACCGACAAACTGTATCTCTCCTGCAAGTTTTCTTAGTATGTGAAAATTGCTGGCAGTTTGAGCACTGCATAACAGGAGGGATGTACTCTTCTGTTTTTCTACATCTGTCGTCCAGATTTAGTTGACTTGGTCTTGAAGACCCTTCAATAGTTATGATAACCAAGTTGGTGTCCTTCTTGTCCCATGTCTTCAGTCTTTCCACCTGTGTTATTGTGATATTCTTGTTTTCTGCTTGCAGGCGGCTGTGGACTTCTTGTGTAGATCTATTGTTGTCGACCCCTCTTACAACTATCTTTTTGGTCTTCTTGAAGATCTCCACAGTAGCTTTTATCTAGTGGGGCAGCTGGACTTCTTTGTGTCCGGACTCTAGTTCGATCATCAGTTGGTTTGTCTTCTCCGTGTTATTTAGAGTTAATATAACTCCGTTGTCATGTCTTGAAACTTTAGATATGCTCCTCCTGCCCGTTATTGTCTCAAGGATAGCGATTACTTTATCGTCGGGTAGGGCCCTGAGCGAGGCCTCACCTCCAGACATCTGAGTGATCTTAATTATCCTCTCCTGTATTGCCATGTTAGAAACGGCATTTTGTTGCTTGCGAAGTTGGCACGTTCCAACTTCTGTCTCAGATTGAGCTTGTGGTCTGCGGGACGGATTCACATTCTGCTTCATTGTCTGTCTCTGATCTCGTTTTATCGAAGTTGCCTGGGCACTGCATGATGGAGACTCGACTAAGATGACATCTCGTTTAGGCGGTGGATTTGCTTTGTCGGGTTCTGTCGTCGATGTTTTGCAGATGCTGTCTGGTCACTGCACAAAGGGGCCACTGCCTCAACATCTTGTGTTAGCGGTGATGTTGCTATGTCTGGTTTCGGAGCTTGGTTGTCCTCTGGCTTAGAAGCTTTGGGTCGCTCATCGGTCATAGTGTCAAAGGTTGCGTTGTTCAGCTTCTGAGTGGGACCGGCCCCGACGCTAGGAGTTGGGGCAGTCATGCTCTCCGGCTGCCTCTCTTTGTTCTGTGTAGATTCTTGTTTGCTGATGCTGACAAGTGTTTGAGGGCTTCTATAGACTTTCCTCTTTTTTGTTTGTGGCTTGGTACGAGTCATTTTAGTATATTGCTATCGTATAATGATCCGATGGGTGAGCGCTGTGTACGTCCTGAAAAGGACGCTGGTTATAGTGCTGTATCGACGCCATGTAGCCAGATCTACTAATGAAAGTTTGTGATAGTAGTTCTTTCCCCTAACCATGTACCCAGATCTTGTACTATTGAAAGTTTGAAATAGTAGTTGTTTTCGCTTACCATGTAGCCAGATATTCTACTATTCAGAGTTTGTGATGGTAGTTGTGTCCCATTACTGTGTAGTCAAATCTATTAACTGAAGGCATCCCCATGCCATGTAGCCAGATCTTCCACTATTGAAAGTTTGTGGTGGTAGTTATTTCCCTTTACCATGTAGCCAGATCTTCCACTATTGAAAGTTTGTGATAGTAGTTGTTTCCCCTTACTGTGTAGTCAAATCCATCACTGAAGGATAGTAGAGGTACTGATTTGAAAGCATGCTAACAAGATGCCCATAATATTCTTATTTTCCTGCCTGTCTTTGTAGCACATATATGGTGTTGTTCCCACAGAGTTAAACATACAAAGAAGAGCTTTTAAAGATGAGAAATCAACTTCAAATCGTCTCCCTCTTATGTTGAGTTGTCATATACCCTCTGGACTACCAAAGCTAAAAAAATTTTTAATAATTTTATTTGGCCTGTACCCAAAAAATTTTTTATTTGTTATACCAACCATTACAAATATATATACACCTCTCTAATGGTTAGTTATTTAGATAAACTGAAGATGATATCTATTAGTTCTGATCAAGATTATGTTGAAGAATTTCTTGATGATTTTCACAGAATTGGAAAGTTTATCAGTACAAAAGCACCCAACTCAAATGAGAGAGAGGACATCTCACTCACCTACAAACATCCTGAAGGTGAGCACAGATCTCACATGCCTGCTAAGACTTCATATGCCAATTTTGGAGTTTTAAATTTTGCTTTGACGGGGAGAGCTGTGAGAAAATATAGCTTACTGTTTCTATACATCCTTAAACTATTTATTTTCTTGCACTGTTGAATCTCACTGTTTTCTGTAGGGGGCAGAGTTGGTGAATGATTTATTTAAGCTGCAAGACTTGACAGTAGATAAGGGTGAGGAGATACAAGTTGTTTGTCATCAACTATGGCAAACATTTTAATTTAAAAAATTATTTGTGTACATTTTTTTATGCTCTTTCTTCTTTGAAATGTCATCAAAGTATTTTTTTTCTTGCTGAGTTACTTTTGTTTATTTTTTTGGTTGAAAATGTATCTGTCTGTCTGATACTTTAAAAAAGATAAAGGAACCCATTACAAGCCCATTGAGGCATATTGGGAATATGGTGTTAGGCCCATATTATCTTGACCGTCGGCACACGAGGGGTGATGTGGTCGGCATCACGCCGGCCGCCTTAACCTTCCCAGAGTTGCTCTGGTACCCATTTGGGGCTGGGTTGACCCAGGAGCCGTTTGTGGCTTAAAAAATGCCCACCTCATCTGGGGATCGAACCATAGACCACTGCACTAGGAAGCCAGTGCACTAACCACTATGCTACCGTGGCTCCCCTGATACTTTAGTGACTGATAATTTACTTTCTATGATATTTCATTGACTGTAATACTTTCTGTGATACTTCACTGACTGTGTGATACTTAACTTTCTGTGATACTTTACTGACTGTGTGATAATTAACTTGATGTTATATTTCATCGACTTTAATACTTAACTTTCTGTGATACTTCATGACTGTGATACTTAATTTTCTATGATACTTCACTGAGTGTGTGATACTTAACTTTCTGTGATACTTCACTGACTGTGATACTTAACTTTATCTGATACTTCTCTTATGGTGATACTTTATTAACTGTGATACTTCACTTTCTGTAATACTTCCCTGCCTGTGATGCTTAACTTTCTGTGATTCTTCACTGATTGTGGGATACTTAACTTTCTGTGAATCTTCAATGACTGTGATACTTCACTGATTGTGGGATACTTAACTTTCTGTGATACTTAACTGACTGTGATACTTAACTTTCTGTAATACTTCACTGATTGTTTGATACTTAACATTCTGTGATACTTTACTGACTGTGTGATAATTAACTTGCTGTTATATTTCATTGACTGTAATACTTAACATTCTGTGATACTTCACTGAGTTTGGGATACTTAACTTTCTGTAATACTTCTCTTATGGTGATACTTTATTAACTGTGATACTTAATTTTCTGTAATACTTACCTGACTGTGATACTTATTTTTCTGTGATACTTCACTGATTGTGGGATACTTAACTTTCTGTGATACTTCACTGACTGTGAAACTTAACTTTCTGTGATACTTCACTGAGTGTGTGATACTTAACTTTCTGTAATACTTCAATGATTGTGTGATACTTAACTTTCTGTGATACTTCCCTGACTGTAATACTTAACTTTTTGTGATACTTCACTGACTGTGGGATAACTAACTTTGTGTTATATTTCATTGACTGTATTACTAAAGTTTCTGTGATATTTCACTGATTGTGTGATACTTAACTTTCTGTGATACTTCAATGACTGTGTTATATGTAACTTTCGGTAATACTTCTCTTATGGTGATACTTTATTAAAACTGATACTTAACTTTCCATAATACTTCCCTGACAGTAATACTTATTTTTCTGTGATACTTCACTGATTGTAGGATACTTAACTTTTTGTGATAACTTTCTGTGATACTTCACTGAGTGTGTGATACTTAACTTTCTGTAATACTTCACTGATTGTGTGATACTTAACTTTCTGTGATACTTCCCTGACAGTGATACTTTACTTTCTGTGATATTTCACTGACTGGGTAATACTTTCTGTGATACTTCACTCACTGTGATACTTAACTTTCTGTGATATTTCACTGAGTGTGTGATAGTTAACTTTCTGTAACACTTCTCATATGGTGATACTTTATTAACTGTGATTCTTAACTTTCTGTGATGCTTCACTGACTGTGATACTTAATTGTATGTGACACTTCACTGAGTAAATGATGCTTAACATTCTGTTAAGACTATATGACGGTGAAACTTAAATGTTTGTGATACTTCACTGCTGCATGATACTTAACTTTATGTGATACTTCACTGCTGTGTGATACTTCCCTGATTACTTCATTAACTATGATACTTAATTTTCTGTAATAATTTCCCAACTGTGATACTTCACTGACTGTGATACTTAATTTTATGTGATGCTTCATTGACTATGATACCTCATTGACCGTAATACTTAACTTTCTGTGATACTTCAGTGACTGTGATACTCAACTTTCTGTGATACTTCACTGACTGTGATACTTATCTTTTGGTGATACTTCACTGATGGTGTCATTTAACTTTCTATGATATTTCACTGTCTATGATACCTAACTTTCTGTGATGTTTCTCTGACTGTATAATACTTAACTTTTGATGATGTTTCCATGACTGTGAGAGTTAACATTATGTGATACTTCACAAACTGTGTGATACTTAATTTTCTGTGATATTTCCCTGACTGTGATACTTAACTTTATGTGATACTTTACTAACTGTATAATAATTAATTTTCTGTAATTTTTTAATTGACTGTATGAAACTTAATTTTCTGCGATATTTCACTGACTGTGACTCTTAACTGTCTGTGATATTCCATTGTCATATGATACTTCACATATTGTGATACTTAACTTTCTATGATATTTAACTTTCTGTTATACTTCACTGATTGTAATAATTAACTTTATGTGAGATTTGTCTGAATATGATACTTGCTTTGTGTGTTACTTCACTGACTAATTGATACTCAGTTTTCTGTGATACTTCACTGACTGTAAAATACTCAACTTTTTGTGATACTTAACTTTTTATGATACCTCACTAACTGTGATACTTAACATTCTGTGATACTTAACTTTCTATGTTACTTAACTTTCTGTGATACTTAACTATCTGTGATACTTCCCTGATTGTGTAATGCTTCCCTGACTGTGTGATAGTTCACTGATTATGACCTCTTAATAACTGTATAATGCTTTTTATTGTGATCTCTTACTGGCTGTGTGATATCTCACAAATTATAATCTCTCACTTGCTGTGTGATACTACACAAATTATAATTTCTCACTGCTTGTGATATTTCACAGACTGTGTGATACTTCACTGACTGAGATATCTCCCCGACTATAACATTTCTGACCTGTCTGTGTTTTCTGAAACTGTTTATGTGCATCCTCACTGCTTCTTGTTGTTTGTTTGACACTTCACCATGTCTGTTTGACACTTCACCATGTCTGTGTGACCCTTCACAATGTCTGTGTAACCTTTCACCATGTCTGTATGATCATTCACCATGTCTGTGTGACCCTTCACCCAGTTTGTATGATCATTCACCATGTCTGTGTCACCCTTCACAATGTCTGTATGATCATTCACCATGTCTGTGTGATCATTCACCATGTCTGTGTTATTATTTTCTATGTCATGGTAATCTTTCATGATGTTATTATGATCATCCACTATATCTATGTGATCCTCCACCACATCCACCATGTCTGTATGATCATCCACCACCTCTACAATGTCTGTGTGATCATACACCATGTCTGTGTGATCTTATACCACCTCCACCATGCCTATGTGATCCTCCACCATGTCTGTGTAATCCTCCACCATCTCCATCATGTCTGTGTGATCTTCCATCATGTCTGTGTGATTGCTGACAACAGATCTGGTCCCTAACATTATTTCATGTGTTCTCTGCTGTGATAACTGACACTGTCTGTGTCATCCCATTTTCTTTTTCAGACTCAGCTGAAGAAAGAGCAGCAGTACTTAAGGCAAATCTCGTGGGAGCAAACAGACATGAGATCTACAAACCATTAGCTAATGTTAGTTTAGAATATAAGAGCTAATGTTAGTTTAGATTATAAGAGCTAATGTTAGTTTAGATTATAACAGCAAATGTTAGTTTAGATTATAATAGCTGTTTAGATTATAAGAACTAATGTTAGTTTAGATTATAATAGCTGTTTAGATTTACAACATCTAATGTTAGTTTAGATTATAACAGCTAATGTTAGTTTAGGTTATAATAGATGTTTAGATTTACAACATCTAATGTTAGTTTAGATTATAACAGCTAATGTTAGTTTCGATTATAACATCTACTGTTAGTTTATATTATAATAGCTGTTTAGATTATAAGAGCTAATGTTAGTTTTGATTATAAGAGCTTATATTAGTTTAGATTATAAGAGCTAATGTTAGTTTAGATTATAACAGTTAATGTTAGTTCAAGTCATAACACCTAATGTTAGTTTAGATCACAGCAGCTAATATTAAGTTTAGATTATACCATCTATTTAGATTAAAACAGGTAATGTTAGTTTAGATTATAATATTTATTTAGATTATAACAGCTAATGTTAGTTTAGATTATAATATTTTTTTAGATTAAAGCAGCTAATGTTGATTTAGATTATAATATCTATTTAGATTATAACAGCTAATATTAGTTTAGATTATAATATTTTTTTAGATTTTAACAGCTAATGTTGGTTCAGGTTATAACGCCTAATGGTAGTTTAGATCACAACAGCTAATATTAAGTTTAGATCATAACATCAATTTAGATTATAATGCCTAATGCTAGTTTAGATTATAACAGCTAATGTTAGTTTAGATTGTAACAGATAAGGTTAGTTTAAATTATAACACCTAATGTTAGTTTATAAATGTATCTGTCTATGCATTTATACAACTGTCTGTCTGCCTGATGTCACAACATCTTGATGATCTAGATTTTTCTGATGACTTGGCTCTTCTGTCCCGTAACCGTAATCAGATGCATGACAAAATGAAAAAAACTCAATGAGAGGTCACAATTAGTGGGTCTAAAATTACACTGGGAAAAGACAAATGAAAATAAATGCAAGAAATGATAACAAGGTTGAACTTGAGGAAACGCTACTACAAGATATAGAATCATACATATATTTTGGCAGCAGTATAGACAAAAGCTGGAGGGACAAACAACGATATTAAAATACAAAAAAGCAAGGGGAGCTTTCGTTGCATTGGGAAACATCTGGAGATCAAGAGAAATCAAGTCCAACACGAAAATAAGAATCTTCAACTCAAATGTCAAGTCAGTCCTATTGTATGGCTCTGAAACATGGAGAACTACAAAACAACAACAAAAAAGCTACAGACTTTCATAAATGGGTGCTTGCGTAGAACAGAAGGATTGGAATGGTATGACAAGGTCACCAGTGAGGAACTGATGACACAAACCAGACCAGTGCCAGTGGAACAAGAAATGAGAAGAAGACACTGGTGATGGATAGGACACACTATGAAGAATCCTGTTGATAGCATTACAAGGCAGTCCTTGTTCTTGAATCCCCAGGGAAAAACAGGCAAAGGTAGATCAAAAAATGCATGGAGAAGAGAGCTGGAGAGAGAAGTGAAAATGATGAGGATAAAAATTGAAAGAACTTGAGCTGATGGCACAAGATAGGAGCACTTGGCATGTGTTTGTTGAAGGCCTATGCTCCTTGGGAAGCTAAAGGGTATTGATTGATTGACTGTCTGCCTGGCTGTCTCTTTGGTTTTTTTTTTTATCTGTCTTTATATATCCATACAGTGGCCACTGCTATTAGTCTATTTGTCCACCCACTCACCCATCTATCTATTTATCCGTATGTCTGTTTATCTGCCTACCTACCTACTTATATATCAAATCTGGTTTAATCAACATCTCCTCTACCCACACCTTGCTCTTCTGTCCATCAACCTATCTCCTACTCATCCATCCAACTGTCTATTCGTCTCCATATCAGTATGTTTCTCAGTCGACCTAAACATGTTTTAATCTTATTGGAATGAATGTGTATATGTATACAAATGTATGTGTGCATGAATTTACAATATGTGTGTGTGTAAATGCACATAAAATGTGTACGTATGTGTGTGTGTGTACACATATATATATACAATGGTAATTCTTTTCACAAAATCCATTGTATGTTGAAAATATTGTAAGCTGAAACCAATAATACATTTTTTATTTCCTGCAGTTTGTTCCAAATCTATGACAGGCGACTCCAACAACACACAAAATAGGTACTTCTTACATGTAATACAGTAGACATAAAATAGGTACAACTTACATGTAATAAAGTAGACATAAAATAGGTACTTCTTACATGTAATACAGTAGACATAAAATAGGTACTTCTTACATGTAATACAGTAGACATAAAATAGGTACTTCTTACATGTAATAAAGTAGACATAAAATAGGTACTTCTTACATGTAATACAGTAGACATAAAATAGGTACTTCTTACATGTAATACAGTAGACATAACATAGGTACTTCTTACATGTAATACAATAGACATAAAATAGGTACTTCTTACATGTAATACTTCTTCTTCTTCTTCTTCCGTCCTTAGCCAACGACCGGCAAAGCAGTCAGTGGCCATTACGCCTAGTGGCGTCTTAAGGGCAACAGCGAATAGATTTTCTCTGCCGTTGTTTCCATCACGCCTAATGGCGTCTTTAGGGCAACGACAAATCAATCCGTTCGCCGTTGTTTCCGTAATCAAAGTGACTGGCAAACGGGTGATCAGCCCGTTGGGTACATGTAATACAGTAGACATAAAATAGGGGCTTCTTACGTGTAATACAGAATACATAAAATAGGTACTTCTTACATGTAATACAGTAGACATAAAATATGTACAACTTACATGTAATACAGTTGACATAAAATAGTTATGTCTCACATGTAATACAGTAGACATAAAATAGGTACTTCTTACATGTAATTCAATAGACATAAAATAGGTACTTCTTACATGTAATACAGTAGACATAACATAGGTACAACTTACATGTAATACAGTAGACATAAAATAGGTGCTTCTTATACAAGGTACGTAATACAGTAGACATAAAATAGGCACTTTTTACATGTAATACGGTACTGTACTTGTTTTTACATTAAAAGTGAGCGTTTAATAAAGATGATTTAATAAATAGTTATAACACATCTTAAGTTAAAACAACACACGCACATTGAATTAGCATTTAACTTTCGACTTAAAGTGCAGGGTGGACAAAATTGATGGTGGGGTAGTGGTGGTAGGTCAGGTGTCCGGCACCAGCTGTCTTTTCAATATTTTGTTGCTACTGGCACTTGACTTTGACTTTTCCAATCCCCTTGGTTATCAGTTTTTACCCTTTTTTTCCTTGTTCCAGGCAATGGAATGTGCATGTCTTTTTCAATTGCATTGTATCTCCATACATAGTGTTGGTGATGGAGGGGTTTGGTGGTAGCAATTGCTTCCGCAGATCTGCTAATGTCAGACATTCCAGAAGGTGATGTTCTACTGTTTCTTCTTCCTGTCCTTTACATGGATTGCAGTATGGTGCACTGAGGTCACTGTGCGAATGTTCTTTGAAGGGTACATGTCTTATTCACAACCTGAAAATTGTACTGTGGTCTCTGCAGCTTAAAATGTTGATGCTATCTCTGGCATTTAGCTGAGACATTTCTGCATACAGAGCCCTTGCATGCAGTTATGCCAGTAGCCCAGCAGTCCATCCAATGCTGTTTGCAGTTGTTATGTATCATGTATTTTGTGGTTCTTAAATTGGTGACAAAGAAACTGCCCAAATAGACTATTTCTGAGGAGTTTTGAACAGCATCCTGAAGTAAGACATATCTATGTCTTCTATTTTACTCAACGAGAATTCAGTATTTTCAATGCTGGGTGTTTTTTTTTTACCAATTCCGTTAAATGCTCCTGACAAACAGATAAGACAGTCTTGATTTTTGCAGCTGC
This sequence comes from Oreohelix idahoensis, assembly GCA_024509875.1. Lineage (NCBI taxonomy): Eukaryota > Metazoa > Mollusca > Gastropoda > Stylommatophora > Oreohelicidae > Oreohelix > Oreohelix idahoensis. The sequence goes on along the minus strand of JAMPIV010000333.1, from coordinate 275,031 downwards.
CAATTGGATGACCTCTTCTTCGAGTAATAATTTGTGTGCTGATTAGCCAAGACTCCCACCAAGCATCTGGAAATACCCATGCATACATCATTCCCAGCTGTATCGGTAAGCCATCGGTCCCTGGAAATATCATCAGTCCTTAAAAGGTAAATAAGTTCCTGAAAATATCGGATGTCAAAGTTAATGGAAGTCAAGGCCCCACTGTATATCTGTGAATGTAATTATATCTCTTTCCATGCTTGTATGTAAGCATAAATGTTTTGAGTAAATGTATGATTTGACATATTTTTGTTCCCACACGCAGGATGTCAAATTCAGCATTGAGCAAGATTCTGACAATACCTGGGTTGGAGGAAGCTTTATTGTAGGTCTGAAAATGAAGAACACCAGCAAAGAGACTCGTACAGTGAGTGGTAGAATAGTTGTCAGCACCATGTACTACACAGGTGTGACAGCAGAGAAGCTTGCATCTCAACCTTTTGTAAATGTTGTTCTTCAGCCTGGAGAAGGTAAGCAGATCTTCAGGGCATTTGTTGACTAAAATTTATTTTTTTTCTTGCTTTTTGCCTTAAAATTGTGATTTAACGAAGGCTGAAAATGCTGCATCACTGAGATTTTTGAAAAATTGGACTATAACAAGTTGTTAACATAATTAATCCCACTCTGATGCATACATTTTAAAGAGTAATTCATTCATTTAATAAATGCTAGGTTGGCAAGATGTTTGTGAGCCATAGTCTGGTTGTTTTTTTTTTCGCTTTTATCTGTTGTGTGAGTTTGGGTCTGTACATTTTCAGCTCATTCTGGCAAATAAGTCAGTTAATGTAATGAATGAATGAATCTGTCAGCTGATTTATTGCCATCATAGGTCTTTATGAATTCAGTCATTTGGAACTCCAACATTTTCAGACATGAACTTTCCTTTGTCTCCAAGAAAAGGTTAAATTTTCAGCCCAAGAAGTGTTAGCAGAGCAGTCTTTAATAAGCCTAATAATAATCTGCTCCTCTAAAATTGATTAGAAAATGGGACCCCAAGATGCAGCAATAGTGAATGCAGTCAGCGACCCATAGCTTGACTGCTTGCATCAGGATCAGCGAACCAGAGCTGATCAAGACCGTACTCCACCTCCATGTGGTGGTCCTGGAAACAGTCTGCAGCAGTGCAGTCTGGCTGAGCGAGTACGGATCGAAATGGGAAGGCAAACCCGGTCCCAAAAAATGCCGTGCAGAAGTCGGATGTGTCGACCGAAAGGTGCAGATATCACAGCTTAGGCGTAAACAGACACAACGCAACCACCGTCCTTTTCAGGGCAAACGAGGAAGAAGAAGATTAGAAAATAATTTTTTCTTTTGATGTATCCGTGTAGGTAACATGACTTATTTTACGTACAACTAAAAAGAAAACATTTTCTGGTCAGTTTTACATGAGCAATTTATTTTCACAGTTATACCTCATCACGTCAAACATATTGCTACAGAAACCACAAAAGTAAGAGCACATGAATGCTTGATGCAGGTTTCCTGCAAAGGGACCATGTCTGTACTAGATGACATGTTCCACATCTGTACTAGATGACATGTTCCATGTCTGTGCTAGATGACTTGTTCCATGTCTGTATTTGATGACATGTGTCACATCTGTACTAGATGACATGTTCCATGTCTGTACTAGATGACATGTTCCATGTCTGTACTAGATGGCATGTTCCACATCTGTACTAGATGGCATGCTCCATGTCTGTACTTGATGACATGTTCCATGTTTGTTCTATATAACATGTTCCATGTTTGTTCTAGATAACATGTTCCATGTCTGTACTTGATGATGTGTTCCATGTCTGTACTTGATGACATGTTCCATGTCTGTGATAGATGACATGTTCCATGTCTGTGCTAGATGACATGTTCCATGTCTGTACTTGATGACACGTTCCATGTCTGTGCTAGATGACATGTTCCATGTCTGTACTTGATGACATGTTCCATGTTTGCACTTCTACACTCATTTTTTTCAGAAACTCTTTTGTTTCTTAATTTTATGAGATAAAGGTTTTTGATTCTTCGTCTTATTTCAAAGAATATTTTTTTTTATTTGCAATGGATCATTAATTTTTAATGTTTGGAATTAAAATTATTACCTTAAAAATTGTAACAAATTGCAAATTATGAAATTTAAGTTGTCTTTAATGAAATGTTGGACAATATTCTAAAAAAATACAGTAAGACAAATTCCAAATTTTAATTTGACAATTACAAAATGCATTTAGAAACCCCGTATATAACTAGCTTGAGCATTGTTTCTTTTCCGTGGCGCTCTTGTGAACCCTCGTTCTAATGAATATGCACCATTTACCGCTGACTCCAATGACTGCTCACTCCTTTGAGTACGTATTCCTTTGTGTCCTCTCCGTTGAAGGTCACTCCTTTGTGTGCACTCCTAATACAGATTAGATCAGAGGCTGAGTTCTTCAGGATTCATCTAATTCATCTCCAATAAATCCTTCTGTTGTTTCAAATCTAGCTCTGTAAGGTCTTTTTTTATTTTATGTCCTAAAGTTTTTTTTCTGGCTCTCTCCAACCACAATCCATTAAATTTTTAAATTATATCCATATAGCATATTATCTTTACGAGCTTTGGCAGAAAATGTATATCTGTGATTATGTAAAAATATGGAATTTATTTCTTAAAATGTTTTTAAAGTATACACAATGCTTAAACAACATTTGAGATCTTGTAATATTTTTGTTGTGTCAGCTGTAAATAAATATATATGTTGAGTTAGCTTTAAATAAATATGTTTTATGTTGAGTCGGCTGTAAATAAATATGTGTTATGTTGAATCAGTTGTAAATAAATATTTATTATATTGAATTAGCTGTAAATAAATATGTTTTATGTTGAGTCAGCTGTAAATAAATATTTGTTATGTTAAATTAGCTGTAAATAAAAATGTTTTATGTTGAGTCAGCTGTAAATAAATATTTGTTATGTTGAATCAGTTGTAAATATATATGTTTTATGTTGAATCAGCTGTAAATAAATATGTTTTATGTTGAGACAGCTGTAAATAAATATTTGTGGTAATTTCCTATCGTTCGTACCTTTTTGCTCCGCAGTGAATATGCATAGTTAGGTGTTGTTTCGTAGCGCTTAAGGTTAGGATTAGGGGTTAGGATTAGGATTAGGATTAGGGTTTGTGTTAGGGTTAGTGTTAACCATAATAGGCCTACTAACCCTGATCCTAACCCTAATCCTAACCCTAACTGCTACGAAACAACACCTAACTACATATATTCACTGCGGACCAAAAAGGTACGAAAGATAGGAAATTATCATATTTGTTATGTTGAATCAGCTGTAAATAAATATTTGTTATGTTGAATCAGCTGTAAATAAATATTTGTTATGGGGCTATCCATAAAAGACGTCCACATGAGAGGGGGGAGGGAGGGGTATGTAAAAAGTGGACAACTGTGGACATGGGGGGGGGCTATTTAAGTTGAAAGTGGACGTTGGATTCACCAACCACATGGCAACTCTCACTCACATACAAATCTATCAACTCTCACTCACATACAAATCTATCAACTCTCACTCACATACAAAACTATCAACTCTCACTCACATGCAAAACTATCAACTCTCACTCACATACAAAACTATCAACTCTCACTCACATACAAAACTATCAACTCTCACTCACATACAAAACTATCAACTCTCACTCACATACAAAACTATCAACTCTCACTCACATACAAAACTATCAACTCTCACTCACATACAAAACTATCAACTCTCACTCACATACAAAACTATCAACTCTCACTCACATACAAAACTATCAACTCTCACTCACATACAAAACTATCAACTCTCACTCACATACAAAACTATCAACTCTCACTCACATACAAAACTATCAACTCTCACTCACATACAAAACTATCAACTCTCACTCACATACAAAACTATCAACTCTCACTCACATACAAAACTATCAACTCTCACTCACATACAAAACTATCAACTCTCACTCACATACAAATCTATCAACTCTCACTCACATACAAAACTATCAACTCTCACTCACATACAAAACTATCAACTCTCACTCACATACAAAACTATCAACTCTCACTCACATACAAAACTATCAACTCTCACTCACATACAAAACTATCAACTCTCACTCACATACAAAACTATCAACTCTCACTCACATACAAAACTATCAACTCTCACTCACATACAAATCTATCAACTCTCACTCACATACAAAACTATCAACTCTCACTCACATACAAAACTATCAACTCTCACTCACATACAAAACTATCAACTCTCACTCACATACAAAACTATCAACTCTCACTCACATACAAAACTATCAACTCTCACTCACATACAAAACTATCAACTCTCACTCACATACAAAACTATCAACTCTCACTCACATACAAATCTATCAACTCTCACTCACATACAAAACTATCAACTCTCACTCACATACAAAACTATCAACTCTCACTCACATACAAAACTATCAACTCTCACTCACATACAAAACTATCAACTCTCACTCACATACAAAACTATCAACTCTCACTCACATACAAAACTATCAACTCTCACTCACATACAAAACTATCAACTCTCACTCACATACAAAACTATCAACTCTCACTCACATACAAAACTATCAACTCTCACTCACATACAAAACTATCAACTCTCACTCACATACAAAACTATCAACTCTCACTCACATACAAAACTATCAACTCTCACTCACATACAAATCTATCAACTCTCACTCACATACAAAACTATCAACTCTCACTCACATACAAAACTATCAACTCTCACTCACATACAAAACTATCAACTCTCACTCACATACAAAACTATCAACTCTCACTCACATACAAAACTATCAACTCTCACTCACATACAAAACTATCAACTCTCACTCACATACAAAACTATCAACTCTCACTCACATACAAAACTATCAACTCTCACTCACATACAAATCTATCAACTCTCACTCACATACAAAACTATCAACTCTCACTCACATACAAAACTATCAACTCTCACTCACATACAAATCTATCAACTCTCACTCACATACAAAACTATCAACTCTCACTCACATACAAAACTATCAACTCTCACTCACATACAAAACTATCAACTCTCACTCACATACAAAACTATCAACTCTCACTCACATACAAAACTATCAACTCTCACTCACATACAAATCTATCAACTCTCACTCACATACAAAACTATCAACTCTCACTCACATACAAATCTATCAACTCTCACTCACATACAAAACTATCAACTCTCACTCACATACAAATCTATCAACTCTCACTCACATACAAAACTATCAACTCTCACTCACATACAAATCTATCAACTCTCACTCACATACAAAACTATCAACTCTCACTCACATACAAATCTATCAACTCTCACTCACATACAAAACTATCAACTCTCACTCACATACAAAACTATCAACTCTCACTCACATACAAAACTATCAACTCTCACTCACATACAAATCTATCAACTCTCACTCACATACAAAACTATCAACTCTCACTCACATACAAATCTATCAACTCTCACTCACATACAAAACTATCAACTCTCACTCACATACAAATCTATCAACTCTCACTCACATACAAAACTATCAACTCTCACTCACATACAAATCTATCAACTCTCACTCACATACAAAACTATCAACTCTCACTCACATACAAAACTATCAACTCTCACTCACATACAAATCTATCAACTCTCACTCACATACAAAACTATCAACTCTCACTCACATACAAATCTATCAACTCTCACTCACATACAAAACTATCAACTCTCACTCACATACAAATCTATCAACTCTCAGTCACATACAAAACTATCAACTCTCACTCACATACAAATCTATCAACTCTCACTCACATACAAAACTATCAACTCTCACTCACATACAAAACTATCAACTCTCACTCACATACAAATCTATCAACTCTCACTCACATACAAAACTATCAACTCTCACTCACATACAAAACTATCAACTCTCACTCACATACAAATCTATCAACTCTCACTCACATACAAAACTATCAACTCTCACTCACATACAAATCTATCAACTCTCACTCACATACAAAACTATCAACTCTCACTCACATACAAAACTATCAACTCTCACTCACATACAAAACTATCAACTCTCACTCACATACAAAACTATCAACTCTCACTCACATACAAAACTATCAACTCTCACTCACATACAAATCTATCAACTCTCACTCACATACAAAACTATCAACTCTCACTCACATACAAATCTATCAACTCTCACTCACATACAAAACTATCAACTCTCACTCACATACAAATCTATCAACTCTCACTCACATACAAAACTATCAACTCTCACTCACATACAAATCTATCAACTCTCACTCACATACAAAACTATCAACTCTCACTCACATACAAATCTATCAACTCTCACTCACATACAAAACTATCAACTCTCACTCACATACAAAACTATCAACTCTCACTCACATACAAAACTATCAACTCTCACTCACATACAAATCTATCAACTCTCACTCACATACAAAACTATCAACTCTCACTCACATACAAATCTATCAACTCTCACTCACATACAAAACTATCAACTCTCACTCACATACAAATCTATCAACTCTCACTCACATACAAAACTATCAACTCTCACTCACATACAAATCTATCAACTCTCACTCACATACAAAACTATCAACTCTCACTCACATACAAAACTATCAACTCTCACTCACATACAAATCTATCAACTCTCACTCACATACAAAACTATCAACTCTCACTCACATACAAATCTATCAACTCTCACTCACATACAAAACTATCAACTCTCACTCACATACAAATCTATCAACTCTCACTCACATACAAAACTATCAACTCTCACTCACATACAAATCTATCAACTCTCACTCACATACAAAACTATCAACTCTCACTCACATACAAAACTATCAACTCTCACTCACATACAAATCTATCAACTCTCACTCACATACAAAACTATCAACTCTCACTCACATACAAAACTATCAACTCTCACTCACATACAAAACTATCAACTCTCACTCACATACAAAACTATCAACTCTCACTCACATACAAAACTATCAACTCTCACTCACATACAAAACTATCAACTCTCACTCACATACAAAACTATCAACTCTCACTCACATACAAAACTATCAACTCTCACTCACATACAAAACTATCAACTCTCACTCACATACAAAACTATCAACTCTCACTCACATACAAAACTATCAACTCTCACTCACATACAAAACTATCAACTCTCACTCACATACAAAACTATCAACTCTCACTCACATACAAAACTATCAACTCTCACTCACATACAAAACTATCAACTCTCACTCACATACAAAACTATCAACTCTCACTCACATACAAAACTATCAACTCTCACTCACATACAAAACTATCAACTCTCACTCACATACAAAACTATCAACTCTCACTCACATACAAAACTATCAACTCTCACTCACATACAAAACTATCAACTCTCACTCACATACAAAACTATCAACTCTCACTCACATACAAATCTATCAACTCTCACTCACATACAAAACTATCAACTCTCACTCACATACAAATCTATCAACTCTCACTCACATACAAAACTATCAACTCTCACTCACATACAAATCTATCAACTCTCACTCACATACAAAACTATCAACTCTCACTCACATACAAAACTATCAACTCTCACTCACATACAAATCTATCAACTCTCACTCACATACAAAACTATCAACTCTCACTCACATACAAATCTATCAACTCTCACTCACATACAAAACTATCAACTCTCACTCACATACAAATCTATCAACTCTCACTCACATACAAAACTATCAACTCTCACTCACATACAAATCTATCAACTCTCACTCACATACAAAACTATCAACTCTCACTCACATACAAAACTATCAACTCTCACTCACATACAAATCTATCAACTCTCACTCACATACAAAACTATCAACTCTCACTCACATACAAATCTATCAACTCTCACTCACATACAAAACTATCAACTCTCACTCACATACAAAACTATCAACTCTCACTCACATACAAAACTATCAACTCTCACTCACATACAAAACTATCAACTCTCACTCACATACAAAACTATCAACTCTCACTCACATACAAAACTATCAACTCTCACTCACATACAAAACTATCAACTCTCACTCACATACAAAACTATCAACTCTCACTCACATACAAAACTATCAACTCTCACTCACATACAAAACTATCAACTCTCACTCACATACAAAACTATCAACTCTCACTCACATACAAAACTATCAACTCTCACTCACATACAAAACTATCAACTCTCACTCACATACAAAACTATCAACTCTCACTCACATACAAAACTATCAACTCTCACTCACATACAAAACTATCAACTCTCACTCACATACAAAACTATCAACTCTCACTCACATACAAATCTATCAACTCTCACTCACATACAAATCTATCAAGAGTAACAAACCCTCTTATCTTCGAAAGCTTCTTACTGTCTAGTTAAACTGAAATAAATGTTCTTCGGGTTTTGTCCCTCTTGCCAGGTCTTCCAATGCTTCAAGACTCAAAATCTCTAATACGAAGAGGTTTTAACTTCTATGCTCCTGTTCTCTGGAACAAACAACCTTAGTATATTAACTCTCTTGGAACCGACATCACAATTATTGTGATTTCAAAATTCGATTCTTTTCTATGTGAATTTATGAACAGTAGAGCAGTGGAATTTTTTTATTAACCTCCCATAGCCATTTTCCAAAGTGGCGGATTGTTTTTATTAACAGTTTGCCCAACACTAATTTTTTTTATTAATTTTTTTCTAAGTCGTAGTAGACATGGAATTTTGTTTCAGAAGCTAAAATGACCAAAAACAGACTTTCATCCTTCAGGGTGCTTGAATATTTTATACCACTAAGGTCGTGACAATAATTATTTTACATTTTAGTTTAAATTTAGTTTATTTTTACAACATTGATTAATAATATTCTGAGTTTAAAGAATCTCGATGCACTGTTTGTTGCCTGCAATGTGCCAGGTCATACTACATACATTGCTGTTGAAAGACGTATGGCACCATTATCTCATGACCTATCGGGACTTATTTTGCCACATGATCACTATGGATCACGTCTTGATTCCAATAGCAAAATTGTAGGCCAATTTCAAGAAAGCTGGAGAGACACTTACTGAAGTTTGGAATCAAACAGTCATTGATGGCCACAGTGTGCATGCCAAGTATGTGGAACCTGAAGTTAGTAGCAATGCAGCTGACCTTCCTGTTCCAAGCCAGCAATGGTGCTGCGACCATGTTCAGCAGTCACAATACTGCCTACAAATTGTCAAGTGCAATACTCTCACATGCTGTGGACAGAGACGCATGAACTACAATGAGGTATTTCGTAAACAATTCATTCCATCACCAATGCCATTTTACAGAACATGTTCAGGCGTCAGCAGTGCATCATGTGCAGATAGCAGTGACACATATGGATCACTTTTTCACAGAATTGCTTTAGATGGTCTCGAACCACATCATCGATTTAAAGACATGCCATTTGACTTTTACTGCCCCTCATTGACTGGACAAATTCACAAGCGTGTATGCAGCCCATGCAGACAATACCGTCCATCTCATGCAGCTGTCAAAGTGCACAAATCTGTGCATCAGACAGTTTGAATTGATCCAGATGACGATGATGTTGGTGATGCAGACATTGTACCAAAGCAATCAGAACAAAGTTCTAACACTGGGGTCGTTATTGTATGCAGCCTGTTCGACTGGTTGCAGTCTGAATTCACTGCTAAATGAACGGCAAACATTCACATTAACTCTTTCAGTCCCAAGCAGAAAAGTGGGTTTGGCCCAAACAAACGTTTTTGTTGTTGTTTGGAAATAACTTTTTTAAATGTTCATATGCATAAACAAATTTGTTGTTTTATCCAAGGTAAAATGGATAGGAGCAAAAGATACGGAAGCCACTTAAATGGCTCCCGGGTCAAACGTGTCTAAACCCTGAGCCTTTATAAAGTCGATTGGGACTTAATATTGTGGCAGTTAAGAGTTAGCCTATACTGCAGAATATTAATACAGTACACTTTGTTTCAAAAGTTTAAGACATCCAAGAAACAATAAGATAATCAGTTTTAATAAACAATTAATTTAAGATTACAATTTATAAAATAATGATTTCATGATCAAATTTCTTACTTTGTTTATAAAGTTTTGTCACATAATTGTTTTGCCTCATTAACTGTTGAAACTTTCATTTTTGGTTGACTGTTTTAATACTGAAAATAATTACTGTGCCGGTTTAGGAGGTATCTTGAACTTAGGAAACCCACTGTATTATGATGTGCATCCTTCCTTTGATCCTTAGCCACAGACTGTCAAAGCAGTCAGTGGCCATCACGCCTGATGGCGTCTTGTAGGGCAGCAACAAATTACTTCCACTTTGTGCATAGTTTTTGCATATTTAAATTTTTACATAGCTTTAGTGTTTTTGTTTTTTGTTACTTACTGTAAGATATTTAAGTTAAAACTGTTTCAGTTGTACGGAACACTGAGATGAGTCCTGTATGTTACTATGTAAAAATGTGCAATATTTAATAACTAGTGTTTCACATAATTAAATTGAGTTATCTGTATACAAATGATGTATTGTATATAACTAAACTAAGTTTTAAGTATGGGTAGGTGATTATTGGGAGCAAACTGCCACAGTAAGATCTGGAAGGAATTATTCATCATACATAGACATAAAAAGAGGTGTCAGACAAGGTTGTGTGCTGTCCCCCTGCCTATTTAATTTATACACCGAAAAAATTTTCAAACAGATACAGGAAATACCAGGACTGAACATCAGTGCAAGGTCAATAAACAACCTTAGATATGCAGATGATACCGTGTTGTTAGCTGAAAGCGAACAGGAGTTACAAGAACTAGTGAAGCAAGTGAACAGTATAAGTCATGAATATGGACTCGACATTAATATTGAGAAAACAAAAACTATGATAATTAGCAAAACAGACGATAAACCCACATTAAAGATAATCGTAAATGGGAAAATCCTGGAACAAGTCAAGAGCTACGTATATCTTGGTCATATAATAACAGAAGATGGCAGATGTGAAACAGAAATCAATAAAAGAATAGGAATGGCCAAAGCTACATTCAACAACATGAAACATATAATAATAATAATAATAAATTCTTTAAGCACCAAACATGGCGCATAAGGCAGAAACCAATGCTCTCCAGGTTGTACATTGTGACGCCACTCCTCTTAGCTCTTGCACATTGTTTAATCCCAACGTTCTTCCTTCTCTTTTTATTATTATTATTATTGTTCATATACTGACATCTAAACAGTTATCTCACAAATTAAAACTGAGAATCATAAAGTGTTATGTATATTCTGCATTTCTGTATGGTGCAGAAACATGGACGATGAATAAGCATTTGGAAGAAAGAATTGAGGCTCTTGAAATGTGGATATATAGAAGAATGGGGCGTATCTCATGGAAAGAGATGAAAACAAATAAGGAGGTCCTAGAAAATCTAGGTATGAAAAGAGAACTAATGAGGGAGATCAAAGTTAGGCAGCTAAAATACTTTGGCCACATAAAAAGGCATAACACCTTGCAGAAGACTATAACAGAAGGGAGAGTTGAAGGCAAACGTGCAAGGGGAAGACAGCGCTATAAGTGGGAAGATAACATCAAGAGATGGACAGGAAAGAGTCTATCAGAGTGCACCACCAAGACAAGAGACAGAAGACGTTGGAGATCCATTACAGCCAACCTTCGTTGTGGAGATGGCAACTGATGATGATGATGATGAGGTGATTAAAAATGTAAGCTTATATGTTTAATCAAGACCATGTGGAGTGGACGTCCACAAGGAAGGAGGGGGGGGGGGGTCAATCAGAGGCGGACATGGGGGAGGGGAGGGTAAAAAATGACCAGAATTTTGTGGACGTCTTTTATGGATGGCCCCTATGTTGAGTCATCTGTAATTAAATATTAGTTATACTGAGTCAGATATAAATAAATATTATTTATGTTGAGTTCGATTTAAGTAAATATTTATACATGTCACAACACTACACAGATACATGTCACACTACTACATGCTTACATGTCATACCACTACACACTTACAAGTCACAACACTACACACTTACATGTCAAAACGCTACACTGATACATGTCACAACACTACACATATACATGTCACAACGTTACATTGATACATGTTGCAACACTACACTGATACATGTCACAACACTGCACAGATTCATGTCACAACACCTGCTTACATCTCACACCACTACATGCTTACATGTCACAACAATACATGCTTACATGTTACAACACTACATGCTTACATGTCACACCACTACATGCTTACATGTCACACCACTACACGATTACATGTCACAACACTACACAGATACACGCCACAACACTACACACTTGCATGTCACAACACTACACAAATACATGTCACAACACTACACAGATACATTTATTTTCCCAACAGAGAAAGTTCAGAGTGTTGAAGTGACACAGGATGAGTATGACGGACGGTTGAAGGATGGATGCATGCTGGATGTGTCCATCTTGGCCCATGTGAAGGAAACTAACCAGAATTTCACTAAAAAAGAAGACTACAGGCTTCATAAGCCTCATCTTGCTGCCAGGGTAACGTTAAGCTAGACTGCAGCTATATTTACATATCGTAATTCTTTCTCTCTTCTCCTTTTTAGTTCCATCAGGTAATTCCATTTGGAGTCTTAAGTCATTGACTACACTCTCTAGAATGTTCTTCTTGGTGCACTGTTCTATTTTTTCCCCAAGTCTTCTTCTTCTTCTTCTTCGTATACTCTCAGATATGAACTTAAATATGTTTAAAGAATACAGTGGTCAGCTTGAGGCTATTTCTGTAGAGCTTTTCCAGTTGTCCCAAGTGGTTTGCATCTTTTAAATTATTAAATTTTAAATTATTTGGGGGTTGGAGTGGCTAACAAGTATGGTGTCCGCCTCGAGTTCTAGAGGTACAGGGTTCAATTCCCGGTTGAGGGAATATAATTTTGGAAATTTTTTTAAGAATCAGTGGTCTGATGTCATACTCCTCGCTGGTTCCTGGGTAGTGAGATCGGGTGCCTAGCCTTCTCGATTAAGGGTGAAAAAAAAGGAAGTCCCGTGTGCAAGTTGTGCACGTTAAAAATCCCACGGCATTTACTTACTTAGTCGTTCCCCTTCTACCGTGAGGTGTAGAGGTTTGGGAGAGAGAGCGCCAGACTATCCTATTGGCTGTCTTCCTCCTGGCCTGATTCCATTCTAGTCCTTGGTCCTTCAAAGATTGTCTAATGTTGTCCTCCCAGCGGACTCTGGGTAATCCTGGGGATCTGGATCCCTGGCTCTTTGTTTCCCATGCTTGTCGTGGTAGCCGATCTTCTCCCATTCTGCAGACATGGCCAAACCATCTTAGTTGGGACTGTTCTACTTGGGTCTGCAGGGGGTGGGATTTTAGGCCTTGATGTATCGTCTGGTTGCAAACCGTGTCTCTTCTTGTTACTTCAATCACCTCCCTCTCATCATGTGACGTATTCTTTCCAGAACGTTGTCTCCATTACAGCTGCTCTGAACGCATCACGATTCTGGGCAAGTCGACCTGCATCAGCCAAAGACAAGTTCAGACTCTCTGTGATGTCCTGGGTCCACCGTCGTCTAGGTCGACCCCTTCCCCTTTTTCCAGGGACCATGCCTTCCATCACTGTTTTTTCCAGACTATTATGTCTTTTTATATGACCGAAAAATTTCAGCTTCCCTATTGCGATGGTATTTAGGAGCCAATGTTCCTGTACGTTTAGTGAGTGCAGTACTTCTCTGTTGGTCTTTTTTTCTGTCCAGGGTATTCTCAACATCCTTCTGTAGCATTTCATTTCAAATGATGTAATCTTTTTTGCAACTGTTTTATTGAGTGTCCAAGTCTCGCAGCCGTATGTTGCTACTGGGAATATACATGCTCTGATCAGTTGTAACTTTGTTTCTTTGCTTGTGCCTTGCCATAGGTTTTTCATCTGTATTAGCTTATGTGAAGCAATTGCAAGTCTTCTTTTAATTTCTACTGCACAGTCGCCAGAGCTGTTAATGATTGATCCTAAGTATTCGAATTCATTGACACTTTCCAGTTCTTCGTTATCAATTTCAATTTCTGGTTTGGTCTTTACTTTGTCTGTTGTCAATACTTTGGTCTTCTTGGTGTTTAGGTATAGATTCTGGGCCTCGCTGTGTTTTTTGGTGGACAGAAGTAATTGTTCAAGTCCTTTTGGGTTGGTCGATAGGAGGACTGTGTCGTCAGCATATCTGATTTCCAGGATCTGGTACCCGCCGATGTTAAATGAGTCAAACTCTGTGTGTTCTTGGTCATCTCTTACGTTTCTCATGATATTCTCGGCATAAATGTTAAACAGGTAAGGGGAAAGGGTACAGCCTTGTCTTACTCCTTTCTGTACTTCAAACCATTCTGATGTTTCCCCCTCTATTCTTACGGCTGCCTGTTGTTCTTGGTACAGCAGTGCGATGAGTTGTATAAGGTGGTTTGGAAATCCCATATTTTTCATAATAGCCCATAACTGCTGATGTTGTACACAATCGAAAGCTTTGGTGTAATCAATGAAACAAGTATGTAGGTCAACGTTGAATTCTCTACACTTTTCTATGATGATCCTCATGTTGAATATATGATCTCTAGTGCCTCTACCTCCCTCAGATAACTCATTTCTGAGGTTTGGATCTGGCTTTTGTGGGTTGTAGTCATTGCCCATGACTCGCATCCATATGTCAAGACTGGGACATAGGTGGAGCGGTATACAGTCATCTTTTTTTTCTTACCAACCTCTCTCTTGCTGAGGAATCCTCAATTTATAGCCTGAAATAGTCTCCCAGCTGCTGCTTTTTGAGTGGCCAACTCTTCTTTGATGCCTCCCTTTTGGTCTATAATAGCTCCAAGGTATTTAAAGTGGTCTACCTGCTCCAGGACCTGTTCTCCCAGCTTAATCTGATGTCTTCTTTCTTCTCGTGATATCACCATGGATTTTGTTTTAGATCTGCTTATGACCATCCCTCTCTTCTCCAGCTCTTCCTTCCAGACTTGCAGGTTGGACTGGAGATGTGCCTCTGATTTAGCAATCAGGGCAACATCATCAGCAAATGCCAGCTCTGAAATACATACCTGTCTGTAACTGTCTTTTTTTTCTTGTTGATGTGATCACTGGCCCAAGACAGTATACATGTTGTTAGATGTGTAGTGCGAGCGTATGATGAATTGAGTGTGGGTGCGAATGAAGGCGCGAATGTGTTTAGGCTCGTATAGATGTAGATCCTGCAACCCATACTCTCACATGCAGTAATCAAGGATGCTTTGACACTGCAGGCATGTTTCAAGACATTTATTGACGGGAACACACATAGTATCAACAGGAACAGTCAGTGTAACAAGGTCATGCTGACCTGACATCGATAGGTATACATTTGGCATTCAAAAAGGTAAACATCAGAATAGACGTGCATGGTCAATAGCAAAGTTCTTCAATAATGACAGTTCGTAGCGTCGCCCTTGGCGTCTCTGACTAAACGCGTCAGATGCCTTAGTTACTTTGACACACAGGTGCAACTTGGCACTCCCCGCCAATTGCACATATCAGGCTGTAGTATAATAGCCGAAAGCACAGGCCTCGTTCTGACGTCGGCCGTGTACTTCTGTTAAATAGGTTATCATCAACCCTGCAGTAATACTTATTGTAGATAGAAGTTCCGCCAATCTGCGGCTCCCACAATATATCTTCGTCACTGGATTTCTGGACAATATAAGACTAACAGTCTTGGATGGCTACCTCGAGCACAAATATATAAGTTCTGAAATGGCGGATCAGTGAGCTGCTGTTCACCCTAGGTAATCCTTTACATGTTCTGCCACCGAAAAGCGTAATAATGCATAAAGGTCGGTATTACCTGGTAAATGAATCCTCAGAACTACACAAGGAATTCTGTCGTCATCCCGACGCACAGAGATTCACTGGGGAAAACTGCCATAGCAGTTACTTCGAAGATTCTCCCCGAAAAACAATGGACTCTTGGTCCCTTCAGAAAAACAGGACCTCCCGGCTTCCCGGAAGTATATCTCACTCCCGCTTAAAAAACCTTCCCATAGGCCTACGCCGAACTGTCAACCTCTGACCCTAAAGGTCAAACACAATGAATGAATAAACAAGGGAAGACAACCCCTAATCAACCTGACATCGCAGGTAAAGACACAATTATACTTATGATACAAACATAAGCAAATAACTTGACAGATGACTCCGTCGAAAATGACAGCAACATTACTACCACCCCCCTGTAAAAAAAAAATGCAATTTTTTTTTTTAATATGTTCATGAGCAAGATAGCACCAGTATCACTTCTGTGCTCATGCAAACAATGAACCTAATATCAGGTACAATAGAAGAGGGTACAAATCATCTCCCAACATAGGAGAAAATATTTCCTTTAAGCCAAACAAACTAAGGGATACCATTCAAGAAACCTAAGTTGCTGGCAATACCAATCATATATCAAACATTACTAAATAATATAATCATAGCAATATACAAATGTCAATGCTATTTTAGCAACATATCACTGATGGATGGACAAAATGAAATTTGTTAAATTATCTAAACATCATCCAAATACATTTGTATTACAACATATTATGATATTAAGGACAGACCTAAGTCTGAAAATATATCAGGAAAAACTAGGACACAAGATTTAACTGGAATCATGTGGGCATCTAGACAATATGTCCGCCATCACATTATCCGAACCACGGATAGCTCGCACCGTGAAATGGAAAGGCTGAAGAGCAATAGCATAACGAGTAGATCTCGAGCTCTTCAAATCCTTACTTTGCATAGCCGTAAGAGCTTTTTGGTCGGTTTCCATAAAGAAATGCGCGCCCAGAAGGAACCTTTGTAGCTTAAGAATGGACCAAACCATAGCCAACAATTCACGGTCCAAAACCGAGTAATTCCTTTCTGCCGCATTCAGCTTCCTAGAAATATACATTACAGGATGCAGAGTTCCTGAATATTCCTGCATTAGTGCCGCTCCAATGCCAGTGGAAGAGGCATCACTACGAAGGACAAAAGTCTTATCAATCGTCGGTAGTCTTAAGATAGGATGAGATGAGAACAAATTCTTAACCTGATCCAATGAAGATTGGCATTCTTGGGACCAACGCACCATATTAGGAGAACCTTTTTTCAATAACGTTGAAAGTGGTGCCATAATGGAGGACAGATTCTCAATGAATCTTCCATAGAATTGTATCAATCCCAAGAGACTACGCACTTGCTTTTTTGTCTTCGGAACCGAGATATTTAATATCTTTGAAATGTTTTGGTCCTCTGTCTTCAACAGACCATGACCAACTCGATGACCTAGGAAGGAAATTTCACTAAACCCAACAAAAGCTTTAGAGGGTTTAGCAGTCAAACTATGCTCACGTAGAGTAGATAGCAATTCCTTCAGACCCACATAGTGTTCTTCCCAAGTATCGCTGAAAAGACAGATGTCGTCTAAATATGCAATGACATCTGCACGATCTGATAGAATTCGTCGCATCATGCGCACGAAAGTCGCTGGGGCGTTCATAAGCCCGAAAGGCATAAAATTCCATTGAAACAGACCCCTAGGTGTCGAAAAAGCAGTGAGAGGTTTGGCGTGTTCCGTCAGTGGGACTTGCCAATAACCTTTCGACAAGTCTAGTTTAGTAAAGAATTTAGCTTTAGAAAGTCTAATAAGTAGATCATCTAATAACGGCATAGGTTCAGCATCGAACTTCGTAACTTGATTTAATTTGCGATAATCAACGCAAAGACGTATGTTATTGTCTTTCTTTCGAACAATAACTATCGACGAAGAATAAGCTGAAGTGGATGGTTCAATTATTTGTAGTTGAATCATTTCATCCAATTCTTTCTCGACTTGTGCTTGAAAATGAATAGGTATTGGGTATGGTCTTACTCTGATCGGATTACGATCAGTAAGTATGATGTCATGTTCTATGACATCTGTGTGTCCAGGAATGTCGGTAAGGACATCCTGATATGATTGTAACGTAGAGGATACTTGACGTTGTTCCTCAAAAGACAAGTTGGAAGAGACTGTAACGTCTCTCCACGATTCCGTTGAAGTAAGTGGAATCGTAGGAAGAGGTAAGTTCACGTCAGAAAAAATAGTTTCCTCATCCTGTATAACGGACAGGGATGAGATGTGACCATGTTGAACTGGAGAGTCGTCCGTCGCCTGGAAAATAGGCTGTAAATAGTCTGGACGTTCAATAAACTCTGTTAGCATATTTATATGGAAGGTTTTATGCCTTCCATCCACATCGACAATATAGTCGACATCAGAAATTTTCGAGACTATAGTGTATGGACCCTTCCAAGAAATGAGAAGTCTATTCTCTCTTGAGGGCAGTAAGACATATGCTTTGTCTCCAGGACAAAGTTGACGTAGGCGTCTTTTCTTATTAGCAAATCGCCTAGCTTTTTCTTTCGCAAATTCGGAAGATGAAGTTGCTAACCTGCACGATTCGATAATCTTTTCTCTAAGAGCTATAACATATTCATATGACGATTGTGTATCATCGTCAATATTATCGGAAGTTATCAAATCGTGTAACAAGGACATTGGCCCGCGCGGTTGCGCGCCAAAGACAAGTTCGAAAGGAGAAAACCCTGTATGCTCGTTGGGAACCTCTCTATAGGCAAAGAGGACTGCAGGTAAAACCCTGTCCCAATCTTCAGGATGATCCTCCGTTATCTTGCCAAGTAAGTTCTTTAGTGTCCTGTTAAGACGTTCTACCAATCCATTGGACATTGGATGATAAATACTACTGAGAGACCTTTTAATGTCTAGCGTAGCCATTACCTGAGACATAACGTCCGAAATTAACTGAGTGCCGTGATCCGACAGTATTTCTCCGGGGAATCCCAGACGAGAAAATACGAGCCAAAGAGCATCAGCGATATCGACAGTTGATATGCTCTTCAGAGGAATAGCCTCTGGCCAACGCGTGCACATGTCCACGCAAGTGAGGATAAATTGGTGTCCTCTGGCTGACTTAATTTTGAACGGACCAATGATGTCTATAGCCATTTTCTGAAACGGCCGAATCGGAATATCTGCAGCCTGAATAGGAGCAGCATGTCTCGGACCCCTAGACTTGACCTCTTGACAAATTTTGCAAGATCGGCAATAAATTCGGATGTCTTTATTCACGAATGGCCAAAAGAATGACGCAAGGACTCTAGTTTTAGTTCTGGAAAAACCCATGTGTCCCGCACACTGAGAATCGTGTGCATGCCGAAGAATTAAGGCTCTCATACACTTAGGCACAAGAATTTGCGAATGCATAGACTTGTCCGAGTGTTGTACCATTCGTACCAATATACCATTCTTCATAGTAATATACGATTTGTGATTCGTATTTTGATTGGGATCCCCTTTCTTTGCAAGAAGGAAGTATTTCTTCAAAGAAGGATCCTCTTCTTGACGTTTAACAAACGAGTCATGGGAAATCACCAAGTGCTCGTCTTGGCTATCAACTTCATTACTATTATCAGATGAAGTTGGGGGATTAAGAGCTTGAGCTCTTGTCACCACTGCATTGACCGTTTGAATGTTTTTTTCTTCCCAACTAGAAATTTGTTGCGGGGTGCATTCCTTAACCCCATGAATACGACCGATTATAAGATCCGCAATAGGATTAGGAAGAAGACATGCATGGACATCTCCTGTGAAGAAAGGAGTGTCAATCCTAATAATAGCAGTAGGATAGCTTTCCATAGTACCACCAAATGTAACACATTTGATTGTTTTTCCAGTGGCACAGCAAGGATCTATCAGAGACTCCTTAACCCCGACGGTAGTACATCCCGAATCGAAAAGTACTGAGACTAGCCTATCATTTATTAGACCTTTATGTAAGATGAGAGATCCTCTCCCATCATGCGCAACTGTAGCAGGTAGAGCAGGAAGAGGGTGACCACAACTTAGCGTAGATACAGTTGATGAGTCAAACAATGTTAAGCATTGGGGGCATTCAGTTGCTCTCCCAAAATCGAAAGCACAACCAGTGATAGCCCTAGAGTTACCACTATCATTTACTGTATTACAGGCTCCATCAAACTCTTGTTGCGCAGAGTTTGCCTGTTGGTAAGGTCTTTTCTTGTTAAACCTAGGTCTACCTCGATTATCATTTCCCCTGTAATTATTTTGACTATCATTTCCCCTGTAATTATTTCGACTATCATTTCCCCTGTAATTGTTATCATATTGCCTATTGTAATCATCATTCCGGTTTGAATCCCGGTTTCTAAATTCACCATCGTCATAATCTTGACGTCGAGAATGATTACCTCGAAAATTTGAATAGTTATTATTTGGATAGCCTTTGCGAAAGTGTCTCAAATTATTACCACTAAAATTACGAGAACTACCATCTTGTCTCCACTGCATAGACGAAGAACCATCATGTGTTGGATTACTCCGCTTCTGAGTGTAATTTTGATTACTTCCCCTATTCCAATTTTGTTGAGCACCCTGAAATTTTTTTTTGAAATTAGGGCCATATGGTGTTGCCGAAGCAGCTGGCAACCCTTCTTTCACTTTAGAATTGCTAACTGTAGCATGGGGATGTGCTGTGGCATACTGACAACAGTATTCCTCCATTTCTTTTAAGTTTTTAGGCTTACGCTCATGAAGGAATGCAAGAAAAGAATCATTAACAGATGACAAAACCTTATCTCGCAATAATAAGTCCATTAGACCTTCATATGTTTTCTCAATCTGAGACAACTCAACCCATCGTGTAAATGTACGACGTATCTTTGTAACAAAATCAGAGAAATCTACTCCATTTTCTGGCAACATTGTCCTAAAACGAAGACGATAGTCTTCTTGTTTTAGTTGATATTTTTTTAGTAATGCTGCCCTGACAACATCATAATTAGTCCTCTCATGTTCGTCTATTGTCATAAGAGTAGTCACTGTGTCACCTGTAAAAAATGGCATCAGTTGTTCAACATATTTTTCCTTTTTTATGTTATGCGTATCGCACAAAAATTGGAATCTATCTAGATAATCTGCTACGTCATCCTTTAAAGGATTGAAATGAGGCAATTTAATCCTACTAACAAACTCCCTTGTCGTACTCGAAGTTGTTTGCTGAGCACCCGTACTCGCCAATTTCAATTTCTCTAACTCCAAAGTTGCGAGTTTTTCATCAAGTTCCATCTTCTGTTTTCTTTCCTCATGTTCCATTTTTCTAATTTCAGCCTCAGCTTGAGCTTTCCTCTCCTCTGCAGCAGCTTGAGCTTTCCTCTCCTCTGCAGCAGCTTCTTTGTCTAATCTCTTTTGTTCAGCTTCAAATCTCCTTTCCTCCACCTGCATCTGCAATTTCTTTTGTTCAGCAGCCATATCAGCTTCTCTGTCTAGCCTTTTTTGTTCCGCCGCAGCTTCTCTTTCTAATCTTTTCTCTTCAGCCTGAGCTTTTTTCTCTTCAGCCTGAGCTTTTTTCTCTTCTGCAGCTAATGCTTTGTCATACTGAGCAACAGCCCATTGTTCTAACTGTTGACCAGTCTTATCAAGGGCTCTCCCTTGTGTAATAAAGTAGTCCAATGTAGACATCTTGTCTAATGAGATCAGAAACCTGAAAAAAAATTAAATAAATTACCTTATCCCACTTCAATGGGAGACAAGTCTGAAATGCTAGACTTGTATACTCACTTCACTTTATTTTACTGTCTTAGTCTTAGACAAAGACTTTGTATGTTCCTCTTGTTTATAATGTACCCAAAAAATCACTTGAGTACCTGTGGAAAAAAAAATTCCCTTATATCCCACTCACTATGGGCACAAGTCTTTTTTATAAAGAACTTGAATATGTATTTCACCTTGTCTCAATCTTTGTAGATAACAAGTCTTTTATCAAAGAACTTGTATAAATATCTTATATAATAATATTTTATTAACAAACTCTATATGAAGAGTCTACCTTATCAATAATATCAAAACATGACCAAGTATGTGTATGTAGACTGTGCATGACAGTAATGTAGTACAACCAAAAAAAAATACAAAGACAAAAATACAAAACAATACAAATGGCAACACTGTTTTAACCAAAAATGTGTAGAGAAATACACAAGAAAGGAGAGACCTACAGAATACAAACAAAACAAATCGACAATCAAAACTGAAAAACAGACAAAATATTACAAAAACAACGTTAAGTACAATTACATCACAGCTAACATCAATAGCGACCAATTGTCACTAGCAAATTTCCAAATTAAGAAAATTTGCACCTACAGAACGCTTACAGTAAGCCTCGATCAAGTGGCATATTTACCGTAAGACCCACCAACCGAAAAACCCGCAGAAAAATACACAAAAACAGTAGAAGTAACATAAACATATAGCAATCAATTTCAATGTGTTGCAGAACAAGTTCAGTCACAGCTGAAACTAAAATAAATTCCTTGCTCCTTGCGAACACAGAAACGAAATGTCAAACGCGCACTGAACGTCAAATCCACTGTAACATAAAGTGGTATTCACGAACCAAAGTTACTATGACCTTCTCAAATTAGGGCTTGCACATTGAATGTTTACAATTTCCACGTACTGTTTACAGACACTTGACCTCCAACAATGTAGCTTGAATGCTCTGACCTAGAAAAGTCTGTTGTTGAATGAAACGTGTAACAACCAGCAGTACTGTTTACAATAGGAACCCGCCTTCTATGCAGTTATGGTCCACGTAGCAAATGCCTAGTAGTTAACTTCAGTACATGTCTTGTTATGCTTTATGTAGCATTATAATATAAATGCTCGTACTGTTTATTTGGGTCAACCGTTGATGACCTATATCTGTCCTGTTGTAGCCAAAACTTGCAAGTGTAGAATTAGCGCTGTGTGTTACGGCTGTCCCGTGTGTAGCTTAGACCCACAGATCAGAAGTGTAATGTGTACTTGTCCTTCTTGTAACTTTCTCGACAAAACTGGAGACATCATACATGTAACAGCCAACCAGGAATGTAAATTTCTGGATCCATAAATGTCAACAATAATGTCAAATGCTCGCTCTGTTCTTTTTAAACCCACAGATCTGGTCCATCAGAAATGTAAGTTTCTAGGCCACATTGGCGACAAGAAATGTATCATAAGAGCCCACGTAACTGGTCCACCAGAAATGTAACTGTCTTTTTTTTCTTGTTGAGGTGATCACTGGCCCAAGACAGTATACATGTTGTTAGATGTGTAGTGCGAGCGTATGATGAATTGAGTGTGGGTGCGAATGAAGACGCGAATGTGTTTAGGCTCGTATAGATGTAGATCCTGCAACCCATACTCTCACATGCAGTAATCAAGGATGCTTTGACACTGCAGGCATGTTTCAAGACATTTATTGACGGGAACACACATAATATCAACAGGAACAGTCAGTGTAACAAGGTCATGCTGACCTGACATCGATAGGTATACATTTGGCATTCAAAAAGGTAAACATCAGAATAGACGTGCATGGTCAATAGCAAAGTTCTTCAATAATGACAGTTCGTAGCGTCGCCCTTGGCGTCTCTGACTAAACGCGTCAGATGCCTGAGTTACCTTGACACACAGGTGCAACTTGGCACTCCCCGCCAATTGCACATATCAGGCTGTAGTATAATAGCCGAAAGCACAGGCCTCGTTCTGACGTCGGCCGTGTACTTCTGTTAAATAGGTTATCATCAACCCTGCAGTAATACTTATTGTAGATAGAAGTTCCGCCAATCTGCGGCTCCCACAATATATCTTCGTCACTGGATTTCTGGACAATATAAGACTAACAGTCTTGGATGGCTACCTCGAGCACAAATATATAAGTTCTGAAATGGCGGATCAGTGAGCTGCTGTTCACCCTAGGTAATCCTTTACATGTTCTGCCACCGAAAAGCGTAATAATGCATAAAGGTCGGTATTACCTGGTAAATGAATCCTCAGAACTACACAAGGAATTCTGTCGTCATCCCGACGCACAGAGATTCACTGGGGAAAACTGCCATAGCAGTTACTTCGAAGATTCTCCCCGAAAAACAATGGACTCTTGGTCCCTTCAGAAAAACAGGACCTCCCGGCTTCCCGGAAGTATATCTCACTCCCGCTTAAAAAACCTTCCCATAGGCCTACGCCGAACTGTCAACCTCTGACCCTAAAGGTCAAACACAATGAATGAATAAACAAGGGAAGACAACCCCTAATCAACCTGACATCGCAGGTAAAGACACAATTATACTTATGATACAAACATAAGCAAATAACTTGACAGATGACTCCGTCGAAAATGACAGCAACATTACTACCACCCCCCTGTAAAAAAAAAATGCAATTTTTTTTTTTAATATGTTCATGAGCAAGATAGCACCAGTATCACTTCTGTGCTCATGCAAACAATGAACCTAATATCAGGTACAATAGAAGAGGGTACAAATCATCTCCCAACATAGGAGAAAATATTTCCTTTAAGCCAAACAAACTAAGGGATACCATTCAAGAAACCTAAGTTGCTGGCAATACCAATCATATATCAAACATTACTAAATAATATAATCATAGCAATATACAAATGTCAATGCTATTTTAGCAACATATCACTGATGGATGGACAAAATGAAATTTGTTAAATTATCTAAACATCATCCAAATACATTTGTATTACAACATATTATGATATTAAGGACAGACCTAAGTCTGAAAATATATCAGGAAAAACTAGGACACAAGATTTAACTGGAATCATGTGGGCATCTAGACAATATGTCCGCCATCACATTATCCGAACCACGGATAGCTCGCACCGTGAAATGGAAAGGCTGAAGAGCAATAGCATAACGAGTAGATCTCGAGCTCTTCAAATCCTTACTTTGCATAGCCGTAAGAGCTTTTTGGTCGGTTTCCATAAAGAAATGCGCGCCCAGAAGGAACCTTTGTAGCTTAAGAATGGACCAAACCATAGCCAACAATTCACGGTCCAAAACCGAGTAATTCCTTTCTGCCGCATTCAGCTTCCTAGAAATATACATTACAGGATGCAGAGTTCCTGAATATTCCTGCATTAGTGCCGCTCCAATGCCAGTGGAAGAGGCATCACTACGAAGGACAAAAGTCTTATCAATCGTCGGTAGTCTTAAGATAGGATGAGATGAGAACAAATTCTTAACCTGATCCAATGAAGATTGGCATTCTTGGGACCAACGCACCATATTAGGAGAACCTTTTTTCAATAACGTTGAAAGTGGTGCCATAATGGAGGACAGATTCTCAATGAATCTTCCATAGAATTGTATCAATCCCAAGAGACTACGCACTTGCTTTTTTGTCTTCGGAACCGAGATATTTAATATCTTTGAAATGTTTTGGTCCTCTGTCTTCAACAGACCATGACCAACTCGATGACCTAGGAAGAAAATTTCACTAAACCCAACAAAAGCTTTAGAGGGTTTAGCAGTCAAACTATGCTCACGTAGAGTAGATAGCAATTCCTTTAGACCCACATAGTGTTCTTCCCAAGTATCGCTGAAAAGACAGATGTCGTCTAAATATGCAATGACATCTGCACGATCTGATAGAATTCGTCGCATCATGCGCACGAAAGTCGCTGGGGCGTTCATAAGCCCGAAAGGCATAAAATTCCATTGAAACAGACCCCTAGGTGTCGAAAAAGCAGTGAGAGGTTTGGCGTGTTCCGTCAGTGGGACTTGCCAATAACCTTTCGACAAGTCTAGTTTAGTAAAGAATTTAGCTTTAGAAAGTCTAATAAGTAGATCATCTAATAACGGCATAGGTTCAGCATCGAACTTCGTAACTTGATTTAATTTGCGATAATCAACGCAAAGACGTATGTTATTGTCTTTCTTTCGAACAATAACTATCGACGAAGAATAAGCTGAAGTGGATGGTTCAATTATTTGTAGTTGAATCATTTCATCCAATTCTTTCTCGACTTGTGCTTGAAAATGAATAGGTATTGGGTATGGTCTTACTCTGATCGGATTACGATCAGTAAGTATGATGTCATGTTCTATGACATCTGTGTGTCCAGGAATGTCGGTAAGGACATCCTGATATGATTGTAACGTAGAGGATACTTGACGTTGTTCCTCAAAAGACAAGTTGGAAGAGACTGTAACGTCTCTCCACGATTCCGTTGAAGTAAGTGGAATCGTAGGAAGAGGTAAGTTCACGTCAGAAAAAATAGTTTCCTCATCCTGTATAACGGACAGGGATGAGATGTGACCATGTTGAACTGGAGAGTCGTCCGTCGCCTGGAAAATAGGCTGTAAATAGTCTGGACGTTCAATAAACTCTGTTAACATATTTATATGGAAGGTTTTATGCCTTCCATCCACATCGACAATATAGTCGACATCAGAAATTTTCGAGACTATAGTGTATGGACCCTTCCAAGAAATGAGAAGTCTATTCTCTCTTGAGGGCAGTAAGACATATGCTTTGTCTCCAGGACAAAGTTGACGTAGGCGTCTTTTCTTATTAGCAAATCGCCTAGCTTTTTCTTTCGCAAATTCGGAAGATGAAGTTGCTAACCTGCACGATTCGATAATCTTTTCTCTAAGAGCTATAACATATTCATATGACGATTGTGTATCATCGTCAATATTATCGGAAGTTATCAAATCGTGTAACAAGGACATTGGCCCGCGCGGTTGCGCGCCAAAGACAAGTTCGAAAGGAGAAAACCCTGTATGCTCGTTGGGAACCTCTCTATAGGCAAAGAGGACTGCAGGTAAAACCCTGTCCCAATCTTCAGGATGATCCTCCGTTATCTTGCCAAGTAAGTTCTTTAGTGTCCTGTTAAGACGTTCTACCAATCCATTGGACATTGGATGATAAATACTACTGAGAGACCTTTTAATGTCTAGCGTAGCCATTACCTGAGACATAACGTCCGAAATTAACTGAGTGCCGTGATCCGACAGTATTTCTCCGGGGAATCCCAGACGAGAAAATACGAGCCAAAGAGCATCAGCGATATCGACAGTTGATATGCTCTTCAGAGGAATAGCCTCTGGCCAACGCGTGCACATGTCCACGCAAGTGAGGATAAATTGGTGTCCTCTGGCTGACTTAATTTTGAACGGACCAATGATGTCTATAGCCATTTTCTGAAACGGCCGAATCGGAATATCTGCAGCCTGAATAGGAGCAGCATGTCTCGGACCTCTAGACTTGACCTCTTGACAAATTTTGCAAGATCGGCAATAAATTCGGATGTCTTTATTCACGAATGGCCAAAAGAATGACGCAAGGACTCTAGTTTTAGTTCTGGAAAAACCCATGTGTCCCGCACACTGAGAATCGTGTGCATGCCGAAGAATTAAGGCTCTCATACACTTAGGCACAAGAATTTGCGAATGCATAGACTTGTCCGAGTGTTGTACCATTCGTACCAATATACCATTCTTCATAGTAATATACGATTTGTGATTCGTATTTTGATTGGGATCCCCTTTCTTTGCAAGAAGGAAGTATTTCTTCAAAGAAGGATCCTCTTCTTGACGTTTAACAAACGAGTCATGGGAAATCACCACGTGCTCGTCTTGGCTATCAACTTCATTACTATTATCAGATGAAGTTGGGGGATTAAGAGCTTGAGCTCTTGTCACCACTGCATTGACCGTTTGAATGTTTTTTTCTTCCCAACTAGAAATTTGTTGCGGGGTGCATTCCTTAACCCCATGAATACGACCGATTATAAGATCCGCAATAGGATTAGGAAGAAGACATGCATGGACATCTCCTGTGAAGAAAGGAGTGTCAATCCTAATAATAGCAGTAGGATAGCTTTCCATAGTACCACCAAATGTAACACATTTGATTGTTTTTCCAGTGGCACAGCAAGGATCTATCAGAGACTCCTTAACCCCGACGGTAGTACATCCCGAATCGAAAAGTACTGAGACTAGCCTATCATTTATTAGACCTTTATCTAAGATGAGAGATCCTCTCCCATCATGCGCAACTGTAGCAGGTAGAGCAGGAAGAGGGTGACCACAACTTAGCGTAGATACAGTTGATGAGTCAAACAATGTTAAGCATTGGGGGCATTCAGTTGCTCTCCCAAAATCGAAAGCACAACCAGTGATAGCCCTAGAGTTACCACTATCATTTACTGTATTACAGGCTCCATCAAACTCTTGTTGCGCAGAGTTTGCCTGTTGGTAAGGTCTTTTCTTGTTAAACCTAGGTCTACCTCGATTATCATTTCCCCTGTAATTATTTTGACTATCATTTCCCCTGTAATTATTTCGACTATCATTTCCCCTGTAATTGTTATCATATTGCCTATTGTAATCATCATTCCGGTTTGAATCCCGGTTTCTAAATTCACCATCGTCATAATCTTGACGTCGAGAATGATTACCTCGAAAATTTGAATAGTTATTATTTGGATAGCCTTTGCGAAAGTGTCTCAAATTATTACCACTAAAATTACGAGAACTACCATCTTGTCTCCACTGCATAGACGAAGAACCATCATGTGTTGGATTACTCCGCTTCTGAGTGTAATTTTGATTACTTCCCCTATTCCAATTTTGTTGAGCACCCTGAAATTTTTTTTTGAAATTAGGGCCATATGGTGTTGCCGAAGCAGCTGGCAACCCTTCTTTCACTTTAGAATTGCTAACTGTAGCATGGGGATGTGCTGTGGCATACTGACAACAGTATTCCTCCATTTCTTTTAAGTTTTTAGGCTTACGCTCATGAAGGAATGCAAGAAAAGAATCATTAACAGATGACAAAACCTTATCTCGCAATAATAAGTCCATTAGACCTTCATATGTTTTCTCAATCTGAGACAACTCAACCCATCGTGTAAATGTACGACGTATCTTTGTAACAAAATCAGAGAAATCTACTCCATTTTCTGGCAACATTGTCCTAAAACGAAGACGATAGTCTTCTTGTTTTAGTTGATATTTTTTTAGCAATGCTGCCCTGACAACATCATAATTAGTCCTCTCATGTTCGTCTATTGTCATAAGAGTAGTCACTGTGTCACCTGTAAAAAATGGCATCAGTTGTTCAACATATTTTTCCTTTTTTATGTTATGCGTATCGCACAAAAATTGGAATCTATCTAGATAATCTGCTACGTCATCCTTTAAAGGATTGAAATGAGGCAATTTAATCCTACTAACAAACTCCCTTGTCGTACTCGAAGTTGTTTGCTGAGCACCCGTACTCGCCAATTTCAATTTCTCTAACTCCAAAGTTGCGAGTTTTTCATCAAGTTCCATCTTCTGTTTTCTTTCCTCATGTTCCATTTTTCTGATTTCAGCCTCAGCTTTCCTCTCCTCTGCAGCAGCTTGAGCTTTCCTCTCCTCTGCAGCAGCTTCTTTGTCTAATCTCTTTTGTTCAGCTTCAAATCTCCTTTCCTCCACCTGCATCTGCAATTTCTTTTGTTCAGCAGCCATATCAGCTTCTCTGTCTAGCCTTTTTTGTTCCGCCGCAGCTTCTCTTTCTAATCTTTTCTCTTCAGCCTGAGCTTTTTTTCTCTTCAGCCTGAGCTTTTTTCTCTTCTGCAGCTAATGCTTTGTCATACTGAGCAACAGCCCATTGTTCTAACTGTTGACCAGTTTTATCAAGGGCTCTCCCTTGTGTAATAAAGTAGTCCAATGTAGACATCTTGTCTAATGAGATCAGAAACCTGAAAAAAAATTAAATAAATTACCTTATCCCACTTCAATGGGAGACAAGTCTGAAATGCTAGACTTGTATACTCACTTCACTTTATTTTACTGTCTTAGTCTTAGACAAAGACTTTGTATGTTCCTCTTGTTTATAATGTACCCAAAAAATCACTTGAGTACTTGTGGAAAAAAAAAATTCCCTTATATCCCACTCACTATGGGCACAAGTCTTTTTTATAAAGAACTTGAATATGTATTTCACCTTGTCTCAATCTTTGTAGATAACAAGTCTTTTATCAAAGAACTTGTATAAATATCTTATATAATAATATTTTATTAAGAAACTCTATATGAAGAGTCTACCTTATCAATAATATCAAAACATGACCAAGTATGTGTATGTAGACTGTGCATGACAGTAATGTAGTACAACCAAAAAAAAATACAAAGACAAAAATACAAAACAATACAAATGGCAACACTGTTTTAACCAAAAATGTGTAGAGAAATACACAAGAAAGGAGAGACCTACAGAATACAAACAAAACAAATCGACAATCAAAACTGAAAAACAGACAAAATATTACAAAAACAACGTTAAGTACAATTACATCACAGCTAACATCAATAGCGACCAATTGTCACTAGCAAATTTCCAAATTAAGAAAATTTGCACCTACAGAACGCTTACAGTAAGCCTCGATCAAGTGGCATATTTACCGTAAGACCCACCAACCGAAAAACCCGCAGAAAAATACACAAAAACAGCAGAAGTAACATAATATAGCAATCAATTTCAATGTGTTGCAGAACAAGTTCAGTCACAGCTGAAACTAAAATAAATTCCTTGCTCCTTGCGAACACAGAAACGAAATGTCAAACGCGCACTGAACGTCAAATCCACTGTAACATAAAGTGGTATTCACGAACCAAAGTTACTATTCATTCATAACCCTCCACTCCCAAAGGAGCATAGGCCTTCAACAAACACATGCCAAGTCCTCCTGTCCCGTGCCATCATCTCAAGTTCTTTCCATGTTCTCCTCATCATTTTCACCTCTGTTTCCAACTCTCTTCTCCATGTACTTCTTGGTCTTCCTCTGCCTCTCTTGCCCTGGGGGTTCCAGAACAAGGACTGCCTTGTAATGCTATCAACAGGTTTCCTCAGTGTGTGTCCTATCCATCGCCATCGTCTTCTTCTCATCTCTTGTTCCACTGGCACTTGTCTAGTTCTTGTCATCAGTTCCACGTTGGTAACCTTGTCATACCATTTTAATCCCTCTATTCTACGCAAGCACCCATTTATGAAAGTCTGTAGCTTTTTGGTTGTTGTCTTTGTTGTTCTCCATGTCTCCGAGCCATACAATAGGACTGACTTCACATTTGAGTTGAAGATTCTTATTTTCGTGTTGGATCCGATTTCTCTTGATCTCCATATATTTCCCAATGCAATGAAAGCTCCTCTTGCCTTTTGTATTCTTATTTTGATATCGCTGTCTGTCCCTCCAACTTTGTCTATATTACTGCCAAGATATGTGTATGATTCTACATCTTGAATTGGTGTTTCTTCAAGTTCAACCCTGTTATCATTACCTGCATTTATTCTCATTATTTTTGTCTTTTCCCTGTGTATTTTCAGACCAAATTGCTGTGACCTCTCATCGAGTGTTTTCAATTTGTCCTGCATCTGATTACGGTTATGGGACAGAAGAGCCAAGTCATCAGCAAAATCCAGATCATCCAACTGCTTAGTCAGAGTCCACTGGATTCCATTTCTGTTGTGTGTTGTCGATGATCTCATAACCCAATCTATTGCCAGCAAGAAAAGAAATGGAGACAAGAGGCATCCCTGTCGCACTCCTGTTCTTATCCCAAACGGTTCTGTAAGCTGTCCTTCGTGAAGAACTCTGCATGTCATGTCTTCATATGTTTTCTTTATTAAATTAATGATCTTCAGGGGAACTCCATAATGCCTCATCAATTTCCAAAGTGATTCTCTGTCTACACTGTCAAATGCCTTTTCGTAGTCCACAAATCCGATGTATAGTGGTGAATTCCATTCCAGACTTTGTTCAACTATTATTCTCAAAGTGGCTATCTGGTCTGTACATGATCTGTTTTGTCGAAAACCTGCTTGTTCATCTCTCAGTTTCTTGTCTATGGACTCTTTTAATCTCTCAAGGATAATCCTGTTTAATACTTTTCCTGGCACTGATAGTAACATTATTCCTCTATAATTTGTGCACTCTTGTAAATTTCCCTTCTTAGGCAACTTAACCAGATATCCTTCCTTCCATTCTGCTGGTATCTCTTCCTTTTCCCAGACTTTACCAAGTAATTTATATAACATCTCTGTAGCCGTGTCGATATCTGCTTTGATGGCCTCTGCTGGAATGCCATCAGGTCCAGACGCTTTTCCCTCTCTTAGAAGCTTTATGGCTTTCTTTATTTCTTCCTTCGTTGGTCTTTCACCGTTAATTTGTAGCTCTTCTTCTGCTGGCTGGATGTCCGGCGGGTTTTGTGGAGCTGGTCTATTGAGAAGGT
This sequence comes from Oreohelix idahoensis, assembly GCA_024509875.1. Taxonomy (NCBI): domain Eukaryota; kingdom Metazoa; phylum Mollusca; class Gastropoda; order Stylommatophora; family Oreohelicidae; genus Oreohelix; species Oreohelix idahoensis. The sequence continues at coordinate 242,448 of JAMPIV010000333.1, read as the reverse complement.
CCCCAAAATATTCTGTCCACCTCTTCATTTGCTCTTGTATATTGCTGAGCAGTTTCCCATTCTTGTCTTTTATGAGGCAACTTGTTTGCTTGTATTTCCCTGTTAGCTTCTTTGTGCTGCTATACAGTTCTCTCATATTTCCTTTGGCTGCAGCATCTTCTGCCTCTCTTGCCAACTCCTCAATATACTTCCTCTTGTCTCTTTTGATACTTCTTTTTACTTCTTTGTTTGCTTCTGTGTACACTTCTTGAGCCTTGGCTTTGGAGCTTCTAGTTTTGCTTGTGTTTAACTCTGCTTTCTTGTTTTTTCTGTCTTTTATCTTATTGATGGTTTCTGTTGTTATCCATGCTTTTTGTTGTCTTTCCCTTTTCCCCAGTATTTCTTCACATGTCTCCTTCCATACTGTTTTGACCTGCTGCCAATAGTCTTCTGTATTCTCTACATCTTCCAGCTGTTGGAGCACTTGGAATTTGTTGGATACTGTGACCGCAAATTTGTCTCTTGTTTCTTGATTTCTTAGCTGTCTTACATTAAACTGTTGTCTATAAAAGTTACTATGACCTTCTCAAATTAGGGCTTGCACATTGAATGTTTACTATTTCCACGTACTGTTTACAGACACTTGACCTCCAACAATGTAGCTTGAATGCTCTGACCTAGAAAAGTCTGTTGTTGAATGAAACGTGTAACAACCAGCAGTACTGTTTACAATAGGAACCCGCCTTCTATGCAGTTATGGTCCACGTAGCAAATGCCTAGTAGTTAACTTCAGTACATGTCTTGTTATGCTTTATGTAGCATTATAATATAAATGCTCGTACTGTTTATTTGTGTCAACCGTTGATGACCTACATCTGTCCTGTTGTAGCCAAAACTTGCAAGTGTAGAATTAGCGCTGTGTGTTACGGCTGTCCCGTGTGTAGCTTAGACCCACAGATCAGAAGTGTAATGTGTACTTGTCCTTCTTGTAACTTTCTCGACAAAACTGGAGACATCATACATGTAACAGCCAACCAGGAATGTAAATTTCTGGATCCATAAATGTCAACAATAATGTCAAATGCTCGCTCTGTTCTTTTTAAACCCACAGGTCTGGTCCATCAGAAATGTAAGTTTCTAGGCCACATTGGCGACAAGAAATGTATCATAAGAGCCCACGTAACTGGTCCACCAGAAATGTAACTGTCTTTTTTTTCTTGTTGATGTGATCACTGGCCCAAGACAGTATACATGTTGTTAGATGTGTAGTGCGAGCGTATGATGAATTGAGTGTGGGTGCGAATGAAGGCGCGAATGTGTTTAGGCTCGTATAGATGTAGATCCTGCAACCCATACTCTCACATGCAGTAATCAAGGATGCTTTGACACTGCAGGCATGTTTCAAGACATTTATTGACGGGAACACACATAGTATCAACAGGAACAGTCAGTGTAACAAGGTCATGCTGACCTGACATCGATAGGTATACATTTGGCATTCAAAAAGGTAAACATCAGAATAGACGTGCATGGTCAATAGCAAAGTTCTTCAATAATGACAGTTCGTAGCGTCGCCCTGGGCGTCTCTGACTAAACGCGTCAGATGCCTTAGTCACTTTGACACACAGGTGCAACTTGGCACTCCCCGCCAATTGCACATATCAGGCTGTAGTATAATAGCCGAAAGCACAGGCCTCGTTCTGACGTCGGCCGTGTACTTCTGTTAAATAGGTTATCATCAACCCTGCAGTAATACTTATTGTAGATAGAAGTTCCGCCAATCTGCGGCTCCCACAATATATCTTCGTCACTGGCTTTCTGGACAATATAAGACTAACAGTCTTGGATGGCTACCTCGAGCACAAATATATAAGTTCTGAAATGGCGGATCAGTGAGCTGCTGTTCACCCTAGGTAATCCTTTACATGTTCTGCCACCGAAAAGCGTAATAATGCATAAAGGTCGGTATTACCTGGCAAATGAATCCTCAGAACATCACAAGGAATTCTGTCATCATCCCGACGCACAGAGATTCACTGGGGAAAACTGCCATAGCAGTTACTTCGAAGATTCTCCCCGAAAAACAATGGACTCTTGGTCCCTTCAGAAAAACAGGACCTCCCGGCTTCCCGGAAGTATATCTCACTCCCGCTTAAAAAACCTTCCCATAGGCCTACGCCGAACTGTCAACCTCTGACCCTAAAGGTCAAACACAATGAATGAATAAACAAGGGAAGACAACCCCTAATCAACCTGACATCGCAGGTAAAGACACAATTATACTTATGATACAAACATAAGCAAATAACTTGACAGATGACTCCGTCGAAAATGACAGCAACACTGTCTCATCTTCCAGTACCCCACTGAATACTTTCTTGTTCTCTCTTTACATGCCTTGATGACATCGTCCATGAGGAGTATGAAAAGATAAGGTGACAGGATATCACCTTGTCTTGCACCAGTGGTGGTCCTGAACTCTTCTGACTATGGTTTGCTGTCCTCACATAATTTTTGCAAGACTTGTAGAAGCTCTGTATAGCATGAATCAGGTGCTGGAATGTTCTTCCTTGCCAAACAGTCCCAAAGTTTGCTCCAGGGGACCCTGTCAAACGCCTTTTCGAGATCTATGAAACAAAGATGGATCTCACTCTTATACTCAAGGGCCTTTTCACTCAGCTGTCTGAGTGTGAAGATTAGGTCTTGAGTACTTTGGTTTGCTCAAAATCTGCACTGGACCTCATCCAATTGTGGCTCAGTTAGGCATCGGAGTCTCTGCTCTAGGATTCTAGAGTAGATTTTACCAGGGACACTGAGAAGGGATATGCCTCTATGGTTTCCACATTGTCGATTGTCACCCTTTTTGAAAATTGGTGTTATGATGCCAATCTCCCAATTCTTTGGTATGGTCTTGTTGCACCATGCTGCCTGTAGGACCCTTAAGAGTAATAGGTTGCCTGATGCTCCCATGTACTTAACCATTTCTGGTGTTATACCATCATGCCCTGCTGCTTTGCCCATCTTGATTTTCTCCAATGCTGCCTTCAGTTCTTCCATCTTTATGTCATCTTCATCATCATTGGTTTTCTCTTCTGTGCTAATGGTTATCATTTCTGATTCTTCACCATGCTCATCATCCAGGAGTTCTGAGAAATATTCTTTCCATCGTTCCATTACTTCCTTCAGGGCAGTAAGCAATTTGCCTTGCTGGTCCTTTATAAACTCGAGAGGGCATTGTTTTTCCTTCCTCATGTTCTTTAGGGTCTTATAGAACAATTTCTGGTTTTCTTACGCATCTTTTTCTAGCTTTTCTCCAAATTCTTCCCAGGACTTCTGTTTTGCTGCTAGCACCTTGTTCTTTGCTTCTGTTCTGAGTGTCACATATTGGGGTCCAAATGGGGCAGTGATGCGCAATACAAGACTCAACATGTCTCTTAGCCTTTCCTGCCCAAGTCTACCTCACCTACTCGTGGTGGACCCCGTTATACCCAGTAATCTTGCCGAAGGTTGGGTATCAACCCCAGCGGGAGGCAAGATGGGACAGCAAACGAGGTAAAGGCAAAATCAAATCCCCCAGCCAGAGGGGGAGGCATGAGCACACTCTGCCTTAAGAAACAGGTGCTGAAGTCAGATGTACCAGGCCAGGAGGCGCACCAGCAACCATGGTACCATGCAACCCGCTTTGGTTTAATATGTCTACACAACAGATGTCAAAAAATTATCGTTATGGTGCTCGCCCTGTGAAGTCCCTCCAGGCAGGAGCAGTGCCGGATTCTGAGCCTCGACAGAATCCACCCTCAGCTACTGGAGGTCTCCTTAGTCCGCCAAATGGAGCCAGGAGGCGGAAGGAGAAAGTAACTGGCCAACCAGATAAGACGACGGCCCCTCTGAATGTCATGCATTGGAATGCAGAGGGAGTCAACAACAAAAGGACTGAACTAGAGAATACCCTATTTCGGAAAGAAATTAGCATATGCTGCATACAAGAAACCCACCTACAGGAAGGAAAACATTTTAAGATACGGGGCTATCAATGCTTCAGAGTTGACAGAAAAGATCGGAAGAAGGGTGGCATACTAACACTGATAAGGAATAACCTCAACGCTATAGAATCCAAGACATATAAAGAAGGTGCAGAATACCAAGTAATCCATCTAAAACATAACACTCTGGAACTGGATCTCCTAAACTTCTACTGCCCCAATGACATACCACTGAACATGACTAGCATAGATGTCCCCATTGGCAACTTCATAGCGGTGGGAGACTTCAACAGCCATTCCCAAAGCTGGGGATACAACCAGCTAGATAGAAGGGGCGAAGAGATAGAAAACTGGCAAGACGACAATAACCTAACCCTTCTAAACAACCCTAATGATCCTCCAACCTTTTACTCCAGAAGATGGCATAGCACCTCTACTCCAGACCTGGCATTCTGCACACCTGATTTGGCTGGGATAGTGGAAAGGGAAATAGGAGAACAACTCGGTGGAAGTGATCATCGTCCTGTATTCATCAAAATTAATAGAACAATTAATACAAGTCCAAGTCAGCCAAGATGGAATTATAAAAAAGCAAATTGGTCCATTTATCAACACAGAGCAAATCTGCTTACAAAAGATACTAAGGTACTAGACAGAGACATTAACAGAGTCATCTGGGATTTTAATAATGGAGTACTCAAGGCAGCAAAGGAGACAATACCGAGAGGAGCGAGGAAGAACTATGTACCATATTGGTCCAACACACTACAAAACCTACATGAAGATATGAATGAAGCAAGGCACACTGCAGAGGTACAACCATCCCAACAGAACCATATCATGCTACAAAAGGCAAAAGCAAAATTCATTAAAGGAAAGCTAGAAGCCCAGAGGAGAAGCTGGAGGGAAAAAACATATAAACTAAACCTTGAAAAGGAAGGGAGAAAGTTGTGGAAACTCACTAAACAATTGAATGACGATAACAATTCTCAACGACAAACCATTACACTAGACGATGCAGGGAAACTATATACCGGCAAACAAGCAGCAGACATATTTGCGGAATCCTACAGAAATGAAAGTAACATCTCCGTCAATTTACGCAGACAACGAGACATTCGTCAAGAAATAATCCACACTAGAACTAATGGAAACAGTCCGGACGTTATGTCCAAACCTTTCAATATGGACGAGTTAAAAACAGCCGTGTGGAAACTTAAAGACAGGAAATCACCAGGCCCGGATGGTATAACCAACGAAATGCTAAAACACCTAGGATATACAGCAATGAGCAAACTGTTGCAAATATACAACTACAGTTGGATGACAGGCAGTGTGCCACAGATATGGAGAGAGGCGCTCATGTGTCCCATCATAAAGAAAGGAAAAGACAACAGGAAGGCCACCAGCTACAGACCAATAAGCCTAACAAGCTGTGTATGTAAGACAATGGAGAGGATGATCAACAGAAGATTGAAATGGTACTTGGAATCCGAGAAAATTTTAGTGCCAGAACAAGCAGGGTTTAGAGAGTGCAGCAGCACAGAAGACCAAATCACATACCTGTCACAGATCGTTGAAGATGCCTTCCAAGAAAAGAGAAAAGTCTTTACCCTATGGATAGATCTCCAAAAAGCTTTTGACAAAGTATGGAAAGACGGGTTAATAGTAAAACTGCAAAGGAACGGAATCAAGGGTAATATGAGAAAATGGATCCAGTCGTTCCTACACAATCGGAAAGCAAGAGTCACTATGGAAGGTCACAACAGCAAGAAAATACTCCTAAAACATGGAGTTCCTCAAGGCTCAGTATTGTCTCCCACCCTGTTCCTTGTATTCATCAATGACCTCATCCACGATCTGCCACAAGGTGTGAGAGCTGCCCTATACGCTGACGACTTGGTGGTGTGGTGTGTAGAAGAACATCTAACTATCGCTAATAAGCGAATACAAAGGGCAGCAGACAACATAGCAGCATGGGCAGAGAAATGGATGGTGCAGATCAACGCTGAAAAATCATCAACAACACTTTTCACGCTCTCCAACAAAGACAAAGCAGGAGAGATACGACTTGGAAATATACATGTCCAAACAGATGAGGAACCGGTGTACTTGGGCATTACATTAGATAAGAGAATGACATGGAGGCACCACATCGAGAGAACAGAGGCTAAAGCGAGAAGAAAACTTTCCATACTGAGGAAAATAGCTGGATCAAGTTGGGGAGCTAACGAAACAACACTAAAGAAAGTGTATACAGGTGCAATAAGACCTATATTAGAGTACAGATCAGCAGCATGGTCTACAGCAGCCAAATCACACCTACAAGCCTTAGATAAAGTACAAAATCAAGCGCTTAGGTTGATCACGGGTGCCATGAAGACCACACCAATAAATGAAATGGAAAAAATCACAGGCATTCCACCTTTATTATACAGACGAGACACTAAGACCCTGATCCAAGCAGAAAAGTACAAGAACATGCCCGCACATCCAATGAAAACTAGATTTGGAGATTTAGCCAGTGGGAGGTTGAAGAGAAGCAGTTTTGTGCATCGGTCCAAAAAACTAATTAGAACATACAAGGATGAACTACCAGACATCACTAAGGAAATAACTCCCACACTCCTCCCAACCCCATGGGAACAACATCAAAATTTCAGTATTAAGACCTCCATAACTACCACCTGCCCCATGGGAGAGCTAAATACTCTCCAAAGGAAAATAGCAGCATGTGACATGATTGAAGAACTATACCCCAGAGAAGCATGGATCCAAGTATATACTGATGGATCTGCAACCAGAGCAGTGAAGAACGGAGGCGCAGGAGTTTATGTGGTCTATCCAGACAAAGAAAATGAATCCACCTGTTCACCTACTGGAATATTCTGTTCAAACTATGCTACTGAAGTACAGGCCATAAGCATTGCTGCAGGAATAATAAATAACACAATAAGCCAATGTCAGCAGGTTGTATTCCTTACCGATGCAATGTCAGTTCTGCAAGCCCTCAACAGTGATAAACTGCCAGAATTAAACAAAGTCCTATGCGAAGTAAATATCAAAAGAAGGGTAGTGCTACAGTGGATACCATCACACTGTGGCATACCAGGAAATGAGAGAGCAGATATGTTAGCAAAAGAGGGAGCAACACAGGAACAAAAAGAACAAACAATCACATTCCAGGAAAAGAAGACCCTTATCAAGGCCATCAGGAAAATTGATCAACAAAGAGACAACTATCAATATCTTGATCGAGCAAAACAGGTGATCCTGTTCCGTATGAGAACAGGACACAACAGACTGAACAGTCACTTATACAGACTGAGATTGGTCCCATCACCCCTATGTACGTGTGGACAGGCAGCACAGACAGCCGAACACATCCTGCAAGACTGCCACATGCTTAGTCAATTGCGAACTGAACATTGGCCCACAGAGACGCACATCCACACAAAGCTGTTTGGGAGTCTTGAAGAACTTTCAACCACAGCAACATACATCCAGAAAACCGGACTTCTTGTGTAGACATTTCTAAACAACAGCGAACGAGAAGAAGAAGAAGAAGAAGGAGTGTCACATATTCTCTATATTTCTCCATTTGTCCTGTTGTGTTGTTGTCCTAAGTATTGTTTCCATGCCATTTTCTTCTCTCTTATTTTCTCTTTGACTTCCACTGTCCACCAAGGTGTCCTCTTTCTCTATTTCCCAAGTCAAACTTCACCACATGCTTCTGCAGCAGCTGTCTTTATGATGTCCTTGAATTTAAGCCAGAGGGTTTCCAAGTCATCAAGTTGTTCTTCTGTGTTGCTCACCGCTGCAGCAATAGGCCCCTGATATCTGGTCTTAATTTCTGGCTCTCTCAGCTTGTAGGTCTTAATGCTCATTTCTCCCATTCGTTTACTTAGTTTCTTGCGTGATGTTGGGCAATTCCTAGGCTGAGCAACACTTTCAGTTGTTCTTTTGATTGTAAGCAGGTAGTGATCACTTCCAATCTCTGGCCCCCTCCAGACTCTAGCATTCCGGACATTTTTGAATGAGCTCCTCCTAACAATGGCATAGTCGATCACTGACTTCTCATTCTTTGTTGGTTCACGGCATTTGGAAATCATAAAGAATAGACCATAAGGCTGCTGCCTTGGCAAAATTTAAAAATTAGAAACCTACCTACTACAAAAATATTTATAGAATGTGTGATTCCTATTATACACACATTCAGATTCTCACCGGTGCTATGGAGTTCATGCACTGTGCTGAGATCCTCCTTGTGTGATCTAAGGGAGGAGATCAGAGCACTGATGTGCAATGAAGATAGTCTTTAATTCCAAACCAAACCAAATTATTAGCTTGACGGTCTCATGTAATCTGTCTCCTTTTCTTCATCTCTGTTGGTCCCATTTGATCACTTACATCTCCACTTGTATCTGGTTATCTCTGCCTGAATGTCAATACATAAGAATCTTCTGAACTTTGCCAATCTGAAACATCCAAACCAGACAAGGATCACCGTAGCTGGAGTTTGATGAGAAAAAAAGTTGTGATAGCTAGTGCAACCAATCACTATAACTAGACATGTTCTTGATTAAAAGGTACATGAAAGAGATATTGGACAAAGAAAACCTGGACAAGATTGGCAGAGAAAATCAAAGCAAATGAAACATTGTAGGCAGAACTGAGGTAGACATCATCAGGATCAACCTTGAGATATTTAAATGATTCATAGATGGACAACTGAGGGAGGAACAGGCAGGGTGTTCTTTTTAAAAACAAAACATTCTAAACAGACCAGAAAGCCAAACGGCACATATTAGTAGAACAGAGCTAGGAAGTGAATTCCCCACTTTACAGGAGATTTCTGGACTATGAAAATGTATTTGACAGTTTAGGCAGAGGATCATTTTGAAAAATTATGAAGCACTACAAAGGACTACCTTACTAGTTTATTGGCCTAATGTATAAAACATATGAAGATATGAAATGCAGAGTTCTTCATGAAGAACAACTTGCAGAACCCTTTGAGAAAAGAATTAGTCCTACTCATACCTGTCAACCTCCTGAGATAAAAACCTATATGGCATACCAATAAAAACCTGCAAAGTTAAAAAAATTGTATGCAATTCCAGTAAAAACCTTACAAAGTAAAAAAAAAAAAAACTTTACATATGACTGTTTGTTATATAGAAGATGAACAGTTTAAAAATAGTTTTAAAAAAAAAGAAGTAATTTTTAAGAGGAAAAAAAACATACTTAAAAAACACCTATACAAATTGCTTGTACAGCTGTACACTGACAAAAATTAAAAATTTCTGTACAAATGATCCCTTTCCTGTACAAGTTGACAGGTATGCCTACTGCAAAGCTGTGAATGAAACACACAGAACACAAACAGCAGTAATCAAGACTTTCATAAATGGATGCTTGCCTGGAACAGAAGAACTGAAATGGCATGACAAAGTCATCACTGTTGAACTGATGGAAAGAACCAGATATTAGTACAAGCAAAATAGGAAGTGAGGAAAAGTTGTGGGTCTGGATAAGACACAAATTGAGGAAATTATCTAATAGCATTACAAGGCAGTTCTTTATGCGGAATCCCCTGGGTTAAAGAAACAGGGATACCAAAAATATGTGGAGAAAGGACCTAAAATACAGATGAAGAAGTCATGTACAGAACTTGAACAAATGGCACAGAACTGGAAATAATGGCACAGAACTGGAACAAATGGCACAGAACTGCATGTCTTGACATGAATTATTTGTAGGTTTATGCACCATAGGAAGCTAAAGTATGATGATGATGCTAGCCCAGTAATGAACCTGTTTGACAGCAACAGCTGTAGCTATATGTTCTATTGAGAATGAAAAGAGATGAGGATGATGATGATAATAAAGCAGACAGCCCAGTAATGAAACTGGTTGAGCAGCAACTATCGATGTATGTCCTACCAAAACTGACAAGAGATGATGATGACACACTGAACGTGACAGTCTAATGGTTTATATAATGAAATATTGAATGTGACAGACTAATGTTTTATATAATGAAATATTGAACATGACAGACTAATGTTTTATATAATGAAATATTGAACTGACAGACTAATGTTTTATATAATGAAATATTGAACGTGACAGACTAGTTTATATAATGAAATACTGAATGTCACATACTAATGTTTTATATAATGAAATATTGAACTGACAGACTAATGTTTTATATAATGAAATATTGAACATGTTAGACTGATGTTTTATACAATGACATATTGAACATGACAGATTAATATTTTATATAATGAAATATTGACCATTTCAAACTAATGTTTTATATAATGAAATATTGAACATGATAGACTAATGTTTTATAAAATGAAATATTGAACTGACAGATTAATGTTTTATATAATGAAATATTGAACATGACAGACTAATGTTTTCTATAATGAAATATTGAACATGACAGACTAATCTTTTATATAATGAAATTTGAACACAACAGACTAATGTTGTTCTGAGTTAAAACAATATTTTGTTGGATTTTTTTCAGTTAAAATGCTAAAGTAAAGCCTTTACCAAGCCCTCATCCAATTACACTTCTAGTTATTTGCTTTTTTTTAATTCCATTTTTAATTATTGCTTTTAAATTTCTTCATAAAACGGCATCAAATCTAATGAACCCATTGACAGTGTCTGAGGTAACAATGTTAATAAAAGATGTGTTTATTTTGTCATGCCCAGGCACCTGCACAGGCCATTGTCAATAAACGTTTGAAGATCGATGTGTCATTTGCAAATCCACTAAAAACCACCTTGACTGATTGCAGTGTGACTGTGGATGGGGTGTCTCGTGCAGTCAAATTTCCACAGAAGTATGTTTGACTGATGTTATTGTACTTTTAAAATATTTATTTATTTTGTTTTTAATACAGAAAATTATTCCGCTCAACCTCTGATAGGTTATAATTAGGATATATCACCATCATTTTCCTTAGAGCTTCCTAACCCTAAATAATACAGAAAATCAATCCGCTCAACCTCTGATAGGTTATAAATAGTTTAAATCACCATCATTTTCCTTAAGCTTCCTCACCCTAAATAATACAGAAAATTATTCCGCTCAACCTCTGATAGGTTATAATTAGGATATATCACCATCATTTTCCTTAGAGCTTCCTAACCCTAAATAATACAGAAAATTAATCCGCACAACCTCTGATAGGTTATAATTAGGATATATCACCATCATTTTCCATAGAGCTTCCTAACCCTAAATAATACAGAAAATTAATCCGCTCAACCTCTGATAGGTTATAATTAGGATATATCACCATCATTTTCCTTAAGCTTCCTCATCCTAAATAATACAGAAAATTATTCCGCTTAATCTCTGATAGGTTATAATTAGGATATATCACCATCATTTTCCTTAGAGCTTCCTAACCCTAAATAATACAGAAAATTAATCCGCACAACCTCGGATAGGTTATAATTAGGATATATCACCATCATTTTCCTTAGAGCTTCCTAACCCTAAATAATACAGAAAATTAATCCGCTCAACCTCTGATAGGTTATAATTAGGATATATCACCATCATTTTCCTTAGAGCTTCCTAACCCTAAATAATACAGAAAATTAATCCGCTCAACCTCTGACAGGTTATAATTAGGATATATCACCATCATTTTCCTTAGAGCTTCCTAACCCTAAATAATACAGAAAATTAATCCACTCAACCTCTGATAGGTTATAATTAGGATACATCACCATCATTTTTCATAGTGCTCCCTAATAGCCTACAGAAAATTATCCCGTTAAACCTCTGATAGGTTATAATTAGGCATACATGCCACATCTCGGAGATGAAAAACCTGTACAAAAAATTCAAAAACCCTGTATAAAGACCCACAAAACCTGTACAAAAAAAAAAGACTGAAAAAACGCATCAAGAGTTAATATTTTAAAACTCAAACAATATTTGTCTGAGTTTATTTTACACTGTAAAAATGATGTGATCATTTCATCATTTAGTCTATTTCTGCACTTAATTATCACTAACAGACCAGGAAATCCTGTGTTTGTTAGGACCTTATAAAAGAATTTTGAGGTACAGTAATTAGGGTTATGGGTTAGAAATCCTAAACCTTAATCTTAACCCTAACGATGTTCAAGGATGACATCGTGGAAGAAGATGTTCCACTGTTCTCACAACTAATTTTACTACTTCGTTATTATTATTATTGCAAAGAGAAAAATTGAACTAAACTATATTAGGCTATCCAGTTATATGAAATTGAATGGGGAGGTTTCTAGGGCGGTTTAGAATTAGTTCAATAAATATTTGATGTAAATTTAAAAATAATAAAATCATATTATCATATAAATTTAAAAAAAATAAAAAGTTCATAATTTGCTTCGAAAATATAAACTGGTGCTAGCGTAACTCTACCGAACTTCAAAAATGAAAATAGCCATTTTAGCCCAATTGGCAGTTTTAAATACCCATATGACTCGTTTCAACCGTCAATATGAGAACCATTGATAGCAATTAATTATTTAACAAAATAACTCACTGGATGATCGTAATAATGATATATCCACCAAAGAAAAATCAGAATGGTTTTAAAGAAAGGAAATTAAAATGAAGAGAAGTGACTCCAAAAAAACTTTTCCAGGTGCTCTGATCAGGTTAAGATACAAATTTGCCTTGCTTTCATGATTTTTTTTTCCAGTTTCATATTTGTTTTTATATTATTATTAAAATGTACATTTCTTATGCAGATTGTACTAGTTTTAGTGAAATCAAGTAAAATGTAGTGTTATCCACTTTTTTTGTTGTTGCTTATAAGCAGCTGTAAATAATAAATTATGCTCAATGCAATATAATCGTTAAAATAACGAGTAACGTGCTGGCTGCCGTCAGCATTAGCAAAAAGTGATGAATGAACGACACACCACGCGGACCCTCACTAATCCCGCATCAATTGAAAAATAGGCAGCTTGATTTTAATGGTTGATTTTTTATGCACATGGCCTAACATCTCGCCGAATCTCAAGATGCAAATATCGGCTATGGTGTAGCGCAAGACGATCGATTTATATATAGTTAATAATTAGGTGAAAAAACCTGTACAGAAATTATTTACGGGGCGTACACATCTGAAAACGCAAACAATTTGTACAGATTATGGGTAAACCATAGCGTGTGTCATGTATGATTAGGATACATCACCATCATTTTTCATAGTGCTCCCTTACCTTAAATAATGCATAAAATTATCTTGTTCAGTCTCTGATAGGTTATAATTAGGATATATCACCATCATTTTCCTTTGTGTGCCCTATGGAGCCACCAGTGCAGATCCACATTAGTGATCTTGTCATACCCGTTCAATACTTCTATGCAAGCACCCATTTATGAATGTCTGTAGCTTTTTGGTCGTTTTTGTTTTTTTTGTTCTCCATACTTCAGAGCCATACAATAGGACTGATGACATTTGAAAATGAAATTCATTTTTTATGTTGGATCTGATTTCTTTTGATCTCCATGTTTCCCAACGCAATGAAAGCTTCTCTAGCCTTTTGTATTCTTATTTTGATATTACTGTCTCTGTCCCTCCAACTGTGTCTATGTTGCTGCCAAGGTATAAGTATGAATCTACACCATGCAGTGGTGTCTTCGAGTACACTCTTGTCATCATTTCCAGCATTTATTCTCATTATTGTTGTCTTTTCCCTGTGTATTTTTTAGACAGAACCACCTGCTGTGACCTGATCAAGTATTTTCATTTTGTCGTGCATCTCATTACAGTTATGGGGCAGAAGTCATTGGCCAAATCTAGATCAGGGTTTCTTTACAATGTCTGTGCCATGGACCTCTTTGATTGTCTGAAGAAGGCTGTGGTACCTTTGATTGTCTGATGAAGGCTGTGGTCCCTTTGATTATCTGATCAAAGCTGTGGTGCCTTTGATTGTCTGATGAAGGCTGTGGTGCCTTTGATTGTCTGATGAAGGCTGTGTACCCCTTTGATTGTCCAATAAAGGCTGTGGTCCCTTTGATTGTCTGATGAAGATGGTGGTGCCATTGATTGTCTGATGAAGGCTGTGGTCACTCTGGTGGTCTGATGAAGGCTGTGGTGCCTTTGATTGTCTGATGAAGGCTGTGTACCCCTTTGATTGTCCGATAAAGGCTGTGGTCCCTTTAATTGTCTGATGAAGGTTGTGATGCCTTTGATTGTCTGATGAAGGCTGTGGTCCCTTTGATTGTCTGATAAAGGCTGTGGTCCCTATGATTGTCTGATGAAGGCTGTGGTCACTCTGGTTGTCTGATGAAGGCTGTGGTGCCTTTAATTGTCTGATGAAGGCTGTGATGCCTTTGATTGTCTGATGAAAGCTGTGATGCCTTTGATTGTCTGATGAAGGCTGTGATGCCGTTAATTGTCTGATGAAGGCTGTGATGTCTTTGATTGTCCGATAAAGGCTGTGTACCCAATTGATTGTCCAATTAAGGCTATGATGCCTTTGATTGTCTGATGAAGGCTGTGTACTCATTTGATTGTCCAATGAAGGCTATGATGCCTTTGATTGTCTGTTGAAGGCTGTGATGCCTTTGAATGTCCAATGAAGGCTGTGATGCTTTTGATTGTCCGATGAAGGTTGTCATCCCTTTGACTGTCTGATGAAGGTTGTGGTCCCTTTGATTGTCTGATGAAAGCTTTGATGCCTTTGATTGTCTGATGAAGGCTGTGGACCTCCTTGATTGTCCAGTGAAGGCTGTGGACCTCGTTGATTGTCTGATGAAGGCTGTGGTCTCTTTCATTGTCTATAAAGGTTGTGGACCTCGATTGTTCGATGAAGGCTGTGGATCCCTTTGATAGTCCAATGAAGGCTGTTGTTCCCTTTGATTGTGCGATGAAGGCTGTGGACCTCTTTGATTGTCCAATGAAGGCTGTGGTCCCCTTTGATTGTTCGATGAAGGCTGTCATTCCCTTCTTAGAAAAAATGTTCATAAAAGCATAATAAAAATACTTGACATTTTAAATGTTAGGTTATATATGTGGACCCCCAAGAATCTATTCACGGACTCCCAAGAGGTCCATGGATCACAGGTTAAGAAACCCTGGTCTAGTCTAAGGCTGGGTTATATTCTGTCACCCTGTCTTCTCATGGAAGTCATCAAAATATGTAAGGAAAGGACAAAAAGTATTCAATGGGATGCTGGAAGATGGGACCAATCTGTATTTCAGAACTGGAATTTGCCAAATATGTGGCCTTGATTGCTAAATCAGAGGCACATCTTCAATCCAACCTACAAGTCTGGAAGGAAAAGCTTGAGAAAAGAGGGATGGTCATCAGCAGCTCCAAGATGAAAACCATGGTGATCTCAAGATGTTTGCAGGGATTGTTGATTTTAATACAGGTTTTTTTCTGTTTAAGTTTGGTTACTTACTTACTTAGTCGTTCCCCTTCTACCGTGAGGTGTAGAGGTTTGGAAGAGAGAGCGCCAGACCATTCTATCAGCTGTCTTCTTCCTGGCCTGGTTCCATTCTAGTCCTCGGTCCTTCAAAGATTGTCTAATGTTGTCCTCCCAGCGGACTCTGGGTCGTCCTGGAGGTCTGGATCCCTGGCTCTTTGTTTCCCATGCTTGTCGTGGTAGCCGATCTTCTCCCATTCTGCAGACATGGCCAAACCATCTTAGTTGGGACTGTTTTAAGTTTGGTTGATGGCTGATATTCTAGGAGCACTCTGTAGATAAGTGATTGGTAAAGAGCTGATGTAATATATCCCATCTTCTCTACAGAAATTAATAACGTGATTGTAATATATAATATACCACATCTTCTCAACAGAAATTAATAAAGTGATTGTAATATTTATGCTGGTGCACTGCACAAAGGACGGCCGCCGACCAAACAAAGTGGAAGCAGTTTGTTGCTGCACTACAAGATGCCACCAGGCATGATGGCCACTGACTGCTTTGACCGTCGGCAGCTAAGGATCAAACAAGAAGAAGAATATATCTCATCTTCTCCACGGGAATTGATAATGTGACTGTAAAATGTCACATCTTTTCCAGAGAAATTGATAAAGTGACTAATGTAATACATCATATTTTCTCTACAGGAATGTGCCACCCTACGGGACCTTCACAGCATCTCTCTCCATCATCCCAGAAAAAGTAGGCAGTGAAGAGATCATCATTATTTTCAACTCTAAACAACTTGAAGACATTAATACCTCTTGTCCAATCTTCATTCAGGAAGCTTAACTCTGCTGTTTGGGCTTTTAGGTTAGTCTTGCATAAGAGATTCATTTTAAATTGGCGGTCACAGGTTTAACTTGGCAGTCACAGGTTTAAATTAGTGGCTACAGATTTAAATTAGTTTTTTTGCAAAGGCTTTTAAAATACAAGCTAAATTTGTTGGTTATACGCACCGTAATGAAGTGCTACTTTTACAGTTTGGTTTAGTTTGAAGGATCACCTTTATTGCACAAGGACAACTCCATCAGTGCTCCAATCTCTTCCCTTAGATCACACAAGGAGGATCTCAACACAGTGCATGCTCTAAATAGCACCGGCAAGGATCCCAATGTGTGTATACAGGAATCACATTCGATAAATATTTTTGTGGTGGGTAGGTTTCCTAATGCTTAAATTGTGCCATGGCAGCGACTGTAATGCCTCCACTGTATGATTTCCAACTGCCAAGGGATTTTTAAGTTGCCCAACTTGCATATGGGACCTCCTATTTTTTTGTGCCCTGATCCAAGAAAGCTATCCGATCTCACTACCCAGGAGATCATGGAGGAGTATGACATGATTATGAAAAAAATTTCCATCAATTATATTCACTATACTGAGAATAAAAACCGTTACTTTTAGAATTAAAGGTGGATACCATACCTCTTAGCCACTCTGACCTGCTACTAGTACAGATATTAGTTCAGTGTGTTAGCCGTGTATGTTATATATTTCATATAATAGTTGATGTGTAGTTGAAAACTGTTATTAATATATGTGTTACTTGCCAATGTGTTAGTTACACGTATGCTAGTACAAATATTAAATATTATTTTAGCAATGTGTGTTATTTATTATATACACAGTGGCATGCTGTTTATACATGTTAGTTATTATTTAGTATATATGTAAATATACATTAGTTGTTCATGTGAAATGTTTGCTTGCAAATAAATTTACCCAGTATATATTGTGTGACAATAATTTATTATATAATGTTTTTTTTTTCAATTTTGCATTTATTCTGAAATTTTACACCATGCAAAAGAAATTCTTTGCACTCTTCTGAAAGAAGCAGTTATGAGAACAAAAACAGAGAGAAGATAATGGACAATATAACAATAGGGCATGAGTGAAAGTTAACTGGACAGATGTAACAGTATGATGCAAGTGAAAAATTAAAGCTAACTGGACAAGTGTAATAACATGATACAAGTGAAAGTTAACTGGACAAATATAACAAAATGACACATGTGAGAGTTAACTGAACAAATATTACAACAGGCCTTGGGTGAAACATAACTGGGTCCTGGGTAAGCCACTCACATCTGTTGTTTTTCTGTTGTCTAGTGTTCTACTTCTTTATTTCTTACGAGTGCCTGAAAACATACCTTTATGTTTGTCTAATAAATATAACAACATGGCATGAGTGAAAGTAAACTGGATAAAGGTAACAACATGATACAAGGGAAAATGAACTGTAGAAATATAAAAACAGATCTGGAGTGAAAGTTAACTGGACAAATATAACAACATTCTATGAGTGAAAGTTAACTGGACAAATATAACAGCATACCATGAGTGAAAGTTAACTATACAAATATAACAACAGGCCATAAGTTAAAGTTAACTGGACAAATATAACAGCATACCATGAGTGAAAGTTAACTATACAAATATAACAACAGGCCATGAGTGAAAGTTAACTGAACAAATATATCATCATACCATGAGTGAAAGTTAACTATATAAATATAACAACAGGCCATGAGTGAAAGTTAACTAGACAAATATAACAACATTACATGAATGAAAGTTAACTGGACAAGTATAACAGCATACCATTAATGAAAGTTAACTATTCAAATATAACAACAGGCCATGAGTGAAAGTTAACTGGACAAATATAACAGCATACCATAAGTGAAAGTAAACTGGACAGATATAACAGCATACCATGAGGGATAGTTAACTATATAAATATAACAACTGGCCATGAGTGAAAGTTAACTTGACAAATATAACAGCATACCATGAGTGAAAGGTAACTGGACAAAAATAACAGCATACCTTAAGTGCAAGTTAACTGGACAAATATAACATATGGCATGTGTGAAAGTTAACTGAACAAAGATAACAACACAGCTTTGTTTTGTTTTTAATTAACAGCATAATGATTTAGAACATCAGGCTCATGAACTTGTGGAGAAACATGATTTCATGAACACTGCTTTTAGTAGCCACACAAGATGATTCTAGTTCTTTCTAGAACATCTGTTACTGAGTGTTCTTGATAGTAGTCACACTAGATGATTCTAGGTTGGGTTCTGATCTTTCTAGAACATATATTACTGAATGTTCTTGATAGTTGCCTCACAAGATGATTCAAAGTCGAGTTCTGATTTTGCTTGAATATCTGTTTTTTTTTTATGTTCTTGATAGTAGCAACGCAAGATGATTCTAGCTTGAGTTCTGATCTTTCTAGAACATCTGTTTGTGGATACTTTTTATATTCATTTTTGATTTTTGGCTTTTTAGGTCAGTCTAATTTTGGAAAAACACCTTAGTACAACTGATGGACTGTGCTGTGGTTTTATGCAGCATGTCTTGCTAAAACAGTTCTGAAGTAAAAATAAAACATTGCTATAAATACATGCTAAATTTGTTGATTATAAACACTTAAATGAAGTGCTTCCAGTACAGATATTAGTTCAGTGTTAGCCATGTATTTTATATATTTCATATAATACTATTAGTTGATGTGTAGTTTAAAACTGCTATTAATATCTATGTTACTTGCCAATGTGTTAGTTACATGTATGCTATTACAAATATTAAATATTATTTTAACAATGTATGTTATATATTATATACACAGTGGCATGCTCTTTATACATGTTAGTGATTATATAGTATATATGTAAATATATGTTGTACTTTTAAAAAGTTTGCTTGCAAATAAATGTATCTGGTATTTATTTTGTGACAATAATTTATTATATAATATTTATTATGAAATTTTACGCCGTGTCAAGGATTAATTGGTTGCCTGGGTGGGTGGACTTCTCAGTGGAGAGCTAAATTTGTTATTTACAAGTGTGTGTGAACGGGTTTTAAAACCGTCTGAAAGTACTTTACTGTTTTAACTTAACTATAAATTGTGCTGTCAGCGGGTTTTCAGTAGTGCGCTTGTATTGTAGAAGTGAACGATTGTTAGTGAGGAATGTATGGAAATCATGTGTTTTGTTGAGTGATAGTAGTAGGGTACGAAAGTTGCCAGCGAGCTTTTGGGAGAAGCAACAGGCAGCTGCGGTTGTGGTTGTTTGTGGCCAGTGATTATCTGAAGTTTTTCCTGGAGATTATTATTGCTGTCGACTTTTGGAAATTTATAACAACGTCTTATTCATTGCTGAAGATCTGAAGTAACAGGACTTTTATGTTATTGTTATTTTCCTGGCCCTAACTTCATTGCTGCAAGAAGTGTACACATAAAAGGGTATTGCAGATTGAGTCTGGTATTCAACTGAGTCATTTCTTATGTATCGACCCAGAGGGCGAGTCAATAGGGGAGGTGTGCCATTGTTTGTGTGGTATCTACATATATTTATCTATCTAGTAAATCCCACCCCATATTACACACCAATAATCTCCAATTTTTATAGAAATTTTAGATTCTTTAACCTGAGAGTCAGAGGGAGATGTTGTCACTTTTTTCTTCATCTTCTAATGTTCTTCGTTACCTTCATTAGCAAGGGGTCATTACTACAGAAGATTTTCCTGTAGTTAGCCTGTGATCAAGCACTTTCAATGCTTTTGCAGTGGTGGTTTGGGAATAATTAGTTGTACATGATGACGACATGTAGAACCACACATTAGTTCCCTCATACTTGCCAAAGGAAGTTGTGGTCTAGATCTTTCTTTATCTCCTCAGAGACCATTAAGAACCACAGTCAACGCACACTCACTCAACAACAAAAAACTTTCACAGAGGTTCAAGTTCTTGACATTTGGTTTTGTAGAAGACCTCATACATTGATAATGGTCAACAGAAGCGAAGTCCAAAATGGCACGCACAAAAGAGCGAGCAGTCATTGGGACTAGCAATAAAGGGATTGAAGATTCATTAGATCAAACGCTTAAAGGAGCATCAAGGAAAATAATTGTGGGATATAATTCCAGATTATAAATTGCTGACTTTAGCACCCTCATGAGAAACAAGAACTTCTGTCTCCAGCTAGCCTCATTTGCGTAACGGTAGGCAGCAGAACCCTACAGCTTGTTTAATGCTTGCCTAGAGGTAACACTTTTTATCTGATCGTACTAGCCAAATCAGCAGGCCTGAAATATTTACTACTGGCCAACAGCTAGGCGGTCATATAGGGAAGCAAAATTTAAAGAGAGGTGGGCGGGGGGGGGGGTGTTTGGATTGGGAAGAAGTGACAAAATCGAGTGAGCTAAAAAAAATTGGTATAACAAAATATTTGTAATTCCGAGGAAATAAATTTTAATTTTCTGTCACCTTTTTACGCTATTGTAAATAAGCATGGGTACATATACAGTAAGCATTCTGTTGGCCAAGCTGTTAGAGTGGTTTCCTCTCATGGCACACTTACCAGATTCCAGGATCAAAACCTGTTAGCGGCAAAATAGTCTACCCAGATGTAAATAGGTACCTGACTCTGCTCAAGTTACTGAAGGCAAAGGCAGAAAGGAAGGGAACTTTTTTTAAGGTGTTTGCTACTTTTCTTTGTAGCATGCCCCTTTCAACCATCTACCATATATATGGAGCTGCTGGTTATTTCAGGACGCCTGAAGGGAACGGGTCACCCCCACCTCATTAAAAAAGCTGGACCTAGTATGGTGAAGTCTAACACTTCAATCCCCAGTTTTCTGCTTTGAGACTACCATTACCTTTGCATATACAGTTTTTGTATTAGCACAAAAATTACAGAATGACTGGATGTCATGAGATACTATCATCATATTACAAGAATACCCTTCTCACTCATCCGATGTTACACCATTGACTCCCTATTCAATGTCTTTAAGCAACTTAAAGATTCCTTCTTTTTTGTTTTTTAACCTTTTGAAAATAATGTTTTGGTTTGAATTTTAAATAAGGGTTGTACAGCGATAAGAACAAGTTTGAAAAATGAACATGCCTGTTTAAATATCAGATCATCAAAGCTACTTATTTAAATTTGGTCAATTTAATGTGAAGTCAACCTTTTAAATATCAGATCATCAAAGCTACATATTAAATTTGATCAATTTAATTTGAAGTCAACCTTTTAAATATCAGATCATCAAGCTATGTACTAAATTTGGTCAATTTTATTTGAAGTCAACCTTTTAAATATCAGATCATCAAAGCTACGTATTAAATTTGGTCAATTTAATTTTAAGTCAACCTTTTAAAATGTACAGTTTTTTTTAAATAACAAATACTTCTATTTATGGACAGCATCATCAACCTTTTATCTCCAAGGGCCATAAGCCTTCAACAAACTTATGCCAAGTTTTCCTGTCCCATGTCATCAGCTCAAAGTCTGTTTATCTCCTCTTCATGTCTGTCTCCAGTTCTCTTTTCCATGCATTCTTTGATATTCCTCCACCACTCTCACCCTGGGGATTGCAGAATGAGGACTGCCTGGTAATGCTATCAACAGGTTCCCTCAATGTGTGTCCTATTCATCTCCAGTGTCTTTGTTTTCCCATCTCTTGTTCCACTGGCGCTTGTCTGGTTCTTGTCATCAGCTCCACATTAGTGATCTTGTCATATCACTTCAATCCTTCAGTTCTACATAAGCACCAATATATGACAGTCTGTAACTTCTTGATAGTTTGTTTCTGCTGTTCTCCATGTTTCAGAGCCATACAATAGGACTGACTTGATATTTGAACTGAAAATTCTGATTTTTGTGTTGGACTTTATTTCTTTTGATTTCCATATATTTCCCAATGCAATGAAAGATGCTCTAGCCTTTTGTATTTCTATTTTAATATCACTGCCTCTGTCCTTCCAACTGTGTCTATATTGCTGCAAATGCATATGTATGATTCTACAACTTGTAGTGGTGTTTCTTCCAGTACAATCTTGTTATCATTTCCTGCATTTATTTTCATTATCTTTGTTTTCTCCTTGTGTATTTTCAGACCCACGCTGTGATCTCTCATCAAGTATTTTAATTTTGTCTTGCATCAGATTACGATTATGGGACAGAAGTGCCAGGTCGTCTGCAAAATCCAGATCATCAAGCTGTTTAATTATAGTCAACTGGATTCCAATTCTGTTGGCTGAAGCTATAGCCAATATGAAGAGAAATTATGAAAATGTGTCACTCCAGTTCTTATCCCCAAAGGTTCTGTAAGTTGTCCTTCATGAAGAACTCTGCATGTCATGTCTTCATAAGTTTTCTTAGTTACATTAATGATCTTCAGGGGGACTCCATAATACCTCATCAATTTCAACACTGTCAAATGCTTTTTCATAGTCTACAAATCCAATATAAAGAGGTGAGTTCCATTCCAGACTTTGTTCCACTATTATTCTCAATGCGGCTGGCTATCTGATCTGTTCATGATTTTATGCCTATAACCTGCTTGTTCATCTCTTAGTTGTCGTTGGACTCTTTTAATCTCTTAAGTATGATCCTGTTTAATATTTTTCCTGTCATTGATAGTAATATTACTCCTCTATAATTTATGCACCTTTTTTTAATAAACTGTGTAATGGCATGTAATGTAAACCCTTGGCTAATAAGAGGGATAGCATCTGCCTTAATGGAGAGAACAGTTGCATTTCTATTGGGAACGTGGACATCAGAATCAATGCACATTTGTCCATGACTACCCCAGGGTTCTCCACTATTACCTTTGCTATTTAACATCTATACAGCAAAAGTTGCTACCATTCAATTAACAGGGCCAGGGCGAACATTAACTTTCGCAGATGACATACCCCTTTACATGATTGGCTCAGACAAACAGGAAATGGTCTCAAGCATACATGAGACAATACAGGATGTTTCTAAATGGCGCGAAGAAACCAGCTTGAAGGTCAATCCCAGCTAGGCCTGTGTGTTGTGGTGCTCCTTGAACAACTCCATAGTGAAAGCAGATCTTCTAGACATTACTTTCAATGGGCAGGAAACTGAAAGGCAAAATAAGCTGAAATATCTTGGAGTAACATTCAATCGCGGGTTACCTTATAAATACCATGTTGAGCTAATCATACAGAAGTGCAACAAGGTGTGGCAGCCCTACAAAACAATTGCTGTTGTGCACCTGGTGCAGAAACTACTGTTTTTCCTGTATCATCAGTTAGTGATGTCAGTAATTGAGAATGAGCTGGGCATACTCACGCTGTCAATATCCCAGTGACAATGACTGGAACGCATTCAAAATGAAGGGATGCATATAGTCTTAGGCTGTACACGAGATACCCTCATGACAACGAGGTACATGCTTGGATTGTTGTGTAGCAGTATTAGATCCAGATATGCTATGGCCCAGGTAAAAATGCTATATGCAGATAACCACAGAAAGAAGACATCCCCTGCATGAGAACATAACTGATATCAAGGGAGCAAGAATAAAGAGAGGTATGTCATGGATGGCACAGGCATGAGCAGTTAGCTTTCATACCCTTCAACATTTGCAGAGGGAGACTGAGCACCTATGGGTTTGCCCAGAGTGCAATGATGTCGATTCTGATCAACAATAACAGTTGTGCACTTTTGTAAATCTTCTTTCTTAAACAACTTCACCAAGTATCCTTCTTTCCATTCTACTGATCTTTCTTCTCTCTGCCAGACTTTACCAAGTAATTTGTATTATATCTATGTAGAGGTCTCAATTTCTGCTTTCATGGCCTCTGCTGGAATGCCATCTGGACCAGCTACTTTTCCATTTATTAGAATCTTTTTGGCTTTATTTCTTTCCTGGTTGGTCTTTCACAGTTTACTTGTTGCCCTGGCAACACACTGTGATTTATGGATATACTACGACAAGAACTTATGTTTCTTGGACGTACCTTTTCTGCTTGTGGTTTTGGAGTTGTTCCCACCAAACTTCTTCTACACTCATTATTTCAGATGTTTTCCCTTGCTAATTTTAACAGTTTGATTCTTTGCTTTATTTGAAATGAGATATTTTATTGCCATGGATCATTAATTTGTAATGTTCCGAATACTGAAATTATTACCTTTGATTTTTTTAAACGAAATCACAAAATTTAAGTGGACTACTACGAAATGTGGCGTGATGCTGACCACATCACCCCTAGTGTGCCGATGGTCAAGAAAATATGGGCCTAACACCATATTCCCAATATGCCTCAATGGGCGTGTATCGGGATCCTTTACCTACTACGAAATGTGTTGGACAATATTCTCATTATTGTTTCTTTTCCTAGGCGCTGCTGTGAACCCTCGCTGTATTGAAAATACGCTTCTTTGAGTACGCGTTCCTTTGTGCGCGCTCCTATTAGCGACATTCCATACATTCTGTACTTGACTTCCGGTTCAAGATGTCCGACACAGTTTGTAGATGTCGGGAACCTTGAGTTGACTGCTGCCTTTATTAGAGTCATAAATGTGGAAGTCTGAAGGCGAACGAGGAAGAAGAAGAAGAAGTACTTGACTGTTGTCTTCTCAGATATTCGTGGATTATACTTTTGGTTTATAGACAGACCTTGTCAGCGTTGCCACTCCAAGGCGGATTCACCTAGAATTGGGTTTTTAAAAAATCCCGTCTAGGTGTCATTTTCCTTCATTAGTTGAAGAACGCCCCTAGATCAACTTTCGCTTTTTCGCCCAAAATAACCCCAAAGTAGCACAAGTCGCCCAACAGTAACCCAATCTAGGTGTATCTCGGTGTTTTTAAGGTACCATCCAGGTTATTTTCAAAATTCAGAGTGGCAACACTAGGCTTTGTATATTCTGTAGACCGCATTTTTAATCAGCGCTGTTGTTTGTTCATTAACCCGACAAAATGTTTGACCAGGCGAAGATGTGACGTCTTATAGGGCATAAGAACTACGGGAATGTACACACACTGAAGAGAAATTGAGTCAGTTTCATTGGAATCAGAATGATACCAACAAAACAGTTCACAACAGATAGGAGGAAAATAGGTATCTTTAATTTAAAAAGATGAACATAAGGCAAATGAAAGACTGGACATATCGATGAAACGTTTTATCGAAAACTTACAATTCAAAGACAAGTTTCTGGCAAAGGGCAAGAGAAAGACAACGTTGTAAGTGGCAAAGATTGATTTTATCAGGACATAGGGCGCAGATCTCAGTCGTCAAGTAATGTTGGAAAATTCCGCAGTTTATCGTGTATATCTGACTCTCTATCTAATCTAGTCTTATCTATCTGTCCATCCATTCATCTGTTTCTGTCTTTTTTTAAATCCATGCCTATCTATCTTCATTAATGTCTTCACCTTGCCTGCCTAGCTTCATTAATTTCTTCACCTTAGTAAAATATAAAATTAAGATTCTTTTCTGACGGTCTGTCTATATGTCCAGAGTTGTCGTCAAGCCTTTCCTAACAAGTCTTAAGTCTCTTAGCACAAGTATCAAATCGAGTCGCAAGTCACTAACACTGGCTTCAAGTTAAACCTCATATTAGATCTAACACTGTTTATAGCCACAATCGAAAAACCACTACAAATAATAATGAAAAATATTTATATTGTTTATAGGTATTTTAGCAGTATTTTCAGTATTACATTTTAGAAATATTATCTTCTCGAGCATATCTTCCTCCCCCCCCCCCCCCCCCCCCCCCAGCAGCCTACAATAGAAAGGATGAAATAATACACTTGATCAGCACTAAATCTTAAGGTTAAGCGACTTTACTTTAGTTTTTTCCCCGCCAATAAATACGCGCGGGTTATTCCCCCCTAAGGCGGGATGGTAATGTTTACATACCCACAGAATATTATTGTTCTGACGGTCGCTGTGTCTCGAGATGTTTGTCTAGCAACAGTGTCCAATTATGACTGATAATATGAAGTAAAATGTGTAAGCACAATGGAATTTTTGTAATGTTTGGGTGATATCGCTTAATACAAGAGCATTTTTTTTTTAATGGATAGACTGCATTATGAATGAGGACGGCGAGTCGTTTCACCAAAATTGTCAAGTCTCGAGTCGAGTAGCTAATGCCTAAATTTCAAGTCTCGAATAAAGTCGCTGTGGTCGTGTGGCAGTTGACTGGCTTGTCTATTGTTTTATACTTCTACTTTGTGTTGATCGTATGTTAGGTTTCGTATCACAGCCCGATCATTCATTCATTCATAACCCTCCACTCCCAAAGGAGCATAGGCCTTCAACAAACACATGCCAAGTCATCCTGTCACGTGCTATCATCTCAAGTTCTTTCCACGTTCTCCTTATCATTTTCACCTCTGTCTCCAGCTCTCTTCTCCGTGTGCTTCTTTGCCTACCTCTGCTTCTCTTGCCCTGGGGGTTCCAGAACACGGACTGCCTTGTAACACTATCAACAGGTTTCCTCAGTGTGTGTCCTATCCATCGCCATCGTCTTCTTCTCATCTCTTGTTCCACTGGCACTTGTCTAGTTCTTGTCATCAGTTCCACGTTGGTAACCTTGTCATACCATTTTAATCCCTCTATTCTAGGTCCCCCTTAAACAGTACACACAACTGCTGGCCGAACGGGCGGATGATCAATAATATTTTGACAACGGCTTCTAGGGCAGGAGTTGGAAAGGCCTGGTATCGGGCTGAGGGCGCACCATGGACTGTAATGGTAAGCGGCCAGAACCATCCAGAAAGCAATGGCAAACTACTGGATGTACAATGCCAAGAAATCCATAATGGCTAATCTGAATAAACTAATACAGATGAAAAACCTATGGCAAGGCACAAGCAAAGAAACAAAGTTACAACTGATCAGAGCATGTATATTCCCAGTAGCAACATACGGCTGCGAGACTTGGACACTCAATAAAACAGTTGCAAAAAAGATTACATCATTCGAAATGAAATGCTACAGAAGGATGTTGAGAATACCCTGGACAGAAAAAAAGACCAACAGAGAAGTACAGCACTCACTAAACGTACAGGAACATTGGCTCCTAAATACCATCGCAATAAGGAAGCTGAAATTTTTCGGTCATATAAAAAGACATAATAGTCTGGAAAAAACAGTGATGGAAGGCATGGTCCCTGGAAAAAGGAGAAGGCGTCGACCTAGACGACGGTGGACCCAGAACATCACAGAGAGTCTGAACTTGTCTTTGGCTGATGCAGGTCGACTTGCCCAGAATCGTGATGCGTTCAGAGCAGCTGTAATGGAGACAACGTTCTGGAAAGAATACGTCACATGATGATTCTACGCTAGCACCCATTTATGAAAGTCTGTAGCTTTTTGGTAGTTGTCTTTGTTGTTCTCCATGTCTCAGAGCCATACAATAGGACTGACTTCACATTTGAGTTGAAGATTCTTATTTTCGTGTTGGATGCGGTTAGTAACTGTTTGTATTAGTTGGTAAGTAATCTTCACATACGACGACTTCGTTCTGAACAACAGTTGACAAAATGAACTATGATGACAGCAGGCTTCATAACTCAACAGGTAGAACTTTATTTACATAGAAACATGTAAAATATGCCAGGTGCTGGCTCTTGACAGACTTCAATAAAATGCCCAGCCTTCCTCATGTGACAGGCGAATTGTACAACGAAATTCAGTATATAACATTCTGCCTCACTCTATCGATTTATGTATAAAACTGTCTCTAGTGGCTATTGGGTTCACAAGTTGAGAACCATTGTTGTTGTTGCTATACCATCAATATCTCCCTACTTGAAACTGTTTATCTCAATGTTCAGTTATAGTTAACTGCAGCTATCTTGGCGTGTCTCTGTTATGAGAACTGGCCTACCGCCAGGGATGTACGTTTACCAAGCTCATTCTGCTTACTCGACTGTCGGCCTGTCTGCTGTACTTCACTACAACTAAAAAGGTTCATAACTTTCAACGTACCTGGTCTTAAGAACACAACACAGTCCTTCCTTAAGAAACAAATACTGACATCTTGTCATCTCAAAGAAATATAACACTGTCATATGACCAGAGTGGCACGCAGAGTGAAATTCGTGATGATATTGTATTTTCTGCAAACCGCAGGTCAATCCAGGTACCTTGGGCAATATCATACGATGCGTGAACTCTCTGCGGACAAATGCTCACTCCATCAAAACTCAGAACCAACTGATTTTTACCTAAAACCACGATTTACTGCTATAGTCCGTTCGGAAATTCGTGCCCACAGAAAGCGTCAATTTTCTCCAAAACTGTTTGTTGTATGGACATGAATTTTTGCATGCAGTCTTAGATTTTCCATGCAGTTAAGATTTTGCGATCATTACATCCACAGCTGTCGCGAAATTCGCAAAACGGCGATTTTCTTTGATCTTCTTGGAACATTTGCCTAAATCTGCACGTAACATTAATTCTTACAGTAAATCACAACATTTGTGCGACAAGACGGTTCAAAGGCGTGTCCAAAATGTGTGATTGGTTGTTCACGTGATTTTGATACGAGGAATGATGTTCTGATAATGAACAATGATAGCAGTAAATCATCGGGAAGCTATGACAAATCGTAACTGTTTATGTGTTATTATAGATTGGCATATGAAATTAGTTTATCACAAACGAAGGAATGCGATCGACGTGCCTCATTCCGAATCGGACGACTCCAATAAGTTCAAAACAGTTATTGGTTGGATAAACTGCAAGCCATCTCGCTGCCAGTAATCTTCTTCTTCCTGTAGCACGTATTCTTCACATTTAGCCCAGTACTCTGTGTCTATTCGTGAAAGGGCCTCACGAGTCATGTCTTTAACATCGCACATTTTAAAAGTGGTATTCTGGGCGGCCACTTGCCCTTTAACTCTAGCCCAAACCAGCTCTATTGGGTTAAGGTGAGAATGGTAAGGTGGGAGTCGAAGAGAAACATGACCCTGCTCTTGGATGATTTTATCAACCCTGCTCTTGGATGATTTTATCAATCAGATACACTTTTGTCTTATTCCTCTGTCTCACAAGCTGCAACAACTCTGGTTTTAAATAGCTGTTGTCAGCGAAGATATTTTCATTCACAAGCCACCTCCTGATTTCGTCTTTCGTGCTTGCCGAAGTGGGAGCTTTATCCTCCAGCGCTAGAACATTATGATAGGACGCATTATCCATCACCAGGCAAGACGGCCTATCTAGAGTCGGGAGGAGTGTATTCACTATCCAATCTCGAAAAATTTGCCCATTCATTTCACTGTGGTAGTCCCTACCATCTGCAGACTTTGATTGAAAAATAAACTCTGCATCACGGACAAGCCCATTCTGTCTGCTGCCAGCATGTGCTAATATAATGCGTTGACCTTTGCTGCTGGGAATTTTCCTTCTATGGTCTCCGTCAACAGATTGCCATTCTTTCTTGTTCGTATGATGAGCATTAACCCAAGATTCGTCCAAATACACTATATCATAGCCGTCTTGCCTTCTCTCACGAATCTGCCTAAGGTATTTGCTTCGAGCTGCAACCAGATGTGGTTTTTCACATAAAAAATTCCTTCCGCCAGACGTTTTTCTAAAAGTGAAGCCGACACTTCTGACATGTTGCCAAAGAGTTGTTTTTGAGACGTTAATATCGCATTCTGCTTGCAGCCGACTTTTCAACATGCGGAGAGTAACAAGCTGATTGGCATTAAACATCTTCAAAATCAAACGTCTAATGACATCCTTGTCAAAATCATCAATTTTTTTCTTCCTTCCTTGCTTAACCGCAGCCTCTGTACAATCACCGTCTTGTTGTATCCAACGTCGAAAAGATCTTCTATCCACACCCAGGGCCTTTCGTGTTCTCCTACCTGGATCTTGGATGTCGTGGTATAAACAACCCATCTTAGCCTCTCTGCGAAAATGCCTGTACAATATAACAGTTACCTTCTGCAAAGTGATAAATTTGCATTTCAGATTCATTGCGCTTTTCATAATTATGCAGTTCAGTTTATTAATATATTATACGCTGTGTCGTTTTGTTTCGTTGCAGCTAACTCATTGCAATTAGCATACGCCGCTGAAATAATTACTCGCGACTGTGTATAATAGGTGCGCATACGTGCGGACATGTAGTCACTACACTAATTCAAACAAAAAAAAATATTGAATAGCACATTTCATCGCTTGTGCTGTGCTGTAACAAAAATTAAGTGCGCAATTTTTGAACGGATCTTGTAACTTTCCTGTAGAACTAATAAAAATTAACCCAGACAACGGTAAGAGTTTTTTTATATAACTTAAAGAAGAAAATTCGAACATGACATGAGTTTTGTAAGGGCAAAAAATATATAAATAACTGCATTGATATCAGTAGGGCACGTAGCAAATTTCAATAACATCCGTCAAGGGGTTGCAAAGTTACAACGTTCAATGTGTGGGCACGAATTTCCGAACGGACATTACAACTATTTTCAAACCATCCAGAACAGAACCTTCGGTTACCCAAACACTAAACCCGCGTGAAACTCAATTTGTTCACCCCGCTTCAAGATGCTTCTTCTTCTTCGTTCGTCCTGAAAAGGGCGTTGGTTGCGTTGTGTCGCCATTTACAGCAAAGCTGAGATATCTGCGCCTTTCGGCCTGACACATCCGACTTCTGCACGGCATTTTTTAGGACCGGGTTTGCCTTCCCACTTCGATCCCTACTCTCTCAGCCAGACTGCAGTGATGCGGCCTGCTTCCAGGACCACCACTTGGAGGTGGGGTAGAGTCTTGGTCAGCTCTGGTTCGCTGACCCTGACGCAAGCAGTCAGCTATGGGTCGCTGACTGCATTCCACTTTTGATGCGTCTTAGGTCGCGCTTCAAGATACAAACTCTGTCACTTAAACAAGGGATGTAAGACTCATCTTAACCCCATCTACATTTCTATTTATTACTTCCATTAGACCGTTATTGAAAGGACCTTTATCATTTCCCGCTTGCCCTCAAGAGTCTTCTCGGTTACATAATCTATCCCACCTGTTAAAAATACATTTCTCTAGGGAGAAATTTTTTCTTTTTCTACCAAAACCCTATCCTCTCTCTACTGTTCTTCCATTAGACTTTCCCGACTCTTACTTGTCTCTCAATCCTCTCAAAAATGTCTCTCTCTCTCTCTCCACGTATCGAGCTTCTCACATCTTACGTATCTGTATTTCACATGTCACATTTTCATCAAAATTGTCATTGTCGACCTTATGCATGAGTCAAGGCGTTTTCACATTTCCTCAATTCATATAAATATTACGGGAAAAAATATATAATCTCAAATTACATTATCACCTTTTTACGTGTGGAAAAAAAAATTCACATTACTTCCATAACTATTTCATAACCATGCATAATCTCATTTTATTTACTCAATTTTGCAATAACATGAACTCTTATTGTGGATTTTTTCCACAAGTGACATTGAGCCAAACATAATTTAATCATCCGTCCTTTGCTCCACCTTCCTCATGCCACTATTTTCTGAAAACCTTCTACTTAGTCTCATCTTCATGCCTTCTTCATTCATTCCCCTTTAAAACCTACGTACTCTGGTTCTTGGCTCTCCCAAGGAATTTTAACGTCCGCACAGATCCACTCTTTAGCTTCCCCTGCCTATCACTGGGTCCATAGTGAGATCCTTTTGCATGCAGTCAACCAAGTCAAAGCCAAAGAATTACGTCTGGGGCTCAAGGAACTTCTCCAAGCTTAGTGTGCAATGCTGGTTTCTCAACAAGTTTCACTACAGGGGGAATCCCTGGCAGTGTGTCTATGATTTCAAGAGTTAATGATGTAATCAGCCTCACAGACATAGGTTCACTCCCACGTACATATATTCTAGCATTGTGCATTACTGGTGGTCATATAAGGATGACTCCAGATATGCATCCGTGCATTGAAAAGAGGGGTATGACTGTATTACCTTTCAGATCCCGGTGGAGAACAAGCCTTCAACAAACACATTCCAAGCCATCCTGCCCAGTGACATCCACTCCAGACTTTTTCATATCTTTTTTATTCCTTTCACTTCTTGTCTCCAGTTCTCTTCTCCATGTGCCTTTGATCTCTCTCTATTTCTTTTACTCTGAGGATTCCAAAACAAGGCTGCCTTGTAGTGCTAATAACTGTGTTTTTTTTCTTTCTTTCAATATTTATACAATCCAACACCAGGAACGTCTGACATCTTGTTCTACAGGTATTTGTCTTGTTCCACTGGTATTTGTCTGGCCCCACTGGTATGTGTCTGGTCCCACTGGTATTTGTCTTAGTCTACTGGTATTTGTCTGGTCCCACTGGTATTTGTCTTAGTCTACTGGTATTTGTCTGGTCCCATTGGTATTTGTCTTGTCCCACTGGTATTAGTCTTGTCCCATTGGTATTTGTCTTGTTCTACTGGTATTTATCTTGTTCTAATGGTATTTGTCTTGTGCCACTGGTATTTGTCTTGTGCCACTGGTAGCTGTCTTGTGCCACTGGTAGTTGTCTTGTCCTAATGATATTTGTCTTGTCCCACTGGTCTTTGTCTTGTCCCACTGGTATTTCTCTTGTTCTACAAGTATTTGTCTTGTTCCACTGGTATTTGTTAGTCCCACTGGTATTTGTCTTGTCCCACTGGTATTTGCCTTGTGCTACTGCTATTTGTCTTGTGTCACTGGTATTTGTCTTCCAGTTGTATTTGTCTTGTGCCACTGGTATTTGTCTTGTTCTACTGGTATTTGTCTTGTTCTACCAATATTTATCTTGTCCCACTGGTATTTGTCTTGTCCCACTGGTATATGTCTTGTCCCACTGGTATTTGTCTTGTCCCACTGGTATTTGTCTTGTGCCACTAGTATTTGCCTTGTGCTACTGGTATTTGTCTTCCAGTTGTATTTATCTTGTCCCACTTGTCTTGCCTCACTGGTATTTCTCTTGTTCCACTGGTATTTGTTAAGTCCCACTGGTATTTGTTGAGTCCCACTGGTATTTGTCTTGTTCCACTGGTATTTGTTAAGTCCCACTGGTATTTGTTGAGTCCCACAGGTATTTGTCTTGTTCCACTGGTATTTGTCTTGTCCCACTGGTATCTGTCTTGTTCCACTGGTATTTGTCTTGTCCCACTGGTATCTGTCTTGTTCCACTGGTATTTGTCTTGTCCCACTGGTATTTATCTTGTTCCACTGGTATTTGTCTTGTCCCACTGGTATTTATCTTGTTCCACTGGTATTTGTCTTGTCCCACTGGTATTTGTCTTGTTCTACTGGTATTTGTCTTGTTTCACTGGTATTTGTCTGGCCCCACTGGTATGTGTCTGGTCCCACTGGTATTTGTCTTAGTCTACTGGTATTTGTCTGGTCCCATTGGTATTTGTCTTGTCCCATTGGCATTTGTCTTGTCCCACTGGTATTAGTCTTGTCCCATTGGTATTTGTCTTGTTCTACTGATATTTATCTTGTTCTAATGGTATTTGTCTTGTGCCACTGGTAGTTGTCTTGTGCCACTGGTAGTTGTCTTGTCCTAATGATATTTGTCTTGTCCCACTGGTCTTTGTCTTGTCCCACTGGTATTTCTCTTGTTCTACAAGTATTTGTCTTGTTCCACTGGTATTTGTTGAGTCCCACTAGTATTTGTCTTGTCCCACTGGTATTTGTCTTGTTCCACTGGCATTTGTCTTGTCCCACTGGTCTTTGTCTTGTCCCACTGGTATTTCTCTTGTTCTACAAGTATTTGTCTTGTTCCACTGGTATTTGTTAGTCCCACTGGTATTTATCTTGTTCCACTGGTATTTGTCTTGTCCCACTGGTATTTGTCTTGATCTACTGGTATTTGTCTTGTCCCACTGGTATTTGTCTTTGTTATGTCCCACTGGTATTTGTCTTGTCTTGTCCCACTGGTATTTGCCTTGTGCCACTGGTACTTGCCTTGTCCTACTGGTATTTGTCCTGTCCCATGGGTATTTGTCATGTGCCACTGGTATATGTCTTGTCCCACTGGTATGTGTCTTGTCCCACTGGTATTTGTCTTGTCCCACTGGTATTTGTCTTGTCCTACTGGTATTTGTCTTGTGCCACTGGTATTTGCCTTGTCCCACTGGTATTTGTCTTCTAGTTGTATTTGTCTTGTTCCACTGGTATTTGTCTTGTCACACTGGTATTTGTCTTGTCCGACTGGTATTTTTCTTGTGCCACTGGTATTTGTCTTTTCCCACTGGTATTTGTCTTGTCCCTCTGGTATTTGTCTTGGCCCACTGGCATTTGTATTGCCCCACTGGTTTTTGTCTTGTCCCACTGGTATTTGTCTTGTGCCACTAGTATTTGCCTTGTGCTACTGGTATTTGTCTTCCAGTTGTATTTATCTTGTCCCACTTGTCTTGCCCCACTGGTATTTCTCTTGTTCCACTGGTATTTGTTAAGTCCCACTGGTATTTGTTGAGTCCCACTGGTATTTGTCTTGTTCCACTGGTATTTGTTAAGTCCCACTGGTATTTGTTGAGTCCCACAGGTATTTGTCTTGTTCCACTGGTATTTGTCTTGTCCCACTGGTATCTGTCTTGTTCCACTGGTATTTGTCTTGTCCCACTGGTATCTGTCTTGTTCCACTGGTATTTGTCTTGTCCCACTGGTATTTATCTTGTTCCACTGGTATTTGTCTTGTCCCACTGGTATTTATCTTGTTCCACTGGTATTTGTCTTGTCCCACTGGTATTTGTCTTGTTCTACTGGTATTTGTCTTGTTCCACTGGTATTTGTCTGGCCCCCACTGGTATGTGTGTGGTCCCACTGGTATTTGTCTTAGTCTACTGGTATTTGTCTGGTCCCATTGGTATTTGTCTTGTCCCATTGGCATTTGTCTTGTCCCACTGGTATTAGTCTTGTTCTACAAGTATTTGTCTTGTTCCACTGGTATTTGTTAGTCCCACTGGTATTTGTCTTGTCCCACTGGTATTTGCCTTGTGCTACTGGTATTTGTCTTGTGACACTGGTATTTGTCTTGTCCCACCGGTATTTGTCTTCCAGTTGTATTTGTCTTGTTCTACTGGTATTTGTCTTGTGCCACTGGTATTTGTCTTGTTCTACTGGTATTTGTCTTGTTCTACCAATATTTATCTTGTCCCACTGGTATTTGTCTTGTCCCACTGGTATATGTCTTGTCCCACTGGTATTTGTCTTGTCCCACTGGTATTTGTCTTGTCCTACTGGTATTTGTCTTGTGCCACTGGTATTTGCCTTGTCCCACCGGTATTTGTCTTCTAGTTGTATTTGTCTTGTTCTACTGGCATTTGTCTTGCTCCACTGGTATTTGTCTTGTCCTACTAGTATTTGTCTTGTGCCACTGGTATTTGTCTTGTCCCACTGGTATTTGTCTTGGCCCACTGGCATTTGTATTGTCCCACTGGTTTTTGTCTTGTCCCACTGGTATTTGTCTTGTCCCACTGGTATTTGTCTTGTGCCACTAGTATTTGCCTTGTGCTACTGGTATTTGTCTTCCAGTTGTATTTATCTTGTCCCACTTGATTTGCCCCACTGGTATTTCTCTTGTTCCACTGGTATTTGTTGAGTCCCACTGGTATTTGTTGAGTCCCACTGGTATTTGTCTTGTTCCACTGGTATTTGTCTTGTCCCACTGGTATCTGTCTTGTTCCACTGGTATTTGTCTTATCCCACTGGTATTTATCTTGTTCCACTGGTATTTGTCTTGATCTACTGGTATTTGTCTTGTCCCACTGGTATTTGTCTTTGTTATGTCCCACTGGTATTTGTCTTGTCTTGTCCCACTGGTATTTGCCTTGTGCCACTGGTACTTGCCTTGTCCTACTGGTATTTGTCCTGTCCCATGGGTATTTGTCATGTGCCACTGGTATATGTCTTGTCCCACTGGTATGTGTCTTGTCCCACTGGTATTTGTCTTGTCCCACTGGTATTTGTCTTGTCCTACTGGTATTTGTCTTGTGCCACTGGTATTTGCCTTGTCCCACTGGTATTTGTCTTCTAGTTGTATTTGTCTTGTTCCACTGGTATTTGTCTTGTCACACTGCTATTTGTCTTGTCCAACTGGTATTTGTCTTGTGCCACTGGTATTTGTCTTTTCCCACTGGTATTTGTCTTGTCCCTCTGGTATTTGTCTTGGCCCACTGGCATTTGTATTGCCCCACTGGTTTTTGTCTTGTCCCACTGGTATTTGTCTTGTGCCACTAGTATTTGCCTTGTGCTACTGGTATTTGTCTTCCAGTTGTATTTATCTTGTCCCACTTGTCTTGCCCCACGGGTATTTCTCTTGTTCCACTGGTATTTGTTAAGTCCCACTGGTATTTGTTGAGTCCCACTGGTATTTGTCTTGTTCCACTGGTATTTGTCTTGTCCCACTGGTATCTGTCTTGTTCCACTGGTATTTGTCTTGTCCCACTGGTATCTGTCTTGTTCCACTGGTATTTGTCTTGTCCCACTGGTATTTATCTTGTTCCACTGGTATTTGTCTTGTCCCACTGGTATTTATCTTGTTCCACTGGTATTTATCATGTCCCACTGGTATTTGTCTTGTTCTACTGGTATTTGTCTTGTTCCACTGGTATTTGTCTGGCCCCACTGGTATGTGTCTGGTCCCACTGGTATTTGTCTTAGTCTACTGGTATTTGTCTGGTCCCATTGATATTTGTCTTGTCCCATTGGCATTTGTCTTGTCCCACTGGTATTAGTCTTGTCCCATTGGTATTTGTCTTGTTCTACTGGTATTTATCTTGTTCTAATGGTATTTGTCTTGTGCCACTGGTATTTGTCTTGTGCCACTGGTAGTTGTCTTGTGCCACTGGTAGTTGTCTTGTCCTAATGATATTTGTCTTGTCCCACTGGTCTTTGTCTTGTCCCACTGGTATTTCTCTTGTTCTACAAGTATTCGTCTTGTTCCACTGGTATTTGTTGAGTCCCACTAGTATTTGTCTTGTCCCACTGGTATTTGTCTTGTTCCACTGGCATTTGTCTTGTCCCACTGGTCTTTGTCTTGTCCCACTGGTATTTCTCTTGTTCTACAAGTATTTGTCTTGTTCCACTGGTATTTGTTAGTCCCACTGGTATTTGTCTTGTCCCACTGGTATTTGCCTTGTGCTACTGGTATTTGTCTTGTGTCACTGGTATTTGTCTTGTCCCACCGGTATTTGTCTTGTCCCACTGGTATTTGTCTTGTTCTACTGGTATTTGTCTTGTGCCACTGGTATTTGTCTTGTTCTACTGGTATTTGTCTTGTTGTACCAATATTTATCTTGTCCCACTGTTATTTGTCTTGTCCCACTGGTATGTGTCTTGTCCCACTGGTATGTGTCTTGTCCCACTGGTATTTGTCTTGTCCTACTGGTATTTGTCTTGTGCCACTGGTATTTGCCTTGTCCCACCGGTATTTGTCTTCTGGTTGTATTTGTCTTGTTCTACTGGCATTTGTCTTGCTCCACTGGTATTTGTCTTGTGCCACTGGTATTTGTCTTGGCCCACTGGCATTTGTATTGTCCCACTGGTTTTTGTCTTGTCCCACTGGTATTTGTCTTGTCCCACTGGTATTTGTCTTGTGCCACTAGTATTTGCCTTGTGCTACTGGTATTTGTCTTCCAGTTGTATTTATCTTGTCCCACTTGTCTTGCCCCACTGGTATTTCTCTTGTTCCACTGGTATTTGTTGAGTCCAACTGGGATTTGTTGAGTCCCACTGGTATTTGTCTTGTTCCACTGGTATTTGTCTTGTCCCACTGGTATCTGTCTTGTTCCACTGGTATTTGTCTTATCCCACTGGTATTTATCTTGTTCCACTGGTATTTATCTTGTCCCACTGGTATTTGTCTTGATCTACTGGTATTTGTCTTGTCCCACTGGTATTTGTCTTTGTCTTGTCCCACTGGTATTTGTCTTGTCTTGTCCCACTGCTATTTGCCTTGTGCCACTGGTACTTGCCTTGTCCTACTGGTATTTGTCCTGTCCCATGGGTATTTGTCATGTGCCACTGGTATTTGTCTTGTCCCACTTGTATGTGTCTTGTCCCACTGGTATTTGTCTTGTCCCACTGGTATTTGTCTTGTCCTACTGGTATTTGTCTTGTGCCACTGGTAATTGCCTTGTCCCACTGGTATTTGTCTTCTAGTTGTATTTGTCTTGTTCCACTGGTATTTGTCTTGTCACACTGGTATTTGTCTTGCCCCACTGGTATTTGTCTTGTCCGACTGGTATTTTTCTTGTGCCACTGGTATTTGTCTTTTCCCACTGGTATTTGTCTTGTCCCACTGGTATTTGTCTTGGCCCACTGGCATTTGTATTGTCCCACTGGTTTTTGTCTTGTCCCACTGGCATTTGTCTTGTGCCACTAGTATTTGCCTTGTGCTACTGGTATTTGTCTTCCAGTTGTATTTATCTTGTCCCATTTGTCTTGCCCACTGGTATTTCTCTTGTTCCACTGGTATTTGTTGAGTCCCACTGGTATTTGTCTTGTTCCACTGGTATTTGTTAAGTCCCACTAGTATTTGTTGAGTCCCACAGGTATTTGTCTTGTCACACTGGTATCTGTCTTGTTCCACTGGTATTTGTCTTGTCCCACTGGTATCTGTCTTGTTCCACTGGTATTTGTCTTGTCCCACTGGTATTTATCTTGTTCCACTGGTATTTGTCTTGTCCCACTGGTATTTATCTTGTCCCACTGGTATTTGTCTTGTCCCACTGGTATTTGTCTTGTTCTACTGGTATTTGTCTTGTTCCACTGGTATTTGTCTGGCCCCCACTGGTATGTGTCTGGTCCCACTGGTATTTGTCTTAGTCTACTGGTATTTGTCTGGTCCCATTGGTATTTGTCTTGTCCCATTGGCATTTGTCTTGTCCCACTGGTATTAGTCTTGTCCCATTGGTATTTGTCTTGTTCTACTGGTATTTATCTTGTTCTAATGGTATTTGTATTGTGCCACTGGTATTTGTCTTGTGCCACTGGTAGTTGTCTTGTGCCACTGGTAGTTGTCTAGTCCTAATGATATGTGTCTTGTCCCACTGGTCTTTGTCTTGTCCCACTGGTATTTCTCTTGTTCTACAAGTATGTGTATTGTGTCACTGGTATTTGTTGAGTCCCACTAGTATTTGTCTTGTCCCACTGGTATTTGTCTTGTTCCACTGGCATTTGTCTTGTCCCACTGGTCTTTGTCTTGTCCCACTGGTATTTCTCTTGTTCTACAAGTATTTGTCTTGTTCCACTGGTATTTGTTAGTCCCACTGGTATTTATCTTGTTACACTGGTATTTGTCTTGTCCCACTGGTATTTGTCTTGATCTACTGGTATTTGTCTTGTCCCACTGGTATTTGTCTTTGTTATGTCCCACTGGTATTTGTCTTGTCTTGTCCCACTGGTATTTGCCTTGTGCCACTGGTACTTGCCTTGTCCTACTGGTATTTGTCCTGTCCCATGGGTATTTGTCATGTGCCACTGGTATATGTCTTGTTCCACTGGTATTTGTCTTATCCCACTGGTATTTATCTTGTTCCACTGGTATTTATCTTGTCCCACTGGTATTTGTCTTGATCTACTGGTATTTGTCTTGTCCCACTGGTATTTGTCTTTGTCTTGTCCCACTAGTATTTGTCTTGTCTTGTCCCACTGGTATTTGCCTTGTGCCACTGGTACTTGCCTTGTCCTACTGGTATTTGTCCTGTCCCATGGGTATTTGTCATGTGCCACTGGTATTTGTCTTGTCCCACTGGTATGTGTCTTGTCCCACTGGTATTTGTCTTGTCCCACTGGTATTTGTCTTGTCCTACTGGTATTTGTCTTGTGCCACTGGTAATTGCCTTGTCCCACTGGTATTTGTCTTCTAGTTGTATTTGTCTTGTTCCACTGGTATTTGTCTTGTCACACTGGTATTTGTCTTGCCCCACTGGTATTTGTCTTGTCCGACTGGTATTTTTCTTGTGCCACTGGTATTTGTCTTTTCCCACTGGTATTTGTCTTGTCCCACTGGTATTTGTCTTGGCCCACTGGCATTTGTATTGTCCCACTGTTTTTTGTCTTGTCCCACTGGCATTTGTCTTGTGCCACTAGTATTTGCCTTGTGCTACTGGTATTTGTCTTCCAGTTGTATTTATCTTGTCCCACTTGTCTTGCCCCACTGGTATTTCTCTTGTTCCACTGGTATTTGTTGAGTCCCACTGGTATTTGTCTTGTTCCACTGGTATTTGTTAAGTCCCACTGGTATTTGTTGAGTCCCACAGGTATTTGTCTTGTCCCACTGGTATCTGTCTTGTTCCACTGGTATTTGTCTTGTCCCACTGGTATCTGTCTTGTTCCACTGGTATTTGTCTTGTCCCACTGGTATTTATCTTGTCCCACTGGTATTTGTCTTGTCCCACTGGTATTTGTCTTGTTCTACTGGTATTTGTCTTGTTCCACTGGTATTTGTCTGGCCCTCACTGGTATGTGTCTGGTCCCACTGGTATTTGTCTTAGTCTACTGGTATTTGTCTGGTCCCATTGGTATTTGTCTTGTCCCATTGGCATTTGTCTTGTCCCACTGGTATTAGTCTTGTCCCATTGGTATTTGTCTTGTTCTACTGGTATTTATCTTGTTCTAATGGTATTTGTATTGTGCCACTGGTATTTGTCTTGTGCCACTGGTAGTTGTCTTGTGCCACTGGTAGTTGTCTAGTCCTAATGATATGTGTCTTGTCCCACTGGTCTTTGTCTTGTCCCACTGGTATTTCTCTTGTTCTACAAGTATGTGTATTGTTCCACTGGTATTTGTTGAGTCCCACTAGTATTTGTCTTGTCCCACTGGTATTTGTCTTGTTCCACTGGCATTTGTCTTGTCCCACTGGTCTTTGTCTTGTCCCACTGGTATTTCTCTCGTTCTACAAGTATTTGTCTTGTTCCAGTGGTATTTGTTAGTCCCACTGGTATTTATCTTGTTCCACTGGTATTTGTCTTGTCCCACTGGTATTTGTCTTGATCTACTGGTATTTGTCTTGTCCCACTGGTATTTGTCTTTGTTATGTCCCACTGGTATTTGTCTTGTCTTGTCCCACTGGTATTTGCCTTGTGCCACTGGTACTTGCCTTGTCCTACTGGTATTTGTCCTGTCCCATGGGTATTTGTCATGTGCCACTGGTATATGTCTTGTCCCACTGGTATGTGTCTTGTCCCACTGGTATTTGTCTTGTCCCACTGGTATTTGTCTTGTCCTACTGGTATTTGTCTTGTGCCACTGGTATTTGCCTTGTCCCACTGGTATTTGTCTTCTAGTTGTATTTGTCTTGTTCCACTGGTATTTGTCTTGTCACACTGGTATTTGTCTTGTCTGACTGGTATTTTTCTTGTGCCACTGGTATTTGTCTTTTCCCACTGGTATTTGTCTTGTCCCTCTGGTATTTGTCTTGGCCCACTGGCATTTGTACTGCCCCACTGGTTTTTGTCTTGTCCCACTGGTATTTGTCTTGTGCCACTAGTATTTGCCTTGTGCTACTGGTATTTGTCTTCCAGTTGTATTTATCTTGTCCCACTTGTCTTGCCCCACTGGTATTTCTCTTGTTCCACTGGTATTTGTTAAGTCCCACTGGTATTTGTTGAGTCCCACTGGTATTTGTCTTGTTCCACTGGTATTTGTCTTGTCCCACTGGTATCTGTCTTGTTCCACTGGTATTTGTCTTGTCCCACTGGTATCTGTCTTGTTCCACTGGTATTTGTCTTGTCCCACTGGTATTTATCTTGTTCCACTGGTATTTGTCTTGTCCCACTGGTATTTATCTTGTTCCACTGGTATTTGTCATGTCCCACTGGTATTTGTCTTGTTCTACTGGTATTTGTCTTGTTCCACTGGTATTTGTCTGGCCCCACTGGTATGTGTCTGGTCCCACTGGTATTTGTCTTAGTCTACTGGTATTTGTCTGGTCCCATTGATATTTGTCTTGTCCCATTGGCATTTGTCTTGTCCCACTGGTATTAGTCTTGTCCCATTGGTATTTGTCTTGTTCTACTGGTATTTATCTTGTTCTAATGGTATTTGTCTTGTGCCACTGGTATTTGTCTTGTGCCACTGGTAGTTGTCTTGTGCCACTGGTAGTTGTCTTGTCCTAATGATATTTGTCTTGTCCCACTGGTCTTTGTCTTGTCCCACTGGTATTTCTCTTGTTCTACAAGTATTCGTCTTGTTCCACTGGTATTTGTTGAGTCCCACTAGTATTTGTCTTGTCCCACTGGTATTTGTCTTGTTCCACTGGCATTTGTCTTGTCCCACTGGTCTTTGTCTTGTCCCACTGGTATTTCTCTTGTTCTACAAGTATTTGTCTTGTTCCACTGGTATTTGTTAGTCCCACTGGTATTTGTCTTGTCCCACTGGTATTTGTCTTGTGTCACTGGTATTTGTCTTGTCCCACCGGTATTTGTCTTGTCCCACTGGTATTTGTCTTGTTCTACTGGTATTTGTCTTGTGCCACTGGTATTTGTCTTGTTCTACTGGTATTTGTCTTGTTCTACCAATATTTATCTTGTCCCACTGGTATTTGTCTTGTCCCACAGGTATGTGTCTTGTCCCACTGGTATTTGTCTTGTCCCACTGGTATTTGTCTTGTCCTACTGGTATTTGTCTTGTGCCACTGGTATTTGCCTTGTCCCACCGGTATTTGTCTTCTAGTTGTATTTGTCTTGTTCTACTGGCATTTGTCTTGCTCCACTGGTATTTGTCTTGTCCCACTGGTATTTGTCTTGTGCCACTGGTATTTGTCTTGTGCCACTGGTATTTGTCTTGGCCCACTGGCATTTGTATTGTCCCACTGGTTTTTGTCTTGTCCCACTGGTATTTGTCTTGTCCCACTGGTATTTGTCTTGTGCCACTAGTATTTGCCTTGTGCTACTGGTATTTGTCTTCCAGTTGTATTTATCTTGTCCCACTTGTCTTGCCCCACTGGTATTTCTCTTGTTCGTCTGGTATTTGTTGAGTCCAACTGGGATTTGTTGAGTCCCACTGGTATTTGTCTTGTTCCACTGGTATTTGTCTTGTCCCACTGGTATCTGTCTTGTTCCACTGGTATTTGTCTTATCCCACTGGTATTTATCTTGTTCCACTGGTATTTATCTTGTCCCACTGGTATTTGTCTTGATCTACTGGTATTTGTCTTGTCCCACTGGTATTTGTCTTTGTCTTGTCCCACTGGTATTTGTCTTGTCTTGTCCCACTGGTATTTGCCTTGTGCCACTGGTACTTGCCTTGTCCTACTGGTATTTGTCCTGTCCCATGGGTATTTGTCATGTGCCACTGGTATTTGTCTTGTCCCACTGGTATGTGTCTTGTCCCACTGGTATTTGTCTTGTCCCACTGGTATTTGTCTTGTCCTACTGGTATTTGTCTTGTGCCACTGGTAATTGCCTTGTCCCACTGGTATTTGTCTTCTAGTTGTATTTGTCTTGTTCCACTGGTATTTGTCTTGTCACACTGGTATTTGTCTTGCCCCACTGGTATTTGTCTTGTCCGACTGGTATTTTTCTTGTGCCACTGG
Organism: Oreohelix idahoensis; assembly: GCA_024509875.1. NCBI lineage: Eukaryota > Metazoa > Mollusca > Gastropoda > Stylommatophora > Oreohelicidae > Oreohelix > Oreohelix idahoensis. The sequence goes on along the minus strand of JAMPIV010000333.1, from coordinate 198,703 downwards.
TATTTGTCTTTTCCCACTGGTATTTGTCTTGTCCCACTGGTATTTGTCTTGGCCCACTGGCATTTGTATTGTCCCACTGGTTTTTGTCTTGTCCCACTGGCATTTGTCTTGTGCCACTAGTATTTGCCTTGTGCTACTGGTATTTGTCTTCCAGTTGTATTTATCTTGTCCCACTTGTTTTGCCCCACTGGTATTTCTCTTGTTTCACTGGTATTTGTTGAGTCCCACTGGTATGTGTCTTGTTCCACTGGTATTTGTTAAGTCCCACTGGTATTTGTTGAGTCCCACAGGTATTTGTCTTGTCCCACTGGTATCTGTCTTGTTCCACTGGTATTTGTCTTGTCCCACTGGTATCTGTCTTGTTCCACTGGTATTTGTCTTGTCCCACTGGTATTTATCTTGTTCCACTGGTATTTGTCTTGTCCCACTGGTATTTATCTTGTCCCACTGGTATTTGTCTTGTCCCACTGGTATTTGTCTTGTTCTACTGGTATTTGTCTTGTTCCACTGGTATTTGTCTGGCCCCCACTGGTATGTGCCTGGTCCCACTGGTATTTGTCTTAGTCTACTGGTATTTGTCTGGTCCCATTGGTATTTGTCTTGTCCCATTGGCATTTGTCTTGTCCCACTGGTATTAGTCTTGTCCCATTGGTATTTGTCTTGTTCTACTGGTATTTATCTTGTTCTAATGGTATTTGTATTGTGCCACTGGTATTTGTCTTGTGCCACTGGTAGTTGTCTTGTGCCACTGGTAGTTGTCTAGTCCTAATGATATGTGTCTTGTCCCACTGGTCTTTGTCTTGTCCCACTGGTATTTCTCTTGTTCTACAAGTATGTGTATTGTTCCACTGGTATTTGTTGAGTCCCACTAGTATTTGTCTTGTCCCACTGGTATTTGTCTTGTTCCACTGGCATTTGTCTTGTCCCACTGGTCTTTGTCTTGTCCCACTGGTCTTTGTCTTGTCCCACTGGTATTTCTCTTGTTCTACAAGTATTTGTCTTGTGTCACTGGTATTTGTCTTGTCCCACCGGTATTTGTCTTCCAGTTATATTTGTCTTGTTCTACTGGTATTTGTCTTGTGCCACTGGTATTTGTCTTGTTCTACTGGTATTTGTCTTGTTCTACCAATATTTATCTTGTCCCACTGGTATTTGTCTTGTCCCACTGGTATGTGTCTTGTCCCACTGGTATTTGTCTTGTCCCACTGGTATTTGTCTTGTCCTACTGGTATTTGTCTTGTGCCACTGATATTTGCCTTGTCCCACCGGTATTTGTCTTCTAGTTGTATTTGTCTTGTTCTACTGGCATTTGTCTTGCTCCACTGGTATTTGTCTTGTGCCACTGGTATTTGTCTTGTGCCACTGGTATTTGTCTTGTGCCACTGGTATTTGTCTTGTCCCACTGGTATTTGTCTTGGCCCACTGGCATTTGTATTGTCCCACTGGTTTTTGTCTTGTCCCACTGGTATTTGTCTTGTGCCACTAGTATTTGCCTTGTGTTACTGGTATTTGTCTTCCAGTTGTATTTGTCTTGTCCCACTTGTCTTGACCCACTGGTATTTCTCTTGTTCCACTGGTATTTGTTGAGTCCCACTGGTATTTGTTGAGTCCCACTGGTATTTATCTTGTTCCACTAGTATTTGTCTAGTCCCACTGGTATCTGTCTTGTTCCACTGGTATTTGTCTTATCCCACTGGTATTTATCTTGTTCCACTGGTATTTGTCTTGTCCCACTGGTATTTGTCTTGATCTACTGGTATTTGTCTTGTCCCACTGGTATTTGTCTTTGTCTTGTTCCACTGGTATTTGTCTTGTAACACTGGTATTTGTCTTGCCCCACTGGTATGTCTTGTCCGACTGGTATTTTTCTTGTGCCACTGGTATTTGTCTTTTCCCACTGGTATTTGTCTTGTCCCACTGGTATTTGTCTTGGCCCACTGGCATTTGTATTGTCCCACTGGTTTTTGTCTTGTCCCACTGGTATTTGTCTTGTGCCACTAGTATTTGCCTTGTGCTACTGGTATTTGTCTTCCAGTTGTATTTATCTTGTCCCACTTGTCTTGCCCCACTGGTATTTCTCTTGTTCCACTGGTATTTGTTAAGTCCCACTGGTATTTGTTGAGTCCCACTGGTATTTGTCTTGTTCCACTGGTATTTGTTAAGTCCCACTGGTATTTGTTGAGTCCCACAGGTATTTGTCTTGTTCCACTGGTATTTGTCTTGTCCCACTGGTATCTGTCTTGTTCCACTGGTATTTGTCTTGTCCCACTGGTATCTGTCTTGTTCCACTGGTATTTGTCTTGTCCCACTGGTATTTATCTTGTTCCAAAGGTATTTGTCTTGTCCCACTGGTATTTATCTTGTTCCACTGGTATTTGTCTTGTCCCATTGGTATTTGTCTTGTTCTACTGGTATTTGTCTTGTCCCACTGGTATTTTTCTGTGTCTTGTCCCACTGGTATTTGTCTTGTCTTGTCCCACTGGTATTTGCCTTGTGCCACTGGTATTTGCCTTGTCCTACTGGTATTTGTCTTGTCCCATTGGTATTTGTCATGTGCTACTGGTATTTGTCGTGTCCCACTGATATGTGTCTTGTTCTACTGGTATTTGTCTTGTCCCACTGATATTTGTCTTGTTCTACTGGTATTTGTCTTGTTCTACTGGTAATTGTCTTGTTCCACTGGTATTTGTCTTGTTCTACTGATATTTGTCTTGTTCTACTGGTAAGTGTCTTGTTCTACTGGTATTTGTCATCTCACTGGTAATTGTCTGGTTCTACTGGTAATTGTCTTGTCCCACTGGTATTTGTCTTGTTCTACTGGTATTTGTCTTGTCCCACTGGTATTTGTCTTGTTCCACTGGTATTTGTCTTGTCCCACTGGTATTTTTCTTGTTCTAATTGGTATTTGTCTTGTTCTACTGGTAATTGTCTTGTTCCACTGGTATTTGCCTTGTTCCTTGCAGGAGGTCCACAGTAGCAACCTTATTGTACCATTTTAATGCTTCTATTCTGCATAAGCATACATTTATAAAGGTATGATATGTCCTCGTTGTCACTATTGTTGTTCTCCATGTTGGGGAGCCATACAATAGGACTGTGTCACATGCCTGCTGTGACAAGGGTCTAGGGCTATAGACTGCAGACTTGTTTACCTTCACTGTCAACACACAATCCTATTACACTGGGAACATATATAAGGCATTTAACAGAAATGATGAACAACACTTGGGTTACTGTTCAAACATTACTGATTTAGAAAAAGGTGAACAAGCTCAGAATTTCCATATATATTATCATATCAGCAGTTACACAAAGTACTTGACTAATTATTGGCATATCATCATCATCACTTTATGTTCATTCGCTATGCAGCATTGAGCCACCACTACAGCTGGTCCACTGGAAGGAAGCCTGCACAAACCATTATCATGCTCTTGTCGAGGTGGTTTCTGTGGCAATTTGTTATAATGATGAGGTCATCGGCTGCAAGCACAACTCATATTAGTTACCTAATATGAAAACCGCTGGACTGGAATTGAACACTTGACAGGAAAATTCTAGACAAATTCTCATTTAACATTCCATCATGCAGAATGATCCTCGTGACAAATAATCAACTTCCCAGTATAAATTAAAATTACCATCTGCCTCAAATATCCAACTGCACCTTCAGCCCTTCTCCTAACAGTCTTTATTCGTTCCACAAGCTGAGCCGAATCTAGCTCACATCCCAAGCACAACACTCTAACCCCCAAAATATACTTTCACTCAGGACAATCTTCAATACTACTCAGGCATTTAAACAAAATTACAACTAAGATCCTCCTTGTGTGATCTAAGGGAGGAGATCGGAGCACTGATGGAGTTGTCCGTGTGCAATGAAGATAGTCCTTAAAACCAACCCAAACAACTAAGCCTTATATTCAAATGTAACAAAAGCAACATTAGTATTTATCCAACAACCTGTCAATCATTTTCCCACAAACGCATACACAAAAGTGCATTGTAGCTATCTGGTATGCACAAGATCTTTCTTTGTTGACAACCTGTTTGTTCACCTCTCAACTGTCTGTGACCTCTAAATCTCAAGGATGATCCGGTTTAACATTTCCCTGACACTGATAGCATTCATCTTAAATTGTTGCACTCCTGCAAATCTGCTTTCTTTAGCTACTGGAACACATGTTATTCCTTCCAGTGTGCTGTACTTTTGTCTGCTTTGATGGCCTCTGCTGGAATGCCATCTGAGCTCCAAGTTTTCACATCTCTAAGAAGTTTTGTGCCTTTTTTAATATTTATTATTTTTTTTTTTTAAATAAAAACACTTTCATAGTTAATGTCATTTCAACTTGCTTTTCAGCCTTGCAACATCAATAGTCCACATGTGGAGCAATATAGCGCTGCATTCTTCTTCTTCTGCTTGGATCCTTAGCCCCTGACTGACAAAGCAGTCAGTGGCCATCACGCCTAGTGGCGTCTTGTAGGGCAGCAACAAACTGTCCCCATTTTGCTCAGTCGGTGGCCATCCTTCATGCCATTGTGGCAGTGGATCGTGATCGTATAGTGGAGGAAACTGATGGCCGTTAGTTAACTTAAGCTTTCATCAAAAACTGCAACTGCCTTACTTCAGTTTTTCGCTTCCAGTATTGATTTCAATTCAGTCAAAATCTTTCATATAAAAGATGTTTATTCCAATTGAAGATTTGTTAAAAAGCAATACATATTGGAACATTCAATATACTCTCTGGGTCCAATATAAAATCTACTTCTGTTCATCTACTTCTTGGGTCTCAGCTTGGGCAGATGTTATTCTTTCAATCGTTGACCAGAAACTAACTAATGATTGATCTTTTGGTTAACAGTCAGTTAATTTAATCTCTAAACCAGCTAACTTTAAAATCTCTCTACCAAATTTAATATCACCAAGTGATATTGACCAATCATAGTTCCAGTTTATGGACTTTCCGGTATATTTAGTATACAATTCCATACAAGATTTAATGACATCATGGACTCATGAGTACCATGACAAATGATGTCATTGGTTTATGACTAGTGTCTGTGTACTAACTAGTCTATACAAGTACTTAGTGTATCAGACTTGCTGAAGTACTTTCTATCCTAAGGGTGGCATAGTAAGCCACACGGCCACATATGCCCAGGGGCCACCAAAGTGTATCCCACAGGGAGACACTTTAGCCCTAATCAAGACTAAAATCTAAAAAACATTTGACTCAATCTCACCCAAAACTACATGGAATACCTGTGCTATGGAGGGCATGATCCTCAAACTAAAACACTTTATGCAATGGGATAAAACATGATATAAGGCATGGTTCAATGAAGGAATATATAAGGCGACATACGGTTAACTCTTAGTATACGAGCTAATTTCATGGCTACCATTACAGATTTTGCAATAAATAATTTATTTATAAAGATAACATAAAGTGTTATATATCAAAATGTGAAGAAATGAAACTCCTATATCATGCACGTAACTAAATTGTTCAGTGGTTTTAAACATGCATTCACCTATACATTTTCGCTATTGACGGGGATCAATCATCGGCCTTTCTAAGAGGCCGCTCGTATACTAAGAGTTAATCATATGAGGGATGGTACATGATAATCATATGGCCAATGAACAAAAATAAAGACACAAGACATGGCTAGCTGAATCAAATCAGGAAAATATAACTAAGTGACTAGACACATTGGCCAAACGAGGTAAATGTGAATTATAAAGTGAACAATCATAAATGTACTATCGATCGCTTTTATGGGTCGACAGCTACAAATACATAATCATTGTGGAAATAAAAGGGGGAAAAGTAATCAACACACGTATTAAGAATATGTTTCTCAAAACTAACACACACAAAATGGCGATCAAGATGGCGGACGAACAACATGGCCGTCATAATGAAAATAAACCACAAAACTTGGTGGTAATACAAAATGTAAAACACGAAGTAAATCATGAAACTACCTTATAAACGAAAACAGCAATAAATGGACATGAACATGAAATAAAGTCAATGGGGATGGTCATCAATGGGCATGGACAAGTAACTATGTAATGGAGATGGGTAACCGATTTAAACATATTCGTAATAATTCGGGTTAAATAACCGAAAACTCGAACTAGAGGAACAATCATTAAGGCATGCAATATGTGACTACGATTTGCATGTAAAAACCAACACTAGTGGCTGATGAAATGGAAAGTAGTGAAACATGGAAACAAAATGGAATCATCAAGACATGGATGATACCCACATGAGAGATACCCAAATGAAGGGCATGGGAAATGAAAAAAAAAACAAGTAATAAAATCTGTACTCATAAAAATGCTGAGTAGTTGTATCGCCATCATCAGTGGCCTGAGGAATGTCATAAGAGTCAAGGTCCAGGTACTAGGAGAATCAATAAAGTCTGTGGACGGTTCAAGTAGAGCAGCATCATGCCGGAGAAAACGTGATGTGGGAAATGAGGAGTCTTCAGACATGTCCATACTGGCTAAATGAGTAGCATCATAAAGAAATCATCATGATAGGACATGGAGGTAGCATACGGAACGTTCACACGAGAGATGTTGGGATTGGTCAGTTCATCATGCGGAGTATAGACCAAATATGCTGGAGTGGAGGAAGGAAAAATCATGGCTCTGTATGTATCAGAAATGACAGCTGCAAAGATCACGAAAAGTTGAAGAACTCAATATGACATCCGTAAGGAGGCAACAGTTCAAGTTGTCAATGTCTGGAGTAAACGGTTTAAGGAATCAATGATTGCAATGGTCGTGGGTGATGACGTATTAACATCACGCAACCATTGAGGTGGAGGTAATATGTCTTTCCGTTTGCGTCAAGGAAAACAGATGTCATTGACCGCAGGAGGGGATGGAACATAATGATGGGATCTAAAGGCAGGAGGTTATAGGGCAGTGGAACGCGAACTGGAATACGGGATGTATGGAACTTTGCAGGAGGGGGTGGCAGAGGAGTTGAAGGGGACTGACGAAGTCGTGGAAGATATGAAAAATGGGGACGGACTGAAGGACAGGGGAAGGTACGTGGAGAAGGATGACAACTAACTGTAGGGGTTCGGACTGGAATACGAGAACGATGTGGTGTCTTTGATTTTTCTACTACTGTCTGTGTGCTGATACTTCTGGTTGTTTCTGTGTGTTACAACATGGACCATTCGACGTGTCTCCATTTGTGTAGCAGCACTACACATTGCTTTCAATCTCCCCTCTGATTTCCGTATTGATATGGGTTGCATGTTAATCCCATGCGTGCACTGTGTCTTCTCTGTGCCTACTACGTTGAAGTGTTGGCCTCTGTTGGTTTGTGTTCCCGATCTTATTGAGCACATATGGGCCTTCCAACACCATTTTGTTGTCACGACAAAGCTGCATACATTTCTACATGGATTATTGTTGACCACCCATATCGTTGTTGGTCGTATCTCTGCAATGAGATTTTTCATTGTCATTCTATGCCATTTCCTGTTCAGGCTGCTCCAATGTCCTGACCTGGAACTTGGGAGGACCCTCCTGACTGTGTTGTGTTCTGCTTTCCGCCATCTTATCTGGCGTTCTGTCTTGGTGCCTAAACATCTGAGGCTGTTGTATGTTCTGCTGGAACTGCAGGTTTTGATCCTGGTCATGGCACCAAAATGTTGTTTATTATGTGGCAGTGGATCGTGATCGTATAGTGGAGGAAACTGATGGCCGTTAGTTAACTTAAGCTTTCATCAAAAACTGCAACTGTCTTACTTTAGTTTTTCGCTTCCAGTATTGATTTCAATTCAGTCAAAATCTTTCATATAAAAGATGTTTATTCCAGTTGAAGATTTGTTAAAAAGCAATACATATTGGAACATTCAATATACTCTCTGGGTCCAATATAAAATCTACTTCTGTTCATCTACTTCTTGGGTCTCAGCTTGGGCGGATGTTATTTTTTCAATCGTTGACCGGAAACTAACTAATGATTGATCTTTTGGTTAACAGTCAGTTAATTTAATCTCTAAACCAACTAACTTTAAAATCTCTCTACCAAATTTAATATCACCAAGTGATGTTGACCAATCATAGTTCCAGTTTATGGACTTTCCGGTATATTTAGTATACAATTCCACACAAGATTTAATGACATCATGGACTCATGAGTACCATGACAAATGATGTCATTGGTTTATGACTAGTGTCTGTGTACTAACTAGTCTATACAAGTACTTAGTGTATCAGACTTGCTGAAGTACTTTCTATCCTAAGGGTGGCATAGTAAGCCACACAGCCACACCATGCCCCAACTCTGGTTCATACTTTGCATCTCAGCCTCCACTGTTCTCCACCAGGTTGTCTTTGGTCTGCCTCTCTCTGGGGTCCTTAGCATAGCAGTTCTGGTGATGGAGCACTGGATTAGCCAAATGTATTAACTATAATGGATTATGCCATTTCCACTGTGGTTACATAGAGATCACAAAAATATATATAGCAATGTGGTTATGTCATTTTCCAACAGATAAACTGGAATAGTTTCACATACAAATTTAACACAGATTGTGTCAAGTTATTTGAAGTTTTAGCAGTACTGTTAGCTTCATCTTGCACCTGTCTAAGTGGCTAAGAGGTACGGTGTCTGCCTCTAATTCTAAAGGTACAGGCTTCGGTTCCCAATACAGAGAATATATCTGATGGAAATTTTTTCAGAACCAGTAGGTTCTAATGATGTCATACTCACCCCTGATCTTCTGGGTAGTGAAATCAGAAGCCTAGCCTTCTCGGATAAGGGCGAAAAATAGGAGGTCACGTGTGCAAGTTGTGCACCTTAAAAATCCCTCAGCAGTTGGAGATCGTAAAGGGTAGGCCTATCAGGCCGCTAATAAAATTAGGAAAAACTACCAACCACAAAAATATTTATAGAATGTGTGATTCCTGTATACACACATTGGGATCCTCATCAGTGCTATGGAGTTTGTGCACTGAGCTGAGATCCTCCTTGCGTGATCTAAGGGAGGAGATTGGAGCATTGATGGAGTTGTCCATATGTAATGAAGATGGTCCTTAAAACCAAAACTAAACCAAAAACTTGCACCTGTGACCAGTTAATCAGGTGCAGGTGTAGGTCTAGTTCTGATGCCTTTCAATGGGATTGGCTGAGACAACATCCACTCATCAGCTAAATCTCATATGTCTGACATTTCTGGATCACTTCAAGCATTTGATGATAAAGTATCAATACTCAACAGAAGGTCAGATGGCCGTCTGTTTAATCTTTCAAGGCTGAAGGCAAAAACAAAAATCAGAAGGGTCACTATAAGAGACTTGTTGTTCGCTGATGATGCTGCAGTCGTCACTCAAAGCCAACAGGAACTTCAGAACTTGATGAATCGCTTCGCTAAAGCATGCAAGGACTTTGACCTCACAATAAGTCTAAAGAAAACGAATGTGCTGAGTCAGGATGTGGGTGCTGCACCAGTTATCACTATCGATAACTATGAATTGGCAGTGGTGCACCACTTCACATACCTAGGGTCTACCATCAATGACAAACTCTCACTGGATACAGAAATCGACAACCGCATTGGCAAAGCTGCAGCTACCTTTGCCCGCCTCACATCGCGTGTTTGGGGAAACTCTAAACTCACAATGAAGACCAAAGCTGCGGTATATAATGCCTGCGTCACCAGCACACTCCTATATGGCAGCGAGACCTGGACGACCTATGCTAAGCAAGAAAGAAGGCTCAATACCTTCCATTTGCGGTGTCTACGCCGCATCCTCGGCATCTCGTGGAAAGATAAAGTGACAAATGTCGAGGTGTTGTCACGTGCTGGCCTTCAAAGTATGTATACGCTGCTTAGACAGCGCAGACTTCACTGGCTTGGCCATGTTTGCCGCATGGAAGATGGTCGCATCCCAAAAGATATCTTCTACGGACAATTAGCAGATGGCAAGAGAACAGTTGGGCGACCACAGCTGAGGTTTAAAGATGTGTGCAAGAGAGATATGAGGGCACTGGACATGGATCCAGCAACATGGGAGGATGAAGCTGCCGATCGCACTAAGTGGTGATGCTATTTACGGCGCCACCTCAGATTGGGCGAAGAGACGCTCACACAAGAAGCAGAGGTGAGGAGAAAAGTTCGAAAGGAGCACCAGGAAAATAAGCAGCTGAGGGCTGCCACCTCAGGGGCGCATTTCCATAGTCAGTTATGACTGAAGGGGCTATTATTACTCAACAGATCTTCATCACTTTAAAGCTTCAGAAGTATTCATTCACCTAGGAAGTCTCAAAATTTGTAGGCATTAATAAATCTCTAGCATATATTTCTCTAGCAATATTAACAAGACAAAAACCAATCAGGATCACTCTTGATTTGTCATACAAACAATACTATAACAGCAAAACACAAGCACATGACTACACTCAAAATGGTTACTTGAACACTAACGGAAGTCACTTTATGTGTTTTTAAACATGGAATGGATTAGTTGGGTGAATGTGTTTACTTATTATTGACAAACCTAAAGTAACACTGTTTGTATTGATCCAGTAACTGTGACAAAACAATACAATGTTGCTAAATCTTAAGGACCCTTTTTGTGTTACCTACAGAAAGGGCAAATTCCAATAAACATTAATGATGGCTCATGATGTATAAGGATTCCTTATATGGGTCTGAAACAATTGAATGATGACTCAATACTTAGATGACAATCAATTACAGTTGTGTTATAACATGATTCATAAATGAACACCACAACAAATGACAATATAAATCAATAATATTTGTGTTCTTTTCTCAATGTAGATTATTCAAATATCATCATCATCATCATCAGTTGCCATCTCCACAACGAAGGTTGGCTGTAATGGATCTCCAACGTCTTCTGTCTCTTGTCTTGGTGGTACACTCTGATAGACTCTTTATATTCAAATATATTCATTGTCAAATCTTCATTCACATAAACAATAATATGGTAGTGCTTAGTGCATGAAGTCAAATTCCATATGATTCATGCCTCTCATATATGTATGCACTTAAATCACCGTGTGAAACTCTTAACACCAACCTAGCTTTGGATCAAAGAGATAAACCACATGTCAGTGTTGAAGGATAAATCTGTAGTTAATCTAAGCTGCTTTATACATAGCATTGTGATGGCTGTTGTAATTTAACTAGGGCTGCTGAGCTTCTCGCTCTTTCGCAGCCAATACCAAGTTGAAGCCTCCTTGGTATTATCTACACTGTAGATTTAGGTTATTCATGTGGCTTTTCTCCCATTCTGAAATGTGCTGAATTGAAGTCATGAGCTCCAGTTTCTCAAGCTTGGCTGGCATTTAAAGGATTGTCACATCTGGTCCCAAGCTAGGAGGAAAAAGTGTGTGGCATACTGTGCATTCCCTGCCATCCAAGGTGGCACTCCAACTATGCAGAGCTAAAATACTGTACTCTGGTTCTGGGCTCTCCCAAGGAATTGTAACATCATACACTGAGCCACTTCTTAGTTCCCCCTGCCTATCACTGGGTCCATAGTGAGATCCTACTGCATGCAGCCAACCAGGTAAAAGCCAAAGAGTTATGCCTGGGGCTTAAGTCCTCCAAGCTTAGTGTGCAATGCTGGGTTCTCAACAAGTTTCAAAACAGGGGGAATCCCTGGAAGAGTGTGGGTGATTTCAAGAGTCATTGAGGGTGTAAATGGCCTCACAGACAGAGGTTCACTTCCACGTATGTATATTATAGCATTGTGCATAGCTGGTGGTCATTTAAGGATGTCAATAAATGAAGAGGCTGCTGTAAAGCTGATTCCGTACCATGTTATTTTTTAATTTATATATTTATTTCATATAAGGATGACTCCATATATACTGTTACGGTGGGATAAATATAGAGGATCATGCAGGATATGCGAATGATCGCAGGCTTTCATACAGGACATTATGGTCAGCATATGCAACACAAGCCGGCAGGTGAACAGGTCCACGGGAAAACATGGTTGACATTTTTTGTACGTTCATCACAAGGAGACATCCATCAAGATATATACGTGGCATAGTATATGGCAGGAAAAACATGTAAATGCGATAAGCAGTTACGTCAGTCAATAACGAGCCTCAGTCAATAGGCTTTCTTCATCTCCATTGTTAATAGTAAAAGTAAATATATTGAGAGATATCCTTAAATCTGTTATCAATACTGGCCGTGTACTAATAGGTAGGGCAATATTCCCGGTACGCAAGTAATGTGGCGAACAAACTGATGATGGCGACCTAAACTCAGTTACCTCAATATCTTTGAGATACTCCTTACGAAAATATCAAAAGGGGGTTGTGTAAGACTTCTCAGTAAGTTTCCTTCCCCATCTAGAACATTAAGGTAGTGAACCTTTGAAAAATACATTTAATGTCCCAGTTCGGAAAAACACACTCTCCATAAAATCCTGGAGCTTAGAAGAAATCACGTCCACTTCAAACCAGTGAACGAATACGCACGGCCCAAATAAACAACACACTGACCCCACGACATGTGCCAAAAAAAAAACGTCACTAGTTGACTGTCGCTCACCCCGGGTGAACGTTTCGTGCAAAAAGTAGTTTGACTACTGGCGAACACAATTCCTCACATAAAATGGGCATGTGCTAGCGTGTAGTAACATGCTACATTATTTTATCCCCAGATCTATCCTTAACATATACCTCCATGCATACATTTTTCCAGTGAATAGCTAATCTAAGCTGCTGCATACATACTACCTTGATGGTGAATAGCCAGCTGGCAGAAAATAGGAGTGAATTTGAAAGCTGCAATCAAGGTGGAGTGGGTTTAATTCTCTGCACAAGACAACATGAGGCTGTCACTTGGGAGTCAAGACCCAAGTGGGTCCGCCCCTTATAGTGTAAAGGAGATTAAGGAGCCAAAACACTTGATCGACAGGGTGGCTTCATCTGATGTTCAGACTGCCTTCTGTTGTATCACTATGTATAGTGTTTCCTATCTCTCATCAATGTGATCACACAAAATCTACAGGTTGCCTAAGAAACAAAAATGCGTGAACATCAAGTATTTTCTTTTCCACTGTTCTTCTAAATACTGCTCACGTACACCTTTTTCAAAATGGTGAAGGGATTGACTGTTACACCCTAAATTACTTAATCATAGTAGACTCTCCTGGTATATTTAATTGATACACCCCAAGTTACATAATTGTAGTAGACTCTCCTGGTATAATTAATTGTTACACCATAAGTTACATAATCATAGTAGACTCTCCTAGTATAATTAATTGTTACACCCCTAGTTACATAATCATAGTAGACTCTACTGGGATGTGACGCACTTGTGAAATGTTTTCTATAAAAGCTTTAACCTTAGATGGATCAATCTCTTCCTTCCAGTTTCCGTTTTGCTTGAAATATGAACCAACAATGAGTCCATGAGCCTGACGGTAATGATGAAAATTGTCTTGAGTGATCCCAGAGCCAACAAGCACTGGTATGCTGACACCACCTAGAACAGCTGAAATAAATCATCATTCCTCAAATGACTGCAGCAGTTTTTTGAAGAAATATGTTCACTAGAAGCAACAAATACAATTATTGTGGGTTTGGCATTTTTGGTTTCAATGTTGAAATTAACAAACCGGTAGACAATAACATTGCAGTAAATATATGATGACAGAAAAGAAGTAACAATTAAAACACTGACAAGGTTGGTAAAGAAAAAACAAAATAAGACATTACAGAAGGACTACAGCTGTTTGGAAGACAATAAGAAAAAACAATCGTCTTTGAAACAATCGTCTTTGCATAGACACTGGACAATTTAGAAATTTTATTCATGAAATTGTTTTTTTTTTCTTTCTTTTTTTGCATGCAAATTATACTCATAACTAAGTCGGGAAATTTTTGTTATCTGTGTGAATACATTATAATTGTAATTAGAGATGGGATGAATAACAAATTATATATTCAGGTGAATACGAATAATTAAACATAATACATTTCTAATTAAGTCATGGACAATTAGTAAACAAGTAGGAAAAGCGCTAGATGCCATAGACATTTGGTTTTACATGAGAATTTTTAAAATACCACGGACAGTTACTTAGTGTAATGAGGAATATCCTGACAGAGGCTAGTGTAATGAGGATATCCTGACAGAGGTTAGTGTAATGAGGATATCCTGACAGAGGCTAGTGTAATGAGGATATCCTGACAGAGGCTAGTGTAATGAGGAATATCCTGACAGAGGCTAGTGTAATGAGGATATCCTGACAGAGGCTAGTGTAATGAGGATATCCTGACAGAGGCTAGTGTAATGAGGAATATCCTGACAGAGGCTAGTGTAATGAGGATATCCTGACAGAGGCTAGTGTAATGAGGATATCCTGACAGAGGCTAGTGTAATGAGGATATCCTGACAGAGGCTAGTGTAATGAGGAATATCCTGACAGAGGCTAGTGTAATGAGGATATCCTGACAGAGGCTAGTGTAATGAGGATATCCTGACAGAGGCTAGTGTAATGAGGAATATCCTGACAGAGGCTAGTGTAATGAGGATATCCTGACAGAGGCTAGTGTAATGAGGATATCCTGACAGAGGCTAGTGTAATGAGGAATATCCTGACAGAGGCTAGTGTAATGAGGATATCCTGACAGAGGCTAGTGTAATGAGGATATCCTGACAGAGGCTAGTGTAATGAGGATATCCTGACAGAGGCTAGTGTAATGAGGAATATCCTGACAGAGGCTAGTGTAATGAGGAATATCCTGACAGAGGCTAGTGTAATGAGGATATCCTGACAGAGGCTAGTGTAATGAGGAATATCCTGACAGAGGCTAGTGTAATGAGGATATCCTGAATGAGGCTAATGTGCAAAATAAGCTTATTCCTTATGTTAAAAAGAAGCAAGCCACTTTCTTTGGGCATGTTATGAGAAGAAGTAAGCTGCAATATATCATGAAAACATGAAAGATTTAAAGAACAGACAGAGGAAGACAAAGGGCGAAGATAAATATCACTGGAGATAGGAAGTTGAGGAGAGACATGATTGCCTTTGGCACCAGACATGGAACTTGAAGAATATTCTAATGAATAAGAATAGCAGGTAGTGGCAAAAGTGAGATGCTGAATGTTTAAAAAAAGAAATGAAATAATTAAATTTTATAGAACCTGTTTCTAATTTGGTCATACATTAAATGGAATAACTGTTCTCAGCAAGAGTTCCTTGATAGCATTTTGTATCTATGTCTAGAATGGATGTAGGTATTTTTTGTTTTTTAGCCGATGTCCCCAGCTGAGCCAAAATGAATGCCTGCTGCTATAATTTCTACAGTGGCCTCATGTACTTAGAATGATTGTTTGGCTCTATGTCTCACTGAGTATTCTGTGAAATAATGTCACTCACTGTTTCCTGATTTATAACTTTTTTGTTTCTGGGCTTGTTCAGGAAAGCACGAGCAGTGTGTTCTGAGATAATGTCTGCATATGCCTCGACAGGTACTACTTTAGATGATTATTTAAAGCAGCTGTTGTGAAGCATTTCAAATAGCCAGCACTAGATTAGATCTCTGCCTTGCACATGGTGCAAATATCTTTGATAGTTTCCTCCTCTATTACATTAAAGTACTTCCAAACAAGACTTTGCTAATCCACAAGTGGTAAAATTGTTCTTCCATTGCAACCAGCGGCTGTGGGAAGCCTGTTGCCCCCTCCACATATCCACCTAACAAAACGAGTGTCCACCAAATTAGAAAAAAAAAAAGATCAGCGGCAACCTACAACACTGGACTAGTCGATGGTCATGGTTTACCTAAAAGAAATTACACTTTCTGCCTTACTACACTCATTCTGAATGTAATACATTCATTGCCAGTAAAGTGAATTTTTTTCATTTTTAATAATGTAGTACATTTATTACCAGTAAGTGTGAATATTTGTCATCTTTAATACACCCAACAAACTTAACATGATTATGTATTATCAAACCAGCTAACTGAAAGAACTGTTTATGATAGGGCAGGAATGTGCCTAACTTTGTGGAAAAAAAACGTACATCCACCATTTTGCTATTTGTATTTGCAATATGACACTACTCACAAGAATAAGAATAATACTTAAACAGCATTTCTCCATCAATCAATCAATACCCTTTAGCTCCCCAAGGAGCATAGGCCTTCGAAAAACACCTGCCAAGTCTTCCTGTCCCATGTCATCAGCTCAGAGTCTTTCCATGTTTTCCTCATCATTTTCATTATGTCTCCAGTTCTCTTCTCCATGTGTTTTGTGTTCTACCTCTGCCTCTCTTACCCTGGGATTTTAGAACAAGGATTGCCTTGTAATGTTATCAACAAATTTCCTCAGTGTGTGTCCTATGTATCGCCAGCATCTTCTCATCTCTTGTTCCACTGGCACTTGTCTGGTTCTTGTCATCATTTCCACATTTGTGACAGTGTCGCTCCATTTCAATCTTTCTATTCTATGCAAGCACCCATATATGAAAGTCTATAGCCTTTTGGTTGTTGTTTTTTGTTTGTTGTTCTCCATGTTTCAGAGCCATACAATAGGACTGACTTGACACTTGAAGTGAAGTTTCTGATTCTTGCATTGGATTTTATTTCTCTTAATCTTCATATATTTTCTAATGCAGTGAAAGCTCCTCTTGTCTTTAATATTCTTATTTTGATTTCATTGTCTGTCCCTCCAACTCTCTATATTACAGCCAAGATATGTGTATGATTCTATACTTGTGTGATGATGTCACCATGATACAACGTTAAAATATCTCAAAAATTAACGATGAAATGTAGGGTTAAAAATAATGCGTAAGATACTAGGAGACATGCTCGCCCATGCCAGCCTTCCCACCGCCATTTAAAACTAACAAGTTGGAAGTGCAGACGAAACGTTTACCCTTTGTGGACGGGAGAGAACGGAGGACACAAAAAAGGAAAAATATGACTGAACACGTGTTTGAAGTTCGAACGGCAAAAAGACGCAAGTGGGGGTGAAAGAAAAAAAAATTCACGTCCCGAGTTGACATAAAGTAAGGAAATGGACAAGAAACGGACATTAGCTCTTGATCGAGACAGTCATTTCTTGGGCGTGTTTCGATACTTGGTCTTTATTTGAATGCCGCGGCAAAACACATGAGGGAAGGTTCCCGAACAAATTTCAAAAATTAAACTTGAGAAAAAATATGTTTTTCTTAATACTAGAGTTATGAAAATAAAACCTAGCTAGTTTGATAGCCCATCTTGAGCAGAGAAATAATATGCTTTCATTTATACAGACGGATAGATAATAAAGAAGATATTGACAAAAGACTGTATTGTTCATATCATACAAGCGAATGCACTGTTAACCCAATGTCACTAAAAGTTACCAAAATCTTGGCCTTGAGTCTACAAACGTAAAAATCGAGCTGTAATTAAAGAGAGGGAATGTGGTGGAAAATTGTAGCTAAAAATAACTTAGGCAGCAGATTCGTGTAGGAAATGCATGCAAAACCAAGTGTGTTTTTATGAAAAAAACAAGTAGAGACAGACGGACTCACAGACCGTAATACATACTTGACTGAGATTTGACTGAAGTGACTTTTGGTTGTTAATTTGAAAGCAAGGGGGGAAGTCGGCGATTGGTCAACGCATTTTATAGTAGCGGGATAGAGAGGTGAAAGTTTGCCATTCGACATAAGTCTGTTCAGAGACGCAGTTTGAATCCCTGATGGTGTTGATTCCATACGAATATAACTATATAGTGGGACGCCATCATACGGCCAGCAGCTCAGCTGAGTTTTGCTAGCAAACTTTAACTGTGTTCTCAATTCTGAATTCTGGTAAGAATGAACAATATTTATTCTGTATATTTTAATAATTCGAGTGATTGATACTGCCATATTATAAAAATGATTACGACAAGTAAGTGTTCGCTCTAGATCCCCAGCCCTAGATCAGGGTCTAGAGACATACATACAAAGAAAACATATAGGAACGCCTAACTGAAACTATGAAACAGGATCTAGTGTTGAGATCAGTGGAACATATCACCTATCTTATTTAATAGCAGGAAGCTATTGAACATATCTCAGATGTAATGTAGTCTTGGGGAACTAATACTATGTGAAACCAACTTGGTAAGATGTGCTGTGTGGTCAGAGAGATCTGACCCAGTCTATGTGGTGTTGTTGTGTGTAGTGTTGTGTGCAGAAGTGGTTCAGGAAGTAGAGTTCTGACACATGACCAATACTTTTGTTTCAGAACTGTGAGTTTCTATTTGGCACCAAAGCGGTGTCAAATGCTGTAGTAATATATACAAGTGTGGACCAGAGCAGTCTATCATTGTGTCAGAGCAGCCGTATATTGCCCCCAGCACGGAGAGGTGGGGCCACAAGACTTTTGTACAGGATCGACGCAGGCGAGATAAGTTATATCTGGCCTGCTGAACTTTCACCAACGAAATTTTCAACTAAATTATCCCTAATTCACCATTAAAGAAAGCCATGACATTGGGGAAATTAAACTATATATATTTATCCCTTAAGTCAACGAACAATGTTTGGCAGTCATAGACTGGGAGTGATTACACCATCCCAACAGCATATCTAGTAATAAGTTCTCCTGTGACTAGTTTGATATAATTACTATTAACCAATCATTTGAAATAATTAAGTACACATTTTCCATTTCTTATGTCATATGATTTTGCATTCCATTTATGATTCCATAATATTTCTTATGTTCTGACCAACTAAACATTTGGTTCAGAACAAAATAAATTTATCAAAAAATTTAACTTTAAAAACTAAAATAGCCTGAGTTAGTTCAGTGTGTTATAAATTTTATTAATATTATTAGACTTCTTAAATATCTGTGTGTGTGTGTGTGTGTGTGTAATTTACCACAACACATTACATATCAGTACCCTAGATTTTTAACGTAGCCACATTCATTAGTAAAAAAAGATATGTGTGAGGTCGTAAGTGGTAGTAAGAAGGGCCTTCTGTAATTCACATCTACATTTATCTCAGGAGCCTTCACAGCTGACCTCATACATCACACTAGGTAACATCAACCATACAATACCATCAAAATCCACTACAACTTGTAAAAATTGTTTTTCAAGTTTAAACTTTCTACCATTTACTCCATTTATTCTCATTATCTTTGTCTTTTCCCTGTGTATTATCAGAAATATTTGCTGTGGTACTTAATACACCAGAACACAAGTTCTTTTATATTTTGACATGCATCCTAATACGAGGGACGGTCAAAAAGTAATGCCTCGTAATTTTTAATTTCATTCAATAGGCAAGAAAACAGATAAAATTCACATTGAAATGTAGTTCAAAAATTTATTTCTCAATGTAGTCTCTGTTATTTGTTACAATTTTTGTCCATCTTCTCACAAGGGCATGTATCCCCGCACGGTAAAAATGTGTGTCCTTTTTCCTAAACCACTGGCGTACGGCGCGTTTAAGGGTCTCGGTGTCCTCAAAGTGATGTCCGCGAAGATCTTCTTTCAGTGGTCCAAACAGATGGAAGTCAGAAGGTGCAAGATCGGGACTGTAAGGGGGATGTGGTAATAATGTCCAGCCAAATTCTGCAATCCCATCAATGGTGCGTTTAGCGGTGTGTGGCGTGGCATTATCATGCAACAGTAGTGCAGTTCTCTGATCTTTTAATGGGTAAAGTTGCCGAAGACGACCTCTAAGCTTCTTCAAAGTTTCAATGTAATGGTCTGCATTCACCGTGTTTCCCTGTTCCAAGAAGTTGAGAAGAATCACACCCTTCTCATCCCAAAACACGGAGGCCATAACTTTCCCTACAGATGGTGAACTTTTGAACTTCTTTCTTGTCGGCGATGTTGTGTGATGCCATTCCATTGACTGCCTCTTGGATTCTGGTTCAAAAAAATGAACCCAAGTCTCATCACCTGTCACAATATTCGATAAAAACTCTTCTCCTTCAGTTTTGTAACGGTGCAGGAGGTTGATGGCTATGGTTTTCGTTGTTTCTTTATGTCTGTCTGTCAACATTCTGGGTACCCACCGTGCACAAACTTTTGAATAACCCAGGTCTTTAATGATGTTCTGGACACTGCCTTTACTAATGGACAACATGGAAGAAAGTTCATCCAGTGTTACCCGATGGTCACCAGGAATGATGCCATCAACTCGATGAATGTTGTGTAGAGTCACTGCGGTAGACGGACGGCCAGTCCACTTTGTGCCAGCCTTTGAGGATTGACCTACTTTAGGTTTGTCACAACAATGTACCCAACGTCGGACAGTGCTAACATCCACTGTTGAATCTAAATAAACATTCTTCAAACGTTCGTGGATGCGAATTGGGGTCTCGCCTTCAGCATTGAGGAATTCTATGACATAACGTTGTTTTAACCAAACGTCTTTGGCAGCCATTTTTAAACTGTTACAGTGGTGCCACCTGTTACTGAAACAGGTTGGTAATGCTATACAGTGCAGAAGAGTGTTTGAGGAATCCTGCTAAATTTACAAATTGCACACCAATGCAGTATTTACAAACATAAAAAATAGAAGGCATTACTTTTTGACCTTCCCTCGTATAACCAATATACATTGTGTCTAGGTTGAAGAGGACATGCCTCATCAAAACTCCTATTAAAAAAAAAATTTCAGACTTTGTTCAACTATAGATTTCAATGTAGTTATCTAGTCAATAAACGATGTTTTGTCAAAAACCAGCTTGTTCATCTCTCAATTGTCTATCTATGAACTCTTTTAATCTCTCATAATCCTGTTTAATATTTTTCCTGGCACTGATAGTAACATTATTTCTCTATAATTTGTGCATTCTTGTGAAGGCAACTTCACCAGATAATCTTCCTTCCATTCTACTGGTATTTGTATCTCTCTCCCAGATTTTACCTAGTAATTTGTATATTGCCGTAAATGTGTTGTTACATCTTCTTTTGCGCACCACGACGTGTTCATGTATGTGAATCGCTGCTGTGCTCAAATGGAGTTGCTAGTGTATGGAACGACATCGCATTAAACAATGATGTGTTAAAGTCTGTTTGTCTTAAGCTAAGGATGTAGACTTTTATAACTATGGTCAAAGGGAATTTACTGGCTGTATACTTTTTGGTACAAGTCAGATTTAGTTGTTACCTCCCTTGTCTTGCCATTCGTCCATTTAAGATTTTCTAGAACAGTTTACGGGACTGTTGCAGGTTGTTCTCGTGGGAGCTAAACTCACATCACGCTATTATTCCCGCATGCGTGTTGATTTGGCGGGACCGGAAGACTGTATCTCGAGACAGTCTGCCCCGGATTTTTGAGCTGAGAAGGTGTTCAGCGATTCTTCTCTGACTGTGTGAACAGGGAACAGAGTCCTCTGTGTGATAAAAATGTTTGAGATTTTTCCCCTGTCATAATTCTGACATATTTCTGAGAGCCAAGGATGGCGAACATTTTGTGTTTGATTCTTGGATGGCAGTGAAGGTAAAAATACCCTTTAAACTATTTTTTGTAGCCAAGAACTTTGTATTATGATGCTACCAGCCCAAGATGGTTGGCTGACATTGAGGTGACTTTCTCCTGGTGCGGAGGAGAGTTTATGAGAATATTGATATTGTTATCTTGCCAAAAGATTTACATGATTTATTTGTCAGAGGAAACACAGAGAATATTATATGGAATCCCGACATTTATGTGGCTTATATTGGCAAAGAACTATATGACTTGTTTGTCAGAGGAAACACAGAAAATATTATATGGAAGCCCGGCATTTATGCAGCTATATTGCCCAAAGATTTACCTGACATGGTTTTGTCAGAGGACACTCAGAGAACATTAGTTATTTGAAGCCCGGCATTTATGCGGCTATATTGCCCAAAGATTTACCTGACATGGTTTTGTCAGAGGACACTCAGAGAACATTAGATATTTGAAGCCCGGCATTTATGCGGCTATATTGCCCAAAGATTTACCTGACATGGTTTTGTCAGAGGACACTTAGAGAACATTAGATATTTGAGGCCCGGCATTTATGCGGCTATATTTTGCCAAAGTCTCTGTCGTATTGGATGCAGTGAATTAATATTATCTACATGATGTTGATGTGCTTGAACCTTGTCCTAATGACAGTACATTTGTTTGATGTCAATGTGATGTTATTGTAATAAATCGTTGGAACCGTGCAAGTCGTTTTCAACCTTCCTGACTTCTGCATGTGGTATGAAGAGTGTGTATACTATGAACAGTTGAATATTCGTGAATATTGCCTTATCTATACACACACACCATGTCGGCCACTTTTAATCCTCACTTCATGCCACGAGAAGAATATATGTCACAATACCAGTTTACAACAGTGGTCAGAAACCGACATGCAACAGTGATGGCCAGTAAGGCCCATGAACAATAAATATAAAGAAAGCAGAATTCAATATTGGTTAGCCAGCTTGATGGGGCTATATGATGTTCTAGTGGCGTGATTACCTGAAAGTACTTCAACAAGGGAATCCAGTCAGTGTTCCTGAGCGGAAATTCTACAGAATTCAGAGGGTTGTCAGTATGAAGTTTCTACACGAGTTATGCAAGTCGAGTTACAACGTTTCTAGTCAAGATTTCCCGCGTGCAAGTTCTACATGGTAAGAAATTGACCATTCGTATATAGCTGTACCTTGCATCATTGACTTTCTGTACCTTTCAATGGTGGATCCTCATATCGTTGGACTGTGTCTGATTGGAACTTCATTGTTGCTGTTCTGGAGGCGAGGATATTTTTTCGCCAGTTTAAGATAAGTGGCTGTTTGTTGTCGTAGACTGTGCCTCTACGTTGTGAGTTAATTAAGACTTCCTCGTATATTTAGGCTATTTATATTTTCCCTGTTTCTATGTTATATATGTTTTTTTTTTAAGCGGGTTTGGTTGGGCGGAGACTGTCGTAGGGTATCCCACTTTACCGAGGGCCTACGACAGCATTCTTTAGGGACTGTGTGTCTGAATTTGTGTTTTACTGAATTCAGTCATCTTTATATTTGTTTAGCTGTGCCGAGATATTCTATCGTTGTTTTTGTTATATTTTTTCCATTCTTTAGTTTTGATTAATTTGTTTGTATTTGTCTGCCTCCCCTTTTCTATCGTTTGTTTCTTTACACCATTTCATTTATACACTGTGTGGTCGGTTGTTTTGTTAGTACATTCGCAGCTGTCATTACAAGCTTTGTAATATTTTCTTTAGTTCTGCTTTATTGTTTGGTTGATTTCTGTGAACGTTATCGTTTGTTACTTATATCGGGTCTTTGTCTTTCTTGTCTGTGTTATCTATTTTGTTACATACTGTCAAGATTATATGCACAATAGGTATATAGGTAATTAATTGTATTATTGAAAGTTAAATTAATTATACAAGTTCTTTGACAAAGACTTGTCTCCCACTGAGGTTGGGATAAAGTGAGTTTATCATATAAGATATTTACACAGGTTATTGACCTCATATAATTAGACATAATGTCTACTTTGGATTACTTTATTGAGCAAGGGAAAGCCCTTGGCAAGACTGCAGAGAAATTAGAGGAATTCGCACTTGCGGAATATGGCAAGGCACAGAAGGCTGAAGAAAAGAGACAGAAAATGCAAGCAGAAGAGAGAAATTCCAATTGGAAATGGAAGAGAGAAAAAATCAGCAGCAAATAGAGGCTGAAAAGCAGAAAATATTACATGATGAAAGAGTCTTAGCAATGGAGCTGGAGAAAATAAAAATAGTGAATATGGATAATGCTCAAAATGAGACAAATAATTCTTCTAATAAGGCAAATATTAAACCTTATGATATTAAATTACCTGCTTTCAACCCTACCCAAGACGATATTGCATTCTATCTAACTAGATTTGAATTGGCATGCGACTCTCATAAGATAGACAAGTTGCAATATTGTGATCAACTTGGTAGGTTACTTACAGGTGATGCTCAAAAGGTTATGATGTCGGTGGAAGATACTGACAAAAATAACTATGATGTTGTCAGAGTGGCCATGTTAAAAAAATACCAACTGGATGAAGAAGGTTATCGCCTATGCTTCAAGTCTCTATTGCCGGAGACAGGAAAGGATTTTTCAGACTTTATATCAGATATTCGCCTAACCTTTTCACGTTGGGTGGAATTGTCAAAAACTGAACACACATATGAGGCCATTGTTGACTTACTGCTTCGTGACAAAGTTATGTCATCAGTTAGTAAACCTTTTCTTTCCTTTCTACATGAGCGAAAACCTCCAAACATAAAAGATATGGAACAATGCTGTCGTCAATATGTCAAGGCACATCCAAACGTAACGGTTAGCAACTCTAAAGTCGAAGAAGGTTTACCCATTGCTTCAGCAACACCATATGGTCCTAATTTTCGTCGTAAATTTCAAAAGCCTCAGCGCAATTTTGATAAAAGAAATAATCGTGATTTTGGACAGAACCAAGGGGGTCCATCACATAATGATTCTTCTTCAGGGAACTGGAAGCAATTTATTGGTCCTCAACATTTTAGTTCCAACAATTATGGAAATTTTCGAAGGGGTAACTACAAGAGAGCTATGATAACTTAAATGCAGAGCTATTTAAGACAGACCCTGAACTAGCAGCAGAACTATTAGAACCACTATTTGCACAAGTCTGGAAAATGGGGACAACACCATCAGAGTGGAACAAAGGAATAATTGTCAAATTGCCCAAGAAGGGAGATCTTGCAGACTGCAATAATTGGAGAGGAATCACTCTTCTCTCAGTTCCCAGCAAAATACTAGGCAGGATAATTATACAGAGAATTTCAAAGGCAGTAGACCACAAACTGAGGAAAGAACAAGCAGGATTTAGAAAGAACAGGAGATGTGTAGATCATATATTCACTCTCAGGAACATTATAGAGCAGTGCTCAGAATGGCAAAGACAGCTTTACATTAATTTTGTTGATTTTGAACAGGCTTTCGACAGCATACATAGGGACAGTTTATGGAAAATACTTAGGGCTTATGGAATTCCAAGCTGCATAGTGTCAATCATAAAAAGCCTCTATGCCAACTTTACGTGTAGTGTTGGTCAGAGCATCTATATTTCGGAGCTGGCATTTGCTGATGATGTTGCCCTGATTGCTAAATCAGAGGCACATCTCCAATCCAACCTGCAAGTCTGGAAGGAAGAGCTGGAGAAGAGAGGGATGGTCATAAGCAGCTCTAAAACAAAATTCATGGTGATATCACGAGAAGAAAGAAAACATCAGATTAAGTTGGGAGAACAGGTCCTGGAGCAGGTCGACCACTTTAAATATCTCGGAGCTATTATAGACCGAAAGGGAGGCATCAAAGAAGAGTTGGCCACTCGAAAAGCAGCGGCTGGGAGACTTTTTCAGGCCATAAATCGTGGATTCCTCAGCAAGAAAGAGGTTGGTAAGAAAACGAAGATGGCTGTATACCGCTCCACCTATGTCCCAGTCTTGACATATGGATGCGAGTCGTGGGCAATGACTACAACCCACAAAAGCCAGATCCAAACCTCAGAAATGAGGTATCTGAGGAAAGTGGTTGAAGTAACAAGAAGAGACATGGTCCGCAACCAGACGATCCATCAAGGCCTAAAATCCCATCCGCTGCAGACCCAAATAGAACAGTCCCAACTAAGATGGTTTGGCCATGTCTGCAGAATGGGAGAAGATCGGCTACCACGACAAGCATGGGAAACAAAGAGCCAGGGATCCAGACCTCCAGGACGACCCAGAGTCCGCTGGGAGGACAACATTAGACAATCTTTGAAGGACCGAGGACTAGAATGGAACCAGGCCAGGAAGAAGACAGCTGATAGAATGGTCTGGCGCTCTCTCTTCCCAACCTCTACACCTCACGGTAGAAGGGGAACGACTAAGTAAGTAAGTAAGTAAGTAAGTTGGTCAGAGCAACCTAACCTTTGAGGTGAAGACAGGAGTATGACAGGGATGCCCCTTATCAACCACTCTATTTTTAAGTCATAGACTGGGTGATGCGCCAGACAACAGAGGGCAGTCCAAGAGGAATAAGATGGACTACATTTTCTACATTGGAAGATCTGGAATATGCAGATGACATTGCACTACTAGCACATTCCCATCAACACATCCAGGAAAAAACAGATAGACTTAATAAGTTTAGCCAGCAGGTGGGCTTGAATATCAATTTAAAGAAGTCCGAGGTCATGACGCTCAATGTGAGCAACCCTGAGCCCATATCAGTAAGGAATCAGCAATTGGTACAGACAGATACCTTCACATACCTAGGAAGCATAGTAACACCAGATGGCGGGGCAGGCAAAGACATCAACATCAGAATGAATAAGGCAAGAACAGCCTTCTTTAGCCTAAACAACATCTGGAAGTCCTCCCAATACAGCACAAGCACAAAATTAAGATTATATCAGAGTTGTGTGCTTTCTGTGCTTCTCTATGGTGCGGAATGCTGGAAAGTTACAGAGAAGGAAATGTCGAAATTGTCCTCTTTTCACACAACATGCCTAAGAAAAATTCACAGAATCTTTTGGCCAAATACCATCACTAACCAAGATCTGCTTACTCGTAGCAAGCAAGAGGACATGCACACCATCATAGCTGGCAGACGCTGGAGCTGGGTTGGTCATGTCCTCAGAAGAGACCCCGATGCCAGCACAAGAACAGCTATGCTTTGGACCCCTGAAGGAAAACGAAAGAGAGGCTGACCAAAAACAACCTGGCGGAGGACTGTGGAGGCTGAGATGCAAAGAATGAACCAGAGTTGGGGCACTGTACGAAGGATGGCCACCGACCGAGCAAAGTGGAATCAATTTGTTGTTGCCCTACAAGACGCCACTAGGCGTGATGGCCACTGACTGCTTTGACGGTCGGCGGCTAAGGATCAAAGAAGAAGAAGAACTACAAGAGAAACTATCAACCCTATAATAATTTTTCTCGCAGACAAAAAAACCCATCTTATAGAAATTTTGATGAAAGGGGGAATGACAATCACAACTGGGGTTCGAATCAAAACAAGAATTTCAATAGAGCAAATAGCAATAATTTGAATAGAAATAATAACCGTGATAGATCACAACAAGATAATAATAATAGATCTTATCACCAGGCTAACTTTGCTCAACAAGAGTCCCAGGGTGGTGATAATCATGGTAACAACAATAATGCTGTCGCTAATGCTAGTGCTTGCTTTGCTTTCGATTTTGAGAGGGCATCTCAATGCCCACAATGCACAACTCTGTTCCAACCTACAGCAATAACTACTTTGAGTTACGGTCATCCTCTACCCGCTCTTCCTGCCGCAGCTGCGCATGACAGAAGAGGGTCTCTTATTCTACATAAAGGTTTAGTGAATAATAATCCAGTCTCAGTTCTCTTTGATTCTGGATGCACTACCGTTGGGGTTAAACAATCTCTCATAGATCCTTCCTATGCCACTGGAAAAGTGGTGAAATGTGTGACATTTGGTGGGACACTTGAAAAGTATCCAACTGCTATCATCCACATAGCTACTCCCTTTTTTATGGGAGACGTCCACGCGTGTTTACTCCCGAATCCTATTACGGACCTTATCGTCGGCCTTATACACGGAGTTAAAGAATGTACCCCAGAACAGATTACTATCTGGAAGAGCAAAACATTCAGGCTGCTAATGCAGTCACCACAAGAGCACAAGCTCAAGATATTTCTCAAACTCCATCTACCGACATTAATGAAGTGCATAACCAAGAGGATCACTCAATAATTTCCCGAGAGTCTTTTATAAAGATCGCTTTGTGTGGATTTTTAACAATGGTATAAGCGCCGTCCCATTCAGAAAGCAATGGCAAACTATTGAACGTAAAAATTGCCTAGAAAAATCACAAAACAGCCAATAAAAGCTGGGGTTGATTGCCACGTCCTGTAAAGGATAAGCAACTAACTTTAACTCTTTTATAAAACTCCAACAAAATGACACTTCTTTGAAAAAATTCTTCCTCCTAGTTAAAAATGATAATCCAAACCATAATACAAATCGTAAATCTTGGGTCACAATAAAGAATGGAGTACTAGTCCGTATGGTGCAAGATTCTACTGCGTCTATGCATTCGCAAATTCTGGTACCTAAGAGTATGAGAGTTCGAATTCTACAACATGCTCACGACTCTCAGTGTGCAGGAAATATGGGATTTTCCCATACTAAATCGAGGGTTCTTGCTTCCTTCTTTTGGCCACACGTAAATAAAGATATACGTATTTATTGTCGCTCCTGCAAGATATGCCAGGAGGTTAAGTCACAAGGTCCACGCCACGCAGCACCTATTCAGGCTGCGGATATTCCAATCTGCCCTTTTCAGAAGATGGCAATAGACATTATTGGTCCTTTTAAAATCAAGTCTGCCAGAGGACACCAATTCATCCTAACATGCATTGACATGTGTACACATTGGCCAGAGGCTATACCTCTCAAGAGCATCTCTACTGCTGATATTGCAGATGCTCTTTGGCTAATATTCTCACGTCTAGGATTTCCCAAAGAAATCTTATCAGATCATGGCACACAATTAGTATCAGACACTATGTCTCAGGTGATGTCTACACTCCGTATTGAAAGGTCTTTACAATAAACACAGACAAAACCTCCACAACACTGTTCTCCCTCGCCCCCAAGGACAAATCAGCTAACATACACCTAGGGACAACCGTGATCAAGGAAGAAAGCTACCCCACCTATCTTGGGGTGACATTTGACCAAAGGCTTACATGGAATAAGCATATTGAAAATGCAGAAGGAAAGGCCCGAAGACGACTAGGCATACTCAGAAAATTAGCAGGTACCAACTGGGGAGCAAATGAACGAAATCTAAAGAAGATTTATAATGGAGTAATAAGACCACACTTAGAGTTTAGCTCAGCAGCATGGTCATCAGCTGCTAACTCACATCTGCAGTCTTTGGACAAGGTGCAAAATCAAGCTCTCAGGCTCATTACAGGAGCCATGAAAACTACACCAATAACAGAGATGCAGAAGGTTGCTGGATTACAGACATTGTCCCATAGAAGAGACACAAAAACCATGATCCAGATGGAAAAGTACAACAGTATGCCAATGCACCCAATGAAGGCAAGACTAGATGATCTGGCATTGGGACGTCTAAAGCGTAGCAGCTTTGTGCATCGGGGGAAAAGACTTATAAGACAGCATCAAGAAGACCTATCCATGAAGACAACACCACTGAAGCCCACCCTATACCCTGTACCATGGGAGCAGGCCAGCAGTGCCCTCCAAATTAATACAACAGTCAGTGGTCTCACAAGTGGATGTGAGTATAATGATCTGCAAAAACGAACTGCTACATTGAGTATGATCCAAGAAAGCTATCCCGATCAATCATGGATACATGCCTATACAGATGGATCAGCAACTAATGCTGTTAGGAATGGAGGTGCCGGTATCTTTATCTCATATCCTGACAACCACTATGAGACTAGGCACATTCCCACTGGTAAATTCTGTTCCAACTATACAGCTGAGGTTCAAGCTCTAGAGCAAGCTGCAAATATGATTTATAACACCAACTCTGACTGCCACCAGGTAGTCATCCTCACAGATGCACTGTCTGTCCTGCAAGCTCTCAAGGGTGGTAAACTCCCGCATCTGAGAAATGAACTAAACAAGGTAGCTGCCAAAAAGAGAACCATACTTCAGTGGGTACCATCTCATTGTGGTGTACCCGGAAATGAAAAGGCAGATAAACTTGCAAAAAAGGGAGGAGAATGTGAACAAGAAGATAATGAAGTCACATACTTTGAGAAAAAGAGAGCTATCCAGACTATCAGAAGAGAACAGAACCAACCCAAAGACGACTATCACACTCTCGACCGGCAGGGACAGACAACTATTTTTCGACTCAGGACAGGGCATAACAAACTGAATAAACACATGCACAAGCTACGATTGTCTGCTTCACCACTGTGCACATGTGGATTAAACGAACAAACTGCTGAGCATGTTCTACAGGACTGTCCTCTGTATGACCAGTTAAGAAAGATATACTGGCCCAATGACTCAACACTAAACTCAAAGCTATATGGAGTTAAAGAGGAACTTCAAACAACAGTCGAATTCATCATGAGAACTCGTCTGACGGTGTAATCATCAAAGATGCGATCGCAAGAAGAAGAAGAAGAAAGGTCTTTAAGCAGTATCTATCATCCTATGTCAAACGGGTTAGTCAAACGTCTAAATAGAATGCTCAAGAGTTTACTAGGAAAGATAACTGAGGACCATCCTCAGAATTGGGACAGGGTTCTACCCACTGCTCTTTTTGCGTATAGAGAAGTCCCTAATGAGCACACAGGGTTTTCTCCATTCCAGCTTATCTTTGGTGCGCAACCGCACGGTCCCATGTCATTGCTGCATGACCTAATAACTGCTGAGGATATCAGCGAGGAAACTCAATCCTCCTACGAATATGCAATTGCTTTAAGACAGAAAATTATTGAAGCATGTAGGTTAGCTACCTCTGCATCTGAGTTTGCTAAGCAGAAGGCAAGGAATTTCGCAAATAAAAATAGATGTCTACGTCAACTCTTTCCAGGAGACAAGGTACTTGTATTACTTCCTTGTAGGGACAATAGGCTTCTTATTTCATGGAAAGGTCCTTACACTGTCATCTCTAGAATTTCTGATGTCGACTATGTCGTCGATGTGGACAGAAAACATAAAACTTTTCATATCAATATGCTGACAATTTTATGAACGACCAGATTACCTACAACCTATTTATCAAGCGACGGATGATTCGTTGATCCCGGATGGTCATTACACATCACTGTCAGTCATTCAGGAGGAAGAGTCTACTTTCTCAGACGTTAATCTTCCTCTCTCCGTAATCCCACTGCATTCAACAGAATCATGGGAAAATGTGACTGTTTCTTCAGAGTTATCTGCTGAGAAACAACGACAAGTCTCCTTTCTGTTACAAACTTTTCAGGATGTTCTTACTGACATTCCTGGACAAACATCAATCATTAAACAGGACATAATACTCACTGATTATAACCCTATCAGAGTCCGACCTTATCCTATCCCATTACATTTCCAAACACAGGTCGAAAAAGAATTGGATCAAATGATACAATTAAAAATAATTGAACCATCTACTTCGGCATACTCTTCGTCTATGTTTATTGTCCAAAAGAAAGACAATAACATACGTCTGTGCATCAACTATCGCAAATTAAACCAAGTGACAAAATTCGATGCAGAACCTATGCCCTTGTTAGAAGATCTACTCATTAAACTTTCTAATTCTCAGTTCTTTACCAAACTTGATTTGTCTAAAGGTTACTGGCAAGTTCCTCTCACTGAACGCACCAAACCTCTTACTGCGTTCTCAACACCTAGGGGTTTGTTCCAATGGAACTTCATGCCTTTCGGTCTCATGAATGCCCCAGCTACTTATGTATGCATGATGCGTCGTATCCTTTCACATCGTCCAGATGTCATTGCGTACTTGGACGATATTTGTCTTTTTAGTGATTCTTGGGAAGATCACTTTCAAGGTCTTGTCGAACTTTTGTCTACTCTACGCTCTCATAATTTGACGGCCAAACCGTCTAAAGCCTATGTTGTGTTTAGCGACATTTCTTTTCTAGGTTATTGTGTTGGTCATGGTCTCTTGCGGACAGAGGACAACAACACTTCTAAAATTCTCAACATCACAACTCCTAAGACAAAGAAGCAAGTCCGTAGTCTCTTAGGCTTAATACAATTCTATGGAAGATTTATTCCAAATCTTTCATCTATCACAGCACCTCTCTCAACCCTATTGAAGAAAGGGTCACCTAATATGGTACGTTGGTCCCAAGAATGCTAATCCTCATTGGATAAGATTAAGACTCTATTTTCATCTCACTCTATTTTAAGACTACCCACTGCAAACAAGACTTTTGTTCTTCGCAGTGATGCCTCATCCACAGGGATTGGGGCCGCATTGATGCAAGAGTATGCTGAAACTCTGCATCATGTGATGTATGTCTCTAGGAAGCTGAATGCAGCAGAACGGAATTACTCGGTACTAGACCGAGAATTATTAGCTATGGTCTGGGCCATTCTTAAACTTCAGAGATTCCTTCTTGGCGCGCATTTCATAGTAAAAACCGACCAAAAAGCCCTCACAGCTATTCAGAGTAAAGACTTGAAAAGCTCAAGATCCACTCGATATGCTATTGCTCTTCAACCTTTTCACTTTTCGGTACGAGCTATCCGTGGGTCGGATAATGTGATGGCAGACATACTGTCTCGATGCCCACATGATTCTACGTGACTCTTGTGTCCTAGATTTTCTTATACGTCAAGGTTTATTATATACCCATGACACTCTCATACATTAACATTCTATTAGTACATTTCCTTGACCTTATTTAAATTCATGATAGGAAATTGATTGATTTACTTTCTCTGTTACCGTCTTTGGTGTAACGGAGGAAGGTTTGATTATCACAATATAGGGGTCGGAAGTTTGCTCGGCCACATTTGATAACTAGGAATGTAGAATTAACTATTGTATATTATAAAATCATACGGTTATCAAATAGAATAGTGTCATTTGTATTTTCTCACAGCGAACCAGTGCTGTTATATGGAGAGTCTCAACAGTTTACCAGTTATTTCAAGATTTGACGTCCCTGTTTTCCATTTGGCATTTGACGATACTTAGATGTTTGTGGTGCCCTCTTGAGTACAGAATGTTCTGGGACTTCGGAAATCATCTCCAGATAGTTAACACTGTGGTACTTTAGTATACGAAATGATGTTAAAAGATATTAGATTATGATATGACATAACCTTTTTGATGATAAGGTGTTTGTGTCACTATACTGCTGTAGTTTACTATGTTAAAGGTTAATAGGTAATGACACCTCTATTTTTGTAATTATGAGACATGTCGTGGCACCTCATTTTTTACATAATGTTACTACTAGGAGAAAATAGTTTCTCTTACGTTGTGAGATAATTTTTTGTTCTCACCCGATGCTCCATTGTGCATCAGTATAGCCTGACATTATGGTGTTATATATTTTGATGCCCTTCACCAGTGCATCATGTATGCATTATGAGCCTGTTGTATCATGCTCATTATTATTTTTTGGGGTGTATGTAAATTTAGATTGTCATGTACGCTGCTATATTTCTATGGTATTCATTTATATTATGCATTTGATTACCATGTCTTAATTTTGTCTTCTTCATTCTTAGGCATTGCTTCCTTTCATCTTTTCTTCTTCCTTTTGTATCCCCATCTTGTCTGTTCACTCGTCACAAATCTACTTTTTCTTATGATATCTTGGCGTTCTATCTGCATTCCTCTTGTATTTATGATTTTTTATAGACTATACTTAAGTGTAGATATTTGTATGCTACCGCCCTCATTTGTTTTTTATTCGATGTATTTTTTTCCCCCCAAAAAATGTTATCATTTTTTTTCCCCTGGGGGGTGCGGTAGACTGTTAAAGTCTGTTTGTCTTAAGCTAAGGATGTAGACTTTTATAACTATGGTTAAAGGGAATTTACTGGCTGTATACTTTTTGGTACAAGTCAGATTTAGTTGTTACCTCCCTTGTCTTGCCATTCGTCCATTTAAGATTTTCTAGAACAGTTTACGGGACCGTTGCAGGTTGTTCTCGTGGGAGCTAAACTCACGTCACACGATTATTCGCGCATGCATGTTGATTTGGCGGGACTGGAAGACTGTATCTCAAGACAGTCTGCCCGGGATTTTTGAGCTGAGAAGGTGTTCAGCGATTCTTCTCTGACTGTGTGAACGGGGAACAGAGTCCTCTGTGTGATAAAAATGTTTGAGATTTTTCCCCTGTTATAATTCTGACATATTTCTGAGAGCCAAGGATGGCGAACGTTTTGTGTTTGATTCTTGGATGGCAGTGAAGGTAAAAATACCCTTTAAACTATTTTTTGTAGCCAAGAACTTTGTATTATGATGCTACCAGCCCAAGATGGTTGGCTGACATTGAGGTGACTTTCTCCTGGTGCGGAGGAGAGTTTATGAGAATATTGAGATTGTTATCTTGCCAAAAGATTTACATGATTTATTTGTCAGAGGAAACACAGAGAATATTATATGGAAGCCAGACACTTATGTGGCTTATATTGGCAAAGAACTATATGACTTGTTTGTCAGAGGAAACACAGAAAATATTATATGGAAGCCCGGCATTTATGCGATATTGCCCAAAGATTTACCTGACATGGTTTTGTCAGAGGACACTCAGAGAACATTAATTATTTGAAGCCCGGCATTTATGCGGCTATATTGCCCAAAGATTTACCTGACATGGTTTTGTCAGAGGACACTCAGAGAACATTAGATATTTGAAGCCCGGCATTTATGCGGCTATATTGCCCAAAGATTTACCTGACATGGTTTTGTCAGAGGACACTTAGAGAACATTAGATATTTGAGGCCCGGCATTTATGCGGCTATATTTTGCCAAAGTATCTGTCGTATTGGATGCAGTGAATTAATATTATCTACATGATGTTGATGTGCTTGAACCTTGTCCTAATGACAGTACATTTGTTTGATGTCAATGTGATGTTATTGTAATAAATCGTTGGAACCGTGCAAGTCGTTTTCAACCTTCCTGACTTCTGCATGTGGTATGAAGAGTGTGTATACTATGAACAGTTGATCAAGGACCTACACCCATTCGCGAATATTGCCTTATCTATACACACACACCATGTCGGCCACTTTTAATCCTCACTTCATGCCACGAGAAGAATATATGTCACAATACCAGTTTACAACAGTGGTCAGAAACCGACATGCAACAGTGATGGCCAGTATGGCCTATGAACAATAAATATAAAGAAGTCAGCATTCAACAGATGTCATGTAATTTATGCAAGCAGACACGTGTAGAAATGCAGAAGTGAGCATCGTCTGCTAGGGTACCTTTTGATATATGTTCTTCAAGTGTTAAGATGTGTTTTGTCGAGCTCCATGCTCCAGTGTATTTGTCCGCTGATCTACTCTCATTTTCTAGGACGTCGGCATTATGATTTAATGCTAGAGAGAAGTGTGTATGTCAGGAAAGTATTTCTGAATTACTACTTTGTTACATTTTTGAACATGTCGCGCTAATTGACTGTATCGCGGACATCTGACAGGCGGACTGATTTGTTATATTGATGTGGATAGACTTGAAGGCCTTATGTAAATGGCCAGTTGACAGTGATCATATTTTCATCATCTTAATGGAGCTCGTCATTTTGTTATTAAACTGTGTCTGTGACTACAAGAGAGACTTGCCTAATTTATAAGTTGCTGTTGGCGTTTGCTTTGAAATTTACTTGGCCAAAAGTACAACTACTTTAATATCATCAATATAAATCAAGAAAGCATCGCAACATGTGTCAATTTCTGTTTTAATGGCCTCTGCTGGAATGCTATCTGGACCAGCTGCTGTCCCATCTTTTAGAATCTTTATGGCTTTCTTCATTTCTTCACTATTTGATCTTTCCTTGTTGATTTGTAGCTCGTCATCTGCTGGCTGGATTTCTAGGTGATTTGGTGGAACTGGTCTATTGAGAAGATCCTCAAAATGTTCTGTCCATCTCTTCAATTGTTCTTGTACATTACTAAGCAATTTTTTATTCTTGTCTTTGATGAGGTCATTTGCTTGCTTGTATTTCCCTGTTAGCTTCTGTGTGCTGTTTTACAGCTCCCACATATTTCATGTGGCTGCAGCTTCCTCTGCTTCCCTTGCTAACTCATGAATATACTACCTCTGGTCTCTTTTGATGCTTCTTCTTTGTTTGCTTCTATTTACACTTCATGAGCCTTGGCTTTGGAGCTTCTGGTTTTACTTCTATTTAAATCCGCTTTCTTTTTTTTTCCAGTCTTCTATCTTGTTTATGGTTTCTGTAGTTATCCATGCTTTGTGCTGGCATTCTCTATTTTCCAATACCTCTCCACATGCCTTATTTCATATATTTTTGATTTGTTGCCAGCGGTCTTCTGTATTTGCTACATCTTCCAGCTGTTGGAGCACTTGGTATTTGTTGGATTTTGTGACCATAAATGCGTCTCTTATTTCTTAGATATTCTTAGTTTTAACTTTGTTTTGGCTAACAGAAGATGGTGATCTGATGCCACATCTGCCCCTCTACATACCTTTACATCCTGCAATGATGATCTAAACTTCTTGTTTACGCTCATATAATAAATCTGATTTTATGTTCTTTGGTCTGGTAATATCACTGATGCTTTATAGATTCTTTTATGTGGAAACACATTTACTTCAATCTCCAATTGATTTGAAGCACAGAAGTTTGTGAATAGTTTCCCATATTTGTTCCAAGTTGTCCCATGATTCCTTCAAAGTTGTCAATTCCTATTTTAGCACTTAGGTCACCCATCCAAATTGTCATGACCTTTCTTCCCTCTTTATTGATGATATATTGTAGTCTGGTGTACAATTATTCTCTCAGATTCTTCTTTGTCAATGAATTGTGCATAAAATTGGATGATGTTTATCTTTATTTTCTTTTTGGCTATTTTGAATATTGCTGTTATTATTTGGAGTCCCATTCTGTGTTTCCTGTGCTTCCTTAGACAGCATTACAGCCAACCCTTCACCATGGTGGGCACTTTTTTCGTCATGTCCAGAGGACAACACCATTTCTCCTATGCCTTTCCATCATGTCTCAAGAGACCTAGAATATCAATCTTGTAATTCCTCATTTCTGATGTTGCACTTGCAGTTTTTCCTTGTTCATTTTAAGTATGAACACTCCAGGTGCCAGTCCTGGAGATTTTCCTAGACAAAAAATGTTAGCTGACAATTCAGACTTCTTGTGGCTTTCTATGGGCTAACTCCTTACCAGAGGACCTTTATCTGTTATGGGTGGTTGAATTTAATTATTTCCTTTAGTTGACCTGTCCATGTTCTCTCTTGAAGTTTTTATGGTTTAAAATGTCTACACACTTTTTTTACAACATATATGGTAGGCTAAAGCATGTTCTTTGCTCCCCTTTCAGCATTACCTGCATATGAAGCACAGCTGATACAAATATTCGTCCCACCTCTACAAGTAAATACTGTGTATAATTAAATTACAATTTACCTTTAAGCTCTGAAATATTGGCTGCCTGACCTGTTGCCCCAGTAACTATAACACCATCACTAAGGAAAAATTCCGCAGCTTGGGCAGTGCTCACAATGTCAATGTCACTGGTAATGGCATGAGCACTACAGAAAGGTACATTTATAATATACATGAGCACTATGGAAAGATACATTTATAATGTACATGAGCAATACAAAAAGATACACTTATAGTGTACATGAGCAATACAGAAAGATGCATTTATAGTGTACATGAGCAATACAGAAAGATACATTTATAGTGTACATGAGCAATACAAAAAGAAACATTTATATTGTACATGAGCAATACAAAAAGATACATCTAAAGTGTACATGAGCAATACAAAAAGATAAATTTATAGTGTACATATCCAAGAAAAACAGATAGACTGAATAAGTATAGCCAGCAGGTGGGTCTGAACATCAGTCTAAAGAAAACAGAGGTCATGACACTCAATGTGGGCAACATAACAATAAGGAACCAGAAGCTGGAACAGAAAGACACATTTACATACCTAGGATGCATAGTAACACTAGATGGTGGAACAAGCAAAGACACAAACAACAGAATAAATAAATCGAGAACAGCCTTTGCTAGTCTAAACAACATTTGGAAGTCCTCTCAGTACTGAACAAACACCAAATTACAATTATATTTATGCTGTGTACTTTCTGTGCTTCTCTATGGTGCGGAATGCTGGAGAGTAACAGAGAAGGAAATGTTGAAATTGACAGTTGGCGGCCAAGGACCAAAGAAGAAGATGATGATATTAGTATACTTATTTTACACAGCACTTTGATGAAGCCTGTATCTTTATTGTGTTCCCATGATATTCTTCTTCATTCGTCATCAGATTTCCACATTAATGACACTAATAAAGGCAGTAGTCAGCAGTTCAAGTTCCTGACATCTCCAAACAGTTTTTCATGGAAAGAAGTAGGTTGTTGCCATTTGCTACTCCATTCACTGCTGTATGTTAGGCATATATAATATTAGTATGCATATATTTTTACATAGCACTTTGATGAAGCCTGTATCTTTATTGTGTTCACATAATATTAATATGCATATACTTTTACATAACACTTTGATGAAACCTGTATCTTTATTGTGTTCACATAATATTAGTATGTATATCCTTTTACATAACACTTTGATGAAACCTGTATCTTTATTGTGTTCACATAATATAAATATGCATACACTTTTACATAACACTTTGATGAAGCCGTTATCTTCATTGTGCTCACATAATATTAGGATGCATATATCTTTACATAACACTGTGATGAAACCTGTATCTTTATTGTGTTCACATAATATTAGTATGCATATATTTTTACATAACACTTTGAAGAAACCTGTATCTTTATTGTGCTCACTTAACATTAGATATACTTTTAAATTACGTTTTCATATGATATTAGCATGCAGAATCGTGTCCTCCATTTTTCACATAAAGTCAGGTTGTAGTTTTATAATCTTTACCTAAAAGATGTGCACACATACATCTTGAAACAGATAGTGATATTACAATTAGAATACAAAAAGCAAGAGAGGCTTTCACTGCATTGTGAAATTTATGGAAATTGAAAGACATGAAATCCAGTACAAAAATAACAATTTTCAACCAAAATGTTAAGACAGTCTTCCTGTAAAGATCTGAAACATGGAAAATTAAAAAAAACATGCATATATGCCACATGCTATTTTTCTTTTTTCTTTGATCCTTAGCTGCCGACAGTCAAAGCAGTCAGTGACCATCACGCCTAGTGGCGTCTTGTAGGGCAACAACAAATTGATTCCACTTTGCTCGGTCGGCAGCCATCCTTCGTACAGTGTCCCAACTCTGGTTCATTCTTTGCATCTCAGCCTCCACAGTCCTCCGCCAGGTTGTTTTTGGTCGGCCTCTCTTTCGTTTTCCTTCAGGGGTCCAAAGCATAGCTGTTCTTGTGATGGCATCGGGGTCTCTTCTGAGGACATGGCCAACCCAGCTCCAGCTTCTGCCAGCTATGATGGTGTGCATGTCCTCTTGCTTGCTCCGAGTAAGCAGATCTTGGTTGGTGATGGTATTCGGCCAAAAGATTTGGTGAATTTTTCTTAGGCATGTTGTGTGAAAAGAGGACAATTTCGACATTTCCTTCTCTGTAACTCTCCAGCATTCTGCCCCATAGAAAAGCACAGAAAGCACACAGCTCTGATATAATCTTAATTTTGTGCTTGTGCTGTATTGAGAGGACTTCCAGATGTTGTTTAGGCTAAAAAAGGCTGTTCTTGCCTTATTCATTCTGATGTTGATGTCTTTGCCTGCCCCGCCGTCTGGTGTTACTATGCATCCTAGGTATGTGAAGGTGTCTGTCTGTACCAGTTGCTGATTCCTTACTGATATGGGCTCAGGGTTGCTCACATTGAGCGTCATGACCTCTGACTTCTTTAAATTGATGTTCAAGCCCACCTGCTGGCTAAACTTATTAAGTCTATCCGTTTTTTCCTGGATGTGTTGATGTGAATGTGCTAGTAGTGCAATGTCATCTGCATATTCCAGATCTTCCAATGTAGAAAATGTAGTCCATCTTATTCCTCTTGGACTGCCCTCTGTTGTCTGGCGCATCACCCAGTCTATGACTGTTAAAAGTAGAGTGGTTGATAAGGGGCATCCCTGTCGTACTCCTGTCTTCACCTCAAAGGTTAGGTTGCTCTGCCCAACACTACACGTAAAGTTGGCATAGAGGTTTTTTATGATTGACACTATGCAGCTTGGAATTCCATAAGCCCTCAGTATTTTCCATAAACTGTCCCTATGTATGCTGTCAAAAGCCTTTTCAAAATCAACGAAGTTAATGTACAGCTGTCTTTGCCATTCTGAGCACTGCTCTATAATGTTCCTGAGAGTGAATATATGATCTACACATCTTCTGTTCTTTCTAAATCCTGCTTGTTCTTTCCTCAGTTTGTGGTCTACTGCTTTTGAAATTCTCTGTATAATTATCCTGCCTAGTATTTTGCTGGGAACTGAGAGAAGAGTGATTCCTCTCCAATTATTGCAGTCTGCAAGATCTCCCTTCTTGGGCAATTTGACAATTATTCCTTTGTTCCACTCTGATGGTGTTGTCCCCGTTTTCCACACTTGTGTAAATAGTGGTTCTAATAGTTCTGCTGCTAGCCCTTCCACTCTCATTTATCTTGCATACTATATCCTTTCATTCCCACATGTTACTTTAAGCATTAATTAAAAGGCATGCAACATTATAAAGGTAATATAACAGCACGTATTTACAGTATGCAATCATAATCAAAATTAAGTATGTTTTTTTTTTTTTAAACAAACAAGAAAGTAATGAAGAAAAAAAAAAATTTAAATAAATAAAATTTAATTTTAAAAAATTGGAGACAGACTAAGGAAACTAGATGACAGCATTACAGGGCAGTTTTTGTTCTGGAATCCCCAGGATTACAGACATAGGGGGAGACCTATAACATATGGAGAAGGGAGCTGGAGATGGACTTGAAAGTGATAATGAAGACATGTAAATACCATGAACAGACAACACATGACAGGAAGGCTTTGAGTGACATTATTAAAGGGCCATACTCCTCAGAGAGATGAATACGACTGAATGATTACCTGTGCTTTGTCTTTATATCTGTGAAGACCATAATGTCCTCTGCATTAATATGCCGTTTGTATCTCATAAGTTCCCCTGCACATGCATTCATCAAGCCCTCATCTGCCACATGAGAGAATACAAAGCCTTCTGCTCGAATAAACTGCAGACCTGCTCAGTAAACATAAAAATATCAACTGGGAAATTTACGATGGTATAAACTGCAGTAAATCAGTGTGCACTGTCATCTTTTAAAATCACTTACATTGCCAGAATGTAGAAAATCATTGAGAGTATAATCTATAGAAAATAACTGACAATGTTATCTACAGAAAATTACTAACAGTACAATCTACAGAAAATCACTGACAATGTTATCTACAGAAAATCATTGACAGTACAACATACAGAAAATCATTGACAGTATAATCTACCAAAAATCACTGACAATGTTGTCTACAGAAAATCATTGACAGTGGTTTCTTTAGAAAATGAATGATATTGTTGTTTATAGTAAATCACTGACAAGTGTTGTCTATAGAAAATCACTAACATTTCTGTATACAGAAAATCACTGATATTTAACCTATAGACAAATCACTGATATTTCTCTACATCTGCAAATCACTGACATTTCTGTCCATAAAAAGTCCCTGACATTTATGTCTATAAAAAGTCCCTGACATTTCTGACTAAAGGAAGTCACTGGCATTACTATCTATAGAAAATCACTGACATTACTGTCTACATAAAATCACTGACATTTCTGTTTAATGAAAGTCACTTTCATTTCTGTCTACAGAAAGTCAATGGCAGTTCGTCTATAGAAAGTCAATGGCTGTTCTGTCTATAGAAATCAATTACAGTTCTGCCTATAGAAAATCACTGACAAAAGAAAATCACGCATTCTACAAGCTGACGCAAAGATCTCTACAACACTGACTATCAGTCAGACATGCTATATGTCCATGAGTTTAAACTAAACTCACTACACTCTCATGTGAGACAAC
This sequence comes from Oreohelix idahoensis, assembly GCA_024509875.1. Classification (NCBI taxonomy): domain Eukaryota; kingdom Metazoa; phylum Mollusca; class Gastropoda; order Stylommatophora; family Oreohelicidae; genus Oreohelix; species Oreohelix idahoensis. The sequence continues at coordinate 156,903 of JAMPIV010000333.1, read as the reverse complement.
TTCAGTGACACTCAACCCGATTACTCCACCTTCACCCACACAGTTCTGTTCTGCGACACAAAGTAATTTTTGCACTCTCTTTTCTTCATCAGTCTTCAGCTTTTTTCCTGTTGAACTTTGAATATTAGGAGTGGGTTGGCCTCTACTTTTCCTATTCATTCTTTGATGTAAGGACCAGAATTTCTGTAGATATCTTTGAACTAAGGACCAGAATTTCTGGAGAGTTTTTTCCCCATGCCCACCTGTGTTAGGATGGCTTCCCACATTATGGCCTTCCTTGCCAAGTTCTTGAATCAATTAATGTCTTTCTGATTTTCTCCTTTATCTCTTCAACATTGTCACCGGATGGCTTTAGTGGTTATAAGAAATAGCAAAAGATCTTGAGCAAGATTAGTTGTTAAGATAACTTCACTGGTCAAGCTTGACCAATGAAATCGTCGATAGCTATTTTTGACCACCGGAGGCAGAACACAGCTGAGTCACGCAGTTCACTGTTCAAGTAAGGCAGTCGTGTTTACGGGAGAAGGTTGAATACCTTAGTGCGACCCCGTGTTTTTTTAAAGGTTGTGTGGTTAACCTCTGGTCAAGGAAATACCTGACCACTGAAAGATTAAATGTTTTTTCACAAGTATGATATTCGAGAAGACTGTGTTTTACAGTTTTGTGGGATGTGTTCACCCGGCGTTCTGGCCGCTGATAGCCAGGTTATTGAGTTGTGTATGAACATTGCCATTTAGTCTACTAATAAACAGTTTTCCATGATAAAGAACTATTACTTCATCATGTATGTTGAGTACGTAAGCCCTAATGGGATACAACTGATCACATGGCAACCTGCAGTGAGTAGAAAGGACCTGGTCTTGAACCAACATTCATTTGGGTAACCCTACCTCTGGCAGTCGCCAGTCACCACCCATAAGATATACCAGTAAACCAGTAAACACTATGATCACTAGGAAATTCAATATCAATAAACTCAGAAGAAATATGTACCACCTGTGACGAAAGGTCTGCATGGTGTGAAGGTTTGGCATATCACCTGGATAGATTGTTACAGCGGTCACATAAGATTATTTGATGCAGTAACCAGCCACTACGGTTACATATTATTATTTAGTGCCGTTCCCAGCGGCGACATATTATTATTTGGTCCCGTGACCAGTCGCATCCCTGGAACATATTATTATTTGGTGCCCGTGACCAGCTCACGCCCTTGTCATTGTGATCGTACTTTTATCCTGTAATTATCATGAACCTTCAAAGTGCCTCATATGTGCATATGAGAAGAAGCGTGAACGAGAAAAATAACTACAAACCATATCACAGAAAGTGGGCCACAGTACACTATTCTGGAAGTTGCTTGGACAACGGACGGCAACAACAAACATGGCGGAGAGACAATGCAACCTTTAACGATCATCAAGGCTCATCTTATTCACACAATGTACGACAAAATGACTCATTTCACAGGTACGATGACAAGAGACCCAATCGACACACTACCCCAGTGAATTCGCATCCTTCTCCAGTTCACCGTGTTAATCAGATTACATGTTACAATTGTGGAAATTGCTTAAACATCAAACAACACACGTATGACAGAACACTCCCAAGTTTCAATAGCAACCATAGATCAGGTTCAGATTGGAGTAGCCTCAACAGAAGACAACATCGGATAGCTGTCAGAAATTTTGTGGCAGAAATTAAGAAAGGAAAGATATTAGAAATAAATAGCATCAACATAGACAACCACCAAAGATGTCGAATAAGAACTGAGAACGGCTGGAAGATAGACGTGAACCAAGTAAGATCATATGAGAACAGCAAGAACAGATCCTATCAACCAAGAGTTACAACAGAATATGACAGTAATAGGCGTAGATCATGGAGAAGTCAGGTTAGAAAACATGACAACATACAAAGAGACATGGTCAGTGTTGCTACCCAGACAGAAACAAAGAAACACACCGGCACACAAACAGAAGTACCAGAGCAAAGCGACAAGTGTGCATCACAGGTAAATACTCCCAGCGTAGAGCATATACACCTACTAAGCAGTCAGAGTGCCACAACGACAGCGATGCATGCAAAACACAAGATATCATCTAGTCGGTTAACCCCACCCCCACAAAACACATACCAAGAGCGAGAAAAAGCAGAAGAGAAAGAAAACAGAAGTGTAATCAAGAAGAAAACGTATAAGACTGTTGAGCGGCAGAAAAGCTTGATGATGGTTACAAAGTCTTCGAACAGATTGCTCCTACAGATTATATCCTATGGCTTGAGAGACAGAATGTTACTACGAAAGCTCATGTTTCTCAAATGAAATTAGATGATCACCGACCTGTTGAAATTCCACACCTTCGCTCCTCATGACCTGTCAGGAAATCCACCCTTTGCCATTATTCGTCCTCCACCTCACTTGCCTCTAGCATTGATGACATGTCACCACAACCAACTGCCCCCACGTTAGTCAGAGATACGATAGAACGATATTGACGTGAACAAGATAACTCATCTGAAGAGGATGACATTCCTTTACAAGAGCTCCGACAATGGATCCAACACCGCAACGACCGTTTACTCCATGAAAATGAACCACGAACAGAGGATACACCTCCAAACGCTGAATACTCTGGTTTGATGCCATTGACAGTTACTGATCCACCACATTCGTCAACTGTCCATTCGGATTCTTCGGCAACCATCATCGAAAACTCATGGCAAGACATTACGCCTGACCAGACAACACATCTTGTAGCCTCGGATGATGATTCCTATATTGTTCACATGGAAACACATTCCAGAACAGCCATTAAATGCCACTATTCATCATCGTCTGACGACTCCGTCCCTTTAGCAAAGTTGATTCGTCCCTCACATGAACATGTTCGGGTACAGATTTGCAGGAAGCGTCGTTCTATGCATTCCAACTGTCAAGACAGTACTGAACCATGTACTGCTAGTCGTCACGTTGCTCATTTCACAGCAACTGCTTCCCATCCTAAAGGACGCACGTACGATCAGCGACTGTCATCGAAGGACATTGCCTTGTTGGAACTGGCACAAATGTTGCTTGACAAGCACTAACTTAATGCAATACATTTTTTTTCTATTACAGGTTGACAATGGTTGGTCCCTTTCTTCCCTTAGCCTTGCAGTTTGAGATAGTCGTCCGCACTCAGACGTACAGCTGACTATGGTGACGAGATGCAACATTATTGGAGGAAGTCAAAGATGCCTCCGATACCTCTTCCACATTTACTATTACTGTAGTTGCCTCCCTGGAACCATTACGAACAGAGTTACAAGACAAGTTACATTCTTTTGTTAAGACTGAATAGTATATTATTGCGACTATGCACTTTTATAGTAGATTGAATATTATTCCTTACGTTGATTTTTTTTTTTTGGCCATGTCACATAGAGAGTTAATACGGTTATGACAGACTCTCACCATATTGCAAACTAGATTTCAGGATCTATGTAATGTACATAGATAGCGCATAGCTATCGTTCCTTTTGTAGGACAGGCTCTCCAACTTTTTTTATTTGGAACGTTCCCAGAGGTGAATATTAATAGTCTCACTTTACAAGTGTGGATTATAGCTGCAAATCAACAGCTCATCTATCATGTTTTTAACGCCAGCCTCACAATTGTAAACAACACTTGTACGGCTGTTAAGTCAAATCGGTTACATATTAATTTGTAGCAGGTATTATTACACAACTTAAAATTTTTATTTTTTTTCGGATTTTGTTATTTCTGAGTTGCACGATGCTATTCAACGTACTGATATGTTTGTGCGACATTATTTTTTTCTATGAGTTATGTATTATGGTTAAGAATAGAGATGTATTTTTCTTCATGTCACACACTATCACTACTTTTGAAAACCACATAGACTCATTATATACACATCATTTACCACGTACACTATTACCTTACATGGACCTTCAGCTCCTCTTCACACAGATATCATCTATACTCCCACATACATTATGTAGAGCATTGCTCAAGGTTCACAATGTTTTATCTTTGTACGATGCTTTTGGTACTAGTGCACATTCCTTTAATGGTTATTGGTAATACGTTTCCATTATGTTGGATACATGACATTCCTACGCCTCTTCCATCTCACATATCATATGTTGCCACTTCTCGCTCGCACCCCTTGCAACATATGACATCTTCACTTATGCTATTGCAATTAACCACGCACACACCCATTATGCATTTACTTTTGCGTTGCAATGCTGTTGATGGTATTACTAATACTGTTGATTTTTTTTTATGATATGTCAGCCATTGTATCATATTGGTAAAACATTTTGATGTTTAACTGCTGTTTTTTATGAATGATTCTATACAAACTCATGTACATTGTATCATAGAATATTGTCCAGTTTGACGTCTATTCAGAGCTATAGAGTTCAACCAGTTGTTGTCACTCTTCCCTTCAGACATTTCAGATGGACTCTACTATTAAGTTGTTTATTCGCTATTATCCTTTATCATATTTCTAGGATATATGTGTCGCTCTTATTGAGATTCCTGTTGATATGAAGTACGATATCCCTGGAGCTATTCCATTACAGGCTCTTTCTACTCCCCAACCTATGTCCACTGTCCTGACATGCTATCCTACATTGCCCTTTCATTAAATGTTTAATATTATTAGACCCATTGATTTTGAATAGGTCCATGATGCATTTATACTGACCATGATTGTTTTGACATGATATTTAGTTTTATGTTTTTTTTTTTTGGTTATATTTGAGTTTGCTATGTATATAGTTTTTGGGTTTTGATAGAATTAAAATGTCTCCTGTTAGGATACATTTTTGTAGCCCCGGGACGTATGTCACCGGATGGCTTTAGTTAATACAAGCCAGCACGTTAACCGTATTTGTAACAGTAGTTATAAGAAATAGCAAAAGATCTTGAGCAAGATTAGTTGTTAAGATAACTTCACTGGTCGAGCTTGACCAATGAAATTGTCGATAGCTATTTTTGACCACCGCAGGCAGAACACAGCTGAGTCACGCAGTTCACTGTTCAAGTAAGGCAGACGTGTTTACGGGAGAAGGTTGAATACCTTAGTGCGGCCCCATGTTTTTTTAAAGGTTGTGTGGTTAACCTCTGGTCAAGGAAATACCTGACCACTGAAAGATTAAATGTTTTTTCACAAGTATGATATTCGAGAAGACTGTGTTTTACAGTTTTGTGGGATGTGTTCACCCGGCGTTCTGGCCGCTGATAGCCAGGTTATTGAGTTGTGTATGAACATTGCCTTTTAGTCTACTAATAAACAGTTTTTCATGATAAAGAACTATTACTTCATCATGTATGTTGAGTACATAAGCCCTAATGGGATACAACTGATCACATGACAACCTGCAGTGAGTAGAAAGGACCTGGTCTTGAACCAACATTTATTTGGGTAACCCCACCTCTGGCACTCGCCAGTCACCACCCATAAGATATACCAGTAAACACTACGATCACTAGGAAATTCAATATCAATAAACTCAGAAGAAATATGTACCACCTGTGACGAAAGGTCTGCATGGTGTGAAGGTTTGGCATATCACCTGGATAGATTGTTACAGCAGTCACATAAGATTATTTGATGCAGTAACCAGCCACCACGGTTACATATTATTATTTAGTGCTGTTCCCAGCGGCGACATATTATTATTTGGTCCCGTGACCAGTCGCATCCCTGGAACATATTATTATTTGGTGCCCGTGACCAGTCGCATCCCTGGAACATATTATTATTTGGTGCCCGTGACCAGTCGCATCCCTGGAACAACATCTCAATCAGTCATTGTCCTTCTTTTTCATACGTTCTTCCATTTCTTTGTTATTCTTTCCTTTTCTATCCATGCTTTCTTTCTCCACTGACTCATTACACCAAGTGGTTGAGTAAAAGATGTTCCCACCGTCTTTTGTCTGCCCTTTTGACGCAGTTTGTTTACTGAACTATTACAGTCATGTGAGCCTGTAGGATACTTGTCGCTGATTTTCTATAGACAATCTGTCAGTGAGTTTCTAAAAACAGTAATACTGAAAATTGTTGCTAAATAAATTTATTTTAATGAAAGATTTGGCATTCATTTGCCTTTGCCATGTCAAGACATACATTCTCAAAATTTGAACACAATTACAATTCTGCTGCTATTTATATTGCATGTGGGAGCTGCCCTAGTGTAATGGTTACCACACTGCGCTGGTGATCAGGTGATCCAGCCCTGGTGAGGACATTTGAAGCAGTGTCCACGACCGGGACTTGGACTGGAATAATTTGAGCCCTGGCAAAAACATCTGAAAGAGTGTCGTTGACCAGTGACTGGAATAACCTGAACGGCTCCTGAGCCAACCCAGCTCTAATGGGTACCTCTGAAATCGGTGAGTATCTGCCTGAATGGCAAGAGGACACCTGTCATTGTACAAGGAAAAAAGGGATACTCAAGTAAAATCAGTCTCAGGTTAGACATATTAACCGGAGATTTTGCCTCGAGTAATAGCAGGCGTATGATTTTTAAAAAAAATCTTGTATGTCACTTTTACTTTACGTTACTCTTGAACAACGTTTTTATGCATCATTCTTTAATTTAATGGTTTAAATGACATACCAAACAAAAAGTGCAAACTCAAAATAAATGTAATAATCAATTACAAAAAAAATATTTAGAACATAATAATTCAATTCGTCTATGCTGCTTTGACCTCACATTTTTACAAAATGTGTTCTTGTGGCCATTGGCCAATGGGGTCATTCACTGCTGCTCTAGGCCCAGTTGTTGAATACTGTTATATACTGTCTAGCACTATCAAGAGAAAAAAAACACATGTGCACGGATCACTGAATGAAATGACAGAAGAGTTTCAATCTGCTCACCAGCAGCCTTGGCTACTGCAATGGCCTCAGTGTTAGCACCAGCTAGTACCTGCACTCCCACTGGAGCATGGGAGAATATACGCTTGACCTCATAGCAAACAACAGACATAACAGAAGTAACTTCTGGACCAACTTGTGATGGATGAAGATACGGGACATCGTGCATGTTCTCAAGCATGACACCATCCTAGAAAACAAACAAGTGTCTGAAATAAACGTATGTGAATGTGACAAAAACAATAAACAGATGCAAGACAAAATGAAAATACTTGATGAAAGGTCACTGTAAGTGGGTATGAAAATACACAGGGAAAAAAACAAAGGTAATGAGAAAAATGCAGGTGATGATACCAAGGTTGAACTTGAAGAAAAACCACTACAAGATGTAGCATTGTACACATATCTTGGCAGCAATATAGACAAAGTTGGAAGGACAGACTGTCATATAAAAATAAGAATACAATAAGCAAGAGGAGCTTACACTGCATTGGGAAACATTTGGAGATCCAGAGAAATCAAGTCCAACACAAAAATATGGACTTCAACTCAAATCTCTAGTCAGTTCTATTGTATGGCTCTGAAACATGGAGAACAAAAACAACAACCAAAAAGCTACAGACTTTCATAAATGGATGCTTGTGTAGAATATAAGGATTAAAATGGTATGACACAGTTAACAATATGAAACTGATGACAAAAACTAGACAAGTGCCAGTGGAACAAGAACTGAGAAGAAGATGCTGGCTATGGATAGGACACACTGAAGAACCTGTTGACAACATTACAAGTCAATCTTTTGTTCTGGAACTCCCAGGGTAAGAGAGTCAGAGGTAGACCCTGAGACACATGGAGAAGAGAACTGGATACAGAGATGACAATGATGAGGACAACGTGGAGAGAACTTGCGCTGATGGCATATGACAGGAAGACTTGGCATTTGTTTGAAGTCTATGCTCTTTGGGGAGCTAAAGGGTAATGAATGAATGAATGAATGATGTAAAGCTATCTATCACCATAGCATTAATATTATGAGATGACATCAGTCTCCATTATATCAACATATCTGAATCCACAATGTAAAACTATCTATCACCATAACATTAATATTATTAGATGACATCAGTCTCCATTATATCAACATATCTGTATCCACAATGTAAAGCCATCTATCAACATAACATTAATATTATGAAATGACATCAGTCTCCATTATATAAACATATCTGTATCCACAATGTAAAGCTATCTATCTCCATAACATGATATTATGTGATGTTGTTGTCAATATCCCATAGCTGCTGAGCATGTCTACTCTTAGCAGATATCTGTGTATCCATGATGTAAAGCAACCTACAACACATAGAGATATCTGTATCCATGATGTAAAGCTATCTGTCTCCATCACATAAAGATATCTGTCTCCACAGCATGATGAAATGTGGTGATATCAGTCTCTATTATGTAAACATATATTTTTCATGATGTAAGATACATGTCTGCATGATGTAAGATACACATCTCCATGATCTAAGATGCACATCTCCATGATGTAAGACACACATCTCTATGGTGTAAGATAATGTCTCCATGATATAAGATACATGTCTCCATGATGTAAGACACATATCTCCATGATGTAAGACATCTCTCCATAATGTAAGACACACATCTCCATGATGTAAGATACACATCTCTGTCGTGAATTATTCTAATCCCCATATATAAATTAAAACGTAAATGCAAAGCCTAACAAATAAATTTAATAAAAGGAAAGAAGAATGGTAAAGAACAGTGCTGTCACAATGACTGTACTCGAAATCCCCCTTGTTTTCTACTTCGTCGGCAAATTGTAACGCTTTCACGTTGATAGTAAAAGCCTACTGTATTATTACCCGCTTTCTTCAATGAAACGTGTGCTGTATTTCTTGGAAAAACATTGAGATACGCAAGCTGATCAATGACCTAAATTTAATATTTCATTCATTCCATTTTATACACGGCGTAACTAAAGACAGATGGACTAAAGGATAGAGAGAAGGGAGAGGCCGAAAGCCGAACACGTGCAACACTAAACACGCGTCGCGCGATACACAATTGCTGCCATCACGCGTGTAAGGCCACATGCACTAACTTTATTTCAAATCGACAGTGATAAAATTCACTACCCTTCCCAGAGTTAGGTTTTAAAATCCTGAAAAACGCTTATTAGGAAAGATGACAATAGATGGGTTTACGTTTGAAAACATTACAGTACCCAGACAGCACATCTTCGAAACAGGAGGTAGAAGAAATTGCATATTTTGAACGCAGCATATTAGCTCTATTAAATATATATATTTGGGTTCCTTAGGGTTTGCTGACAAAGAATATGTAAAACGTTACGCAAATAGTCTAGGAATTACCAAGTTATGGCCAAAATAAAATAGTGGGGGTGCCTGACAGCATGAAATCATTTCTGTTCATAAAATTTTTTTATAACGTGTTTGAAAAAACATTACGTACGGAAATAGCCTACCATGTTAACTCCTATGTGATTGGAGCGCAACAAATGAAAGACTAAACACGATTGGTCGGACTATAAATACTATCTTGTGTTGTCAGGGGAAACGTGAGAAAGGGGTACTTTTTTGAAAAGATGTGTAGACGTGGTGTGATTGGTTAGAGCTGCGAATATACACAATTCAGAGCGTTAGTTCGAGACCACTAGTTCAAATAAGCTTGATGAAGCAACAGTGCGTTGAAGCCAGCTCATATTTTTGCTAAATAAAAGCCTGGAACATAAGCAGATGGGAATTTGTGCCAGTATTTTTGCCAGAATTCATTGCTAGTCAACGTATCTGTGTTTATTTCCATGAATTGGGGGACCGTGGTCTTAAAGTTATTGAGCAGCACCTGGTCAGAGCTTTGCTGAAGCCAGAAGTGGACAGCATACTCCTTGGTCCATATAGCAACCAGTGGGGTGGCTCCAGAACTCATTAAAGAGACGAGCAGAGGAGTCTTTTACTGCAGTCATCACGCAAGATAAGAGAGTGTGGCCATGGAGCTCAACATTATGTACCCCATTGTTGCGTGATAAATTCTCGCAACATCGTTTTATTTCAATATCTATTTTATAACGCAAGGGCAACAACTGCTTGAAATTTATAGTCACTTTTCTCGGTAAGCATTTGTCTTCTCGCGTTGGTATCGAATGCAGTTAAGTTTGAGCTGTGGTCATTTTGCGCTGGACTGCGCATGACTTGTCTTGCTTCTTGGTCGATCGGTTTCCGCCCACCACTAGTGGAGTGAGCGATTTGGAATGGCGAAAGAGATGCCTCGTTGAAGAGGGGATCTCCGCTATTTTTTTGTTCTGTCAGGAATGTGTAGTCCTCTTATGGATATTTCGTTTATTCGAGATAATACCTCTAGTGTATTTGCACATGCCGGGAGGCATAATATTTCTGTGTATTTCCGGAAGGCAAGGTAAATTAACATTTTCATTAACTCTATCGATTTTTGGTCGTGAACGATTCGATTCATAGCCTGTCTTCGAAAGTCGTCGTCACGAGATGTTTTCCTAGCTCACATGTCGCTGTATTGTACTGCATCGGTTGATGCAGGTACCAAGGACCATTACTTGCTACTTTGTTAAATGAACTAGGTTTGAAAAACCTTTATTATCTAGAGGATATTTTTGAGGACATTATTTATACTTCGGCAGACGTGTCTGTCTTGCTGAAGTCAAACTAAGGAGAGTGAACTGATCTCATACATCTGGTTATCTCCTGGCTGTTATAGAAAAGGATGGAGTTTTTCACCTGACTACATTTACAGCACTATGAAATATAACATGCATCTGACTCATCATTGTAATGCTGTCTACCGTCTATTGCTGTATTGAATGTTGCTGTGATAATGACTGTTTGATGTGCCTACATATTCGCGTAACCATTTTGTCACTGTGGCGTCCACAATAAATAATGAAGAAAAACGTCAACGGCTGTTTCAAGAATCATTGACTTTATACGTCGTGAGTTTACTGACGTCCTATGTGGATTGCCCTGTTATTTTTGTATGAACATTGTTTTGACTGAACACATCTGCACACTACACAAAACCAGACATGCGGATACCATCCATCATCATATGGCATCACGCATCATTTGGTGGCCATAAGCTGGTTTGATTCTGGTACCAGCAAACACGGGGTCCCTTACCCACTTCATTTTCAACAAGAATTCATCAGCATCCTTCAAGAAATTAACATTCTTCAATACAGTCAACATCTTCAAAATTTTCAAAGTACTCGGCGTTGCCCGGTAAAAGTCAAAATTTCAACTTTTTGACGGAAACAAGAATTTGACAGTACCCGGCGTTGTTACATGTTGCCGGATAACTCGGACTGCTGTTATCTTTTACGCAAGTCAAGCAAGTTGCTGCTGTCAAGGTTCCAGTGCTGTCGTTTTTGTGAAGGTCAAGTGCCGGTTGAAACGGGTTGTTTTCTGAAGAAGGCCAAGTACCGATTTCCATCAACTTACTTTTGGATTAGAAGGTCAAGTGCCGAAACAACTCAACACACAGTATTTCAGAAGCTCTTGTACCATCGTGTTAGCAGTGGAAGCAGTTCAGATGTGCCATCATCGTTGGAGCTTCGCTCTTTAGGACGTTGATTGACATCCGTTTTTCTGCTGTTCTACGATTGGAAGCCTATAAGTTAAGTGGCCTGTTTGTATGTAAACTGTGCCCTTATACTTCTGCTGAGTCTTCTGTGTATCATCTCATTCTATATGTTATATGTTTATATGTTATTTGTATATTTATATGTTTATATTTCAGCGGGTTCTCGGTTGGGTGGTGTCTCCGTTAGATTATGCCACGTCATAGAGGTCGTCTATTGTGAGCGTTTTCTGTAGGGTTTGCAAATTTCCGATACTGGAATTTGCTAAGCGACTTCTGTTGCTATTTATGTTAGCTGTGATGACATGTTTTAATATTGTTTTCGTTATTATTTCGCATTCTTTAGTTTTGTTTTGATTTGTTTGTATTTGTTAGCCTACTCTTGTCTATAATTTAGTTTCATACAACATTTTTGTTTATACACTGTGGTGTCATGTATTTTGTTTAATTCTATCGCAGATATCGTCACATTTTTTGTGATATTTCATTAATTTCTGCTTTATTTTTAGTTGATTTCTGCGAAAGTTTTTGTATTGTTGCTGATCTTTGTTATTGTTTACATTGTTATTGTTTACATTGTTTGTATTGTTTACATTTTCAATGTTTACATTCTGCATGTGTTTACATAGTCATTGTTTACAGTTATAGTAATTAGTTAATGGGCTATGCTAATGCACTGTTACTACTACACTGATGATAAATGAATGATGAATAGTGTCGTGCACTATTGAATGAGAAGTGCACTTATGATCAAGAATTGAGTGCTGATATTTCATATACAAGTTCTTTGATTGGAGACTTGTTTCCCACAGAGACTGGGATAATATAATGTGATGTGAATATACAAGTGCTTAATTAAGACTTGTTACACTTAGGTTTGAAATAAATTAGTTAATTATTTCAGGTTTTGGACTCATATGTTAGACAACATGTCTACATTTGAGCACTTTATTGAGCAGGGTAAATTGCTTGGGAAGACTGGTGATAAGTTAGAAGAATTTGCAACTGCTCGATATGATAAAGCAATGGAAGCTGAACAAAAGAAACTGCATATGGAAGCTGAACAAAAGAAACTGCAGATGCAGGTGGATGAAAAAAGATTCCAAATGGAAATGGAAAAACAAAAAAGGGAATCAGAAGCTGAGGAAAGAAAACTCCAGCTACAGCTAGAAGCTGAAAGACTTCAAAAAGAGGCTGAGAATAAAAGACTTGAAAAAGAGGCTGAAAATAAAAGACTTGAAAAAGAAGCTGAAAATAAAAGACTTGAAAAAGAGGCTGAAAATAAAAGACTTGAAAAAGAAGCTGAAAATGAAAGACTTCAAAAAGAGGCTCAGGCTGAGGAAAGAAGATTACAGAGAGAGTCTGATGAGAGGAAAGAGAAAGCAAAAATGGAACATGAAGAAAAGGTCTTAGCTTTAGAGTTGGAAAAATTGAAATTGACGAGCATGAGTAATGGTAATGATTCAAACAAGGGTTCATCTTCTGGTAAGGCTAATAATGATACTTTTAAGATTAAGTTACCAACATTTAGTCCTTCCAGTGATGACATAATGTTCTATCTGGACAGATTTGAACAAGCATGTACAGCTCATAACATAGACAAAGCAAAATATGTTTATCAGTTATCAGGGATACTGACAGGTAAAGCTCTAAGTATATTAAATATGGTGGATGAACCTGACAAGAACAATTATGAGGTTGTCAGGGCCGCTTTGTTAAAGAAATATCAGCTTAACGAAGACGGCTATCGTCTACAATTTAAAAACATGTTACCTGAAAATGGAGTTGAATTCTCCGAGTTTATTGCAAGAATACGCATTACTTTCTCACGATGGGTTGAACTATCTAAGACGGAAAAAACTTATGAAGGACTTATGGACTTAATACTTAGAGACAAAGTCATGTCGTCTGTCAATGAGTCTTTCCTTGCTTTCCTTCATGAACGTAAACCTAAAACAATAAAAGAAATGGAAGATTTCTGTTGCCAATACGTAACTGCGCACCCACACATAACCATGGGTAACTCTAAGGTGAAAGAAGGTTTACCAGTTGCTTCGGCAGCTCCGTATGGTCAAAACTTTGCTCGTAGATTCCAACAAAATTTTGATAGAAAGAGTAGCGGTAATTTCTGTCAAAATCATGGAAATCAATTTCATGGTGATTCTTCTTCGAAGAATTGGAGACAACCTGATAGTGGTCGTTACTATCACCCTAATAATTATAAGCATTTCAAAAGAGGATATGGTAATAGAGGTTATTCCTGCCGAAGACCTCAGAACCAAACAAATAGATGTTCGCATCAATGTGAACATGATAGTAATCGTGGAAACTGGAATTCGAACCAGGATAACAATTACAATAGAGACAATAATAACTGCAGAGATAATAATAACTCTGATAACTTCAGAGGTAATAATAGTCGGGGTAGATCTCAACACAAAAAAAAGAGATATCAGCAGGCTAATGCTGTACAACAGGAAACTGAGGGAGCCTGTAATCATGTTGTTGATAGTAAAAACTTTGACGCTGTCACTGGTTCTGCTTTTGACTTTGAGAGAGCAAACAAATGCCCCCAATGCAGTACTTTATTCGAACCGGGTACCATAACTACTTTGAGTTGTGGTTACCCACTTCCCGCTCTTCCTGCTGCTGTTGCGCATGACGGGAGGGGTTCTTTAATTCTACATAAGGGTCTTGTTAATGATACTCCGGTCTCACTACTTTTCGATTCCAGATGCACCACTATTGGTGTTAGACAATCGCTTGTAGATCCATCTTGTGCTACAGGAAGGGTTATTAAATGTGTCACATTTGGCGGCACTCTAGAAAAATATCCTACTGCTGTAATTCGCATTGCCACTCCTTTCTTTACTGGAGATGTGCATGCTTGTCTCTTACCTAATCCTATTGCGGACCTTATTATTGGTCGTATTCACGGAGTTAGGGAGTGTACCCCACAGCAGATTGCTGCTTGGGAAGATAATAACATGCAAGCTACAAATGCAGTAGTTACAAGAGCACAAGCTCTACAAACACCCGAAACTTCACTGAATAGTGATAATGAAGTTGATAGCCAAGATAGTCACTTAGTAATCACTCGTGACTCTTTCATAAAATTGCAAGAAGAAGATCCTTCTTTAAAAAAATTCTTCGTTCTTGCGAAGAAAGGTGATCCGAATCAGGATACAAATAGAAAATCTTGGATTGCAATGAGAAACGGCGTACTTGTACGTATGGTACAAGATTCGACTACGTCGGCACATTCGCAAATTCTTGTTCCCAAGAGCATGAGAGTCCAAATATTACAACATGCTCATGACTCGCAATGTGCTGGACATATGGGTTTTGCCCGTACGAAGTCGAGAGTCCTTGCGGCTTTCTTTTGGCCTTTTGTCAATAAGGACATTCGTATTTACTGCCGATCATGCAAGGTATGTCAGGAGGTCAAATCTAGAGGACCACGACATGCTGCGCCTATCCAGGCTGCTGACATTCCTATTCGGCCGTTTCAGAAAATGGCCATAGATATTATTGGCCCTTTTAAGGTCAAGTCGGCCAGAGGACATCAGTTTATCCTTACATGTGTCGATATGTGCACACGTTGGCCAGAGGCTATTCCTCTTAAGAGCATATCTACTACAGATATCGCAGATGCTCTTTGGTTGATATTTTCTCGCTTGGGGTTCCCCAGAGAAATATTGTCAGACCATGGCACTCAACTCATATCTGACACTATGTCACAGGTAATGTCTACCTTACATATTGAACGATCTCTCAGTAGTATCTACCATCCTATGTCTAATGGGTTAGTTGAGCGTCTGAATAGAACGCTCAAGACTTTGCTTGGTAAGATAACTGAAGATCATCCTCAAGATTGGGACAGGGTTTTACCCGCGGCTCTCTTTGCCTATAGAGAAGTCCCTAATGAACACACAGGATTTTCTCCCTTCGAACTTGTCTTTGGCGCGCGTCCACGCGGCCCTATGTCTTTATTACACGATCTCATCACTGCCGATGATATTAGCGATGAAACTCAATCCTCATATGAGTATGTCATTGCTCTTAGACAAAAGATCATTGAGGCATGTAAGCTAGCAACTGCTTCATCAGAAATTGCTAAAGAGAAGGCAAGGCAGTTTGCTAACAAGAATAGATGTCTACGACAACTTTGTCCAGGTGACAAAGCATTCGTCCTACTCCCCAGTAGGGAAAATAGACTTCTTATTGCATGGAAAGGTCCGTATGCAATAGTCTCTCGGATTTCCGATGTTGACTATGTGGTCGATATTGATGGAAAGCATAAAACTTTCCACATAAACATGCTTTCGGAATTTCACGAACGTCCGGACTATTTGCTGCCTATTTTCCAGGCAACGGATGATGCTCCTGCACCTCACGGTCATTATTCATCCCTGTCTGTCATACAGGATGAGGAAGCTACCTTCTCTGATGTCAACCTTCCCCTTCCAGTGGTTCCATTACATTCCACGGAATCTTGGAAAAACGTTTCTGTTTCTCCTAATCTTTCTGGTGACGAACATCGACAAGTCTCGTCGATGTTACAAACATTTCAGGATGTTCTCACTGACATTCCTGGACACACAGATGTCATAGAACATGACATAATTCTTACCGACAATAATCCAATTAGGGTTAGGCCGTATCCTATTCCTATACACTTTCAGTCGCAAGTGGAAAAGGAATTGGATGAAATGATTCAATTAAATATAATTGAACCATCGACTTCACCATATTCTTCTTCCATGGTTATTGTCCGGAAGAAGGATAAGAACATACGAATTTGCGTTGATTATCGCAAATTGAATCAGGTCACAAAGTTCGACGCTGAACCGATGCCTTTGTTAGAAGATCTACTGATTAGACTTTCTAATTCTAGATTCTTCACTAAACTTGACTTGTCTAAAGGTTATTGGCAAGTGCCTTTAGCAGAGCATGCCAAACCTCTTACTGCTTTTTCTACACCTAGGGGTCTATTTCAATGGAATGTTATGCCTTTTGGTCTCATGAACGCCCCTGCCACTTTCGTTCGCATGATGCGTCGAATTCTGTCACATCGTTCGGATGTCATCGCATACTTAGATGACATCTGTCTCTTCAGTGATACCTGGGAAGATCACTATTTAGGGTTATATGACTTACTGTCCACTCTACGTGAGAATAATTTGACAGCAAAACCTTCTAAAGCTTTTGTTGGTTTTGGTGAAATCTCTTTCCTGGGTCATCGTGTTGGTCATGGTCTCTTGAAGACAGAAGACCACAATACTTCCAAAATACTGAACATCTCTGTTCCTAAAACGAAGAAACAAGTTAGGAGTCTCTTAGGTTTAATTCAATTTTATGGGAGATTTATTCCAAATTTATCTTCGATCATGGCACCTCTCTCAACATTGTTGAAGAAAGGTTCGCCTAATCTGGTCCGTTGGTCTGAAGAATGCCAATCTTCACTAGACCAAATCAAGAATATATTTTCTTCTCCTCCCATCTTAAGATTACCTACTCTTGATAGGACTTTTGTTCTTCGGAGTGATGCTTCATCCACTGGGATTGGAGCAGCACTGATGCAAGAATATGCAAATACTCTGCATCCTGTTATGTACATTTCTAGAAAACTAAATGCGGCAGAGAGGAACTACTCGGTTTTAGACCGTGAGTTGTTAGCGATGGTTTGGTCAATTCTAAAGCTACAAAGATTCCTCCTGGGCGCACATTTCATTCTAGAGACTGATCAGAAAGCTCTTACAGCTATTCAGACTAAGAATTTGAAGAGTTCGAGATCCACTCGATATGCTATAGCTCTTCAACCTTTTCACTTCACGGTACGAGCTATCCGTGGTGCGGATAATGTGATGGCTGACATTTTGTCTAGATGCCCACATGACTCCAACTAATACTTCTGTCCTATATTTCCATATATTACAGAGTCATAACACACCTATATTTCTACAATAGATTAGCACATCTGTACTTACTTTATATGTACACACTATCGTGCTTTGTTGTCATCTTCTTCTGTTCGTTTTTTAAGATGATAGAGGAGGACTGAGTAGTTAATATAAGGGCCGTTAGTTTACTAAACAGCCACAATTATTAATAATGTATTGTACCTTATGAAGCATATTAGTTATTAATTAGCATTATATTGCTTGTACTTTCTCAGAATGTCATTGTTGAGCTGAGGACTTACCTTACTAGTATCAAGCATGACGAGTTCTAGATTGTGTACTTACCCTCGGAATACCAGAGCATATGTCCTGGATCGTCATGTAGTTTAACTTTACTATGTACTTATGTCATTACATGTCAAAGAATGTACTATTTAAATTTTCCTATCAGATTTGTACATCCATTTTTAAAGACAATATTAGAGTATGCTGTTTAATGATGATTATAGTAACTTGCATACGTATATTGTGTTTACATGCTAACGTGATGTGTGTTGGTGACACCTCCCCGATGTGAATATTTTTTGAGACATATTTATTTTTCTGTTGAGGTATATCCTCACCAGACACTCTATAATTAGCCTATTGTTTGGCAATTTAATTAATTATCAGCGCATAATTCGTGCGTTTTGAGCCGCTTATCGCATGCTCTTTGATATTTAAAAAAAAAATATGTTCCACATTTTTTTTTATCGGGAGGAGGTGGTGATATGTTGCGTGATAAATTCTCGCAACATCGTTTTATTTCAATATCTATTTTATAACGCAAGGGCAACAACTGCTTGAAATTTATAGTCACTTTTCTCGGTAAGCATTTGTCTTCTCGCGTTGGTATCGAATGCAGTTAAGTTTGAGCTGTGGTCATTTTGCGCTGGACTGCGCATGACTTGTCTTGCTTCTTGGTCGATTGGTTTCCGCCCACCACTAGTGGAGTGAGCGATTTGGAATGGCGAAAGAGATGCCTCGTTGAAGAGGGGATCTCCGCTATTTTTTTGTTCTGTCAGGGATGTGTAGTCCTCTTATGGATATTTCGTTTATTCGAGATAATACCTCTAGTGTATTTGCACATGCCGGGAGGCGTGATATTTCTGTGTATTTCCTGAAGGCAAGGTAAATTGACTTTTCATTAACTCTATCGATTTTTGGTCGTGAGCGATTTCGATTCATAGCCTGTCTTCGAAAGTCGTCGTCACGAGATGTTTTCCTAGCTCACATGTCGCTGTATTGTACTGCATCGGTTGATGCAGGTACCAAGGACCATTACTTGCTACTTTGTTAAATGAACTAGGTTTGAAAAACCTTTATTATCTAGAGGATATTTTTGAGGACATTATTTATACTTCGGCAGACGTGTCTGTCTTGCTGAAGTCAAACTAAGGAGAGTGAACTGATCTCATACATCTGGTTATCTCCTGGCTGTTATAGAAAGGGATGGAGTTTTTCACCTGACTACATTTACAGCACTATGAAATATAACATGCATCTGACTCATCATTGTAATGCTGTCTACCGTCTATTGCTGTATTGAATGTTGCTGTGATAATGACTGTTTGATGTGTCTACATATTCGCGTAACCATTTTGTCACTGTGGCGTCCACAATAAATAATGAAGAAAAACGTCAACGGCTGTTTCAAGAATCATTGACTTTATACGTCGTGAGTTTACTGACGTCCTATGTGGATTGCCCTGTTATTTTTGTATGAACATTGTTTTGACTGAACACATCTGCACACTACACAAAACCAGACATGCGGATACCATCCATCATCATATGGCATCACGCATCACCCATCTTACAATGACAATATAAACTAAAATTAAGAGGGGAATTAAATTGTTTTAATACCAGGAACTGAGAACATCTCCAATACTAGTTCCCATAGAAACAAACTATTGAAGTCATGATGACAAATACCAACAGAGCTTGAACAAAACAAAACCAGTATTACCTCATATTACCACTACACAACTGACACACATAGGATACCATTAATAATATATGTCACTACATGAGTCATATTAATAAATTCTGTACATATAACTTGTAATTAAAATTGATTGTGATTCCTGGTTCCATTTGTATTTGAATCAGGACACATATACATTCATGACAGCAATGAATACATATTGTTATTTGAAAAGTTATCAGTGACTCCTTTAAGATATCCTCTTAGAGTGTTTTATGTATGTGAGTGTCACAGTGTTGTCAAGTGTGGTGGAATAAATTAAATTGTTTATCTGTCTGTTGTTGTTATGACTTACAATTCATCATACACATACCCTAGACATATAACGTAGTCATCACACTATTCCAGAATAATTCTGACTGAGGTATACATATGTGGCAGTAAGTAAGGTTATCTATAATACACTACTCTTATTAGATATAGATACCTTCACAGCTGATCTCAGTCAGTACACTAAGTCCCCTATAAATATTTATAACATCCCATTTTACCACATATATTGGGGTCTCGCCCTCGGGATTTTGAATCTTTCCCTATTACAAATATTGGGGGTAACTCACTTCAGGGAATAATAAGAATTAAAAGGTATCCTTGGGTGAAAATAAATAAGGTTGAGCTCACAGTGCCTGTGTTGTCTTGAGTTAATTAGTCATAGATAAGATTGTTTAGACATTTATCGGTTAGACAATGGCCGACCTGGCAAAATTTCGATCTGCTGCTGTACAGACTGCGAAAGAGTTAGGAATGGACGGGCAAATTATGATTTCTTATGTCACTGCTGAATGTGACAAATATATTGAACGGGAAGAAAGAAGATTAGAAAAAGAGGCTGAAAGAAAATTAGAATCTGAAAGATTGGCCGAAGATAAGAGAATAGAGGCTGAAAAAGAGATTAAGAGGTTGCAGATTGAGGCTGAGGCTAAGAAATTGGAAGCAGAAAGAGAAGACAAAAGATTAGCTGCAGAAAGGGAAGACAAGCGATTAGCTGCAGAAAGGGAAGCAGAAGATAAAAGATTACAAAGGGAACATGAGTTACGACTAAGGGAGTTTGAGTTTCAGGGCCATGCTCCTGAAAATGGTGCCAGTCCTTTTGCCTCTGATGCCACTGCTAGCCAGGGAGCCTCAACCTCAGCTATGAATTTTCATTTAGATCATTTTGTTGAGAAAGACGATGATATAGAGAGCTATCTAAATAGGTATGAACTATTAGCTACCACATATGGGTTAGAGAGAGAAAGGTGGAGCTTAAAGTTATCTCAGGGACTTCGTGGGGCAGCTTATGAAGTTTTTGCAAAAATGAGCAGAAGTGATCAGGAAAATTATGACATGCTAAAGCAGGCTCTTTTGTTAAGATATGAAAAGAATGCAGAATTTTATAGGAAAAAATTTAGGAATGCTAAACTACTGTCAGGTGAAACCTATCACCAGTTCTCTGCACGAATAGAGACATACTTGGAGAAATGGACTTCTCTGGGGAAAACCCAAGATCTTAAGGAAATGGTCCTTATAGAGCAATTAAGAGAGTCCATGGCTCCAGACCTGAGAAAGTTTCTCATGGAACAAGGTGCAGAGAGACTGGGTGAGTTGCTAAATGTTGCTGAAAGGTATCAAGCAGCTCAAGCAGAGGTAACAGGTATTAAAAAGAAACAAGTGGATAACTTTAGGGCACCACAGAACTTTAATAAATTTGATCCTAGGGATCAAAACAAAGGTAAGCACCAGTTTGATAGGCCACGGTATGAAAATAAAAATAAAACCCCACAATTCGATGAAAGGAAATATGATGAAAGAAAATCTTTCAACCAAGGAAAAAGGTGGTGTAAAAATTGTAAGATGAACAATCATGACACTGACCATTGTAGAAGGAAACCTGTGTATATGGCCACCCTTCAGGTCAGGTCGACCTCAAGACAGGAGGAGGATATTATGTTGGATACCACTCCAGAAGAGATGAGGAAGGCACAGGCTGGGGATAAAACACTCAAGCCTTGTTTCAGAAAATTGTCAACTTGTCATACAACTCCAGGCAAGGGAGATTTTTACATGAAAAACAAGTTGATGTATAGGAAGACTGGAGCTAGATCCAAAGGTCAGGGACAGCTGGTACTTCCTAAAAGATATAGGGCAGACTTAATAAGGAGCTTACATGTGAAACCAGATGGGGACCATGAGAAGATAGGTACCATCATTCAAAAGGTGGCTCACAATTATTATTGGCCCAAAGCAAGATGGGACATTGAGAATTTTGTAGAAAGGTGTAGCATAGCACATGAGGGAACACCCACAAGTGGGAACATTGATCAGGACCTGGACACGCCACGGGGCAAAATTAGGCCTGATAATAAAAAGAAAAATAGATTTGATAAAGTGGACCAAATGGAATGGGAAGCCCCTTTTCACGGACAAGCTTCACTTAACTGTTTTACAATGGCCACTATGCGGAGAGTGCAAAAAGATGTCTTACCCCAGGATAAGCCGAAAATCCCTCAATCGGACTTAAACAAACTGGAGGAAGGAGATGTAGAGAGGAAATCTCTCATCAAGAATTTTAAGTGGGGAGAAAGCCCCAAAAGAAAAATTGGTAGCGGTCGTTTTATGCATGATAATTCTGGGAAGAAAAATCATCACTATAGAGCTTCGAGTGGAAGAGACCATACCGGTGCATGGACAAATAGGTCCACAAAATTAAAGGTCCATATGTAGCTTTGTTAAGAACGTGGACTGATGAAAAGGCAGAGGAAAACATTACATCTTCATACCAATATGTGAATGAGCTGACCACTCGTTTAAAAACTGGCTGGAAACTTGCCAATGAAAATTTGAAACAAGCCAGGAAGAAACATGCTGCCTATTATAACAGGAAGGCGAAAGACAGAGATTTAGCTGTGGGAGAGAAGGTACTGCTTCTTCTCCCCGGGAGTCAGAATAAGTTACAGATTGGATGGCAAGGTCCATATACAGTTCTAGAGAAGGTGTCTAGAACAAATTATAAGATAGATAAGAAGGGGAAAGAAAAAATCTATCATGTGAATCTCCTGAAGAAATATTTGGAAAGAGAACATCAGGAAGAGACACACTTGTTGACCTTGTCCATCGCCATGGAGATGAAAAAGGAACCACTTTCATCATTTGAATATCCATTACACCCCTGTGAGACAGCAGCACAGGTGAAAATCAGTACACATTTAACAAAAATTCAGAAAGAGAGAGTGCAACAGGTTCTAAATAATCATGCAGAGGTGTTAACAGACCGACCAGGGCATACAAACCTATTGGAATATGATATGAAACTGATAGACCCCACACCTGTCTGTATGAAACCATATTCGATTCCGTTTGCTAAGGAGAAAGCTTTGAAGGAAGAGATAGACTATCTGTTGAAGGAAGGAATTATTTCACACAGTGAATCCTCATATAGTTCCGGTGTTGTACTCTTAAGGAAGCCCTCTGGAGAACATAGACTCTGTATAGATTACAGGAGACTGAATGCTATTACAGAAGGACAGGTGGATCCATTGCCAGATACAAATCAGCTGTTTGCCAGACTAAATAAAGCTAAATATTTCTCAAAAGTGGATTTGAGTAAAGGATACTATCAGATTCCAGTAAAGCCTGAGGTTAGACCATACCTAGCTTTTAGTACCTCAGAAGGACACTATGAGTTTAATAGATTGCCATTTGGATTGAAGAATGCGCCTAGTGTCTTCTCTAGAATGATGAGAAAATTATTGGACCCTCTGAATAATCCATGTATAACAAATTTCATGGATGATATCCTTATAGCAACAGAAACATTTGAGGAACACATTGACTCTCTGAAGATGCTGTTTGATCGACTTAGGGAAGCAAATTTAACAGCCCGACCAACCAAATGTTGCGTTGGATGTAAAGAATTGGAATTTTTGGGACACACAGTTTATCAGGGAAACATGACCCCTGACCCAAAGAATTTAGAGAAACTAAAGAAAGCCCCGAGACCACAAACCAAGAAGGACGTGAGATCCTTTGTCTCATTATGTGGTTTCTACCAGAAGTATATCAAAAACTTTAATTCCATATGTACACCGTTAACTGATTTGACACGTAAAGGACATCCAGATCGCATTACATGGACACCACAATGTGAAATGACTTACCAAGAATTGAAGGAAAAGCTCACAAGTAAACCCATTTTGAAATTACCTGACTTAAGTCAAGAATTCATAGTAAGGACGGATGCCAGTAATATTGGGTTAGGTGCAACTCTACTACAGAAATCAGATGCTTTGGATGGGGAATTAAGCCCAGTGGCATATGCTAGCAGAAAGTTGAATAAAGCTGAAATCAACTACTCAACTAGCGAAAAAGAATGTCTTGCAGTAATATGGGCAATAAAGAAATTCAATATTTATCTGTATGGGAAGGCATTTAAGTTGCAAACGGACCACAAACCTTTATCGTTTCTAGCACAGGCTAGGCATGAGAACTCTAGGTTACTCCGATGGTCCTTGCTTTTGGCTCCCTATAATTTTAGCATTGAGTATATATCTGGAAAAACAAATTTGGGAGCGGATTTTTTAAGCCGCCATCCGTGTGATGAGAATCACCGTAAACCCCAGAAATAATAATAAATTTCTCTATGTGTATATAGAATAAAGGACTGACATATAATGTCTGTTTTAAGAGGGGAGATGTCGTGAATTATTCTAATCCCCATATATAAATTAAAACGTAAATGCAAAGCCTAACAAATAAATTTAATAAAAGGAAAGAAGAATGGTAAAGAACAGTGCTGTCACAATGACTGTACTCGAAATCCCCCTTGTTTTCTACTTCGTCGGCAAATTGTAACGCTTTCACGTTGATAGTAAAAGCCTACTGTATTATTACCCGCTTTCTTCAATGAAACGTGTGCTGTATTTCTTGGAAAAACATTGAGATACGCAAGCTGATCAATGACCTAAATTTAATATTTCATTCATTCCATTTTATACACGGCGTAACTAAAGACAGATGGACTAAAGGATAGAGAGAAGGGAGAGGCCGAAAGCCGAACACGTGCAACACTAAACACGCGTCGCGCGATACACAATTGCTGCCATCACGCGTGTAAGGCCACATGCACTAACTTTATTTCAAATCGACAGTGATAAAATTCACTACCCTTCCCAGAGTTAGGTTTTAAAATCCTGAAAAACGCTTATTAGGAAAGATGACAATAGATGGGTTTACGTTTGAAAACATTACAGTACCCAGACAGCACATCTTCGAAACAGGAGGTAGAAGAAATTGCATATTTTGAACGCAGCATATTAGCTCTATTAAATATATATATTTGGGTTCCTTAGGGTTTGCTGACAAAGAATATGTAAAACGTTACGCAAATAGTCTAGGAATTACCAAGTTATGGCCAAAATAAAATAGTGGGGGTGCCTGACAGCATGAAATCATTTCTGCTCATAAAATTTTTTTATAACGTGTTTGAAAAAACATTACGTACGGAAATAGCCTACCATGTTAACTCCTATGTGATTGGAGCGCAACAAATGAAAGACTAAACACGATTGGTCGGACTATAAATACTATCTTGTGTTGTCAGGGGAAACGTGAGAAAGGGGTACTTTTTTGAAAAGATGTGTAGACGTGGTGTGATTGGTTAGAGCTGCGAATATACACAATTCAGAGCGTTAGTTCGAGACCACTAGTTCAAATAAGCTTGATGAAGCAACAGTGTTTTGAAGCCAGCTCATATTTTTGCTAAATAAAAGCCTGGAACATAAGCAGATGGGAATTTGTGCCAGTATTTGTGCCAGAATTCATTGCTAGTCAACGTATCTGTGTTTATTTCCATGAATTGGGGGACCGTGGTCTTAAAGTTATTGAGCAGCACCTGGTCAGAGCTTTGCTGAAGCCAGAAGTGGACAGCATACTCCTTGGTCCATATAGCAACCAGTGGGGTGGCTCCAGAACTCATTAAAGAGACGAGCAGAGGAGTCTTTTACTGCAGTCATCACGCAAGATAAGAGAGTGTGGCCATGGAGCTCAACATTATGTACCCCATCTTACAATGACAATATAAACTAAAATTAAGAGGGGAATTAAATTGTTTTAATACCAGGAACTGAGAACATCTCCAATACTAGTTCCCATAGAAACAAACTATTGAAGTCATGATGACAAATACCAACAGAGCTTGAACAAAACAAAACCAGTATTACCTCATATTACCACTACACAACTGACACACATAGGATACCATTAATAATATATGTCACTACATGAGTCATATTAATAAATTCTGTACATATAACTTGTAATTAAAATTGATTGTGATTCCTGGTTCCATTTGTATTTGAATCAGGACACATATACATTCATGACAGCAATGAATACATATTGTTATTTGAAAAGTTATCAGTGACTCCTTTAAGATATCCTCTTAGAGTGTTTTATGTATGTGAGTGTCACAGTGTTGTCAAGTGTGGTGGAATAAATTAAATTGTTTATCTGTCTGTTGTTGTTATGACTTACAATTCATCATACACATACCCTAGACATATAACGTAGTCATCACACTATTCCAGAATAATTCTGACTGAGGTATACATATGTGGCAGTAAGTAAGGTTATCTATAATACACTACTCTTATTAGATATAGATACCTTCACAGTTGATCTCAGTCAGTACACTAAGTCCCCTATAAATATTTATAACATCCCATTTTACCACAATCTCCATGATGTAAGATAATGTCTCCATGATGTAAGATACATGTCTCCATGATGTAAGATACATGTCTCCATGATGTAAGATAAATGTCTCCATGATGTAAGATACATGTCTCCATACTGTAAGATTCATATCTTCATGATGTAAGATGTTTGTCTCCATGATGTAAGATACCTGTCTGTCACGAAATGGCTTAATTAAGAGTCTGTCTGAGTAAAGAGACAAGACACCTGAGAAGATAGATTACGATGAGAATTAAAGTGACTGTGGAGGATGAGACTTATAGCTTCAAGGGTGAAAACCTAGATTGACTCCCTCGCCACTTGTGACTTGTTTTTATAGCTACTGTCTCATCTCGATGGAGATAAGGTTACACTAATGTATATCCACAGACACAACTGTACAGTTAAAGAATACAGGTACAGTATAGTGAAAGACAAACTGATCCAGTGCACATTTTATAGTTTATTAAACAAGCAAATCTTTACCACAGCAAAAAAAACAATAACATGCGAGGTCGCACAACCTGAAAATAAAGAACAAATCAAAGACACAATTATCAAATCACCACGCTCTCTTCCACAACTACACGAAAACAACTAAGGTTAAAGAAATATACCGGGCTGGGGGTCTCTGAGTAAGAGCAACCACCACCTGAACTCTACTATTACTAACTAACTACACTGTGGAGTCCCACACATACCAGACTACTCTCCACTAGTTTTCCCTCTGTCCCGTTTAACCAATCAGATGAAGACTTATTAACTAATATGACTAAACTGTATCAAAGGCGCTCCTACACAACTAACTTATACACCACTAAATCCTACTCCACTAAATTCTGCAGAACTAACTCAGAGGCTCTCCTCCAAGTATTCTCTATCTAACTCTACAGTTCCTGGGCAACAACTACTCTCTCCCCTCTCCTTCAGTTCAGTGCCTTCCTGAAGCTATCATCTTCGTCTGAGGCGCGTTACCCTTCGTCAGGTACCTCCTCCCGTTAGCATTTATAGAGGTATGATCTCCCTCTCTCCTCTCCAGAATAGCTGATGAAGGGGCCCCTGGTGACTATATATATGGTTGTGCCTCTGGCTGTAGCTCATGCAATGATGATGGCACTCAATTCTACACAACGACAATTTAAACCGCTTTGGATTTTGGCCTACTGCTTTATCGTGGCAGTATGTAAACAATACTAGGCAACGTAGCCTGTTCTGTATTGGGCCGTAAGAGCTAAGAGCTCTGATTTCTAGGCAATTCCACACTGAGGTATATGTTTCCTCACGTCAGGAGAATTCCTAATGCCTCTCCGTTGTGCAGACATAACTAGGGCGCCCGTGACTTTGCGCGTAACCAGTTTTTCAATTATACTGATGTCTCTTGCCTCCCTCTCCAAGAAGGCAAAGTCCGTTGCAGGCTTATGGTTATCTACCATGCCATTAATCGCTGTAAAACAAAAATAACAACTTATATACACCAATTCACAAGTCAAACACATTAACAAGCAAAGATTTACCTACACCCCGCTTTCTCAGACCATAATAAAAACTCCACTTAATACTGATGCTCTACCCTATTTCTGCCCTCGGGTCAGACTTAACAACTCACCCTTTCCCCTCTCTTTCACAGACAACAGCTTGTCTCTTACGTTTAACACAGACGTGGGCTGACCTGATTGCCCCTGAGGCCAACTCGTGACCTAGGCAGCTACACGTCACAATACCGCTTCGCTGTATCTCAATAAAATAACTTTTACTAAATAATTTCCCAGCACTATTCTTATTTTAAAGGCAGCCTATGGAGGGTTATAAAAAATAGCACAATTATTTACACACAAATGCATACACAATAATATCATAATACTTAAACACCCTTCACCACCCGTATCCTTCAGCAACTAACTTAATTACCCATGGCCACTTTAGTTAAACAAAACTCCGGAGTTCATCCACTATTATCTTCCACAGTTATCATAACAAAGTCTGGTACTTCCAATATATATTACACAGTACTACACCAGCCTTAGGTCCTAAGTTCATATAGAGATATATCAAATAATAATACCACCAACTTTTTCTCACAGAACTAGACTGGCTATACTTCGTATGATTACCACTGAAACTTACCATACACTGGCAGGTCAGGTAATTGATGGCAAACTACCGACTAAAAATTAAATCCCAGAAGAAAGCTTACTCTGGCTTGCTAAAATTCCTACACAACTTATTAAGTCTACATACATACCCAGACTTTCAGAATCTCCCCTAACCGGGCAGACTGAGTTTATGTCTGACACTATTCAAGGCAATAATAATCCAGGACTTGTGAGCCCCGACTAATAATTTGGCCCTGTATATATAGTGCCAATATTCTGATGCAAGACAGACGCGGTGAGTCATAGCTCTAGAATTATCTCCCAAAAACCGCATCTACCCCACTTTGACGTAATCTTATGACTGCTACATAAATTAAAAATTGAAACCAATCGTCAGAGCTTCCCGTTAAGCATCATAACATTATCTTAACATCTGACGAATCGTTAACCATCTTAACACTACCAATCCACATGCAACGAAGAGTTATTCCCCCTGCTGGAATGCGGGGGGGGGGGGGGGGGGGGGGTCAAAGAAAATAAATTCCCCAGTTGAAAAATGTATGCCATGTTACGTAAACTTATCTGACCATCTATCAACAAGAATGACTCACTAGCCCAAGCTACCACTCAGGTAGGGGTTTACACCTATCCCCAAAAAGAGACGGGTTGGTGGGGTTGATCCTACAATTATTAGAACCCTGACAAGAAATGAAAACATCAACAAATCTGAAAACCTGATGAAAATTAAAGAGAAAAGAAGCAACTTTAATAATAAAACAAGAACGGGCGGGTTGAAAATAAAAATTAACAGTCACTTTGCTACACTGTCTCCATGATGTAAGATACCTATCTCCATGATGTAAGACACACATCTTCATGATGTAAAGAAATACGTATCCATCACATGAAAATCTGTCTCCATGAAATGATGATATATTCTCATGACATAAGAATGTCTCTTTCTTGTGATGACATCTGTCTCAATGACATGAGGGCATCTGTTTCCATCTTTTGAAGAATTTCCTTCTCCATGATGTGAAGATATCTGTCTCCATCTTGTGAAGATATCTGTCTCCATCTTGTGAAAATATGTCTCCATCTTATGAAGATGTCTGTCCCCATCCTGTGAAGATATCTGTCTCCAATTTTTGAAAATATATGTCTCCATTTTGTGAAGATATCTGTCTCCATTTTGTGAAAATATCTATCCCAATCTTGTGAAGATATATGTTTCCATCTTGTGAAGATATCTGTCTCCATCTTGTGAAGATGTGTCCCCTATGATAATAATATTTGTTCTCAGGAAGTTAAGATATGTCTCTAAGACATGAAGATATCTTATTTCAGGAAGTTAAGATATGTCTCTAAGATGTGAAGATATCTTATCTCAGGAATTTAAGATACCGTATGTCTCTAAGATACTGTATTTAAGATACTGTATGTCCTGGCTATGATAACTTAAATGCAGAGCTATTTCAGACAGACCCTGAGCTAGCAGCAGAACTATTAGAACCACTATTTGCACAAGTCTGGAAAACAGGGACAACACCAACAGAGTGGAACAAAGGAATAATTGTCAAATTGCCCAAGAAGGGAGATCTTGCAGACTGCAATAATTGGAGAGGAATCACTCTTCTCTCAGTTCCCAGCAAAATACTAGGCAGGATAATTATACAGAGAATTTCAAAAGCAGTAGACCACAAACTGAGGAAAGAACAAGCAGGATTTAGAAAGAACAGAAGATGTGTAGATCATATATTTACCCTCAGGAACATTATAGAGCAGTGCTCAGAATGGCAAAGACAGCTGTACATTTATTTTGTTGATTTTGAAAAGGCTTTTGACAGTATACATAGGGACAGTTTGTGGAAAATACTGAGGGCTTATGGAATTCCAAGCTGCATAGTGTCAATCATAAAAAACCTCTATGCCACCTTTACGTGTAGCGTTGGGCAGAGCAACCTAACCTTTGAGGTGAAGACAGGAGTACGACAGGGATGCCCCTTATCAACCACTCTATTTTTAACAGTCATAGACTGGGTGATGCGCCAGACAACAGAGGGCAGTCCAAGAGGAATAAGATGGACTACATTTTCTACATTAAAAGATCTGGAATATGCAGATGACATTGCACTACTAGCACATTCACATCAACACATCAAGGAAAAAACAGGGATAGACTTAATAAGTATAGCCAGTAGGTGGGTTTGAACATCAATCTAAAGAAGTCAGAGGTCATGATACTCAATGTGAGCAGCCCTGAGCCCATATCAGTAAGGAATCAGCAACTGGAACAAACAGAATCCTTCACATACCTAGGATGCATAGTAACACCAGACGACGGAGCAAGCAAAGACATCAACAACAGAATGAACAAAGCAAGAACAGCCTTTTTTAGTCTAAACAACATCTGGAAGTCCTCTCAGTACAGCACAAGGACAAAATTAAGATTATATCAGAGCTGTGTGCTTTCTGTGCTTCTCTATGGTGCGGAATGCTGGAGAGTTACAGAGAAGGAAATGTCAAAATTGTCCTCTTTTCACACAACATGCCTAAGAAAAATTCACCGAATCTTTTGGCCGAATACCATCACCAACCAAGATCTACTTACTCGGAGCAAGCAAGAGGACATGCACACCATCATAGTTGGCAGGCGCTGGAGCTGGGTTGGCCATATCCTCAGAAGAGACCCCGATGCCATCACAAGAACAGCTATGCTATGGACCCCTGAAGGAAAACGAAAGAGAGGCCGACCAAAAACAACTTGGCAGAGGACTGTGGAGACTGAGATGCAAAGAATGAACCAGAGTTGGGGCACTGTACGAAGGATGGGCACTGATCGAGTAAAGTGGAATCAATTTGTTGTTGCCCTACAAGACGCCACCAGGCGTTATGGCTACTGACTGCTTTGACGGTCAGCGGCTAAGGATCAAAGACAAGAAAAAATGTCTCTAAGATGTGAAGATAATAGTTTTTCAATATATGTCTCTAAGATGTGAAGATATCTTTGGGGGGAAAAACCTCTGGACTCTGAGAAAGTCCATTCACCAAAGCTTCGACAATACATTATTATTCTTTAATTAAAACACTAGTTAATTACATCAATAGTAGTGGCTCCTAGTTCAAAGAACAAGATGTTACATCTTGATGTAATGCATTAACTGATTAGGTAAACAAAAACAAAAACCAAACAAAACCACACACACACATCCTTTCATGAACAAAGCTTAGTGTCAAGTGATCACACTCATCATCATCATTACTTGATTATAAATGTTTAGGTTAACATATTTTTGAGTGCCTTCAGCAGAAATAACTTTCAATTTTACCTCCTAAATTCAGCCATATCAGTATATGGTATCCTTCACTAAGCATCTTACCAAGCCAGCTTCCTTGTATAGCATTGCTTCCCTGCAAGCAATATCCACAATTTCTTGGACCGAGTGGCTGCTTCGGGGTGTGCCTGCTTAGCAACAATAAAAAAAATGTTTCATAAAAATAGATATGAAATTGCTTTGACTTGAGAGTATTTGTTGTGTATCCCTAATGTCTTATACTGCACTGATTTTCTACATACATGTCCTGTTGTGTTTTTAGTACAAGCCATACATGTTCTATTGAATTTTTTAGTACAAGACATACATGTCCTGTTGTGTTTTTAGTCCAAGCCATACATGTTCTGTTGAATTTTTTAGTACAAGACATACATGTTGTGTTATGTTTTTAGTACAAGACATACATGTCCTGTTGTGTTTTTAGTACAAGACATACATGTCCTGTTGTGTTTTTTAGTACAAGACATATATATCCTGTTGTGTTTTTTAGTACAAGACATATGTCTTGTTGTGTTTTTAGTACAAGACATGTATGTCCTGTTGTATTTTTTAGTACAAGACATACATGTAGAAAGTCAAAGCCATTTCAGACATCAGGGGATAAACAGTAAGTAGTTTCAAATCAAACCATATGTCTCACAGGACTGTATTTTGTCCACAGTGCTTCTTCTAGAATGATCTGCCAGGCAGTTGGTAAAGAAAACAAAGACAATATATGAGGATGCATGGAGGCACATTTAGAGTCATCCTTATATATATGACCACCAGCAATGCACAATGCTACAATATATGTATGTGGAAGTGAACCTTTGTCTATGAGGCTAATTACATCCTCATTGACTCTTGAAATCATCCACACACTTCCAGGGATTTTCCCTGTGGTGAAATTTGTTGAGGAACCCAACATTGCAGACTATTAAGGTTGGAGAAGTCACTTGAGCCCCAGGCGTAATTCTTTGGCTTTGACTGCATGCAGAAGGATCTCACTGTGGACTAAGTGATAGGCAGGGGAAGCTGAGAAGTGGCTCTGTGCAGGACGTGACAATGCCTTGGGAGAACCCAGAGCCAGAGTACAGTATTTTAGCTCTGCATAGCTGGAGAGCCCCTGTGGATGGCGGGAAATGCATAGTATGCCACGCACTTCCTACTCCTAGCTTGTGGAAAAGGCATCAAGCTGGTTGTGGAACAA
This sequence comes from Oreohelix idahoensis, assembly GCA_024509875.1. Classification (NCBI taxonomy): domain Eukaryota; kingdom Metazoa; phylum Mollusca; class Gastropoda; order Stylommatophora; family Oreohelicidae; genus Oreohelix; species Oreohelix idahoensis. The sequence continues at coordinate 124,079 of JAMPIV010000333.1, read as the reverse complement.
TCGCAATGGGCTATGGAACTTGGGACAGTAATTTATTTTCAACATAGGGGTTACTTTCACAATTGCCTCTGGTGTTCCTTTCGACGTTTTGCTCCTCTTCTGCTTGCCATGAGAGCTTCTATTTGCTCAATCTGAGGTGGTGCCATAGAGAGCATCACCTCTTGGTATGATCGACAGCTTCATCCTCCCAGGTTGCTGGATTTATTTCCAGTGCCCTTATGTTTCTCCTTGCACACATCTTTGTGCAGGATGTAGAAGAATAATGGTATCTCAGCAATTATAACACGTAAGAAAGGGAAACCACGAGGCCTGTAAACAGTAAATTAATATGAAACAAATATAAAGGTATGTTATAAGGCACTCGTAGGAAATAAAGAAGTAGAACACTAGACAACAGAAAAACAACAGACATGAGTGGCTTACCCAGGATTTGAACCCTGGACCTTCCGTGCGACAACACCGCCTAGCTATGCAAGCGAATCACACTGTCCTCCCTGCCATCTACGCATCCCCAAAAAAGGATGTTTCAATGACAGGTCATTAGTGCGAACCTCTATACATAACACCAGAAGTTTACCATGGGCAGTTCAGCCTATTAATGACGCAATCACTTCTGTTGTTCCCCTATATATCAGTATTGGTCAGTCCAACAAGACAAAGACCTTAATACTGTGTCCAGTATGATAGTAGACTTAGAACAGTAAGAACAGGACAGAGGGTAGGTTTGGTATTGTATAAACATTTATAACACATAAGGAAGGGAAACCACGAGGCCTGTAAACAGTAAATTAGTATGAAACAAATATAAAGGTATGTTATAAGGCACTCGTAGGAAATAAAGAAGTAGAACACTAGACAACAGAAAAACAACAGACATGAGTGGCTTACCCAGGATTTGAACCCTGGACCTTCCGTGCGACAACACCGCCTAGCTATGCAAGCGAATCACACTGTCCTCCCTGCCATCTACGCATCCCCAAAAAAGGATGTTTCAATGACAGGTCATTAGTGCGAACCTCTATACATAACACCGGAAGTTTACCATGGGCAGTTCAGCCTATTAATGACGCAATCACTTCTGCTCACATTGAGTATCATGACCTCTGACTTCTTTAGATTGATGTTCAAACCCACCTACTGGCTATACTTATTAAGTCTATCCCTGTTTTTTCCTTGATGTGTTGATGTGAATGTGCTAGTAGTGCAATGTCATCTGCATATTCCAGATCTTTTAATGTAGAAAATGTAGTCCATCTTATTCCTCTTGGACTGCCCTTTGTTGTCTGGCGCATCACCCAGTCTATGACTGTTAAAAATAGAGTGGTTGATAAGGGGCATCCCTGTCATACTCCTGTCTTCACCTCAAAGGTTAGGTTGCTCTGCCCAACGCTACACGTAAAGGTGGCATAGAGGTTTTTTTATGATTGACACTATGCAGCTTGGAATTCCATAAGCCCTCAGTATTTTCCACAAACTGTCCCTATGTATACTGTCAAAAGCCTTTTCAAAATCAACGAAGTTAATGTACAGCTGTCTTTGCCATTCTGAGCACTGCTCTATAATGTTCCTGAGGGTAAATATATGATCTACACATCTTCTGTTCTTTCTAAATCCTGCTTGTTCTTTCCTCAGTTTGTGGTCTACTGCTTTTGAAATTCTCTGTATAATTATCCTGCCTAGTATTTTGCTGGGAACTGAGAGAAGAGTGATTCCTCTCCAATTATTGCAGTCTGCAAGATCTCCCTTCTTGGGCAATTTGACAATTATTCCTTTGTTCCACTCTGTTGGTGTTGTCCCTGTTTTCCAGACTTGTGCAAATAGTGGTTCTAATAGTTCTGCTGCTAGCTCAGGGTCTGTCTGAAATAGCTCTGCATTTAAGTTATCATGGCCAGGACATACAGTATCTTAAATACAGTATCTTAGAGACATCTTCTTCTTCTTCCGTCCTTAGCCACCGACCGTCAAAGCAGTCAGTGGCCATTATGCCTAGTGGCGTCTTAGGGCAACAGCAGATAGGTTTTCTTCGCCACTGTTTCCCATCACGCCTATTGGCGTCTTTAGGGCAACGGCAAATCAATCCATTTGCTGTTGTTTCCGTAATCGAAGTGACTGGCAAACGGGTGATCAGCCCGTTGGTTAGAGACATACATTATCTTAAATTCCTGAGATAAGATATCTTCACATCTTAGAGACATATCTTAACTTCCTGAAATAAGATATCTTCATGTCTTAGAGACATATCTTAACTTCCTGAGAACAAATATTATTATCATAGGGGACACATCTTCACAAGATGGAGACAGATATCTTCACAAGATGGAAACATATATCTTCACAAGATTGGGATAGATATTTTCACAAAATGGAGACAGATATCTTCACAAAATGGAGACAGATATTTTCAAAAATTGGAGACAGATATCTTCACAGGATGGGGACAGACATCTTCATAAGATGGAGACATATTTTCACAAGATGGAGACAGATATCTTCACAAGATGGAGACAGATATCTTCACATCATGGAGAAGGAAATTCTTCAAAAGATGAAAACAGATGCCCTCATGTCATTGAGACAGATGTCATCACAAGAAAAAGACATTCTTATGTCATGAGAATATATCATCATTTCATGGAGACAAATTTTCATGTGATGGATACGTATTTCTTTACATCATGAAGATGTGTGTCTTACATCATGGAGATAGGTATCTTACATCATGGAGACAGTGTAGCAAAGTGACTGTTAATTTTTATTTTCAACCCGCCCGTTCTTGTTTTATTATTAAAGTTGCTTCTTTTCTCTTTAATTTTCATCAGGTTTTCGGATTTGTTGATGTTTTCATTTCTTGTCAGGGTTCTAATAATTGTAGGATCAACCCCACCAACCCGTCTCTTTTTGGGGATAGGTGTAAACCCCTACCTGAGTGGTAGCTTGGGCTAGTGAGTCATTCTTGTTGATAGATGGTCAGATAAGTTTACGTAACATGGCGTACATTTTTCAACTGGGGCAGCAGGCTTTGTGGGGAATTTATTTTCTTTTCCCCCCCCCCCCCCCCCCCCATTCCAGCAGGGGGAATAACTCTTTGTTGCATGTGGATTGGTAGTGTTAAGATGGTTAACGATTCATCAGATGTTAAGATAATGTTATGATGCTTAACGGGAAGCTCTGATGATTGGTTTCAATTTTTAATTTATGTAGCAGTCATAAGATTACGTCAAAGTGGGGTAGATGCGGTTTTTGGAAGATAATTCTAGAGCTATGACTCACCGCGTCTGTCTTGCATCAGAATATTGGCACTATATATACAGGGCCAAATTATTAGTCGGGGCTCACAAGTCCTGGATTATTATTGCCTTGAATAGTATCAGACATAAACTCAGTCTGCCCGGTTAGGGGAGATTCTGAAAGTCTGGGTATGTATGTAGACTTAATAAGTTGTGTAGGAATTTTAGCTAAAGGATTTTAGCAAGTCAGAGTAAGCTTTCTTCTGGGATTTAATTTTATTTTTAGTCGGTAGTTTGCCATCAATTACCTGACCTGCCAGTGTATGGTAAGTTTCAGTGGTAATCATATGAAGTATAGCCAGTCTAGTTCTGTGAGAAAAAGTTGGTGGTATTATTATTTGATATATCTTTATGGGAGCCGCGCTGGTGTAATGGCTTCGGCGTTGTACTGGCGACCAGGTGTTCATGGTTCAAACCCGGGCGTCGGCGTTTGAAGAAATGTTTACGGCCGGAAATTTGACTGAATAGCCTGAACGGCTCCTGTGATAAACCCTCTGTGGATGGGAAGGAGCGAAGCTCCTGACCGGGTTGGAAGGAAAGTCCTCAGGTTCCCCAGCCTCGCAATGATATGTCATTGGGCCAAAGGGCTGAAAGCCCAAGTGCCGCTGGTTAAGAAAAAAAAAAAAAAAAAAAAATATATATCTCTATATGAACTTAGGACCTAAGGCTGGTGTAGTACTGTGTAATATATATAATCACTTCTGTGACTGCGTCATTAATAGGCTGAACTGCCCATGGTAAACTTCTGGTGTTATGTATAGAGGTTCGCACTAATGACCTGTCATTGAAATATCCTTTTTTGGGGATGCGTAGATGGCAGGGAGGACAGTGTGATTCGCTTGCATAGCTAGGCGATGTTGTCGCACGGAAGGTCCAGGGTTCAAATCCTGGGTAAGCCACTCATGTCTGTTGTTTTTCTGTTGTCTAGTGTTCTACTTCTTTATTTCCTACGAGTGCCTTATAACATACCTTTATATTTGTTTCATACTAATTTACTGTTTACAGGCCTCGTGGTTTCCCTTCCTTATGTGTTATAAATGTTTATACATTACCAAACCTACCCTCTGTCCTGTTCTTACTGTTCTAAGTCTACTATCACACTGGACACAGTATTAAGGTCTTTGTCTTGTTGGACTGACCAATACTGACATATAGGGGAACAACAGAAGTGATTGCGTCATTAATAGGCTGAACTGCCCATGGTAAACTTCCGGTGTTATGTATAGAGGTTCGCACTAATGACCTGTCATTGAAACATCCTTTTTTGGGGATGCGTAGATGGCAGGGAGGACAGTGTGATTCGCTTGCATAGCTAGGCGGTGTTGTCGCACGGAAGGTCCAGGGTTCAAATCCTGGGTAAGCCACTCATGTCTGTTGTTTTTCTGTTGTCTAGTGTTCTACTTCTTTATTTCCTACGAGTGCCTTATAACATACCTTTATATTTGTTTCATACTAATTTACTATCTCAGCAATTGTGTCACAGGAATTAAAAATACAGAAAAAGAAATAAATATGGGAACAAGGGCAGTAGAAATGGCATTTGAGTTGAATGAATGCTCACTTTTCACTTCTAAAGGAGGATGGAAGCTTGTATTAAAATACTTCATATGCTTCTGCAGTTGTTGTTTTTGTAGTCATTTGTTTTAGATGAGCCTGTTACTACCATGCACAACCTCAGCTTAGTTGTCTCTTATGCAATGCCGGGTGGGAGCAGTGTCCCTATTCCTTCTTTATCTCCTCAGAGGTCCCTGGTAACCATGAGGTAACAACCACATTTAAATCACTGGATTTTACTTGGGATCACCGGGTAACACATGGGATCACTGGATAACACATGAGATCACTGGATAGCACATGATATCACTGGAAAACACATGTGATCACTGGGTAACATATGAGATCACTGGATAACATATGAGATCACATACCTGCAACATGTAAATTACTGTCAATATAAACAAGTCCACACAAAAAAATGTATCTATTCAATCCTGCTATGGATCAACACAAATGTGAAAATGGACATTGGGCATTTAACAGGGCCGCAGATGGGGGTGGGGGGTGGGTTTGGGGTTCACTAGTGCAGTGTATCTATGTGACGCTAGCAAGTGTCCGCGTTCGTTTATAGACGACTATGTTCGTGGCATTTCATTAGTAGACGTGGTCATGTGTGGACGTATTCTGAATTTGCTCCCTATTGTGAGCTATGCTAATCTATAATCGCTTTCATTATGCGGCTTGAGCCATTAGGCCAGTATATTATTTACCAGCCATGTCGTGCTGTCATTGAAAAGGTGCAATGTTAGTCACCAAGTATATTCTTCATTTGTTAAGAGGCCACAGAGATATATTTCGCGTCTTGCCGTAGTGCTCCAACTGGATCACACAGTATCCAGTTGCTAGTTGTATCGGTCAAGAGTGTTGATGTCTACTACATATTTATATATATGCCTGTCAAACCAGGATTGTTGCTGCTTGGTGCTATTTATCATGTACTATACACCAAATGCTGTTATTAAATGTCGTCTCCTCGTGATGCAAGCTTCGGATGCAGTTTATCATTACCAGTTGTTTCAACGTTCAAGTTATGGTGTTGGTTTTAAACGCATACTCCTTCAAGAACCAATACACGAACATTTGCATTAACAAACAGCCAGTACCAAAAATGGTATGCACAATCAACCGAGCAAATTTTACTAATTAACATCACCATCACCATACTGGGTTGTAAATCCTTTAAATTCAATGGGAAAAAAATATGAACCAGAAATCATTCAATACATAGACATCACCAACATTATTGGTTTAATCAACAAAGTGAGATGGAGATTGTTAGCAGGGTTGGCAATTTTGCTTTTTTTGACGTCAAATTCCACAGATCTGGCTTTTTCTGAGATCATTTGGTGTCAGACACTTCGGTTTGGCTTTTAGGCATTTTTTTTTTAATTGTTCATTCATCATGTGACGTATTCTTTCCAGAACGTTGTCTCCATTACAGCTGCTCTGAACGCATCACGATTCTGGGCAAGTCGACCTGCATCAGCCAAAGACAAGTTCAGACTCTCTGTGATGTCCTGGGTCCACCGTCGTCTAGGTCGACCCCTTCCCCTTTTTCCAGGGACCATGCCTTCCATCACTGTTTTTTCCAGACTATTATGTCTTTTTATATGACCGAAAAATTTCAGCTTCCTTATTGCGATGGTATTTAGGAGCCAATGTTCCTGTACGTTTAGTGAGTGCAGTACTTCTCTGTTGGTCTTTTTTTCTGTCCAGGGTATTCTCAACATCCTTCTGTAGCATTTCATTTCGAATGATGTAATCTTTTTTGCAACTGTTTTACTGAGTGTCCAAGTAACTTTGTTTCTTTGCTTGTGCCTTGCCATAGGTTTTTCATCTGTATTAGTTTATGTGAAGCAATTGCAAGTCTTCTTTTAATTTCTACTGCACAGTAATTTTAATTGTTAACAAGCTGAAATTGCTTGTGTATGTTCACATGTATGATAAAGAAGCATGCTATCATCGTTGATGACATTTAATTCTGGTGCAAGAAGCTACGGGAGAAAAATTCAGTTTGATTAAGGAGGAAATTTCTAGAAGTGTACAAAGTCTTGCGAACTGCATCGGTTTTGCACTGGATTGAGGAATCAACCATGGTTGGTTGTAACAACTCTGTGTGATCTAGTATGAAAGATGTGTCTCTTCACTGTGTGCAGCTATTGTTTATCTGCCATTCACTTACATTGTGCAATCAACATGCAGTATCCATTTGGGGGGTTTGGGATGTCAGGTATTGGTAGTACCTCTGGTGAAGGAGCTGTCATGCCCTTTTCAGGGCAGCTCGGCCACCTTTGGTCCAAACCTGGCATCCAGCTCTCACCTGTGGCTCCTCGTAGCTGTCAGCATGCGACAGCGGCTACCCCCCGGGCAACGGCTTTGACAGGCCGGCTAAACTAGGTGAAGGTAGCCGACTGGTTATAAACCTTCGGTCAGTTAGGGTCTGCCTACCCATGCATGTGAAGACTGGATTCGATAGACTGCGCAGAAGAAACCACCTGTTGGTTCAACGGGCATGACGGCGATTACCAGCGACGCGCTGTGGAGCGTAAGGAGCACAGTGAGGCACGTAGAAAGCCCTGGTCATCCACTGCACCTGACTTCATCTCCAGTCGTCTTGACTTGTCTTGCCACTGGATTCAGATGGACACAGGCAAGAGAGTGAGGTCGACGAATTGCGCAACTCTTCCTCACTTTAATCCAAATCACTGCGCAAGTCACTCTTTCATCCATTTATCCATCCACTCACAACAAGTCCTGTGGCGATGGACAAGCGGCGAAGCGGCAGGCGTGGGTACGCTGGCAGTCGTAGTCGCAGACCTACACACAGGCGGCTCAGGCCATATGGTTGTCTTCCACTGATCGGAGCAGCAGTGGGATTCGGCAGCCGAATGAGTGTCTAAGCAGCCCTCTTTAGGAAAGCACTGCTCACCTCCATGGCATGAGGAAGGGGCTAGAAAAGGTGCCCTAAACATTGCCTGCTCCACCATTACCTAACCAGCTTACCGCGGTTGGTGGGTACCCTACTTCGGCGGGCAACACATAAGAAAAAGAAAGGACAGATTTTCCCCCCTCATTCTAGGCACATGGAATGTGCACACTCTCTTTGACAAAGACTTTAACGCAAACAGACCTGAGAGGCGAACTGCCCTGATTGGGAGAGAACTGGCCAGATACAACATTGACATAGCAGCACTGAGTGAAACTCGACTTGCAGGCGAGGGCCAACTTTGTGAAAAGGGTGCAGGTTATACATTCTATTGGAGCGGAAGAGGAACTGAAGAAAGATGAGAAGCAGGGGTTGGATTTGCAATCAAAACAGCAATTGTTGGCAAGTTAGTGGGGCCCCCAAAGGGAATAAATTACTGACTCATGACGGTCAAGATTCCCCTGCTTTATGGAAGAAAACATGCCACCATCATTAGCGCGTATGCACCAACTATGACAAACCAGGATGACGTCAAGGATAAGTTTTATGAAGAACTACATGCAGTCATTGCATCAGTTCCTAAAGCAGATAAGCTCATAATTCTTGGTGACTTTAATGCAAGAGTAGGCTCAGATAACATCTCCTGGAATAGCACTATCGGAAAGTACGGCGTGGGTCGCTGTAACAGCAATGGACTTCTTCTCCTCCAGACTTGTGCAGAACATGACCTCCTTGTCACCAACACCATTTTTCGACTTCCTACCCACAACAGGACCTCCTGGATGCACCCTCGCTCAAAGCATTGGCACTTAATTGACTATGTAATTGTTAGGAAGAAGGACAGGCAAGATGTCCAGGTGACCAAGTCTATGTGTGGTGCCGAACGCTGGACTGATCATCGCCTCATTGTGTCTAAACTTAAAATTCGTATCCAATCAGTCAGGCGCCCTCAGGGGAAGAAAACTCATAAAAGGCTGGATGTCACCAAACTAAAGAAGATAAAAATCAAACAGTCATTTACTGACACCCTAGAAGACCGTCTCAAATCTATCTCGTTAGACAGCCAAAGTGTGGAAACAAATTGGGCAGCCCTAAGTGAGCAGATCTACAACACTGCTACAGAGGTCCTGGGTCCTGCCATCAAGAAACAAAATGACTGGTTTGATGAGAACTCAGATGATATAAAGCAGATGTTGGCTGAGAAACACCATCTCCATAAAGCATATTTAAATGATCCAAAATCTACAAAGAAAGAAAGATGCTTTCAACAACATGCGTAGAATCATCCAACATAAACTACGCCAGATGCAGGATTCATGGCTGAGTAATAAAGCAGATGAGCTCCAAGGCTTTGCTGACAGCCATGGCTTGAAAAATTTTTTACCATGCACTCAAAGTGGTCTATGGTCCAACATCATCAGGATCATTTCCCCTCCTTAATGCAGATGGAAAAACACTAATTACAGACAAGGAAAAAAATTCTCCAACGCTGGGTCGAACACTTTAATAATATTCTGAACCAGCCATCATCTAATAATGACGAAGCCATCAACCGACTGCCCCAAATTCCTATAAATGAAGCACTAGATGATATACCAACTCTGGAGTAAACTCAAAAAGCGATTCGTCAATTTTCTAGTGGAAAGGCCCCCGGCTCCAATTCAATTCCTGTTGAGGTTTATAAAGATGGCGGTACAGTTCTGATAGAGAAACTTCACATGATCTTCCAGCAAATGTGGCAGAGTGAAACCATCCCACACGATCTCAAGGATGCGTCAATTATACATCTATATAAACGTAAAGGTAATCGCCAAGACTGTAACAATCATCGAGGCATCTCTCTTTTATCAATCGCTGGGAAGATATTCGCCAGAATCCTTCTGAATCGCCTTATGGCTCATCTTGACAAAGGTCTTTTACCTGAAAGTCAGTGTGGATTCTGGAAAGAATGTGGAACCACCGATATGGTGTTCACTGCAAGACAGCTACAAGAAAAATGCCAAGAACAGCACTGTGACCTGTACACAGCTTTCATCGACTTGACAAAACCGTTCGACACGGTCAGTAGAGAGGGTCTATGGAAGATCATGGCAAAATACGGCTGCCCAAAGAAATTTATCTCAATAGTGCAGCAACTGCATGATGGAATGCAGGCTAGAGTTCAGGAAAACAGTGAGCTGTCAGAGCCTTTCCCCGTCTCAAACGGAGTTAAACAAGGGTGTGTACTTGCACCGACTCTGTTCAGTATCAATGTTTTCTGCTATGCTGACTGATGCTTTCAGAGAGGGGGACACAGGAATCGACATCAGATATCGTATTGATGGAAAATTGTTTAACCTTAGGAGGTTTCAAGCAAAAACGAAGGTCAAATCACACACCATCAGAGATCTTCTGTTTGCTGACGACTGTGCCCTCAATGCTGGCTCAGAGGCTGATCTGCAGCACAGCGTGGATAGATTTTCCAAAGCCTGTGCCAACTTTTGGCTTACCATCAACACGGAGAAAATAGAAATCATGTACCAACCAGCTCCTGGCTCAGTTTATACTGAGCCAATTATCAAGGTAAATGGTGAGAAACTGAATGTTGTGAACAGATTCACATACCTTGGTAGCACACTTTCCCAGAACATCGTCATTGATGATGAGGTAAACACCAGGATCTCCAAAGCCAGCAGCACATTTGGCAGACTATACACCAATGTTTGGCATTGAAGTGGAATTAGTCTACAGACAAAGCTGAAGGTGTACAGAGCTGCGGTGCTTCCAGTGCTGCTTTATGCATGTGAAATATGGACTGTATACAGGCGCCATGTAAAGAAGCTAAACCACTTCCATACAGTCTGTCTCAGGAAGGTAATGAACATCAAATGGCAAGACAAGATCCCGGATACCGCTGTTCTTGACACAGCTGGTATCCCTAGCATCTATACTATTCTGATGCAGTCACAGATTCGCTGGGCAGGTCATGTAGTCCGCATGCCAGACCATCGACTGCCAAAGATACTCTTTTATGGTGAGATGCAGAAGGGTAAACGCTCCCATGGTGGCCAAAAGAAGTGCTTCAGAGACACATTAAAGATATCATTGAAAACCTTTGACATAAACCCAGACACATGGGAAGCTGCTGTGCAAGACCGAACTGCTTTGCGCACATCTCTTCGTAAAGGTGCAGCGGCATGCGAATCATCCAGAAGAGAAGCAGCGGAACAGCGGAGACAAGCTAGAAAAGACCGTGTAATAAAACCTTCACATAAAGCAAACATTCCCTGCCCACACTGTCCAAGATCTTTCCAGGCCCGCATTGGGCTCATCAGTCACCTTCGTACCCATAGACTAATCTAACATATTCCTAATAATTGGATGAACAGAGTGGTCTTCATCACCCGTGATGGACGAACAACATCCATAATACCATCAAATGCTGGATTTTGATTGACACAAGTAACTTTCTTATTTTTAATAGTGAGTTATGATGAGAATCATACAAAGAATTATTTAGAGTGATAAACACATCTACATAATCTGAGTTTGCTTCAACAGCCCATCTTCCCTTAACATAAAATACACTCTGTGGCTCGTGTGAGAAACTGTTTTTAATATTTTGATGAAGTGAGAGGAGCTAAACGCGTATTTCACTTCTGCTGAGCTAGGCCATGCAAAGTTAGATACAGAAATCAAAGCTTGGCTATTAAAGGAAATTTTAGACTACAAAAACTACTTGTTCTTTGGGTTTATGGTGTCTGTTGTACAGGAATTTGAAAGACTGAACAGTATTTTTCAGCAAAAACCTTCGCCCTCCATTGTCTAATGACCCCAGTGAGGATTGTTATAGTTGAGAGGATATTCTATCTCGTATCACCAAGTAAAACAAAAGCAAGAAACAGAATGCTGCTGCATGTTGTACATGCTATTATAAGAATCAGAGCAGAATTGTTGCTTTTGAATAAATATTGTAAGGACTTCACTGCAGCATCAAGAAATGTTAACAGACTGTACATTTGATAAAGTGCATGGAACAGGTTCCAATGGGAATGACAATGATGGCTTAGATCTGAAGCTTTTTTGCGATATAAGTAGGAAATATGGACAAAATATTTTTTTTATTTTTTTTATTTTTTGTGGCAGTGTTTGGCTTTTTCTCACTATTTTAATCTGGCAACCCAGTTAGTATTAAAAAAAAAAACATCATACAGGTCTGAAACAAAAAACAAATACAGGAAAAAAGGAAAAAGAAAACCTACAGAACCATGGATAACTATTCAGTAGCAGCAAACAAAACTTAAATCTTGGCAGCAATATAGACAGAGCTGGAGGGACAGACAATGATATACAATAAGAATACAAAGGGCAAGAGGAGCTTTTATTGCATTGGGAGATACATGGAAATATAAACACAAAAATAAAAATATTTAACTCACATGTAAAGTTAGTCATATTGTATGGCTCTGAAACATGGAGAACAACATACACAAAGTCACAATCTTTCATAAATGGGTGCCTGCGCAGAATAAAAGGATTGAAATGGTACAAGATCTCAATGTGGAACTGATGACAAGAACCAGACCAGTGCCACATATATATATATATACAGGTATACCTCGGAGATATTGCGGGTTCGGTTCCAGACCACCGCAATAAAGCGAATATCGCAACAGAGCGGGTCATACCCATTTTTTTGGCTTCCTAGTGCATATAAAAGCCTAAAATCATGTTTACATTATGTCTATTAAGTGCGTAATAGTGCTAGCTCTAAAAAAAAAATGTACTGTAAAATTAAAAATACTTTATTGCTAAAAAAAAATGCTAATCTTCATCATCTGATCTTTCAGCGAATCGTAATCTTTTTGCTGGTTGAGAGCCAAAATCTATCGGAAGAAGAAGACACGTTCTAATAAACATAAATAATTTGAAAAAAAAGCACAATATCTGCAAAGCGCAATAAAGTGAGGTATACCTATATATATATATTACCAAGCTGTCCTTGTTCCAGGATCCCCCAGGAATAAGAGAAACATAGAAAGACTGAACAGCACATGGAGAAGAGAACTGGAGACAGAAATGAAAATGATGAAGAAGATGGACAAATATTGAGCTGAAGAAATATGACAGGAGGACTTGGCATACGTCTGCTGCAGGCCTATGCTCCTCGGGGAGTTGAAGGGTACTGAATGAATGTATCGTGTCAGGAAGCAAAGCTGAGGAGCCGTAGAGAAACATGAAGAACTCAGCATTATTAGCATGACTTCTTGCATTTATCCCATCCATTTCCTTTTGTGTGTATTAATCAGTCCTCTGCAGTTTGGCACTAGTTGGTTAATATTTTCATTTCAACTGTATTGCTGCTCCAGTAGGATGCTGAGGTATTGGATGGATATAATAGTGATTATTTTGTCTTTGTTGCATCTCAATGTTGACTATACTATTTTTCCTCAAAGTTCCTTTGCTAAAAATCATTCCCACTCTCATTTTGGTGTTCAGCTTAAATTCTCACTAGGCCATCCAAAGGTTGACTACATGTTTTTGTATTTTGACCTTTTTATATATTTTTTGGAGATGTTTGCCAGTTCACTATATTGCTGCATGTCACAGAACGATTTCATGTGGGTGGATGATGGAGTGAGTGGAAGTAGGGGTCACTGAGGTTGTCAATATTTCTTTAAGTTTGACTCAGAGATTGAGTTTAAGTTTGACTTCATGTCAGCATGTTGTGACTTGGGCGTGCGCATGGAGAAAGTGTGTTTGGTGAACAAGTCTGGGTGGCTGAGAGAGTACTCGAATGTGACTAGAACAGATTGTGTTTGATAGCCGAGTTGTGCACTCGAGTCTGGGATTTGTGGTCGAGCTGTGTGTTCGTATTGTGTGACTGTGTGAAACCACAGTTGTGATTGATATAGTGATGATGTTATAGGTGATACCTATTGTTGTATAGGCGATGCGTTTCCCCGCCTAAGATGTTCCTGAAGGAACTTTGTTAGTGTTCATGAAGTAGATATGGCGGTTATGTTATAGGTGATGCATTTCCTGCCTAGAAGTGTTCCTGGAGGAACTTTAGTAATGTTCATGGAGAACATGTTGAGGCGATGAGTTAGTCCCACCTTGGAGCTATTGTAGAGTAAGGCGAAGTTGATCGTTCCACCTGAAAGAGATCCTTAGAGAATATGTATGGCGATGTTTCATGCCGCCAATCACTGGAATAAGTGATTCACACCTGGATGGTGTTTTACAGGTGTGAGGGGTCTATGCCGTACATAAGGTCTTTTATGTACTGTCTTTGTATGTCAGTGACGCCAGTCTGTGAATAGTGTAGCTAGTTATTTCCTACAGGCAATGTTAGCCTGAGTATAATGTCAGTGTGCTTGATAATGTAATTGATATTCAGGACTTGTGGAATCATGTGAATAAATGTCATGGAACTGTACAAGTGGCGTTGTGTTACTTTGTACCCCTAGCTTGTTTGTCATCTACACACGCCAGACCCATAATATAGTTCTTGACACTGCATCATCCGTGAAATGTGATACCCCATTTGTAAGGTTAGTAAACTCATTTTTGAGGTCAATGACAACTACTGAAAATATAACTGGGAAAGTAACAGATCCCCTTTGAATTCCATTTCCATTTTTTTGTCTGGCTTGTTTAATGCATTTTCATACTGACCCTAATACTGCTGATTAAGTTTTATGTTTACTATTTTTTGATGAAATTACGAACTGTCTCTCACTGTGTGGTCTTCTTTGTTCACACTCAGATGTGGGACTCAAAGACGCAGCAATGGAGAATGCAGTCAGCGACCCATTGCTTGCGTCAGGGTCAGCGAACCAGAGCTGACCAAGACCCTACTCCACCTCCACGTGGTGGTCCTGGAAACAGGCTGCATCACTGCAGTCTGGCTGAGAGAGTAGGGATAAAAGAGGGAAGGCAAACCCGGTCCCAAAAAAGCCGTGCTGAAGTCAGATGTGTCGGCCGAAAGGCGCAGATATCGCAGCTCCGGTGTAAACAGACACAATGCAACCAGCGTCCTTTTCAGGACAAACGAGGAAGAAGAAGAAGAAGACACTCAGACGTCAACTTGAATATGTTCAAAGAAAGCAGTGGTCAGCTTGAGGCTGTTGATGTCTCCTTAAAGTTTTTCCATGAATGGTACTGGTGATGGCTATATGTGCTTCCTCTGTTCCTCATATGTTGGGCACCTTTGAAGTAGATGTTCAGCAGTCAGTTTATCGGTGCCACAGTTACACTCATCGGTAGTTCCTATCTTTAACTCATTGAATAGATGGTATCCCAATCTGTTGTGGCCTGAGCGAAGTCTGAAGATTACCACTTGTTCACTTCTGCTGAGCAGGTAATATGAATCATTGTTTTGGTGGCCTGGATACTCTGCTTCCCACTTTCTCCTGTATCTGTGCTTGATAAAACTCTTGGCCTCTTTATACATTATGCTTGTGTCAAGTTGAGGTAGCTTTCTCCTTTCCTTTGCCAATCAGTCAGCCTCTTAATTTCCGGTTATATTGCAGTGAGAAGGCATCCACTGTATCACAACTCTTTTGAGCTGCTGACAGTTTGTGAATTGTTACTCTAAGGTCATCCAGGTCAGCATTATTTTGATTCTTCAGTGTTGCAATTACTGATAACACATCTGTGAAGATAGCTACTTGTCTCTCTGAGCTTTGTTCTGTCATTAGGACTTCTGCTGCAGTTTTTAAGGCCTCTGCAGTTACTTAAGAATTTTCCTGCTGCTACATACAACTTTTTGTGTGTGCCATTGCTTAAGCTCAGAAACACTTCTCCTCCCCCATCTTCTGTTGCATTTGTTGCTGTCCATCTGTGTATGCATGGATCTAGGTGCCTCTTGGGTAATGTTTCTCTACGTATTTTGTGGCTAGGGCTCTTCTTTCTGTTTTATTTTGGTTGTTCTTTCTCTCAATACTTGGAATGTTTTCTATAATTTCAGGGAAGTATTGTTGTTTCCAAACTGGTTGCTTGTGTGCAGTATAGATGGGCTTAGCTGTTGATATTGCACTGATGAGGTCTGTTCTCATCTTTGTTTTAACTGTTTCTACAAAGTTGCTTCACTTCAGTTTTCCCCTTCAAAGTCCATTTATTCTGTGGTACATTGGGTGGTCTATCAGCCTCATAAATTTTGCTGCTAGTTGCTAGGCTCTGCTATCTCTTTCACTGGCTGGAGGCATGTAATGTTTTCCAACTCTTCAATGAGTGTTGACTTCATGCTCCCATTATGATTCTCATTGCTTTGTTCTGGATTCTGTTCATTTTATCAAAGTTTGACTTCACTGCTGTTGAACATGCTGCAATGCCATATTCTAGGACTGGTCACATTCACCCAGTGAATAGCTTCTTTAGTACTCTCTTGTCTGCTCCCCAACCCGTGCCAGCAAGTTTTTTTCATCATTGTCATTCTCTGCCTTGCTCTTGTCCTGTTTCTTTAAATATGAGTTTTCCAAGTCTAGCTGCGATCAAAGGTAATGCCTAGGTAGTTTGGGTTTTCACCTAGACGTAGATTTTTACCATTTAGCACTAATTTGGAGCTCTGTGGTTTATTTGTTTAATATTTTTCGATGAAATTATATTGAACTGCCTCTCTTTGTGTGGTTTAAAACTATTTATGTTAATTTTTCCCATTGTCACAATGTGTTCTGTCTTTGCACTTAAAATAACGTGCCTAAAAAGGTGAATTGGGCTGATCACCCGCTTGCCAGCCACTCTGATTACGGAAACAACGATAAATTTTTGTTGTACCAATAAACGCCGTTCGGCGTAACGGAACAACAATTAATTTCTTGTTGCCCTAAGACGCCACTAGGCGTATTGGCCACAGACTGCTTTGTCGGTCAGCGGCTAAGGATGGAAGAAGAAGAAGACGAAGAAAAAGGTGAATAGCTCTCTTCTTTTATATTTCTTCTTCTTCTTCCACGTTCGCCTTCAGACTTCCACATTAATGACTAATAAAGGCAGTAGTCAGCTCAAGATTCCTGACATCTCCAGATACATTTTCGTGGAGAGAAGTAGGTTGTTATCATATGCCACTCTGTTTCGTATTTAATAAGCTTTCTTAGCGCACTGACCACCGTTAAGTTGTTTTAATGCTTAATATATAGCATGTATTTCGAGTCTGTGGTGGAAATTGGGGGGGGGGGGGAAGAGAAATACCTCACCCAAACCCAGTAACCAATTTGTCCCACATATTTTAGAATTCGATCGAGCAATAGGGACCCAAAGATGCAGCAATAGAGAATGCAGTCAGCGACCCATAGCTTGACTGCTTGCATCAGGACCAGCGAACCACAGCTGGTCTAGACTGTACTCCACCTCCACGTGGTGGTCCTGGAAACAGTCTGCAGCAGTGCAGTCTGGCTGAGCGAGTACGGATCGAAGAGGGAAGGCAAACCTGGTCCCAAAAAATGCCGTGCAGAAGTCGGATGTGTCGACCGAAAGGTGCAGATATCACAGCTACGGCGTAAACAGACACAACGCAACCACCGTCCTTTTCAGGGCGAACAAGGAAGAAGATCGAGCAATTGAAGTCTGGAAAGAAAAATTAAACTGAATATATTTACAATCAATACACTTAAGCAGGTGTGTATAAACTGTTATTCTGAAATGTACTTAATACAGTAACAACCTGGAATGGCTCGTAGGTGAATCATTCCAATAATATTTCCACTTTCATGTTTAAAGATCCTCCAAAATCTTTCTAGTGCGGAGGCTGACATTGTTGTTGACATATATAAGGGGGCGTGTCTACGAAAACCAATCAGATTCTGGGTTTTCTTCAAGCATGCGCAGTTTGGTGCAAAATGGACTTTGTTGCAGTCGACCTTATTCACCTAGTTTTTTCAATAATATTCAGTTCATCACATACCGCTTAAAGTATTTAAGGTAATTTCCTATCTTTCGTACCTTTTTTGCTCCGTACCGAATATGAGTATTTTAGAGTTATCCTCCCTTTAAAATTTCTTGTTCCGGGCATTTCGCGGGTATCGAAGTGGGTTTCCAATTGATAAGTATCGCGCTACACGACTATTATATATTCTTTCACTTTTATTCAGCGTATTTTCATTTATTTATTTTATCACTCTTAGCTCTAGAGTTTTTACCGCCATTATTCACAACATATGTTAAATAAGAGTTCAGGTTTTGCAATGCCTGCACAATAGGAAATTACCAAAGGCCTTTATTTTCACTTTCTGCATAATTATTGTTTATAAAGGTGAAAATATTGATAAGTTTTACTGCATTGGTCCTTTATAATATTTTTATTATAATATATGATCACTTATTTGTAATTTAGCCTTTTTTTTTTTAACACAGATGTCTAGATGAATTTATGTGGAGAAATTCATTAAGAGATGAAGACCCTTTCAGTTCATTTCTTCTTTGTATTGCTGAAAGTTATGTTCTGTGATAACACAACATTGTGTATCAGAAGGTGCCCTCCTTGCAATACGTCTCCATGCAAGCATTCATGTCATCCTGCATCATTGGTTTATGGAGACATACCTTTTGCATGATGTTAATCATCAGTCCGGTTGCAGGAAACCTGCTTACTTGCCTCCATCTGCTGTTGTGGTGGTGGTTTCTGTTTGTGTTACATGATGATGTTCCTAATGACATGTACAATGACATATAAATTGCCACTTCACATCACAATGTTTCACTTCTTGCTTTTGTAGTTATTTTAATATACAGACATAAATAATCAATGTGGATGTAGATGACATGCCAAGTGCTTTTTTTGTTTCTGGTATGAGCTTGTCATTTATGCTATTACATTAAAGGTCTTTATTTTCACTTTCTGCATTACTATTGTTTATAAAGGTGAAAATATTGATAAGTTTTACTACATTGGTCCTCTATCATATTTTTATTATAATATATTATCACTTATTTGTAGTTTAACCTTTTCATCCCAAAATGGTGTTGTGTATTTTCTGTGCTGCAGTTCCATTATTTGTTTACTTATTATAAGAACCCTTACAAAAGAAAACAATAGGTTATCATAGGTTTTTGAACACCGCATTTGAAAGCTGGTGTTTTTGGGTGCAAGGGATATTCAGTTCATCCCCATGTGGGTTATAATTGTGGTATAAAGTATTCATCACTCCATATAGTGTATTACTTTGTTATTTGTTTTATGTGTTGGCTCTTCCATGATGTAATTTATCTGCCTTTTGCTGTGGCAATGTTTAATGTATGTGGTTGTTATGATTAAAATTCATAACGATTATGTATGTATTATAGTAAGCTCGGCAGGGCTCCATTTCTGATAATTTTATAAGGAATTACTCACATGAAAGGAAGTGATGTAATACCGATATGGTGTAGATGCAGATGCCAATTTTTGAAGCAGAAGATTTTGGTGATCTTCTGCTAGAGAGATGTGGATTGTGTTTCAGTGTGAGCGGACGTATGTGTGAAAGCTCCTGCAGTCTGTTGTGTTTTTTCTTGAATCTTAATATCACTAGGGCATCAAGATACTATGTTGAGGTGTCCCTAGTTTATTCGAATCTCAAGAAGTATTATTATGACGACAATGTGTATTAATTAAATGAAGATATATACTGAAGCACATTAAAAACGCACCACCATTATATATACAGATGCCGAGTAGCTGGAAAAAAAAGTGTGGGAATGGATTTTCCCCATGTTCGTCATGAGGTAGAGAGCGAATGGCTGCTGGAATGGAAAGTGCATGATTCAACCCACAGGTTGTATACAGACTACATTAAAACAATGAAAGTTACACGCGCAACACGATTCCCAATAGCTATGACCCTGAAAATGTGTACGCGTTGTGGCAGTATACTCGGTATGAAAAGGCCGTTGAGACTAAACACCCAGTACATGTGCTTGAAATTACACGACTATCTGAAAACGACCGCCAACGAGCCATTGGTATGTTGGAGACCGGAATGAGCTCGCGGGCCATTGCCAGATGGATGAATTGCCACCACAGCACTATTGTACGTCTCAATGAACATTACGGAACCACTAGCAGTGCCCGGGATAGACTTCGGAGTGTCCAACCACGAATTACTACCCCTGCGCAAGATTGTCATATTGTGCTGAGTCACCTAAGGAATCGTTCTCTCCCGGCAAGTCAAACAGCAAGAGCAATAGTGGGTAGACGTGGGCAAGTCTCCCGAATGACAGTCATACGACGACTCAAAGATACAGGCCTTACTGCAAGACGACCTTATGTTGGGCCAAACTTGACTCACAGACATCGCCAATGGGCAGAGCAACTTGTCAGATGGACTAGACTGCAGTGGAATGCTGTCCTATTCACAGACGAGAGCAGATTCAACATATCCTTTGCCGATGGACGTATGAGGATTTGGCGACGGTGTGGAGAGCACTTTGCAAATTGCTGTGTTCGTCAGCACAACCGATTTGGAGGTGGCAGTATTCACATTTGGGGAGGATTCAGTTTTCACCATCGCTTGCCTCTTCACGTCTTCCGTGCAAATGTTAATGCTGTGACATATCGAGATGAGGTTCTGGATGCATTGGTTGCTCCTGCGTTCACAAATTATCCAGACTTGCAGCTTCTACAGCAGGATAACGCACGTGCGCACACCGCATGCATTACGCAGCAATATCTACAGCAGCAGAACATTGTGATTGATTGGCCTGCCCTATCACCAGACATGTCCCCTATAGAACATCTGTGGGACGAGCTTGGACGCAGAGTCTACACTTATATTTACATTTCACACTCTGTTCCTGGATTATACAGGTGGTGCGTTTGTAATGTGCTTCAGTATATAATACAAATTGTGAGAATGCCAGGATAGCATGTCCAAAGTGAACATTAGGAAGACTGCCTATTACTTCATTTGCCATTGGGCTTATATTCTATGTCATGCAGCTTTGTGCCAAGTGAAAATAAACTGTACATAGTTAATTTTTAAGGAAGGTGTTGTCAGCTCAATGAAGTTATGCTGGTACGTGTTGTTTGACTACCCCTAGTGTGTACTTTGGCAACGAAAACCTTATCCCTTACTTACTTAGTCGTACCCCTTCTACCGTGAAGTGTACAGGTTTGGAAGAGAGAGCGCCAGACTATCCTATCGGCGTCTTCCTCCTGGCCTGGTTCCATTCTAGTCCTCGGTCCTTCAAAGATTGCCTAATGTTGTCCTCCCAGCGGACTCTGGGTCGTTCTGGGGGTCTGGATCCCTGGCTCTTTGCTTCCCATGCTTGTCGTGGTAGCTGGTCTTCTCCCATTCTGCAGACATGGCCGAACCATCTTAGTTGGCACTGTTCTACTTGGGTCTGCAGGGGGTGGGATTTTAGGCCTTGATATATCGTCTGGTTGTGGACCATGTCTCTTCTTGTTACTTCAACCACCTTTCTCAAATATCTCATTTCTGAGGTTTGGATCTGGCTTTTGTGGGTTGTAGTCATTGCCCATGACTCACATCCATATGTCAAGACTGGGACATAGGTGGAGCGGTATACAGCCATCTTCGTTTTCTTACTAACCTCTCTCTTGCTGAGGAATCCTCGATTTATGGCCTGAAAAAGTCTCCCAGCTGCTGCTTTTCGAGTGGCCAACTCTACTCCGATGCCTCCCTTTCGGTCTATAATAGCTCCGGGGTATTTAAAGTGGTCGACCTGCTCCACGACCTGTTCTCCCAGCTTAATCTGATGTACTCTTTCTTCTCGTGATATCACCATGGATTTTGTTTTAGAGAAATATAGATAATAAGTATCGCCAGCAGGTCGGTCTGAACATGAGTCCATAAAAATAAGGAACCAGAAGCTGAAAAAGACGGACACATTTATATACCTAGGATGCATGGTTCCAGACGGCGGAACAAGCAAAGACATCAAGAACAGAATGAATAAAGCGGGAAACGTCATATTTTAGTCTCAACAACATCTGGAAGTCTTCCCAGTACAGCACAAACACCAAATTAAGATTATATGAGAGCTGTGTACTTTCTGTGCTTCTGTATGGTGTGGAATGCTGGAGAGTAACAGAGAAGGAAATGTTTAAACTGTCCTCCCTCCACACAATCTGCCTAAGGAAAATTCTCTGAACCTTTTGGCCGAATACTATCACTAACCATGCACACCATCATAGCTGGCAGACGTTGTAGTTGGGTTGGTCACGTTCTTGGAAGAGACTCCAATGCTTCACAAGAACAGCTATGCTATGGACTCCGGAAGGAAATGAAAAGGCGTATAAAGAAGCTAAGAAAAGTAAAAATATTAGAAACCAAATAAATGTGGGATGAGTAAAACAGAGAGCAAAGGCTTAATTAAAAGAATAATAACTGAGGAGTGGACATTAGAGTGGGATGGAAATCTGAAGGGCAGACATGCATGAAATTGGATCTATGGTGCAATTTCAGAGAACGCATGGCAAGTTCGTGCTCTCTCTCTCTGCTGCCTTCTCCCTTTCCTGTGCTTCTGCCTCCATTTTCTGAAGTTCCATCTCGGCCTTTTTCTACTTCCATTTTCCGAAGTTCCATCTCGGCCTTTCTCTCCTCTGCCTTCTCCCTTTCCTGTGCTTCTTTTTCCTCTTTCGCTTTCTTGTCATGCCTATCCTTCTCCCTCAACATGTCGGACTTAGTCTCCTTATCCATTCCCATATCCTGATCAGCCTCACGCCATGCAGCTCGTAACTTGGCCATATCTGCCATCTTACTTGTGAACTGCTGTAAGCTCACGAATACAGCAAAATAATAGACAGAAGCAACTACCTGTTACCTACTAGGAAATATGCTGTCGCAAAAACCCGAACTCAGACTAGCACCAAGTCAGATTAATCGCTGTTACCTGGAAAAAATGTTTAGTTATCCAGCCACACTACCCAAAACCCCGAATTTACCTTCCTGTTAAGAAAAAAAAATTCAGTTAGCCATCAATTACCTCTAAGTCATCAACAACCTTACTACAACTACCATCTAAACTGATTGCAACCTGTGGAAAAACTTATAGCTGGATCAGTAGCTCAAGTCTAGGGGATATTTAAAGAAAATCTATTTCCAGAACTTTCTACAGAGACAATCTATGAATCTAGATAAGATCACAGAATTGATCCCAACAAAGATGATCCCAAGGATGATCGCCACCCACTTTGTCACGAAGTGGATTTAAGACTAGAAGCTGACTAAATAAGAGACAAGACACTAGTGGTAAGAAAGACTGAAAAATATAGATTTAGATGGAAATGATAGTGAAAAAGTGACAAGTTAATAGTTTTATTTAGACAGTAACAAAATACAACAAAAAAATTTTTGTTTTCAAATTAAAAAACAGGTAATTATTTATAACATAATTGCATACAAGTGGGGTACAACAACTAAGAGACAAAATTTGATTAAAAATCCATACATTTTTTATATTATAACATATTTTATTTGAGTTTGGCCTCCCGATACGGAAATTATCCGCCTCTTGTCACAAAATTCTCTGTTTTTGGGGCTCGAGTGAAGTCCCCTTGTGCCGCCTGCCTTACGCAGTCTTTTGTTTCATTGTTGTATGGCGGTTCCCTTTGTTGTCTTTCATTGTCTCGACACGTAGAGTTACTTGCAAACTACCAGACATCTTTTAATTCGTCTAACCTGACGATTACTTACATTTAAGTCAGGGGAAAGGGGGGGAGGGAGTAATGGGGCGCTTGATATGAAAAAAAGGTTTCGGTCCCAAAAAATGCCGTGCTGAAGTCATATGTGTCCCCCGAAAGGCACAAATAACGCAGCTTCACTGTAAATGGACACACCGCACCCAACCTCCTTTTCAGGACGAAGAAGAAGAAAAGAAAGTCCCAAGGGAAGGGCGATCACACTATTGTTCAGTCTCCACACTATTCTCTACAATAGTCTCCATTCAGTCTCCACACTATTGGATCCGCCAATGTTGCCATGTAATGCTATTAATTTGTTTCCTCAGTGTGTATCCTTTCCAATGTCAGCATATATTTTCCTCGCTTCTGGTTCCATTGGTATGTCCCTGGTTCGTTCCATCAGTTTCACACTGGTGATCTTGTCATACTATTTTGCTGAGTTCGCTCTCTCTAGATGATCCTAATGCACTAAATCAAGTGTGTTAGTGTAGAGGTTGTTCTTCAATGGTCGTTGTAACTGACAACTATTATTACGCGAATGGTCCATTTAAACAATGTGGTAATCAGTCAAAATAGAAATCCCAACAAAAGGGGCATATCAACAAATGCCAAGACTGTAGTACAGTATTCAACTCGTTGGCGTAAAGTTCATTCAATTTATTTGACATAACACGGTTGACGAGACGACAACATTTGATCTTGACGACTGACGGTTAACGTTCAACAGGACGGTAAATAACGTAGTGTTCATGTTTAAAATACCATTAGTCCGTTCTATGCTAGAATCCTCTTTGCAATTTAGGACTGGGCATACGGCATTATTATCATAGCATACAAATTGAAGATGAGGCAGTTAACATTATAATGTCACATTCCAGTGTCATGTGACCTTGGCAATGACAGCGAGATCCTCATTATGTTTTCTTACATCTAAGGTCTCATTGACATAAGTATGTCCTTTTACTGTACTGGCCTCATAACTGAACATCATAGAATAACTGCATACATTCCTACCAAAGACTTCCTTGGCATATAAACTTATTTTACATAGAATATTTGAGTCACCTCTGCTATAAGCCGAATAATGACTCATTTCAACAAAATCCACGTTAATCTTCGACAATCCCTTTTCTAGGCATCTGTCGGCTTTCAAACAAATTACATTTTCAATCGTGAATCCATTTTGGTACCGACAGGTCGTCGATTCCAACTAGATGCTCGCGTTGAACAAAAATTATAGTAAAATTATCATAATACTTGCGTTCTCTTCAGAGAGATCACACTTACGTGGATGACCACCGTCCACATCTTCTAAACAGAAGGACGGGTCATATAAGAATAACTTCTGCCCGATACACGGGTTTAAACTCCACAAATCAATGGACTGATCTTGGAATCTCCGCTTGTCCAACCAAGCTCTGACGTCGACTAATGTTTGGCAACACGTGCGCACGGGATAACCCTTACTCCCACTAGTGCACAATCGTGCGCTAAGAAAATAAAACTCACAAACAATTATTACTATCATATACGTAGATGCGCAATGTTTTAACAAAGGTAGGACCACAGATCAATGGACCTGAGACTACCAATATGTTAAAGCCTGTTATGGACTAAGAAAGGCCGCTACAGTTAGGCTTTACCCCGTGCTATTTATAATTTATTGTTACAGGCTGTGTTTTTGAGAAAACCTTCTATACTAGGATATTCGAGCACGAACTGGATTTTACCGAAAGTGTTTACAAAGTGACGTTACCACCAAAAATAAATGAAAAATGTCGAGGTTTTCTATATTTGAACCTATACCCTAATGTAATCGACCTAACTTTTGCTCAGTTCCAACTGAGCCTGCCTTGCTGAAAGGTACAAAACTAATTTGAAAAGAGGATTGCATACCTATATTAATATTTTTTACAAACTAATATGGATTAATTAAAAAAAATAAATGTATTTATTTATTTAACTAACACAAAACCAGACCACAAGGTCTTTTTTAACTCGACGTACCCCCAAATATAATCGACGAACTTTGTGTAAAAGATGGACGGGTCTTAATTCGCCAACACTCGTTAAAAGAAAAATAAAATGTGATAAAACTGATACATATCAGGCGTATTAGACTTAAAGTATTTTTAGTAAAACATCGTATAACCAAGATTTGAGTTATGTCAGAGTAAGGCATAGCAGGCACAAACACACACACACGAGAACACAGCAATCAGTTGGTACAAAAAAAAATGTGTTATCATGATTCCGCCTGTGTAAATCTGTCACGATTAATTTTCATTCATGAAAACAGTGACCAAAAAAAAAAAATAATGACCTGATTTCCGTCATGCATTCTTTCCCACGTTGCTCTTGGTTTTTTCCTCTGCCTTTTCTTGAACGTCTATTGCAAGGTTTCTTAACCTTTTTTTAATTTGTGTGTGTGTGGGCCATGGACCCCTGTGATTGTCATATGAAGTCTATGGACCTTACTTGATTGTCAAATGGACCAGTTCCAGAAGAAAAAAATGCACATAAAAGGATGATTAGACATTTTATATTATAAATTTTAGATTATGTTCACGGACACTCTAGAATCCACTCATGGATCCCGAAGTGGTCCGTGTTCCACATAATCAGAAACAATGGTCTATTGTATGTCCCGACTGGAGGCTGCTAGCAAAGCCATTGCAACGTAAAACATTCCACTTTTAGCGGGCATATTTTAAGAGCAGGAAAATTAGGTTACTGTCACGAGAGGGTTGATGTTATTGAAAGTATAAGATATCCTGGACAAAAAGTTCTATCAGATGATACCAGGTGTAGTGAATTTCTAAATACAATATCTAAATTAAAATATAACAGTATAGTGTATAAAGGCAAAGATAAGAAAGTACAAAAAAATTTCTGCTAGAACGGTTGTTGTCGCCTACGCCTTCAGACTATTATTTGCTAACGAATAGCCGAACAAAACGGTACCCAAATTTTCAAATTCGTCCTTGACATAAACGAACCACTTTTCCTAGTTCTAAGAAATATTTGCCTAAAATGCATTGTGGAACGAGGAGGGGCAAGGATAGATGAAAATGCTAATTCGTTTCGCATTGATTTCAAACTAAAAGCCAACCACAGCACAGAGGCAAGCCTTGCCATAGGGGTTTCCCCAATATGATGGAAAAGTTAGAATTATGGACACTACGGTCATGGAAACATGTTTAGCTCTTATTGTGAATGACCTAAGCTCTCGTATTTCGCTTGATATTACACGGAAAAAGAGTGAACGAGAGGTAGTTTAAAAATAAACCACTAACATAGGAAAAAAGATAGAATTTTGAACCAAACCACATAGCCCCTTAAAAATCGTATATTCGTGTACCTGAAGACTTGCTGACCAAGAATATGTTGTTAGTTATCTAAAAAGTCCCTTAACTAATCAAATATTGATAAAACAATACATAGAGATCAGAGATACTGTCAGGTCAAGTCATATCTGCTTAGATTGGATCGCATATTTTTGGGGGGAAAAAGTAGGTGACAGATAGGCTAAGATAGTACAGTGAATCCGATTGGGTGGAATTTGAAGTGAGACGAAATATTATTGGCTGACCTTTGAATAAACATAAATAGCCTAGTAACGTAGAAAGGTTTGAATGATATTTTTTGAAAGACTGTTTACACTGTAATATTAAGAGTGATTGGCCAACTGAGTCGATATTGTCAGAACAAGCGTTAGGGGGGACGCCATTTCTTGAAAAATTCTACCAGCGATTGATGAGATCAGGCTGTGCTTTCAAATACAATATCTAGGCAGCCTGGACAATAAAACAGATCGAAACTGTGTCAGTCATCGTCACTGTGTATTTCATTGAAAATTGTGGTAAGATTGACATTTATTAACCTGTATTTTATATAAAAATTGAATGTGAAATAGTAATATATGTCTGTACATGAGTGGGTCTATAGCGACCATGAGGCAAAGCCTAGAGATTGATCCACCTGTGATAGACTGTCAGAGAGGTGTAAAACTACAAGAATATGTATGATTGTCATAAAGGAGCATAACACCTATCCTATTTTATGGAAGAGATTACAGCTGGAATTGCAGTGGCGTTGTAACTATTAGGGGAGAGGAATACTGGTGTACATTGTCACATCAAAAGATAATGGTGGCATAGGTTGGTATAAGGCTATGACCCTTTTTGTTTGTTTGTAATGTTCCTGTCCTAGAATGTGGACTATTAGTGTATGCTAGGCATTAAGAAGGATGCATAACCTTCACATTTCAGAGGTCCTGGGTACTGACGTTAATGTGGTATCAAACGCTTGAAAACTGATTGATTCAGGATTCTGTACACTGCGAGCCCATGCTAGTGGCCATTGCTTATCAAACAGAGAACAGATTGTCAAGCGAGCAGAGGAAACGTTCTACCTGTATTCTACTGCCAAGATAAGTTCTTGTCCGACACCTGACAGCTCAACTAAAAGAACTTTAAAAAGGAATATAAAGTGACAGTGAATAAAACTGGGACAAATATGTAATAGTCCTACAAGAGACAAACGAAAACAAACATAACTAAAAGGGTGTGATTTTAAACAACAACCTAGGGGTACTACCAGTATTACCTTAAAGTAGGAGAATACAACTACAGACGTATATTAGAATAATATTTTTATGTATGGACAGAAGATCTACTGTGCTATTTGATTGATGTAAATGATTCTTTTGATTTCACTTTTGATTGTCAGTCCTGGTTCAAAATAAATTAGAATCAGGATAATAAATTGTAAAAAGGATATTTACACACATTTCAACCACAGTCTTAAATAAGATAGCCTTTTAAAGTGTCGTGTGTATGTTATTGTGGTAGTACTGTGTGCTGTTGTGAATAATAAACAATTTGTTTGTATGTGTGTTGATTATTGTACATTACACTCTACCTTCATAATCCTATGTGAGGAGTTAATGTGATTGCATTTACAACAGGCCTCAAGTTTCGTTTCCTAGCATTTATTTACGTTTTTCAGGGAAGGATTACGGTGGGATATTTATCTTATTCGTTTTTTTCGTTTCTCTTTGTAGTATCAGGGTGTTTGGATTTTTTGTGTAGATTAAGAATTACGGGTTCTAGAAGAGAAGGTAGTTTTAACTTTTAGACTGGCACCAGCGCGCTGTTTCATTAAGATAATTCGTTCATGTAGAGATTTGCTAGTGTAACAAAATGGCAGAGCATTTCTGGCCTTTTCTCAATGAGCGCGTGGAACGGAATTTTTCCGCTTGGTCTAAGTTTAGTTAATGACCGCGGGCGATTCCTGGCACGTTGGTTGGTTCAGAAATTGACCCGCTTAAGAACAAAGCCAGGGAGTGACGCACGCGTAGCGTGGGCTCGGGTAATAAATAAGCGTGTTTCCCTGGCAGAAGGCGCTCAGATTTTAAGAACTTCAAGCCGTGGAGATCTATGCCGTAATGGCATATGCGAAGTCAGATTGCTCTCAGCAGATAGTCTACTTTGCAGATATTTTCCAGGCGTGGCAGCTAGGGCTACAGTAGTCCTTCAGCTGGCTAGAAGTTCGCTGGTCTTCTCAGGAGAAGAAGAGTCGGCAGAGCCAGAAAAGAAAGTGGAGTGGTGACAGGGTGGTCACTGGTGCAAAAGTCTTTGTACCCAAGAGAGAGCAGGGAGCTGGAAGCACAGACTTCTTCAGCAAGAACAGATGTTCTTACCAAAATTCGGAGCTATTTACGCTCATATTAAGCACACACTGATCCTAGGCGCAGGGCCTAAAAAGTGTCGTGAATTTCGGGCATAATAATCCCGGCAGCCTTGAGCCCAAGAGAGGGGTATCCGGGCTACTGCAAAGTAAAAATTCGTCTATTTGGAAGTAGAAATAGACCACGTCCCGAATTTAGTTTACCAATCAAGTCAGCAGCTACAACAGGCGGAGAAGAGGGGAAAGGGTTACCATCCCTCTTAACTGCATCAGAGATAGAGAGAGAGAAGGAGAGTAGTGGAGGAGTTTTCTCAGTAGAATCTAGGAGTGCCAGACAGACATCGAACAGAACATAGAACTTAGAAATTTTCGTCAAGTTGTGTAGGAGAAGTTAGAAGAGTTCGTTTCGTGGACAGTGTGTTAGCCAGTAAAAGGTTAAGTCGTCCAAAGCGGAGAAGCTGTGTAGAAATTTCAGATTTTGTGACGTCTGCAGACAGACCGACAGTAGTAGTTAGATAGTGGTATTTTCTTGTCAGCTGATTTTCTTTTTTTTGTAAGGTGGATCTGAAGGATTGAGATCCCACTTAACCCAATGTTGCATTACTTACCTTTCTTCCTTACAGGTTGAGAAGAGGGCGACGGGGGTTACCTTACTTAAATCACTGTACTTTATTGTGTGTGTTCTTTCCAGGTGCGTGTGTTTTTCCAGGTGTGTGAACTCGCATGTTAAATTCTATTTTGTAGTATGTTATATGAATTTTTCTGTGGTGTAAATAAAATCCATTGTAAATTTTCAGGCTGGATCAGTCACTTAATTCAACATACATGTTGTCTGTAAGTGGTGTCTGTGGTGTTAAGTAATTAAACCTTATCCCAGTCTTGGTAGTTAGAGGTAGTGAGGTTATCGCAAAACATTACGTCACCTAGTGGCAAGGGAGTCAATTTAGGTTCTCGACCCTTGACGCCAATAGCCTCATCTCCCACAGTCACTGTCATTTTTCTTCTGAAATCTATTTTCTTAGTCTTTCTTTCCACTAGGGTCTAGTCTATTTAGGTAGACAGCCTCTAGTCTTAAATCCACTTCGTGACACCCTAGACACTACACGAAGTCATTTAATATAATAATATAAATACATTTTGAATGAGATAAAAGGGGTGGTAGCAGAAAGGTACCCTGAAAAGTTCACAATACTATTGGGTAAATTCAGGGACCTTCATTGCTAATCTCATTTATTACAATAATAATACCTAACAACAATTAATAACATCAAATCCACCACACCAGGATAGTGCCAGATAAGAGACTGGTCTTATAAGAAATACCACCTTTTCTGAAAAGAATAAGGGTGTATCGACATCAAAGGTAGGATCAAGCTGTATAAGTTTCTAGGTCTGATGATAATATATGTTCCTAGATCCCTATGGGATCCCTCTCAAGATCCTCCTATGATTATATTATTATTATAATTATTATTGACTCTGCTAGGGGTATTAACTAAATTATTTACCAACAAGAACTTGAACTCAAATTAAATAATTAAGTAAGTCTGCTGGTAAATATTTACAATTTATTTATACAGTTTCTCTTTTCTGTTTGAAAAGCTTGAAATGAAATCAAATTCAATTACAAAATTAAATCAATAAACATTGGAAATTAGTCAAAAGGTTTTAAAAGACATTAAGATTGTTGATGTTTCTCACTTTGGTTAATTATCTTCGCTGGAAGAATATTTATATAATACTAACAAGTTTATTTCACTGTCACTTAAATGTGTAGCTATCCCTGGTTATTTCTAAGTCCACACTTTTCATCATAAATTGTGTCTTTATTAGAGTCTTGATTTTAATACAGTGGTGTCATCAGGATACTCTGAGCAGTAGCCTTGTTTGGCCACTTATCTCTTGTACAGAAGTCTGTCACACTCCTGACATGGAAGGAAGAGTCACATGAAGTTCTTCCAGGCAGTACATACTGGGTAACTGGCCCTATAGACAACAAGGGCGCTCGCACCAAAGGGTCCAGCAGTAGTGGCTGACTCTTTAAAATGTGTGTGGTTTTACAGGATAGAAGCTGAAACAAAATAAATGTAACCCCTATATGGTCCATCACTATCCCAATGTTACAAAAGTTGGGGATGATAGACAGTTTAAGACAGTGTGCTAGCATATGCACAGGACAACTTATACCAGTAATAAACACATTTCGTTCACTGTGTCTACAATTTTCCTCTAAATCCTTAGTTAGAGCCGTTCGGCCATGATCCGCCTCCATACAATGATTAGGTCTAGTATAAAACACTAAGTAATAACTTAAACAATTTAGTAAAACAATCGCTTTCATCCCCTTCCTTACGCTCCTGGTGTGTGTTCCATTCCATCAAGAAATAATTCTTTAAATGCTTTTCTTAATCTACAGACACACTTTTGCCATCATTCTCAATTATTTTGAATATTTCGATTTCACAAGGCTGGCTTTTGTCTCCAGAATTATACACAGGCTTGTAAGTCCGCCAGCAACACAATGTAGTTTTCTAAAACATTCTACACTTCATAAAGCACAAATTGATCAATTATTTTAACTATATATATATATATATATATATATATATATATATATATATATATATATATATATATATATATATATAGAGAGAGAGAGAGAGAGAGAGAGAGATACATTCTTTCTTACCCTCAGGCACATACAGTCGAGCTGTTAATGATTACAATGGTCTGCTCTCAGATGCAGAAAGCAAGGCACTTTTCACTAACACCTTTTGCGCTCGCTGTAATTTTAAAAATATGACTGGCTTATTTTGCTCAAGACACGCATTATTTATAGTGCGAGGTAGGGCGTCCTATGGGGTTTTCCTGCAAAACTAGTATTTGCATCCAAAAATGTTTGTAAAATCTGCCTAGGTGTTCAAATCAGGAAAACTAAGAATTTATTTGTCTACGTTATTTCTGGAGCGATTTTCTTCATGTAAACTTAAAACGTTCCCTGTATTATTTTACATCTTCCTAGCTAATAGTCTTTTATTGTCCTAAGTTCATTTTATTCTATGCGTACTCTAAACAGCAAAATTCTGGACTAACCTGAGGCCCCGATGCATTCAACCAAAGATTTCTCCCGTAATATATTACTGGTCGTGAAAGTCTCTGCACAGACGTGCAGAGCAACATTCCCGTTGTAGAATTAGTGACCTCTTCCAGGTGGTACTTCATTCCTATGTCTGCAGTTAAATGGCATCCTCCACTCGTCTGCACATAATAGACTCGCCATTTTGACTGTCCAAGGCTGTAGTAAACACTGCATAACGGTACCTTCTGATTGGTCCGTGTATCAAGCAGTTATCATAAAGTATGGCGCGCGGTTTCGTCAGAGTTACACAGAAGGACGTGTTGTGAAAACAGAACAGTTCACGACAGTTACGTTGTGACAACAGACAACATTTATGAACAGAAAGCTAGAGGACGACAATGAAAGTAGGCAGCCTATTACTCCAACTCAATAAATTTCGAAATGGCAGAAAAGCTACAGGAAAAGCCTAGGTTTACCATGTAGGATTCTTCAACTTGGCAGTGCCTGCGAAAGAGCGACAAGCTCAGCAGCCCTAGTGTAACAAAAACACCAACAACAACCACATGGCAGATGAGCATGTAAGAACAAAATGTTTAAGAGAACACCAGGGACCGAATAATTGTGTAGAAAATAAACGCTTACTTAGGGGTTCAGTAACCCGTCAATCCAGCCGCCGCTATACCGTTCTTCTATCACCTTTTACCTTTCACCTTTCAATTTCCCAAGGAACATACGCCCTTCAACAAATTTATGCCAACTTTCTGTCACGTGCCACCAGTTTAAGGTCTTTCAACGCCGTCTTCATCCCCCTCAGGTCTGTTTCTTTTTTTTTAAATGAATGAAGAAGAAAATCCCATTCAATCTCTGATGGGTTATAGCTAGGATATATATATTGTTTGCAATTCCAAATAATATGAACAACTGCCGATATGAGAAAGTGGCATCACATTTGTCAAATCATTGTGTCTGTTTCCAGTTCTCTATAGATCGCATGGCCAGCAGAATGCTGACCACATCACCCCTAGTGTGCCGATAGTCAAGAAAATATGGGCATAACAGTAACACAATAGTCCTAATATGCCTCAATGGGCGTGTAACCGGATCCTTTACCTTACCCTTAGATTGCATGGACTGATTTGGTAAATGTCTATACCAGTATGTAATATACGGTGATTTGATACATCTCCATATAACGTAAGACGAACAAAGAAAGAATTTTTGAAGTAGGGAAATTTCATACCAGGCTTCTCCCGCTAGCATTTAAATTAGCTGCAGTCTCAGTATTACATGTACTTTATCCACGTTTCAAGTGAAAACCCGCTAGCTAAAATTAACTCTATTCGTGAACTGCGTCAGACAGGAAAGCAATCTTTTCTTTGAAATGAAGTTAACATTAATAAAATATCATTTATTTTGAATGTTCCACCGCTCTGTTTATGGAACTGCAGGGAGCAGATTAACCGGTTGAGACAAAAGCTACAGAGGTAAATGATCCTGTTACACGTCCATTGGGGCATATTGGGAATATGGTGTTAGGCCCATAAGTTGGACTTATTTCAAACACTCTGAAACATGTGAACTGTGACAAAACGGTTTGTGCTTGTACTTTGGTGCCCTTCTCTTTCTCTTCCATCGTCCTACTATGTGGGTGCACTTTTCATAACTGTCGTTCTCTCCAGTAGTATCACTTCATTTCTTCATTCATCGTCCTATGTTTCGGCATATTTTATGCCCTACATTTTTTGCTCTGAAGCCGCTCCCAGACTTGTTTACGTTTCATCAGGTGAACTGTATTATTATCCAGGTGGATTTCAACGGATAATATGTTTATCACCTTAGGCGTGTGGCCACCTTTGATTGAGACGATCTGTGTTTACCCAATATCTTCGCACATGATCGAGGAAAAGAAAGCCATATTGTCTGTCTTAGAGATCCATCTGGGGGATCTATGCCATCGCAGGTGATAATTCGATAATCGCTTCCGCTGACCCGTCTTGGTATCAATATTACCGATAACCTGTCTGGGGAGATTATGTTGGGGCAAGAATGAGTTCATATATTTGTTTGTGAGTTTGCATAAAGATGCAAGCGGAAGTATCACAGCCTTATTAGAAAGAGGTCACGAGTTGTAATTTTAAAATGCAATATTTTAAAACATGCCAGGGATATCATGATTTAACACCCCGACCCATATAGTTCTAAAGGAATCAGATCACCAGTCATAAGAGGAGTACTAAAATTTCCTAGACCAAGTGATTCGAAGCCATCAACGTGCTGTGTCTATTCAAACTGTGCCAGGAGATTGTGTTCCCTAAAGTTACTTTGAGGTAAGTGTTAACATTTATTTAATTACTGTGAATGTGACATGTTTTCCTTGCTAAGTGGTGTTGTATGAGGCTGGCAACCTCAACATGTGAAAATAGTATGTTCATAAACCACTACAGCAAGCGCTGGTGTTTGTTTTATGCTAATTCGCTCAGAAACACGAAAACAGCAGCAACTCTAGACTACAATTGGAGCAGTGTGACAGATGAAAATTGAAGCTACACTTTAATCTCGCCGGGACCCCTCTTTTTGTTGAAATCAAAATCGCCAACGTGGGTCCCACATGGATTTCCCTCGCTTCCTAATTAACATGTAAGTGAAGAACGCGTAAGCCAGGCCTCTTTCGCTATCTGTCTTAATTTTAATTTAGCCACGCCTACAGTCTTCTCTCACGAGCTATTATAATTAGCCATCTCCGAACCTCTTACTGTCATTCATTCAAGGAGGCGGGCCAGAGGCGGCAAAGACGGTCATGTTATCGACGTCTTCTGTAGTCACTAAGAGTGAGCAGAGTTCTGTAACACCTCAGGTTAATACCAGAATGAGAATCGTCTGCGCGGGGAAAGAAATCTCTGCCGGAACGGATCAGCGGTCGGTAGAGCTGTGAAAAATCGCTTTCATTCAGATAATTGACCGAAGAATCCGCTCGAGGTGCGAGTTCTAGCCGACCTCGGCGAGGTCTGGACGATTCAGTATATATGTGCAGTCTACTAAAACTCATTATCAGTTCGCTCCAGGATTTCTTGAATAATTCTTGCGCGCTATTTAGAGAGCCATCTTACATATCGGATACTGGAATACGTGGGGAATTATTCAGTTTTTCTGTGTGCGGTAAAGAATATATATATATTAATTTAAGCGTTTTTTCGTGTTAAAGTTTTTCATTATATTTCATTGGGATTATTGTGTTATGTTGAATAACGTATTAAATAAACTTAAAGCTAAATTTTCTCCAGCCGTAACGTAATTTAATTTCTCGTTATCCCGAGGAAATAGATGTTTAATTAATTATAAGACGCTAGGCGATTAATATTGTCGAGAAACCATTTATTTATATTTTCACCATGTGTAAATTTGAAGTGACTAGTGTTCATCTCTAAGTGCCTTGCCTTCTGCATCTGAGAGCAGACCATTATAACCATTAACAGCTCGACTGTATGTGCCTGAGGGTAAGAAAGAATGTATTTCTCTCTCTCTCTCTCTCTCTCTCTCTCTCTCTATATATATATATATATATATATATATATATATATATATATATATATATATATATATATATATATATATATATTGTTAAAATAATTGATCAATTTGTGCTTTATGAAGTGTGTAGAATGTGTTAGAAAACTACGGTGTGTTGCTGGCGGACTTACACGCCTGTGTATAATTCTGGAGGCAAAAGCCAGCCTTGTGAAATCGAAATATTCAAAATAATTGAGAATGATGGCAAAAGTGTGTCTGTAGATTAAGAAAAGCATTTAAAGAATTATTTCTTGATGGAATGGAACACACACCAGGAGCGTAAGGAAGGATGAAAGCGATTGTTTTACTAAATTGTTTAAGTTATTACTTAGTGTTTTATACTAGACCTAATCATTGTATGGAGGCGGATCATGGCCGAATGGCTCTAACTAAGGATTTAGAGGAAAATTGTAGACACAGTGAACGGGATGTGGTTATTACTGGTATAAATTGTCCTGTGCATCTGCTAGCACACTGTCTGAAACTGTCTATCATCCCCAACTTTTGTAACAGTGGGATAGTGATGGACCATATAGGGGTTACATTTATTTTGTTTCAGCTTCTATCCTGTAAAACCACACACATTTTAAAGAGTCAGCCACTACTGCTGGACCCTTTGGTGCGAGCGCCCTTGTTGTCTATAGGGCCAGTTACCCAGTACGTACTGCCTGGAAGAACTTCATGTGACTTTTCCTTCCATGTCAGGAGTGTGACAGACTTCTGTACAAGAGATAAGTGGCCAAACAAGGCTACTGCTCAGAGTATCCTGATGACACTACTATATTAAAAATCAAGATTCTAATAAAGACACAATTTATGATGAAAAGTGTGGACTTAGAAATAACCAGGGATAGCTACACATTCAAGTGACAGTGAAATAAACTTGTTAGTATTATATAAATATTCTTCCAGCGAAGATAATTAACCAAAGTGAGAAACATCAACAATCTTAATGTCTTTTGAAACCTTTTGACTAATTTCCAATGTTTATTGATTTAATTTTGTAATTGAATTTGATTTCATTTCAAGTTTTTCAAACAGAAAAGAGAAAATGTATAAATAAATTGTAAATATTTACCAGCAGACTTACTTAATTATTTAAGTTGAGTTCAAGTTCTTGTTGGTAAATAATTTAGTTAATACCCCTAGCAGAGTCAATAATAATTATTATAATAATATAATCATAGGAGGATCTTGAGAGGGATCCCATAGGGATCTAGGAACATATATTATCATCAGACCTAGAAACTTATACAGCTTGATCCTACCTTTGATGTCGATACACCCTTATTCTTTTCAGAAAAGGTGGTATTTCTTATAAGACCAGTCTCTTATCTGGCACTATCCTGGTATCATCTGATATAACTTTTTGTCCAGGATATCTTATACTTTCAATAACATCAACCCTCTCGTGACAGTAACCTAATTTTCCTGCTCTTAAAATATGCCCGCTAAAAGTGGAATGTTTTACGTTGCAATGGCTTTGCTAGCAGCCTCCAGTCGGGACATACAATAGACCATTGTTTCTGATCATGTGGAACACGGACCACTTCGGGATCCATGAGTGGATTCTAGAGTGTCCGTGAACATAATCTAAAATTTATAATATAAAATGTCTAATCATCCTTTTATGTGCATTTTTTTCTTCTGGAACTGGTCCATTTGACAATCAAGTAAGGTCCATAGACTTCATATGACAATCACAGGGGTCCATGGCCCACACACACACAAATTAAAAAAGGTTAAGAAACCTTGCAATAGACGTTCAAGAAAAGGCAGAGGAAAAAACCAAGAGCAACGTGGGAAAGAATGCATGACGGAAATCAGGTCATTATTTTTTTTTTGGTCACTGTTTTCATGAATGAAAATTAATCGTGACAGATTTACACAGGCGGAATCATGATAACACATTTTTTTTTTGTACCAACTGATTGCTGTGTTCTCGTGTGTGTGTGTTTGTGCCTGCTATGCCTTACTCTGACATAACTCAAATCTTGGTTATACGATGTTTTACTAAACATACTTTAAGTCTAATACGCCTGATATGTATCAGTTTTATCACATTTTATTTTTCTTTTAACGAGTGTTGGCGAATTAAGACCCGTCCATCTTTTACACAAAGTTCGTCGATTATATTTGGGGGTACGTCGAGTTAAAAAAGACCTTGTGGTCTGGTTTTGTGTTAGTTAAATAAATAAATACATTTTTTTTTTATTAATCCATATTAGTTTGTAAAAAATATTAATATAGGTATGCAATCCTCTTTTCAAATTAGTTTTGTACCTTTCAGCAAGGCAGGCTCAGTTGGAACTGAGCAAAAGTTAGGTCGATTACATTAGGGCAGAGGTGGCTAAACTACGGCCCGCGGGCCAGATCCGGCCCGCCAACCAGTTTTGACCGGCCCGCCAACCTGTTTTGGCCGGCCTCTTATTGTTGATTGAAAATTACTGTATACTCCGACCACGGTGCTAAAAAATATTACAAAATAGCACGCACAGGCACCAGAAACAAAACCAAAAAGACCCAAAATGTACGATTAACATCTCCCCCACCTCCCACAACACCACAACTCTCTCTCTCTCTCTCTCTCTCTATCTCTCTCTCTATCATACCAATTGAGCTCTACTAGATACACAGCTCTCTAACTCACAGGAAGTTCCTTGCATTTTTAGAAGAAGTGGATTCTGTTTACGGTGATCTCCTGCTTCATGCTGAGGTGAGATGGCTTAGTCGAGGAAAATGTTTAATAAGATTTTGTGAACTGAAGGATGAAATATTTGACTTCCTGCGAGACAACTTACCGTGTTCAATTGATCTTCAAAATAAACTCAAAGATATTCATTTCATTCAGCACTTGGCATTTCTCACAGATATAACACATTTGAATGTACTGAATTTGCAGTTACAAGGAAAAAGGCAAACAATTTTTCAAATGATGGGCTATGTTGATGGCTTCAAAAAGAAACTGAGCCTATTTAGTCTTCTTTGCAAAAGAATGACCTGTTTCATTTTCCTTGTTGTAAACAGCTGTCTGAGAAAGAGAGTGTTAACTTCAGGAGGTACACAGATAACATTGAACAGCTGATTTCTGAGTTTGATCGTCGATTTCAAGATTTTGAGATGTTTCGTCCACAAATGGAACTTTTTAACAACCCATTCAAGTGCACAGTGGAGTCCCAGCCAGCAGAACTACAATTACAGTTATGTGAACTCCAATGTGACCCATTCATCAACACAACAGAAGCAACTGGAGCTGATTTGTGGAAATTACTACCAAAGGAACGTAAGCCACTTCTGAGAAAATGGGCCCTAAAAGTGTGTTCTATATTTGGTAGCACATATCTTTGTGAGACAACATTTTCTGCCATGAAGCTTATCAAATCCAAGACCAGAAACAGATTAACTGACTCTGTATTATCCCATGTTCTCAGAATTGTTACGTCACATATGGAAGTAGAATTCAAATCACTGGTGAAAAGTTTTGATAAGCCACACTCTTCACAATGAAATAACACACAAATATATGTTTGAAATAAATAATTACATGTCATATTACAAATTACAAAACAAATTAAAACAACAGATTCATTATATTTTTTTTTACAGTAATTTCAGTCCGAAGACTGGTATACATGTCTTGGCAGATGTGCAGTACAGTAGTTTGCCATTGCTTTCTGTACGTGGTTCATTATATATGTAAAACTAAATCTCAGAACGTTATTTTTTAAGGATTTTATAGGTCTGGCCCTCTGGTGTTACCCTTTACCATAATCTGGCCCTCGGCCAACCTTAGCTTGGCCACCACTGCATTAGGGTATAGGTTCAAATATAGAAAACCTCGACATTTTTCATTTATTTTTGGTGGTAACGTCACTTTGTAAACGCTTTCGGTAAAATCCAGTTCGTGCTCGAATATCCTAGTATAGAAGGTTTTCTCAAAAACACAGCCTGTAACAATAAATTATAAATAGCACGGGGTAAAGCCTAACACACTTGATTTAGTGCATTAGGATCATCTAGAGCAGTGGTGGCCAAGCTAAGGTTGGCCGAGGGCCAGATTATGGTAAAGGGTAACACTAGAGGGCCAGACCTATAAAATCCTTTAAAAAAAACAAACGTTCTGAGATTTAGTTTTACATATATAATGAACCACGTACAGAAAGCAACGGCAAACTACTGTACTGCACATCTGTCAAGACATGTATACCAGTGGACTGAAATTACTGTAAAAACATATAATGAATCTGTTGTTTTAATTTGTTTTGTAATTTGTAATATGACATGTAATTATTTATTTCAAACATACATTTGTGTGTTATTTCATTGTGAAGAGTGTGGCTTCAATCAACAATAAGAGGCCGGCAAAAACAGGTTGGCGGGCCGGTCAAAACTGGTTGGCGGGCCGGATCTGGCCCGCGGGCCGTAGTTTGGCCACCGCTGATCTAGAGAGAGCGAACTCAGCAAAATAGTATGACACGATCACCAGTGTGAAACTGATGGAACGAACCAGGGACATACCAATGGAACCAGAAGCGAGGAAAATATACGCTGACATTGGAAAGGATACACACTGAGGAAACAAATTAATAGCATTACATGGCAACATTGGCGGATCCAATAGTGTGGAGACTGAATGGAGACTATTGTAGAGAATAGTGTGGAGACTGAACAATAGTGTGATCGCCCTTCCCTTGGGACTTTCTTTTCTTCTTCTTCGTCCTGAAAAGGAGGTTGGGTGCGGTGTGTCCATTTACAGTGAAGCTGCATTATTTGTGCCTTTCGGGGGACACATATGACTTCAGCACGGCATTTTTTGGGACCGAAATCTTTATTTTATATCAACCGCCCCATTACACTTCCCCCCCTCGACTTAAATGTAAATAATCGTCAGGTTAGACAAATTAAAAGATGTCTGGTACCTGACAACGGTAAGTACCCTAACGGTTACGAACGTAGTTTGCAAGTAACTCTACGTGTCGAGAAAATGAAAGATAACAAAGGGAATCGCCATACAACAATGAAACAAAAGTCTGCGTAAGGCAAGCGGCACAAGGGGACTTCACTCGAGCCCCAAAAACAGAGAATTTTGTGACAAGAGGCGGATAATTTCCGTATCGGGAGGCCAAACTCAAATAAAATATGTTATGCTATAATATAAAAAATGTATGGATTTTTAATCAAATTTTGTCTCTTAGTTGTTGTACCCCACTTGTATGCAATTATGTTATAAATAATTACCTGTTTTTTTAATTTGAAAACAAAATTTTTGTTGTTGTATTTTGTTACTGTCTAATAAAACCATTAACTTCTCACTTTTTCACTATCATTTCCATCTAAATCTATCTTTTTCAGTCTTTCTTACCACTAGTGTCTTGTCTTTTATTTAGTCAGCCTCTAGTCTTAAATCCACTTCGTGACAAAGTGGGTGGCGATCATCCTTGGGATCATTTTTGTTGGGATCAATTCTGTGATCTTATCTAGATATATTAGCTAGAGACTCGTGGTGTTTTTTAAATATATATTTTAAATACCATAGTGAGTTATAGGTCTTACCTAAACGCGGGTGTTAGAATATAATTATAGTATGATTACCTGTTATCTATTCTCTTTTATATAGATAGATCATACCTTTGCGATCCAGCTGTTCTTATAGAGATGTATGGCCAGATGTCTTATGGCAGTCCAAATATATGTTCCTCAACATACAAACATTGTCGGTGAAAATTCTGATGCTTCAGACCCTTTTGCGGTCCACATTCTCCATCCTTCATCATAACCCTCCACTCCCAAAGGAGCATAGGCCTTCAACAAACACATGCCAAGTCCTCCTGTCACGTGCCATCATCTCAAGTTCTTTCCATGTTCTCCTCATCATTTTCACCTCTGTTTCCAGCTCTCTTTTCCATGTGCTTCTTCGTCTACCTCTGCCTCTCTTGCCCTGGGGGTTCCAGAACAAGGACTGCCTTGTAATGCTATGAACAGGTTTCCTCAGTGTGTGTCCTATCCATCGCCATCGTCTTCTTCTCATCTCTTGTTCCACTGGCACTTGTCTAGTTCTTGTCATCAGTTCCACGTTGGTAACCTTGTCATACCATTTTATCCCTCTATTCTACGCAAGCACCCATTTATGAAAGTCTGTAGCTTTTTGGTTGTTGTCTTTGTTGTTCTCCATGTCTCAGAGCCATACAGAAGGACTGACTTCATATTTGAGTTGAAGATTCTTATTTTCGTGTTGGATCCGATTTCTCTTGATCTACATATATTTCCCAATGCAATGAAAGCTCCTCTCGCCTTTTGTATTCTTATTTTGATATCGCTGTCTGTCCCTCCAACTTTGTCTATATTACTGCCAAGATATGTATACGATTCTACATCTTGTATTGGTGTTTCTTCAAGTTCAACCCTGTTATCATTACCTGCATTTATTCTCACCATTTTTGTCTTTTCCCTGTGTATTTTCAGACCCAATTGCTGTGACCTCTCATCGAGTGTTTTCAATTTGCCCTGCATCTGATTACGGTTATGGGACAGAAGAGCCAAGTCATCAGCAAAATCCAGATCATCCAACTGCTTAGTCAGAGTCCACTGGATTCCATTTCTGTTGTGTGTTGTCGATGATCTCATAACCCAATCTATTGCTAGTAAGAAAAGAAATGGAGACAAGAGGCATCCCTGTCGCACTCCTGTTCTTATCCCAAACGGTTCTGTAAGCTGTATTTCTTGAAGAACTCTGCATGTCATGTCTTCATATGTTTTCTTTATTAAATTAATGATCTTCAGTGGAACTCCATAATGCCTCATCAATTTTCAAAGTGATTCTCTGTCTACACTGTCAAGTGCCTTTTCGTCGTCAACAAATCCGATGAATAGTGGTGAATTCCATTCCAGACTTTGTTCAACTATTATTCTCAAAGTGGCTATCTGGTCTGTACATGATCTGTTTTGTCGAAAACCTGCTTGTTCATCTCTCAGTTTCTTGTCTATGGACTCTTTTAATCTCTCAGGGATAATCCTGTTTAATACTTTTCCTGGCACTGATAGTAACATTATTCCTCTATAATTTGTGCACTCTTGTAAATTTCCCTTCTTAGGCAACTTAACCAGATATCCTTCCTTCCATTCTGCTGGTATCTCTTCCTTTTCCCAGACTTTACCAAGTAATTTATATAACATCTCTGTAGCCGTGCCGTTATCTGCTTTTATGGCCTCTGCTGGAATGCC
The DNA here is from genome assembly GCA_024509875.1 of Oreohelix idahoensis. Taxonomy (NCBI): domain Eukaryota; kingdom Metazoa; phylum Mollusca; class Gastropoda; order Stylommatophora; family Oreohelicidae; genus Oreohelix; species Oreohelix idahoensis. Next base: position 81,156 of record JAMPIV010000333.1, on the reverse strand, counting down.
ATCAGGTCCAGACGCTTTTCCATCTCTTAGAAGCTTTATGGCTTTCTTTATTTCTTCATTCGTTGGTCTTTCACCGTTAATTTGTAGCTCTTCTTCTGCTGACTGGATGTCCGAGAGGTTTTGTGGAGCTGGTCTATTGAGAAGGTCACTGTGGTGGTTTGATATTGATTAAATATATATATGTGTAGCAGATGTGAAGTCAGCTATGCAAGCCCCTGCGGAAGTATAATCTCTGTATATAATGTCAGGGTACCTGTCTTGCTTCCACCAATGACCCCAACCTGCTATGTATAGTTTCCCAATTATATGTACTGATGTATGGATGTTGTGTAGCTTGGTGTCTAGGGTATATGCAATGTATGTGAATACAACAACAACAACCACACTCTAAAGTTAACTAACGAGGCAGTAAACAACTCACTATTAAATTTTGGTCTGATAACACTAGCTAACAAAAAAAAATTTTTTTTTTCTTTCTCTAACATTTCTATGTTTTTCTGGTCAATTTTAATGCGCTGTTTTTAAATCTGCAAACCGTTTTTCTCTATTAGGTCAGGATCTCTAGAAATACGCAATTGAAGTTTTTTAACAACGCATACAGTATTACAACATCATTCGTACAAGAAGTATAACAGTTATGTAAGCTTGAATTTCTTTGCAGTCGACTTTCGTCGGTGAATGGCATGTGGTACATCGCGATGAAGCATCCAACAATAATCGGCAAGCATGGTCACACTCCACCGTCCTTGATAACGTGACTCCATTACGGCGATATCTTGATGGAATCGTTCTCCATGTTCATCGCTGACTTCGCCAAGGTTGTCAGGGAAAAAGTCAAGATGCGAATCGAGCAAATGGATTTTGAGGGACATGTTACAGCCCATAATTCTGTATGCATCTATGCACTGCTTAACAATATGCACATAGTCGACAGATTTGTGATTTCCCAGAAAGTTATCGACGATCGATTTGAATGCCATCCATGCGCGAAGTTCACTACCATGTAACAAGTTCTCGAATTGTTTGTCTGCAATAATTTTCCTAATCTGAGGTCCTACAAAGATACCTTCCTTTATCTTTGCATCGCTAACTTGCGGAAACTTTTCTCGAAGATAAGTGAAAGCTTTGCTCGTTTTATCTAACGCTTTTACGAAATTCTTCATGAGCCCCAACTTTATATGTAACGGTGGTAAAATGATGGTGCCTTTGTTAACTAATGGCTCGTGTATTACATTTTTATGCCCAAGCTGCATACGATCCCTGATAGGCCACACCTTTCTTGCATAATGTTCCTGTCTGTTGTGGCTGTCCCATTCACATAAGAAGCAACAAAATTTAGTATACCCAGTCTGCATGCCCGTGAGAATTGCAATGACCTTTAGGTCTCCACAAATCCGCCATTGGTAGTCATTGTACTTTACTTTTGCCAAAAGTATAGCCATATTGTCATAAGTTTCTTTCACATGAACAGAGTAGGCGACTGGAATTGATGAAAATAAATGTCCGTTATGCAATAACACGGCTTTTAGACTAGTCTTGGAAGAGTCGATGAAAAGTCGCCATTCGTTGACTATGTGCTCATGACCGAGGTGCACCATTAGACCGTTTACATCTTTGCAATAGCAAATGTCATCATCCATCTCAAAGTATTGAACAAGTTCTCTGTGTCTATGACGAAATTTAGATATCGGAGTATTGGGCGCTAAAAGATTCCATTCTTTGAGTCGCGAACCGAGTAATTCCGCTTGTCCTTTGGTAAGAGCGATATCACGTATTAGATCTGAAAGTTCTGAATGGTTAATTAAGTGAACACCATCATTCACCGGTATATAATCCGAGTTAGAATTAGATTCTAAAGCAGGTAAACTATCACTTTCTGATGGTTCATTCACGTCCAACGGATATTGTTCTGGTGGAACTGGGATAGGACACGTGATTGGATCATGAGGCACTGGTTTCGAAACCGTTTCAATATTTGGATAAACCACAGACTTTCTAGTTTTAAAAGTGAAACCATGGATATTTGTCAAGCAGAAGTAACAATCAGTAGCGTGATTTGTCGGTTCACGCCATATTACTGGCACTCTAAAAGGCATCGACTTATGCTTCGGCGATTTTCGTAACCAACCTGCCAATGTATTTGCACAAGTCGAACAAACTGCATTTGGCTTCCAAGATTTATTTGCATCATCAACTTTCGAATCGAAATAAAGTTCATATGCTTTCTTTAATAATGGTGTAAAGTTTTTCTGCTGAACACGATCGGTAAAATATCCGCACACGTAACAGAACAGATCAGCCGAATTTCTACAACTTCTAAAAGCCATATTTCGCTCAGAATTATTTCAAAATACAGTAACTATTTGAAAAATAGCGTAACATATGTCATGCATCTTTTAGCAGTATAAAAAGTAGAATTATTTTGCATTTTATTAATTTTTAATAAGTTATGTAGTAAAAATGAAACAGAGCAAATAACGGTTTCCCAAAAATATATTTATTCACAAATATCTTAAGAACCCGATGTGATAGAGATAAACGGATTTCAGATTTGAAATCAGCGCAAGAAACTGACCTAAGAACACTTATTCTTATATAAGAAAGAAAAATGTTGTTTGTCAGTGTAATTTTTTACAATGTATTAAGTGTACGTGATTTGATTTAAAGAAAATTAAACGTCAAAGATTAATTACATATATTTACACAAATACAATTTTAACTAATAAAGTCTGTCATATCTTGATCTTGACTCTATTTTGACGGGAAATGTTTTTAGTGTGATACTTTCATCTAGGAATAAGCACATAATTGTGGGATCAAAAATGTCATCATATTTAGGAATCTGTTTAATATAATAGTCGTGGAGGTTCAGTTTTTTGAATTGACAAGGCCCAAAACACAGGGCTTAGCTTTTATATAGTTGTCGAAAATTCTGCGATGTCCAGCACATGAATCTGCCCTTTTACATCAAGGTACAGCTTTTGGATGATAGATACTGCAAGGCACTCAAACACATGGCCTCACTCTGGTACTTTTCTGGAACATACACGTGACTGGCACACTTCAGGTTCTTACAGAAACCCTGGGAAAGAAAAGATTCGTTTCCCTCAAATACTATCCTTACCTATCTCCACTCATACAAGGTTTATGCAGGTTAACAGTTCCAAATCAGAAAATTGTATATACATAGTTAGTTTTCCCATCTGGTAGAGTGCTTTATTCCTTATCAAGTATCTTAAACATATGTTGAACCCTTCCTAGTCATAAGACCATATTATAATTAAGTAAATACATTCAGGTGATAACCTGTAATTTATTAAGATGTTCAGTGATTTGCTGGGTTTAACTCAAACATTATTCATTAATCTCTTTTCCTTTATTACTTTCTTTTCTCCCACAATGTCAGAAAGCCTGTCTGGCTTTTCTACAAAAAGGATCATATCTTTCTTAGCAACTCTGTGAAACAACACAAAGTTTGATGTTGGCTTCCCTCTTTATATATGTCTTTTATCCCAACGTTTGCGAAAAACTGTAAGGGTTTTATTAAGTCTTCCCTCATTATTAAATTTCTGTTATCCCAAAATACAAGTAAAGCTGTAGGGCTTTTACGTGAAGCTATAAGATTATCTAACCCCATTTAGTGATTTTACATAACATGTTGAAGTGGCGCTTGTACGACTGGGACTCTACCCTTCAAATATTCATACATAATTAATAATGCAAACACATTTTCAAATACAATAATAATTATAAATGTTGCTTCTTACCGTAATATTAGAATATTTCACTATATAAGTTAAATACAGGTCATAAATGGCCACACAGATCTCCTGCTGACATCGGACTGAGAAGGCATAGAAGCACAACTTGTCTGAATTCGTCAATAACTGTATACGTGAATAATTAATTTTAAAGTGGCGAGGAAATCTTGTGCCTCAGTGTATTTATTCTCTTCTGTTTGTTATTCTAAGCAACCAATCCGATTTCATGGAGCCGCGCTAGCGTAGTGGTTACAACACCGCTCTGGCGACCGGGTGATTCAGGATCAAACCCGGGCGACGGCATTTGAGGATTTTTCGTCGACCGGGAATTGGACTGGATTAACTCGAGACCTGGCGAGGACATTTGAAGGAGTGTTGTCGACCAGGGATTGGCGGCTCCTGAGCCGACCCAGCTGCAATGGGTACCTCCGAAATCGGAGAGTATTTGCCTGAATGGCGAGGGACACCTGTCTCTGTACAAGTAAAAAGGGATAATAATAATAATAATAAATTCTTTAAGCGCCAAACACGGCGCATAAGGCAGAAACCAGTGCTCTCCAGGTTGTTCGTTGTGACGCCACTCCTCTTAGCTCTTGCACATTATTTAGGCCCAACGTTCTTCCTTCTCTTATTATTGTTCTTCTGAGGTCTTCCTTTTTTCCGCTTACCCTCAGGAACCCAAGTGAGCGCCTGTAGTGGTATTCTGTTGTTTTGCATTCGTAGGACATGACCGATATATGACCATCGTCTTTTCCTTATATAGTCGGAGACATATTTCTGCCTAGAGTCTTCTCTTATTTGTCGATTAGTCTTGAATTCTTTCCAACTGATGTTCATGAGTTTTCTAAGACATTTGTTCTCGAATGTATTCAGCTTGTTCTCCAATGATTTTGTTATTTTCCAACTCTCACAGCCGTATGTTAACACTGAGATAACATTTGAATTAAACAGACGAAGCTTGGTATGTATATTCAATGATCGTAATTTCCAAATGTTAGATAATCTATTGAAGGCGCTAGCTGCCAAAGCAATTCTAGTATGGATTTCTCTTGTTGTGTCACCATCCTGAGTCATTTTACTGCCTAAATAATTGAAACTTTCAACTTTCTGTTTTTTCCCCGTTCAAGATGATATCAAAGGTCTCGTTAGAAAAGTTCATAGCTTTAGTTTTAGAGGCATTTATTTGGAGACCAATTTTAACCGAGAGATGACACAAATTATTTATTGCTTCTTGGGATTGTCTTGGTGTTGAACTTAAGAATGCTACATCATCTGCGAAATCCAGGTCCCCCAATTTTCCATTTGTCCATTTTATACCCAATTGTTCATTGTGGGTATAGTTTCTCATAACCCAATCAATAGCTATTCCAAAAAGTAGTGGTGACATAATACAGCCTTGTTTCACCCCTGTTTCTACTGTAAACCATTCTGTATTCCCTTTATTTGTTCTAACACAACATCTTGCATTGTCATATAGCGCTTTGATTATATTCACATATTTTGTTGGAAAACCATAGATTGTAAGTATCTTCCACAATGATGGGCGGTGTAGACTATCAAAGGCTTTTTGAAAATCGACGAAGGGATACTCACGTAAAATCAATGTCAGGTTAGACATAGTAATAACCTGAGATTTCGCCTCGAGTATTAGCGGGCGTACGCAAAAAAAAAAACAAAAAAAAAAAATCTGCTCCTACGCGTCTTTTTGAAAAGTTAACCTAATATTTTTTCAAATCAGGAGACATCCCTTTCTCTCCCCTCAATATGGCTATCATCAGTAAAAATGCCCAATACACGTCTATATATGTCTTCATTCTACCATATCGCTAGTATTATCTAAGTCATTTTAATACAGAATGATAATATTTACTTCGTCTACCGTCTGTCATCTAATACATAAGATTTCACACTTCTGTCTATATTTTTGACCATTTTCGTTTTTCCTCTATATTTATGCAAATAATAATATAACTTTCTTTCTACAGTAAGATAATATAGTAAACTAAAGAATAGGATATATTTATTAACTAATTATTAGCGTATTTATCTTCTTTTATTCTTTATTTTCCTTACCGTTCTATTGGGACAGTTAGTTTCAGTTTCGAAATTCAAACGGGCTCTATGAATTTCCCCCTCTCTCTCCCTTTTCCAAGAAAACCACAACAACACGTTCAAACGTTGACCCAATATGCAAATATCTCTATCCTTCATCGTTCGTTTTTGGGAATGGCGTGCTGTGACGTCACATTGGCATTAATTCGTACTATCGTTTTATGCGTTAACTCTTTAGAGATCGAGTAATAAAAGCTAGTATTTTGGTGGCGCGATGATTCCTATGTTATTTTATACCTACAAACAACTATATGTTATATTTTGATCGGTGAAATTTCGGATATCACCACAGTCACCAAAATATTCTTTCCACCTCTTCATTTGCTCCTGTATATTGCTGAGCAGTTTTCCATTCTTGTCTTTTGTGAGGCAACTTGTTTGCTTGTATTTCCCTGTTAGCTTCTTTGTGCTGCTATACAGTTCTCTCATATTTCCTTTGGCTGCAGCATCTTCTGCCTCTCTTGCCAACGCCTCAATATACTTCCTCTTGTCTCTTTGGATACTTCTTTTTACTTCTTTGTTTGCTTCTGTGTACACTTCTTGAGCCTTGGCTTTAGGAACTTCTGGTTTTGCTTTTGTTTAAATCTGCTTTCTTGTTTTTTTTTTTTTTTTTTTTTTTTTGTCTTTTATCTTATTGATGGTTTCTATTGTTATCCATGCTTTTTGTTGTCTTTCCTTTTTCCCCAGTATTTCTTCACATGTCTCATTCCATACAGTTTTGATTTGCTGCCAATAGTCTTCTGTATTCTCTACATCTTCCAGCTGTTGGAGCACTTGGAATTTGTTGGATACTGTGACCGCAAATTTGTCTCTTGTTTCTTGATTTCTTAGATGTCCTACATTAAATTGTTGTCTATAATTTTGCATTGTTGCATATCTCTTGAGTTTCATTTTTACTTTGGCTATCAGAAGGTGGTGATCTGATGCCACATCTGCTCCTCTATATACCTTTACATCCTGCAATGATGATCTAAACTTCTTGTTTATGCATATATGATCAATCTGATTTTCTGTTCTATGGTCTTGTGATATCCATGTTGCCTTGTGTATTCTCTTATGTGGAAACATGCTTCCTCCTACAGCCAGTTGATTTGAAGCACAGAAGTTTGAGAATAGTTCCCCATTTTCATTCATTATTCCTAGCCCATGTTTACCCATGACTTCTTCAAATCCGGTATTGACTATACCTATCTTTGCATTCATGTCACCCATCAAAATTGTGATGTCTCTTCTTTTTACTTTATCCAAAATTTCCTGTAGTCTATTATAAAATGCTTCTTTCACCGACTCTTCTTTGTCATTAGTTGGTGCATAACATTGGATGACATTTACATGTATTTTCTTTTAATCTGTTTTAAAAGTGGCTGTTATTATTATGGGTCCAACAGCTTCCCACTCAATGAGTGCTTTCTGTGCTTCTTTAGATAACATAAGAGCTACCCCTTCACTGTGGTGTGAACTTTCGTATTCATGTCCTGAGGACAGCACCAATTAACCTGTGATGAGTTTTTTCCTGTCTACCCCCTTCCACTTTGTTTCACACATTCCAAGAACCTTGATTTTATATTTCCTCATTTCTGCTGCTACTTGTGCCACTTTCCCTTGTTCGTTTAATGTCCGAACATTCCAGGTGCCAAATCTGGAAGTTCTCCTAGAAGAAAGAAGGTAGTCAGCAACACAGACTCCTTTCGGCTTTCTCTGTGTTGCATCATACGCTTCCCTGCGAGAGGACCTTCCCCTGTCTTGGATGGCTGTGTTTTATTTTCCTTATTTGACTTGTCCATATTTGTTGAAGTTGTTGTGGTTTAAATTTTTTACAGGATGGGGTAACCAGCCCCATGCCCAACCCTCCTTAGTCGCTTTCTACGACATGCATGGAAGGGAACAGTGTTACTATTCTTTGCTCCCCTTTCAGGCCCCGGTAACACACGGGTGATTCTCCATCCATGAGAGTGGTTAAATAAACAGAACCCTTCAATTTAAATTTTTTTAAATGTTAACTGGAACAGGACTATACCAGAATATTAAGAATAAATGATAACTGGACTTATAGAATATCCAGATTTCTTTTCCCTAGTTCATATACAGTCAGCCTGTGGTGGCGACAAAATCAAACATTGACATTACCTGACTAACAACCACTGTGTTGTGAAGAAGATTTATCCTGAACAGAGTAAGTTACCTGACATTTCTATTTAACGATCGAATATTCCAAGCTAATGTACACTGTGAACATTAGATCTCTTAAGTAATTTCCTACCGAGACAAAATTGAAGTGACATAACCAGCATCCTACTAATAGTAACGAATCAAGCGTTTCCCAAGATTTGGATTAATTAGTCTTGGAGAAACTGGGGCTTGTTTCGCCAAAACCCAACTTTGGATGGGCTGTGTGTACCTTAACGATTTTTCCAGATGTTGCGAAAGCACCGATTAGGTAAGAGTGAATGGATGTGATCACATGTTTGTCAGAGCGAGAGAAAAACAGGGATGAATAATTCTTGCATTGTATAAATAATATACTCACTTAGTTTTTTTTTTTTTTTTCTTCTTAGGTTTGCTAATACTGTTCCTTTATTTCAGAATAGAATAACGTAGACACGCGGTTTTTTACAGTATAGAAAAACCTAGACCCTAGTGCTATTCTTTGACCTTTTGGGGTTAATTAACTTCTTTCCTTGTGGGATTTTGTCTCTACAGAGGAAGGTACACTTAGTGGGTCTACTTCTTTAATTAATTCATTAACCTTTGTTTTATTGTATTTGATTTGATATTCAAAAAGATTGTTGTTGTGTAGTTTCTTTATGATAAATAAAATTTACATAAGCCTTATCTACGTGTGTTGGTCAGCTCGTTCCAAAAGATCCCTATTATATAGATATACTTTTCACGTCTGTGCGTCTAATTGTCGTCACGTATCTGTGTGTGTGTAGATGTGAGTGGTTGAATATATATATAGATATATTTATAGGGAAACTGTCTGATCTAAAAATCTCAGTCGTAATCGATAGGCTGGATTGATTATCTCTCAAATCCAGGGACAGATTTACCTTTCACCATTTCACTTGTGAAAATCTATTTCTTTACCTTATCTCCCACTGAGCTATCACCTGTTTTAGTCCTATTCAGGCGGGACCAAAATTGATCTTAATTCCCCTATCAAAAATATACGACAGGAGGTAACTGGTCAACCCCCCCCCCCCTCACCTCTCGATGCTGGACCTAGCATGGTGATGTCTCCAACACTTCACTCCACTGCGGCAGTATCTGCTATGAGACTACCCTTTTTTAGATCTTAAAAGAGTTCATTATTTCCAAAGAAGATCTCCACAGATCCTGGATTGCCTACCGCTGGCAAACGCCAATCTGAGGGTGCGCTTTATGATGATGATGATGAATTCCGCCATCAGTATGTTACCATGAGTATGTCATATCGTGTCTTTCACTTATATCTCGACCATTTATCATAAGATACGTCTACACGCTCCGTTTCCACACAGAAGTTACATTGTATTAGTAAAACTCTCCTACAGACCACTTTCCCTTGAACATTGGCTTCATTCCCACTTTCCATCTGTATCGCTGACATCATTTGTCAGTTTGCTTTCAACGATTCAAAAACATGTGTTTTACGCAGACACTCTTAAATGCTGTCAGTGAAGTCGCAACAAAACGCTGGTGGTGGGTGAGTAACTGCTATATTTAGCGATGAGGAAAGACTTAACCAAAATGAAAGACATCAAGGCCTGTGATTTTTTAAAGAAATAATGTAGTAGGCCCTATTTGATTTTAGGCAAATTGTAAGCACTCGCAAGACAGAATGGAAACAGAAAACAACAGAAATTATAGGTACTCCTGACAATATACGAGGGGCGTTCAGAAAGTAATGCACCACATCGTTTTTCTCAGGAGCTGTTTATTAAAAAAGCATGAAATGTATACACAATATACATGGATATGTCATGTAAACATCGGTATTATTCAACATAATCCCCATCAACTTGTACGGCTTTATGCCAGCGCGAAACAAGTGCATGTATTCCTAGCCCGTACCAGATTTTGTCTTGATCATGTAGCCATTTCTTCGCTGCATGAATCACTCCTTCATCATCTTCAAACCTTGTCCCACGGAGTGCATCATTAAGTGGACCAAATAGATGAAAATCAGAGGGTGCCAAATCGCGACTATAGGGTGGATGGGGTAGCACAGTCCAACCCAATTTGGTGATTGCTTCCCGTGTTGCCAGACTTGTGTGAGGTCGCGCATTGTCGTGAAGGAGAAGCAGGTCTGCTGGATTCTTGTGCGGCCGAACTCTGCGAAAACGTTGATTGAGTTTTTTCAATGTCTTAATGTAAGCTTGCGAATTGATTGTCTCTCCTCTTGGCATAACGTCCACAAGAATCACACCTTCAATGTCCCAAAAGACAGTGATCATGACCTTTCCAGCTGAAGGAATTGTCTTGAATTTCTTTCTTCGTGGTGATTGCGGATGATGCCACTCCATTGACTGTCTTTTTGTCTCAGGTTCAAAATGATGTGCCCAGGTTTCGTCACCTGTAACGATCGTAGCCAAAAAGTTCTCTCCATCAGCATTGAAATGCTCCAACAATTCAGAAGAAATTGCTTTCCTTTGCAATCGGTGGTCATTTGTGAGACTTCGAGGAACCCATCTTGCGCAAACCTTAAAAAATCCGAGAGTTTTTGTAACAGCATGTGCACTACCAATGCTGACTGACAGCTGTAAGGCCAATTGTTGAGTAGTGATTCGCCTATCAGTAAGAATAATGCCGTCAGCGCATTTCAACATTTCTGCGTTGGTGGCTGTGGCAGGACGTCCACAGCGCGGCCGATCAAGCAGCTCCGTATCTCCACTTCCTGATTCTTTGATTCTCTGAACCCAGCGACTGACTGTACTCCTGTCGACTGCAAAACTTCCATACACATCACATAGACGCTTGTGAATGTTCACAACAGTTTCCTTCTCTGCAACGAGAAATTCTATCACAATTCGCTGCTTATAACGCAAGTTGCTAACACGCTCCATTTCAACGGTTTAGGGCAGCCGTATTATTTGGCCGGTTGCGGTGCAATTTGGTGCACACAATTGGCACATGCCATGTTTGAAGTGTGCAAAATTTCATGCTTCTAACTTCATTATTAGCTGAGAAAAACGATGTGGTGAATTACTTTCTGAACGCCCCTCGTATCTATTAACGCTATTTGGCGATGAGAAGCTTTGGGATTGATCGGGTTTTTACAAAAAATCAATAATTCAGTTTAACAAGTTTTATTTGGTAGAAACTGACAAATAAAAGTGTATTAAACTATAAGTCAAAAGCATCAAGCTTCTTAAAGACAATTATTTCATATTCGATACTTGCACACTACGATACATGTCCAGGAAACTGCAGGGAAATAACTCCAAATGAATATTCACTGCGGAGCAAAAAGGTACGAAAGATAGGAAATTACCGTATTTAAAGCCCTATTGTTGATGGGTTGTGTTTCCTACAAGACTTACTTGCCCTTAGGCTAGCTCTTCTACTTTTCTCTTCTTCCTTCTTCTAAGATGGTCGATTAAACATGTCGTTATGTATTCAGTGTGTTCGCCTTCGTGATTATGCTTCGTAACGTGAGTATGTATGACAGCCAGCCGCGTCTCATTATACTTATCAATATTAACTACACACGACGGTAAATATCAACATGGTGGCAGCGGTGTTTATTTCTACAGAATTCGGACTATTCTGCTGAATATCTTCTAACACGTGTGCTGACGTCATTAGACGAGGTGAGATTACTGGTTATTGCTTGCATACCATTATTAGACATTTCGTCATGGCAGAATGGCCCTTATTTCGGTTACCACCCTGCCTAGACATAAATAACGTCGAACCAGACACATTTCGTAAATGGAGACGACAGTTAGAACTATACATGCATGCATCAGAGGTGGCGTCTAAACCTGATTCTGTTCGGGCGGCCATTACTCTACACTGTGCTGGACCTCAAGCTGTTGAAGTTTTTGATCAACTGGCAGAGGAAGGAGACCACTCTGATCCTACTAAAATTCTCGATTTGCTCCAGAACCATTGTAGCTCACGAAGCAATGAAGTATTACACACGTTCAGATTCTGGAACACACCTCTTCAAGATCCTTTTAATTCCTTTTTGACTGAGCTGAGAACTAAGGCAGACTTGTGCAACTTTAAGGACAAGGATCGTATGATAAGAGACAAAATTGTCCTTACTGTTAACAAAAGGTTACAAGAGAAGCTCTTGAGAGAAGCTGACCTAGATCTAAAGAAAGCCATTCACATATGCAGAGTCTTCGAGCAAACTGGAAACGACATAAGAGAGATGAGTAATACAGTACAACCTTCTGAAGCAAGGGTTGAAAAGGTACAGAAAAAATCACTCAACCATAAACCTCCCAAGAGAGACACTGGGCATGCTGCTGGTAAAGCCTGTCAAAGTAACATGGACAGTGGGTACTTTGAACCTAGAAAGGAGTGTCATTACTGCGAACAGAAACATCTATTGATTAAGAAAAAGTGTCCTGCATGGGGGAAGAAACCATTTCAAAGTTAAATGCAAGAAAGTTCACACTGTTCACACAGAGCCAGTGGAAGATTCTGAAGTTTTTCTTAATTGTGTGAAGTCTAGCAAAGCTTGTACATCTGCACAACTCATTGTCAATGGAAAAATGGTAAAATTTCAGCTAGACACAGCAGCTGATGTGAATACAATCTGTCAACGCTTTGTGATGCAAGAACAATTGTTACCCACTAAACAGAGGCTTGTTATGTGGAATGGTACTAAGATGACTCCACTGGGAGAAGTTCTATTAACTGATGAGAATCCTAAGACTGGTTCAAAACACAATATAAGGTTTACTGTTGTGAAAAATAGATTCACATGTTTGCTGGGCAACAACACACTGCAGGATCTACAGTCTGTGACAGTCAACACAAACAAATTTATTGCTAAGGTGGCTACTGACAGTTCAGATAATGATCCTAACTCTGATAACCATCTAGGTGTCCTGGGTGAAGCTATGTTGCATATTGATCCTAATATTCGTCCAAAGGCACTGCCGTGCAGGAAAATACCATTGTAGCGAAAGGTTTTCCTATTATGATAATAGTGGTAGAGCAGAAGTAGAATCTCTCTCCAGAAAGTATGAAGTTCCAGCGCCCGAGAAGTACACTGGTATCACAAGTGAGTTACAGCTGTGAATACTCTGAGCTGGACAATAGATTAGGCTTCAGAAATATACGTTGCTACTTTCGCTATCGTAACCCTATGTGATAATATAATTAAATTTGAAAAGGTAACTCAAAATTTTAACAGTTAAAAATTTAACAAGTCAAATGAGTACAATTATCCAATTTATTATGTACATCTATATATTCTTGTAATGAGAAATGGTTGTTGTAAGATGGTAAAATGTATGATTATTTACACTTACAAATCAAATAAACAAGCTAAAAAGTCTTGGATTTATCTTCCACTGAACTTATAAAACAAGTTTGTCACATTATCTATTGCCATCTAGTTGTCATCATTAAACAGTCGTTTTAGAAACTGCTCACAGGATTTGTTGGATGGATACACATAAACTCATCTTATGTTATTAGCCACGTCTGCTCGAGGTTCCTGAGACACACTGGAGTACAGAAGACTTTCCTTCAGCCCACCCTGTAACTACGGGGACTAAGGTGTTGAAGATTGGTTGACCTCTAGGCTTCAGTGAGATGGATCAACTTCTTTAAGTCTTTAGTTTCTCGATCAGGAATGATCATAAACATTGATCATAAAACCTGGAACAAAAGGTAATAGGTGGCCATGTTGTTCCAACAATCTCACCACCCACTGCTGTTCATGATGCGACCATGTCTTCAGTGTTTGTATATAAATGAATGAATCATGGTAGTATGTTACAGAGATAGCATGATAAGATAATGTATACTGTGCAGAATTAACAATATACATGAATAAATCACATGTTATGATACATGGGTACGATATAACCTTTGCCTTCCACTTATGGATGTCAAGTCACTTATGTACTTGCTGGTATGTCGTAAGCTTCCAGGTAAGAACTAGCCATGATATATGTGGTTAACCAATTAATGGTTATGCTTCCTGACAATGCCGGTGAAGGTTATCTCTGGTTAGCGTCATTCCCTTTTTTATTATATCTGCTACAATCAATCAGAAATAAAATCTGAAATAAAATGATATTAGTAATACATATATTTTTAATAAACTTACATACCCTCTTAGGATTTATAAGCTCACAGTGAGACTGTTTTGGTTGAAGTTAATCCGCCCTGCATGCAGCGTGAAAAAAATAACTTTTCTTGCAGATACTGTCTTCCAGTTTCTCACTCTGGCTTCTGGATTTGGTGTGTGTGATTTCCAATGCGCCGCTCTGTCCTTATATTTCAGTCTCTCGACCGTCCGAGAAAGCACCTCCTAAATTCCCCAAAAGATTTTAGTTTCATCTCCTGATTTGAGGCGATTTGAAGCAATCTGTGTTTTTCCTGTACTTGTTTTCTCTTCTGTTCACTACACACTTATATCCTTCCTTCCTTCCTAGGTATCGTTTCCTTTTCCCCATATGAGGCTTTCATTCTATCCAATTTATATTTAAATCCGTTTAGGCATGTAGTTATAATAAATGTTTAAAGATTATTAGCTAACTTTTAGCAGATGTGATGAAGGTGAAAAATATTAATTATCTTTAAAACTATTTATATTTGAATATTATCCTTTTGGATATAATTCCTAGTCTATCTCCTTTGTTGAATTATTTGTTTTTAATTGTATTCCAACCAGGCGTTCTCTTGTAGTGAATAATTTAATATCCAGTAAATGCAAACTTTTAAAGTCCGCCATACATTCCTATATAGCTATTTCCTCATTCTTCAGTAATATTGTCTGGCTTTAACCGTAATTCACATTTCCCGTCTTCAAACTTCAAAGAAAGACCGCCGCGCTGACCTTGCGCTGTGTGTGTGTGGGTGTCGCGCTACACATTTTTTCCACAACAAAGCAAAAGGAACCAAATTTCGCTACCGAGCCCTCTTCTTTAAAACAGTGCATGGACAGTTAACTTTTTGGTAACTTATGCTGCAGTTTCTCCTTACTTTTCTGTTTCTCTATATCTCCTTTGATAGGATGCCTACTTAAAAAATCGGGTCCAAGATTGTCCCGTCCTGGTATGTATCTCACATTCAACGAATATGGAGATAACAGTAAACTCCACCTTAAAAGTCGTGAATTTAATTTTTTAGACACTGCTAAAAACATCAAAGGCTGGTGATCACTTTCCACAATGAAGTGTTTCCCGTAAAGAAAAGGGGCGAATTTGTTGATCGACCAGACCAAAGCGATGCATTCACGTTCAACGGTAGAATAATTTCTTTCAGCTGTATTTAACTTTCTACTGGCAAAAGCTACTGGTAATAGCATATGTGGCGGTGTGTCTGCCCGCTGTAGTAATGTTGCTCCGATGCCTACATTGCTAGCATCCGTTCTTAGTACGAATTCTTGTGTGAGATCGGGAAGGGCAAGGATAGGTTTATTTGTCAGCTTATTTTTCAACTCTGTATAAGCCTGTTCACACTCCACAGTCCATTGTATTTTATCCGGTTGACCTTTTTTGGTTAAGTCGGTTAATGGCGCGCACAATGAGTTAAAATGGGGTATATATTTCTGATAAAACCCGCACAGTGACACAAAGGATCTTACATCCTTCTTAGTTTGTGGTCTTGGTGCTTTTCTCATTTTCTCTACATTCTTTGGGTCCGGAGACATTTGCCCTGTAGAGATAGTGTGACCTAAAAATTCCAATGTCTCACATCCAATATGACACTTAGTTGGACGTGCTGTCAATCCCGTTTCTCTCAGTCTATCCAACAACATGGAGAGTGCTACTACGTATTCCTCGAAGGTAGTGGTAGCAATCAGAATATCATCCATGAAGTTGGTGATATGAGGATTTTGTAATGGTTCCAACAATTTCCTCATCATTCTGGTGAAGATACTTGGAGCATTCTTTAAACCAAATGGGAGTACATTGAACTCGTAATGTCCATCCGGTGTACTAAAGGCTAACAGTTTCCTAACTTCTGGTTTTACTGGTATTTGGTAGTATCCCTTGCTTAGATCTACTTTTGAAAAATACCGAGCCTTACTCAATGTAGCAAACAACTGATTGGTGTCAGGTAATGGGTCTACCTGAGATTCAGTGATAACATTTAGTTTCCTATAATCAATGCATAACCTGTGTTCACCACTAGGCTTCCTTAATAGCACCACACTTGAGCTGTAGGGAGATTCAGACTTTGAAATAATTTTCTCTTTTAAGAAATAGTCAATCTCATCCTTGAGTGCTTATGCTTGCTATTGTTCAGTCCATCTCCGCAACAATGCTTCCAGTGGACCGTGTATGGGGACGGCGAAACAAACACGTTGCCGGACCCACACCTATTTCTATTGTAAGGGGCAGTATACCGAAGTGGGGCCTGTCTCCATCAATTGTCTGGTACAGCCCTGGTTCCTACCTCCTATGGTTCTGGTTTGTTTCCGCAGCTTTTTTAATACTGGTTGCTGACTAACAAATGGTTCCAGATGATCCAGGCCATGGTGCTCCGACAAATATCTAGTCGGGGTGGGATGTCTAACGTCCCCTCTCTGAACAATACGGAGAGTTGCCATGGTTACTGGTGTAACAGTAGACTTGTGATTTTGTTTTCTCCTTATCACCGCATCTACCTGTTGTTTTCTCTTGTGAGTTTTCTTAGTGGGCCTACGTCCGCAACAATGCTTCCCTAGGTCCTGTAACTGGTCTACACTTCTGAATGAGGTTACCTGGTTACATTCTGAACAGGATTTCACATACCAACTTATGTCTTCAATTATTCCTGGCCAGTAATATCGCAATGCTATCTTTCGACAAGTGGCCCCTTTTCCTCTGTGACCCCTGCCTGATGTAGCATGCTCTTGCTCCATAATTTCCTCCCTGTAGAATTTTGGCACTACCAGCTGTCCATGCCCTTTAGGTCCTTTTCCAGCTTGTCTGTAGAGTAGGCCATTTTCTATGTAGAAGTCTCCTTTCTCTGGAGGGTTATGGGCCTTTGGCAATTTGCCAAAACAAGGCTTCAATGTGCTGTCTGCTGTTTGAGCCTTTTTCATCTTTATAGGATGAATGTTTATTGGATTTCCCTCCTCCTTTTTGGTGCTGGACCTGGTATGGTTTGCTGCCATGACAACAGGTTTTATTGGGTCACCCAAAAAGACATATTTACATCCTATTACTGATACAGACGATCCGGTTAGCATTGTAGGTCTGTGATCAAAGTATCATGGAGGTTGCTTTAGGCCGTTGGATATTGAGTTAATAAAGAATGTTTATAATCTCTGTCCATGACTTGAGTGTTCTGGTTCTCATTCATTAGTAGTAATCGTGCTTTAATTATTTGATATGCGAATGCATGGTAAGTGTAACCAACAAGTGAATATCTCAAAGATCAACTTGATAAGTCCATCTTATTTGAGTCCACGAGGAAAACAGTTTTATTACGTAAAACAAACATATTTGACGACATCAGTTAATGTAGTTCATGGTAAGCATATATGACAAATTGAATACTTGCAAACATCCTATTATGGGTCCATGTCGTACTTGAAAAACTGTCAACCGAACATCATGGCTATATACTCGCGCTGCTGGGTTTCAGACAACCGGTAGTGAGCGCATGTGTCTTGACGAGACTGAATCAACTACTTAATCATTTATCTCTTCATCAATTACAATGGACTGACCCATGTCCATACTTAAATACAACATAACTGTGCGGCACTCCATGCCCAACACTAGAAGAACATAAGGACACGTCTTTACAGCTCGACGGTCATACAAAAAGGGATACGGTAACCTAGTCACCAAGCGTGACCATATCGACGCTAACACGTCACGACTTGATCGTGCATTTCGCGTTCATAACTTCGTAAAGTATAAAGATCAATTTATATTAATTCCATCGAACCTAATCATGCGCACTGCCAATTTCTAGCAGACGCCATCAATAGAACTACTGTAACAATTCCCTGCCCGCCGTGGGAAAAAAAATCTATCAGATAGATTTTTTTAATACATTAATCAATTATATAAAAAATTTAATAAAAACCCGACATATGGCCTACGATGTTCTTGTCTGGAACAGTGTCGTGGTCATGTCGATAATACATAAGTCATATAACATTATTAAACAAAGGAGTGTCAACTGTCGCTAATAATGAGCTATTGAACTATTGAAGACTGTTGTGAGTGAGTAATGAAGTGTTATTTAAAGAAAATTATTCTAACTAATTAAAATTAAACTAATTTGTGATAGTAAGTATGTAATGTATTAAATAATTAACATCTAATTAAAGAACCTAATAGATAATGTCATAATAAAGACATGAGAAGTAAGGACAAATAAAGTAAAGAAAGAGAAAGGAAAATTAGTTTAGTTATGTGTGTTTACAATTAATTATTAGTGTCGTGTAATTACAACATAATTAACTTAATGATATAATTAGAGAAAATAACATATTAATAAATTTCATGTGAACATCTTAACTAAAGCTATCTAATTTATACATAAAATATTTAGAGTATTTGCTTGTGTGATTTTTCTTTTTCATCATTTCTTTCTTTGACATATTTTCTTCTCTTTTTATTTTTTTCATCATTTTTTTTAATCACACTTCAATTTTATTATACTCTTCATTAATTTAATAAATATTAAACTTAATGTTGGATGTGATGATAAATCCGTCGTTATGTCCCTTGTGAATCTATGGAAAGTTCCTTAGAAATTTAATATTGTTCAACTAAACTTCATTCCTGATTGAATAAAAACTTGATCGTTTTGAGTTAGTCAAGTTCTGTAACCAAACGTTATATGTCCAGCTTGGATTCATATCGTATTCAAGACCATATCGTAGTGAGTTAGAGAACGATTGGACACTAACCAAAGTCCAAACGTTAGAACAGACCATCGAAATTTGTTTCTTGCTATAACGAATTTTCTTTGGAAACTGAATATCTCGAAGGATTGAATTCGAATTATTTGAATTGTTTTTCCATATAGAAGTGGTTCATATCAATTTTGTCGCAGGAATTAGTTAGAGTTCCAAAGTCGCTCTTGTTTAGCCGTTAATCTTTTAACTTGTAGACAATTCGTATTCGACTTCCGTTGGGTGTCTTGAAAGAGCATCCGCTAGAATGTTTTCTTTTCCGGGTATAGCTTCGATAACAAAGTCATATGGCTGAAGAAGAATCGCAAACCTGGCAAGTTTGGGGCTTTTGTGGTTTGAGCGTCGTAATGAAGCAACCGCCTTCTGGTCGGTTTGAATGGTAAAAGGCGCTCCTAACAAGAATTTTTCCAATCTTGTGATTGCCCAAACAACCGCCAGTAACTCCTTGTCAACAGTGGAGTATTTCGTTTCAGGCGATTTCAGTTTTCTTGAAATATACATAGTCGGATGAAGTATATCGTTGTGATATTGCAGTAGGCAAGCTCCGATATCGTAATTACTGGCATCTGTTCGAAGAAAGAACTTTTTGTGAACATCTGGCAACAGTAAAATTGGTGGCCTAGAGAAGATTGTCAAAATGTTATTAAATGTTCTGTCACAATCTGTTGTCCACGTAATTTTATTTGGTTTGTCTTTTTGCAATAGTGAAGACAAGACAGCAGTGATTGAAGACAAATTGGGAACAAATCTGCTATAATACTGGACAAGACCCAGTAGACTTCGAACTTGTTTTTTATTTTGTGGGACTGTTAACTTTAAAATTTTGGATACATTGTGGGGAATGGTTTTGATACATCCAGACCCTACAATATGTCCAAGAAAAGTTATCTCCTGTAAAGCTATTTGCATTTTACTTGGTCTAGCTGTTAAGTTGTTAGATCTTAAAATCTTTAATACTGAAGTTAATCCTAACATGTGTTCATCAAATGAAGGACTAAAGAGACAAATATCATCAATATATGTGATAATGTCAGATCTATCCGCCAAAATTTTTCGCATCATGCGAATGAACGTGGCTGGAGCATTCATTAGCGCAAAAGGCATCACATTCCACTGGTAAAGACCTTGTGGAGTCGAGAATGCTGTATAGTATTTGGCTTGTTCTGTTAAGGGAATCTGCCAATATCCCTTGGTTAAATCGATTTTTGTAAAATATGTTGCTGTAGAAAGACGAGTAAGTAGATCGTCAATAAGAGGGTGAGGTTCACTGTCTGCGACAGTCTGTGCATTAAGTTTTCTGTAGTCAACGCAAAGACGTATATTATTGTCTTTTTTTCTAACGATAACTAACGGTGATGAAAATGGTGAGTTACTGTTTTCTATTATTCGTAATGCTAACATCTGATTAAGTTCCTGTGAAGTTTTATCTTGATAGTGAATAGGAACTGAATAAGGACGGAGTTTGATAGGTGTGTCGTCCTTCAGTATAATGTCATGAGAAATGACTGTTGTACGACCCGGTATATCAGTTAAGACATCAGAATATGTCTCTAAGATTTTATAAACTGTAGTATGTTCTTGAGATGTTAGTGAAGAAGAAATAGTGACATCTCTCCATGATTCAGAAGATTGTAATTCAGGTATAGGAAATGACATTTGGATTTCAGGAAATGATGATTCCTCTTCCTGAATCACCGAAAGATTAGAATATTGGCAAGAACCAGTAGCTTGATTGTCTAAATCCTGAAAAATAGATTGTAGATGTTGAGGACGAGTGAAGAACTCTTTCAGCATGTTTATGTGGTAAATTTTTTTCTGACCTTTAATGTCCAGTATGTAGTCGACGTCAGAAATTCTGTCTACAACCTTATATGGACCGTTCCAAGTGATTAACAGTCTATTGTCCTTTTTTGGGAGTAAAACGAAAGCTTCGTCACCAGGAAATAACTGGCGTAATCGTCTATTTTTATTTTGGAACTGTCTAGATTTATCTTTTGCTGCTTCTGAGGAAGCTGTTGCTCTTTGACAAGCATCTATGATTTGTCTACGTAAATTAATAACGTATTCATAAGATGACTGGGTTTCCTGAGTCATCTTAGAGTCGAGTAGTAAGTCTTTGATCAGTCTCATGGGACCTCTTGGTGGAGCACCAAACACTAACTCGAACGGAGAGAAACCGGTTTGTTCATTCGGAACCTCTCTGTACGCAAACAAAACTGCTGGGATAGCCCTGTCCCAGTCTTGAGTGTTATCAACTGTAACTTTATGCAACAACTGTTTAATGGTGCAGTTGAGTCTCTCAACTGCGCCATTACTCATTGGATGGTACACACTACTGAAGTTTCTCTCTATATTAAGAATTCTCATAACCTTTTTCATTGCGTCAGACACAAATTGGGGCCCATGATCCGAAAGTAATTTACTTGGGAACCCAATTCTAGAAAATATTAGGAACAAAGCATCAGCTATGTCCGATGTGGTTATATTTTTAAGAGGTATGGCCTCTGGCCATCGTGTACATAAGTCGATACACGTTAATATATATCTGTGACCTCTTGCAGTTGGTAGAAGTGGACCAATAATGTCCATTGCCATTTTATCAAAAGGCCGCACCGATATATCACATGCCTGAATGGGAGCATTATGGAACGCTCCACGAGACTTGACTTCCTGGCAAATTACACAGGAACGTACATACGATGATACGTCTCGTGATATTCCCGGCCAGAAAAAAGACGACAACACTCGAGACCGTGTGCGAGTGTAGCCCATATGACCCGCGCATTGGGAGTCATGTGCATGCCGTAATATGTATGTTCGTAAAGGAGATGGTACCATAACCTGTTGTTTCAATTTATCCTGGTCCATACAATTTCTAAGTAAGATACCGTTTTTTATAGTGAACCAATGCTTAATCTTATTGTTGACAGCAATGTCATCATACTTGTTTACCAATGTAAAAAATTTCTTTAACGAATTATCTTCCTTTTGTTTGAGAGCAAACGAGTCTCTGTCAATTACCGATTTAGGTTCATTGTCAGTATAATCATCCACTTTGATACTTGGAGTATTCTCTTTTATTAATTCCTGAGCCTGAGCTCGTGTTGTTACAGCATTGGCCGTAGCCAAGTTTACTCTTTCCCATTCTGAGATTTCCTCAGGTGTGCAGTCCTTGCTGCCGTGGATACGTCCGATTGTGAGATCAGCAATAGGACTCTGAAGTAAACATACTTTAACTTGACCTGAAAAAAATGGGGTGTTAATGTCAATTATTGCTGTGGGATAATATTGAATGGTCCCACCAAAAGTTATGCAACGTACAAACTCATTAGTAGCATAGCGAGGATGTACTAGTGATTGCCGGATGCCGATCGTGGTTGAACCGGAGTCTCTTAAAACTGAAATTATGTTTCCATTGAACAGTCCTTTATTAAAAATCAGTGTCCCAGTTCCATCATTTGCAGTAAGACTAATTGCAGGAATAGTCTGTGTAATTCTCATAGGCAATTGGCTGGACTTCTGAAAAATAGCATGGCATTGTGGACAAAAATTTGCCACATTATTATCAATAACACAACATGACGAAGATGAATGCGTTGGAATATCACTATTATGAACAATTGGGGTTGCATTGTTAGTCAATGCTGCCATTAAAACTCTTATTTCTTGGTCTGTAATTGTTATTACCATTATTATGCCACTTGTTATTACTATGGTTGGCATTACCATTAAATGATTTATTCCAATTTGATTTGTTTTGATAACTATTGTTATATCTAAATTGAGGTGACTGGTTTCTAAACTGTTGTCTACCCCGGTTAAAATTTCCATTATTGTAAGAATTATTTAGTCCTTGATAATCATTGTAATTATTTCTTCTATTTGAAAAATTTCTGTCAAGGCTCTGGGCTCTTGATCTTTCAAAACCATGATATGCCATATTGGAGGCAACTGGAAGTGGTTCCCTTACTTGTGTATTGGATATGCTACAATTGGGATGAGCAGTGCAGTAATTTAATGCCATTTTTTCTAGTTCCTCTAAAGTCGGAGGTTTACGTTCCTGTAAGAACGAAAAGAATGGTGAACTTACAGAAGATAGGACCTTATCCCTAAGGATTAAATCAACCAACTTGTCATAAGATTTTTCCACACCAGCAAGTTCGACCCATCTGTTGAATGTATTGCGTATATTCGCAACGAACCCTGTAAAGTCTTTATTTGATTCTGGCAGGAGAGTTTTAAATTTAATCCTACATCCCTCCTCGTCCAAATGAAATCGACGTAGTAATAAAGCCTTAATGGCATCATAATCTCCAGCTATTGTTGGATCAACATTCTGAACTGCGCTTGCAGGTGCACCATCTAAAAATTCACTAAGTTTTAGTGCCCATGCAGTTTTATCTAATTTATTAACCTCACAAATCTTCTCAAAACGTAAAAGCCAGGCAGATAAATCATCAACATTCAATCTGAATGTCGGTAATTTGAAGTGATAATTGCTTCTAGTTTGGTTAGGTGCAGACATATTTTGGGAATTATCACTATGGCTAACAGTAGCATTTTGTGCCTGTAATTTCGCTGTTTCCAACCTGATAAGTGCCAACTCTTTTTCTTGTTGTCTTATAATTTCATCTTGCTTCCTTTTATTTTCCTCTATTTCTCTTATTCTGTTTTCTTTTTCAATCTCTTCCCTTTCCTGTTTTGCTATTCTTCTTGCTTCTTTTGCCTCAAGTTCTTCTTCATGACGCTTCAATTCAGCTCTTCTCTTATGTTCCTTTGCCTCAAGTTCTTCTTCTTGACGCTTCACAATAGCCTTCTGTTCCTCTAATTCTGCTTTATATTTTGCAAGTTCCGCCACTGCATATGCTTCTAGAACTTCTCCTCTTTTTCCAAAATCTTTACCGATTTTAACAAAATGGTCTAACGTAAGCATTTTGTAATTTAATAATCTATTTATTTAATCAACTATCTGTATTAATCAACAATATATATTACCATCAATTACCTATGTGTGCCCAGTGGCCAACGTAGTATTATTAATAAATTAATGTACCAAGTATTATACACTATGCCTATTATATTCAAGGCAAACCCTCACTTTATAAGTATTTATCCATATATAATGCTATCATGCCCTAGTCATGATGCATAAAATGCATAAGCAATCATGAATTGGACTAATACTGCAAATTGTTGCAATTAATTCATCAAGTCCATTTTCTTTTTGAAAATTAATTAAAATATTTATATTGTATTATTACCTAATTAATTTACATTATTATTATTACGTACTCAATTTATAAGTTAATAAATACAAGACAATTAGTCAACTAAAATGTTACAAGACATTAGCACACCACAATTGACAAATGCAAACGAAAAAATGATTATATTGAAACAAGCAAAATCGGAAGTACATGCTAAGAAGAAAAACTAAATCTAGGTTACAACACATACACGTTAAATGATGACGTCACAGGACTCATAACTGACAAATATTTTACAATTATAAAATAAATGATAGGCAGATTAGAATGAACGGGATAGTTTACGAACAAGTTACGAAATGAATAAAATGAAACTCAATACAGCAAAATTACTACAAATATAACATTACTTTACAACTAAAACATCTAAGGTCGAATAACTTCAGGAGCAAACGCAGTATGCTGCCGGCAAATCTCAGTAGATGCTTTGCAAATGCAATTACTCAACTAATCCCTATTAGAACGGTTTTTAGATCTACTGACCATCTGAAAAGAGGTATTAGTTGATCTAAAAACTCCCAAATCCAACCGCCCGCTTATACAAATAACAAATAGACAATCAATGACGAATGAAACATAGAACAATTAATTGCAGATAACATGCCCGAATAAAATGAAGTGGACTACATCTAGTTTTGATGAACCGACAAAGGTTTCAACGTTCACTTATCTTTTTGCGCCCAGTGATCTTCTTCAGTTAACACCAGTAAGCGTCAACGGCCAACTAGGTACAGTGAGCTGAACTTCATCGTTTTGATGGGGTTTCCGCTTGATATTCTTCTTGCAGCGATGCTTGTAGCAGGACATTAGATTTGACTTTCGTAAGGCTGCCAACGGTTGTCATTGACTCGATCGAAAAGGATGATGACGTATATTTGACCTCTAGTCACGTGCAGTGTCTCGTAAAGTCATGTGAACGTATTGTAAACGTAAACAATCGTGTTGCGAAGAAATTTGTCGCTAGATCTAACCTGATGAAGGAGAAGATTTTCGTATCCCCGAACTGGCCTACCAGTTCTCTGATACAGACGATCCGGTTAGCATTGTAGGTCTGTGATCAAAGTATCATGGAGGTTGCTTTAGGCCGTTGGATATTGAGTTAATAAAGAATGTTTATAATCTCTGTCCATGACTTGAGTGTTCTGGTTCTCATTCATTAGTAGTAATCGTGCTTTAATTATTTGATATGCGAATGCGTGGTAAGTGTAACCAATAAGTGAATATCTCAAAGATCAACTTGATAAGTCCATCTTATTTGAGTCCACGAGGAAAACAGTTTTATTACGTAAAACAAACATATTTGACGACATCAGTTAATGTAGTTCATGGTAAGCATATATGACAAATTGAATACTTGCAAACATCCTATTATGGGTCCATGTCGTACTTGAAAAACTGTCAACCGAACATCATGGCTATATACTCGCGCTGCTGGGTTTCAGACAACCGGTAGTGAGCGCATGTGTCTTGACGAGACTGAATCAACTACTTAATCATTTATCTCTTCATCAATTACAATGGACTGACCCATGTCCATACTTAAATACAACATAACTGTGCGGCACTCCATGCCCAACACTAGAAGAACATAAGGACACGTCTTTACAGCTCGACGGTCATACAAAAAGGGGTTCGGTAACCTAGTCACCAAGCGTGACCATATCGACGCTAACACGTCACGACTTGACCGTGCATTTCGCGTTCATAACTTCGTAAAGTATAAAGATCAATTTATATTAATTCCATCGAACCTAATCATGCGCACTACCAATTTCTCGCAGACGCTATCAATAGAACTAATGTAACAATTACCAGCGGGTATATAGGATCATCACTCACTGCTGCTCTTATCACTCCTTCCACATAGCGAGTTCTCACGTTGATCCTTGCTATGGGAAGTGTCATGGTGACGGTTCCCTGCATTGCCCCTTGTATGTCCACCGTTTCTGTGGTAAGTTGATCAGGGTGCACTAGGGTTGCACTCACGACTGAGTCGAATTCCAATCCGTAATCATATAAGCACTGAATTTTGGTGCCATTACATGTCACTTCCTCACAGACAGGGGGATGATGGAGGTCATTCTGACTAACTGCCAGTTCCTTCCTTACCTTGTTCCCTGTTGTAAGACAGGCAGCGTGATAAGGAGGGTTTTTCCGTCTGCATTATGCAGTATTGTGGTTACTCATTTGGCAAGATTTACACCACTGTCCTTCCTTTCATGAAGGTCTATTTTCTGATCCTATAGGGTTTTTGTCTTTATAATCAGTTCTGTGTTTGTTCTTGTTGGAATTGTCCCTGTGTTCATAGTTGGTAAAGTTTTGTGAAGGTTTGAAGTTCTCACCCTGCTTCTTCTTATTTCCTGACACTTCTGACTGAGCTACTTGATATCTTTCAGCCATGGTTAAAATATCTTCCAATCTCTCTGCTCCTTGCTCCATAAGAAATTTTCTCATTTCCTGAGGCATGGATTCTCTCAGTTGTTCCATCATGACCATTTCTTTTATATCTTGACATTTTCCTAAGCTAATCCATTTTGTCAGATAAGTTTCCAATCTGGCAGAAAACTGGTGATAGTTTTCTCCTGGAAGTAGCTTAGCAGTTCGGAATCTCTTTCTATAAGATTCAGAATTCTTTTCGTACCTGACCAGTAAAGCTTGTTTTAAGATTTCATAATCTTCCTGGTCTTCTTTTGAGAGTTTTAAATAAACATCGTATGAAACTCCCCTCAACCCCTGAGATAGCTTAAGGCTCCATTTTTCCTTTTCCAATCCATAGGTAGTGGCCAGTCTCTCATATCTATCCAGGTATGACTCAATGGCGTCCTCCTTCTCAATAAATGGATCCAGGTGGAAACTCATGGCTCCATTTGCCGTGCTCTGGTTGGAGCTACTCTCAGAGTGAGGTGGGCTAGCACCATGATTGCTAGCTGCTCCCTGGAGTTCAAGTTCCTTTAAACTTAACTCATGAACTCTTTGTAACCTTCTTTCTTCAGCTTCAGCTTCCAATATTAGTCTCTTTTCTTCTCTTTCCAGTCTTTTGGCTTCTCTCTCTGCTTCCATTCTTTTGACTTCTCTCTCTGCTTCTAAGCTTTTGGCTTCTCTCTCTGCTTGTAGTTTTCTTTCCTCTCTGTCCATATGTTTGTCCACTTCCTTTGTGACATACTGGATAAGAGCATCACCTGTCAATCCTACATCCTTTCCTTCCTGCATGATTGCAGATCGAAACTTCACCAAATCAGCCATGATGCTTACTTACCAGAGGGTATATAATTTTATCTTCACTAACCAACTAACTTAATTAAAATCAATTAATTACTTTGAACAAGACAAATCCTTAAAACCTTGTGAGCGTTTCCTATTTACTTCGTACTCAATGGTACTACTATTACGAAAAAAATTTTAAGTTTTAGAATTTTTCCCCAAAAAAATTTATTTTTACAAACTATTTGTGGCTCAAGATAGAAGAATACATAGATAGTGGCTCAGGATAAAAAATAATATCCCGCGAAAGAGCCCCCAGTGTAGCGAAAGGTTTTCCTATTATGATAATAGTGGTAGAGCAGAAGTAGAATCTCTCTCCAGAAAGTATGAAGTTCCAGCGCCCGAGAAGTACACTGGTATCACAAGTGAGTTACAGCTGTGAATACTCTGAGCTGGACAATAGATTAGGCTTCAGAAGTATACGTTGCTACTTTCGCTATCGTAACCTTATGTGATAATATAATTAAATTTGAAAAGGTAACTCAAAATTTTAACAGTTAAAAATTTAACAAGTCAAATGAGTACAATTATCAAATTTATTATGTACATCTATATATTCTTGTAATGAGAAATGGTTGTTGTAAGATGGTAAAATGTATGATTATTTACAGTTACAAATCAAATAAACAAGCTAAAAAGTCTTGGATTTATCTTCCACTGAACTTATAAAACAAGTTTGTCACATTATCTATTGCCATCTAGTTGTCATCATTAAACAGTCGTTTTAGAAACTGCTCACAGGATTTGTTGGATGGATACACATAAACTCATCTTATGTTATTAGCCACGTCTGCTCGAGGTTCCTGAGACACACTGGAGTACGGAAGACTTTCCTTCAGCCCACCCTATAACTACGGGGACTAAGGTGTTGAAGATTGGTTGACCTCTAGGCTTCAGTGAGCTGGATCAACTTCTTCAAGTCTTTAGTTTCTCGATCAGGAATGATCATAAACATTGATCATAAAACCTGGAACAAAAGGTAATAGGTGGCCATGTTGTTCCAACAATCTCACCACCCACTGCTGTTCATGATGCGACCATGTCTTCAGTGTTTGTATATAAATGAATGAATCATGGTAGTATGTTACAGAGATAGCATGATAAGATAATGTATACTGTGCAGAATTAACAATATACATGAATAAATCACATGTTAGGATACATGGGTACGATATAACCTTTGCCTTCCACTTATGGATGTCAAGTCACTTATGCACTTGCTGGTATGTCGTAAGCTTCCAGGCAAGAACTAGCCATGATATATGTGGTTAACCAATTAATGGTTATGCTTCCTGACAATGCCGGTGAAGGTTATCTCTGGTTAGCATCATTCCCTTTTTTATTATATCTGCTACAATCAATCAGAAATAAAATCTGAAATAAAATGATATTAGTAATACATATATTTTTAATAAACTTACATACCCTCTTAGGATTTATAAGCTCACGGTGAGACTGTTTTGGTTGAAGTTAATCTGCCCTGCATGCAGCGTGAAAAAAATAACTTTTCTTGCAGATACTGTCTTCCAGTTTCTCACTCTGGGGCTTCTGGATTTGGTGTGTGTGATTTCCAATGCGCCGCTCTGTCCTTATATTTCAGTCTCTCGACCGTCCGAGAAAGCACCTCCTAAATTCCCCAAAAGATTTTAGTTTCATCTCCTGATTTGAGGCGATTTGAAGCAATCTGTGTTTTTCCTGTACTTGTTTTCTCTTCTGTTCACTACACACTTATATCCTTCCTTCCTTCCTAGGTATCATTTCCGTTTCCCCATATGAGGCTTTCATTCTATCCAATTTATATTTAAATCCGTTTAGGCATGTAATTATAATAAATGTTTAAAGATTATTAGCTAACTTTTAGCAGATGCGATGAAGGTGAAAAATATTAATTATCTTTAAAACTATTTATATTTGAATATTATCCCTTTGGATATAATTCTTAGTCTATCTCCTTTGTTGAATTATTTATATTTAATTGTATTCCAACCAGGCGTTCTCTTGTAGTGAATAATTTAATGTCCAGTAAATGCAAACTTTTAAAGTCCGCCATACATTCCTATATAGCTATTTCCTCATTCTTCAGTAATATTGTCTGGCTTTAACCGTAATTCACATTTCCCGTCTTCAAACTTCAAAGAAAGACCGCCGCGCTGACCTTGCGCTGTGTGTGTGTGGGTGTCGCGCTACACATTTTGTTTCCACAACAAAGTAAGAGGAACCAAATTTCGCTACAACCATTTTCACTTAAGAGCAAGGTAAAGTCAGAGCTTCAAAATCTAATGAACAGATGTATATTAATACCAGTAGAGGAACCGACTGAATGGGTTAACCAAATGGCTGTTGTTGAAAAGTCTGATGGTTCTTTAAGAATATGCATTGATCCTAGACCCCTGAATGAGGCTTTGCAGAGAGAGCATTATAGATTACCAACTTTGGATGATGTATTGCCTGATCTCAATAATGCCAAAATTTTCACAAAGCTGGATATCAAGGAAGCATTCAGGCATATCAAACTTGATGAGAAGTCTAGTAAACTTACAACAATGATTACACCTTATGGTAGGTTCAGATGGTCTAGATTACCATTTGGGTTGAATGTAAGCAGTGAAATTTTCCAGAGGCATCTAGCACAAGCTCTTGAAGGTCTTCATGGTTGCATCAATGTTGCTGATGACATAGTTATTGCAGGTTGTGGATCAAACAGACAGCAAGCAATTAAGGACCATGATCTGAAGTTTAAAGCACTGAAACATAGGTGTAAAGAGAAAGGCATTAAACTGAATGAAGCTCAAGAGAAGAAAGAAGAAATTACCTTCATGGATCACCTTATTACTGCTCGAGGTGTTGAACCAGACAAGAAAAAGGTTGAGACAATACTAAACATGCCAGTTCCTAAGGACTGTCATGAGGTTCGCAGATTTTGCAGCATGATACAGTATCTAGCAAAGTTTCTCAACAATCTTTCAGAAGTTCTTCATCCAATAAGAGAACTTACCCGCAAGGATACTCCCTTTATCTGGTCCGCTGAATGTGAACAAGCCTTCAAGAGAATCAAGAAACTGATTACTTCTACTCCAGTACTTGCATACTATGATCCTGATGAATCTTTGTGTATGCAAGTTGATAGTAGCAGCTATGGACTTGGGGCTGTCCTCCTACAAAATGGTCATCCAACAGAGTTTGCTTCAAGAGCTCTAACTGAAACAGAACAACGCTGGGCTCAAATTGAGACGGTACTCTTAGCTGTTGTATATGGTTTGGAACGCTTTGACCAGTACACTTATGGAAGGAAAGTTACAGTCATCAACGACCATAAACCTTTGGCAGCCATCGTGAAGAAACCTCTGAGTCAAATTCCTCGAAGACTGCAGAATTTATTGATGCGCAGCCATCGATATGACTTTGAATTCCGATGGGTACAAGGTTCCGATCTTCTTATAGCAGATACACTGTCCAGAGTTAGTATTCATAATGTCACATTGGATTCCTTAGCTGATAGAGAGAGCAATACAGGAGCTGATGCACCTGTAAGATTACCTGAAATACCAGATGTGATGATGGAAAAGATTAAAGCTGAAACTCTCAAAGACAGCGTGCTCCAGAGGTTGAAGTCGACCATTTTGGATGGGTGGCCTACGAAAAAGTCTGATGTACCAGCTGAGCTTATGCCTTATTTTGACATTCGTGACACTCTGACAACAGAACAAGACATAATACTTAAAGGAGAGCGTATTCTTATCCCAAAAGCACTGAGGCCTGAAATCAAGCAAAAGCTACACGCTGCTCATCTTGCATTTGACAGCATGATGCGCCGGGCCAGAAGTTGTCTGTTTTGGATCGGCATGACGGCTGAGATTCGACAGATAGCTGACAGTTGTCCAGAATGTCAAGAAACGAAGGCAAGGATTACTAAAGAACCTTTAAACCAACACTCAAGAGGTTTATCACCCTGGGAGAAAGTTGGCACTGACATCTTTATTATAGAAGGCCGATATTATTTAGTCCTGATTGACTACTTCTCCAACTTCATTGAAGTAGACTTTCTACCTACAATGACAGCACAGTTAGTCATCAGGAAATTGAAGTCTCATTTTGCTCGTTATGGTGTCCCTAAAGTTATTGTATCTGACCAAGGTACTCAGTTTACGTCTGCACAGTTCAGATCATTTACTG
Source organism: Oreohelix idahoensis (assembly GCA_024509875.1). NCBI lineage: Eukaryota > Metazoa > Mollusca > Gastropoda > Stylommatophora > Oreohelicidae > Oreohelix > Oreohelix idahoensis. Next base: position 49,543 of record JAMPIV010000333.1, on the reverse strand, counting down.
CTAGATGGGGAATACTTCATGTTAAATCAGCACCAGGTCACCATAAAGCCAATGGATTAGCTGAATCTGCTGTGAAACTCATCAAGGGTATGATGAGAAAGACTGTTCAGGACAATACAGATGCATATGAGGCACTACTTGAACTTCGTAATACGCCGAGACAAGGGTTTGATCAAAGTCCAGCAGAAATACTGTTCAACAGGAAACTGCGTACACTGATACCTTCTGCAGTGAAACCCGTTGCATCTCACAGTAAAGTTATTGAAAGTAGAGGCAAGAGAGATAGATCAATGAAGAAGTATTATGATAAAACTGCTCATGATCTGCCCAAGTTGTCTCACCAGCCAGTCTACTATCAAGACCCTGAACAACCAAAATGGGAACCTCGAAGCATTGACACGACGGTAAATATCAACACCTATAATGACGCCAATGCGAATGATCTTTAAAATGGTATATAACTTGTGTGCCTTTTTTCATACATTTCTTTCTTTCTTCATTGAAACACTGTTAGTACTTCTGAATGTTTACAGTCAAAGGCTAAGGTAGGCAACCCGACATAAATGTCCGTTGAAATCGGTTGTACTGGGCCACAGCCTAACGAAACAGTACAACGTACGCCGCTCCATGAACTACCGATCAGTGTAACTGTGGCACTGATAAAATGACTGCTGAACATCTGCTTCAAAGTTGCCCCTTATATGTGTGTTGATTTGGTTTTATGTTTGAATGAGTTGACGATGGTGGGTAATACTGCCAGTTCATGCCAATAACGCGAATTCTAAATGAACTTCAAGTATGTCAATAGAACTTTGATCAACTGAAGTATTCAGCAAAGGCTTGTCTTTAAAGTTCAATGTATTTATTCACGGATACAAACACGATACGAAATAGTAGACGATACGTTTGATGCATGGACGATCAGCAAGAATACATGACGGTGAAAATCTGTGGTAATGTTCATAAAGACAATATTTATCTTCCCAGTTAGATCCATTGACAATATTCTTCCTCATTAAACTAATGCTCAGACAATTAATGTGTCTCTGTTATAGTCACTAAGGCATCGGCCGTTGACCTTCTACAAGGACATCGGGCTTATTATACATCTTCATAATACTTGAGAATACAACCAAAAATATACTGTTCTGCTCAATTGACTTCTTCCATAGACTGCTCAGACAGTTGATTAAACATAAGATCCACACGTTCCTTACATCAAGATAAATACAAGTTAGCGACTATCCTTGGCTAACCTCTCCAATAAGTGCCATGACCGAGATGTCGGCACTTCGTAATACAATCCTCCAATACATTTAATAATATTTCCTCTCGTAGAATTACCACTACGTTTTACAAGTGAAGCTACTAGCTCATCTGATCCATTTTTGAAATCCTGACATGAGGACTCCAGCTAGATGCCAGTAATGAGTAGAGACATCACTTAAAATCATCCAAAAGATCATTTATCAATACATGGGTACAAGACTTACATATACATCTTGACATTGGCTTCTGAGAAGAACCAGTCATCCACTTTAGAAATAATTCCCATTCATAAGGGACACAAACAATATAATACGGACGATTAGTCCGGCTTGACCCTTCAGATCTCTGACGTCATCTCTCTCTCTCAAGATCTTGGAAACCCGTGCGCTAAGAGTCTCACATACTCTACATAGTGCACACACGTGCGTGATAAATCATACGCACAAATAATATTCCTATCATAAGAATGGTGCGTAACCTTTTAACACAGGCATGACCTGAGACTGCCATCTATGTAAAAGTACGCAACAATGTGGTACAGAGAAAGTGCATATGGCCGACGCCAGCTCCTTTCGTGGAAAAGCTTTACGGGGATTCAAATAGCCTCAAACTGACTACTGCTTTCTTTGAGAACATTCAAGTGGACGTCTGAGAGTGTACGAAGAAGAAGAATGTTTACATTTTTCAAGCACTCCACGTGCGATAACACAAGTCATCTGGGATGACAACACAGACGATATATTAGTCAGAAAGTTTGTTGTACTAAAGATCTGATACTGTTTTCTTTTGTAATACATTTTTGACTTATTTTGCTTTTGTACTTTTTATGTATTCGCGCCTTGTACATCGGTAGAACTCGGAAATATGTCTTTCTTCCAGCTGTCCTTCCCGCGATCAATGTATTTTTGCTGAGCCATATGAAATGGCAAATGAAAGAAGTTATCAATTTATCTCAGTATATTTTAGCAAATGATTCATTTTCATTAGGTTTTATTATCTAGATTAATACTTTTGCAGATTTAGGGATAATAATAATAATAGCCCCTTCAGTCATAACTGACTATGGGAATGCGCCCCTGAGGTGGCAGCCCTCAGCTGCTTATTTTCCTGGTGCTCCTTTTGACGTTTTCTCCTCACCTCTGCTTCTTGTGTGAGCCTCTCTTCGCCCAATCTGAGGTGGTGCCGTAAATAGCATCGCCACTTAGTGCGATCGGCAGCTTCATCCTCCCATGTTGCTGGATCCATGTCCAGTGCCCTCATATCTCTCTTGCACACATCTTTGAACCTCAGCTGTGGTCGCCCAACTGTTCTCTTGCCATCTGCTAATTGTCCGTAGAAGATATCTTTTGGGATGCGACCATCTTCCATGCGGCGAACATGGCCAAGCCAGCGAAGTCTGCGCTGTCTAAGCAGCGTATACATACTTTGAAGGCCAGCACGTGACAACACCTCGACATTTGTCACTTTATCTTTCCATGAGATGCCGAGGATGCGGCGTAGACACCGCAAATGGAAGGTATTGAGCCTTCTTTCTTGCTGATTTAGGGATAATATTCAAATAAATTGATAAATATCTGCGGTAGGTTGCGTTACGTTGTGACCTCAATTTGGCGGGATGAAAGCTTTGTGCAGGGTGATTCGGCGGGCGGTTGTGTGCTGCACAACGACGGCTTTAGGCTTCACTAGTATGATTGAAAACAAAAGTTGATCATTACATTACGTTTTTTTTTTTCATAAGAGTTAATAAAATAAAGATAGCGTGTATTGGGTTCTGTTGTTAGACTAAGCGTAACTTTGTCGACCTGAATGTTGGGTGCAACTCTTAATAATAATAATAATAATAATAATATATAGTTGCCCATCGCAAGCGAAGATGGCGACAGCTTCAGACTTGAATTGTGAGACATCAGTGCCGTGATCTCATGTGGCTAATTAGTCCTATTTTGGCCCTACAGGCCATGCCACATACGGGGCACACATGGTTAGAGTCGATAGTAGTGTTGCTGCGCATTCTGACTTTTCTTGCAGCACGCTTGCCTTCTGCCTTATCAGCTAAATTCTGTTCTGCAATGCGAGCGCCTTGAGTAATATTTGTCCGCCAGGCAGAGCGATCATGTGCAATAGTCTCCCAGGATGACACATCGATTTTGAAGCTGCTCAACGATGCTTTCAGTGTGTCTTTGAAGCGTTTCTTTTGTCCCCCTACTGTTCGCTTACCCATAGAGAGTTCGCTGTACATCAACTGCTTTGGGAGGCGTTTTTCGGTCATGCGAACAACATGTCCGGCCCATCTAGTTTGGGCCCTCTGCAGCAATGTGTAGATGCTTGAGATATGTGCTCTGTTGAGGACCTCAGAATTAGATACTCTATCATGCCACTTGATCCTGAGTATCCTGCGAAGACAGCTCATGTGGAAATGATTAAGCTTCTTGGCGTGTCTGCTATACACTGTCCATGTTTCACAGGCATACAGGAGGGTAGTGAGCACTATAGCATGATATACTTTTATCTTGGTGTCAGCACTAATTCCTTGTCGATCCCAGACATTTACTCTTAGTCTTCCAAAAGCTGCACTTGCCTTTGCAATTCTGTTGTTGACCTCGGCGTCGATATTCGCATCTTTGGTAAGGGTACTGCCTAGAGAAGTGAAGCTGTCCACCACTTGGAGACGTTGGTTCTTTACTGTGATATTTGGTTCACAGTAAGGTTTCCCAGGAGCAGGTTGCAACATTACTTCAGATTTCTTCGTATTGATGGTAAGACCAAAGTCATCACACACTACAGAAAGCCTCCTCATATTGTTCTGCATGTCTAGTTCTGTGCAGGTGTTGAGGGCACAGTCGTCCGCAAAGACAAGGTCAGAGATCATTGTTTCATTCACCTTTGTAAAGGACTGTAATCGTCTCAAATTAAACAGCTTCCCATGTGTCCTGTATCTGATGTGTACGCCGTCACTACTGCCATGCGTAACGTTAGACAGCATGGCAGCAAATATCATACTGAATAGTGTCGGAGCGAGCACACATCCCTGTTTGACACCGTTTGTGACCGGAAAGGGTTCAGAAGGTTCTCCATCATTCAATACGCGAGCCATCATACCTTCATGAAACTGGCGGACAACTGAGATGAACTTATCGAGACAGCCGAATTTAGCCATAATTTTCCATAGTCCATCCCTATTGACAGTGTCAAAGGCCCTGGTCAAGTCAATAAATGTTGTGTATAGGTCACTGTACTGTTCCTGGCATTTCTCCTGAAGTTGGCGAGCGGCAAATATCATATCGACGGTCCCGCGGCCTGCTCGGAAACCACACTGACTCTCTGGAAGTAAGTCCTGCGATTCGAGATGAACAGTCAAGCGATTGAGCAGGACTCGAGCCAGGATTTTGCCCGCAATAGATAGAAGGGAGATTCACTGATAGTTCCAGTAATAATTCTTGGCGTCAGAACAACAAAGATTCTAGTGTAACAACCAGTTATGTTAATCAGGAAAAGAAAGGTGATATATTTCAGGACAAGGCTCTTAAGAGCAAACATTTGTCTACTACTGGAAATACTCAGAAATTAATAGCGGGTGTTGAGACTATTACTACTTGTTCCAAAGATGAAACCCATATGCGGAACAATAGAGATACTATTGTTTCTGGCGGTTATCAAACTCAGCACAGTCAGTTTGAAACAATTGGTAAATATATTCCCATAGGGGGGAAAACAGTTCTAGTAAGAGGGATAACCCCAAGATTAAACAGTACCAAGGGATATCAGTAAATAATAATTTTCCCTCTCCTAGATACTGTAGACAATTTAACAAATCTCAAAGTTTTGATTGTAAGAATGTTGGAAAGTATGATAGAGATAATAGCTTTTCAAATGTTGCTTTACATCACCAGAGTAATGTTCCTCAACAAAAGACTAAAGTCATTATTTGTAAACAAGGCAACGGTAAAAATAAGTATTTTGATCATAGAACAAATAATAAGCACAATTGTGCTAATTTTGTTCAACATGAGCCCAGAGTCATTTATAATCAAGGTAAACAGAGTAAAAATAACAGTGGATGCTTGAATACTATTGCTTGCTCTACTTGTTGTTGTGAATGGGAGACTTTGTTTCAGCGTACGGCAGCGGCGACATTCAAGGTCGGTCATGTTGTCCCCAAGTATTCTGTGATATCTACATGTGATAGGAAGAGCTGATGACATCGTGAAGAGACCGGTGCTTTACACAAGCCGGTGCTGGGTAATTGTCAATTTGATTTCTACGTTTTTTTTTTTTCTTCATTAAATTTCACTATTGAGTAAAATGGAAATTTTCATTTGTATTTGTTGACAGAAGCTACTTTGCGATAAGAGTCAAGGCTTCTGTGACATATTGACGGTCAGATATGTAGGTCAACTTTACGCTCGAGTGGTCAACCGAAAACCTGTCAGCGTCTAACTAGAATCTGAGGTATTACTTACGGAAGGTCAAGCATGTTTACAAGAGTGGGAAATTTTGCGTCTGATTTTTTTTTTTTTTAGATAGTAAATATTTTTGTATTCTATATTAGTACATGACATGTTGTTGTTTTGAAATAACATATATTTCTATGCATCATTTGATTGCTATAATTTTTTTAATTGTTGTTATTTTTATGTCGGTAGTTTGATGACATGTTAATACATTTTTATGCTATTTATATATTATTGTGATTGATAATGTGTAGCATGTAATTATTGTCCTTTATACTACTCTGTTTAACTTAGAATTTTTGCAACTGTGTTGTTTAGGATAGTTTTTGTACATGATGAGATTGCCAGCCCTAAGCACAAACTCATTTATTGTGTTGATGTAGTGGTTACTTTTAGATAGTCCTGAGTGTTCGTTATTCACTTAATTTAAATTTTTCTCATGTTTTGATGTTATGGTTAATTAATATATAGAACATACAGAGAAGATGTGAATTATCTGTTATGTTGTGAAATGTAATTTTGAAAATAGCTTGCATGTATCATAAATGATCTTGTATTTGGATTTGTCAACATATTGTGAAACTTTGATTTTTCCAGAACTTGATTTCTTGCCAGTCAGGCATACAGATTATTTTCTTAGCAGATTATTTAAAAAAAAAAAAAAACTTATCGATTTGAGTAAGAGATAAAGTTATAGCTAAATAGCATTGTACTGAGCTGAACGTAATTGTCAGCAGAAAGAACTTAAAGGATAAATTAAATTTACATGTGTTGATTTAAGGGTTTGTTCGAGATAGGATTTTTGTTTTATGTTTCGCTCATTTTGTTAAATATTGATTTCATTACACTGACAAACAACATTTTTCTTTCTTATATAAGAATAAGTGTTCTTAGGTCAGTTTCTTGCGCTGATTTCAAATTTGAAATCCGTTTATCTCTATCACGTCGGGTTCTTAAGATATTTCTGAATAAATATATTTTTGGGAAACCGTTATTTGCTCCGTTTCATTTTTACTATATAACTTTTTAAAAATTAATAAAATGCAAAATAATTCTACTTTTTATACTGCTAAAAGATGCATGACATATGTTACGCTATTTTTCAAATAGTTACTGTATTTTGAAATAATTCTGAGTGAAATATGGCTTCTAGAAGTTGTAGAAATTCGGCTGATCTGTTCTGTTACGTGTGCGGATATTTTACCGATTGTGTTCACCAGAAAAACTTTACACCATTACTAAAGAAAGCATATGAACTTTATTTCGATTCGAAAGTTGATGATGCAAATAAATCTTGGAAGCCAAATGCAGTTTGTTCGACTTGTGCAAATACATTGGCAGGTTGGTTACGAAAATCGCCGAAGCATAAGTCGATGCCTTTTGGAGTGCCAGTAATATGGCGTGAACCGACAAATCACGCTACTGATTGTTACTTCTGCTTGACAAATATCTATGGTTTCACTTTTAAAACTAGAAAGTCTGTGATTTATCCAAATATTGAATCGATTTCGAAACCAGTGCCTCATGATCCAATCACGTGTCCGATCCCAGTTCCACCAGAACAATATCCGTTGGACGTGAATGAACCATCAGAAAGTGATAGTTTACCTGCTTTAGAAACTAATTCTGACTCGGATTATATACCGGTGAATGATGGTGTTCACTTAATTAACCATTCAGAACTTTCAGATCTAATATGTGATCTCGCTGTCACCAAAGGACAAGCGGAATTACTCGGTTCGCGACTCAAAGAATGGAATCTTTTAGCGCCCAATACTCTGATATCTAAATTTCGTCATAGACACAGAGAACTTGTTCAATACTTTGAGATGGATGATGACATTTGCTATTGCAAAGATGTAAAAGGTCTAATGGTGCACCTCGGTCATGAGCACATAGTCAACGAATGGCGACTTTTCATCGACTCTTCCAAGACTAGTCTAAAAGCCGTGTTATTGCATAATGGAAATTTATTTTCATCAATTCCAGTCGCCTACTCTGTTCATATGAAAGAAACTTATGACAATATGGCTATACTTTTGGCAAAAATAAAGTACAATGACTACCAATGGCGGATTTGTGGAGACCTAAAGGTCAATGCAATTCTCACGGGCATGCAGACTGGGTATACTAAATTTTGTTGCTTCCTATGTGAATGGGACAGCCGCAACAGACAGGAACATTATGCAAGAAAGGTGTGGCCTATCAGGGATCGTATGCAGCTCGGGCATAAAAATGTAATACACGAGCCATTAGTTAACAAAGACAGCATCATTTTACCACCGTTACATATAAAGTTGGGGCTCATGAAGAATTTCGTAAAAGCGTTAGATAAAACGAGCAAAGCTTTCACTTATCTTAGAGAAAAGTTTCCGCAAATTAGCGATGCAAAGATAAAGGAAGGTATCTTTGTAGGACCTCAGATTAGGAAAGTTATTGCAGACAAACAATTCGAGAACTTGTTACATGGTAGTGAACTTCGCGCATGGATGGCATTCAAATCGATCGTCGACAACTTTCTGGGAAATCACAAATCTGTCGACTATGTGCATATTGTTAAGCAGTGCATAGATGCATACAGAATTATGGGCTGTAACATGTCCCTCAAAATCCATTTGCTCGATTCGCATCTTGACTTTTTCCCTTACAACCTTGGCGAAGTCAGCGATGAACATGGAGAACGATTCCATCAAGATATCGCCGTAATGGAGTCACGTTATCAAGGACGGTGGAGTGTGACCATGCTTGCCGATTATTGTTGGATGCTTCATCGCGATGTACCACATGCCATTCACCGACGAAAGTCGACTGCAAAGAAATTCAAGCCTACATAACTGTTATACTTCTTGTACAAATGATGTTGTAATACTGTATGCGTTGTTAAAAAACTTCAATTGCGTATTTCTAGAGATCCCGACCTGATAGAGAAAAACGGTTTGCAGATTTAAAAACAGCGCATTAAAATTGACCAGAAAAACATAGAAATGTTAGAGAAAGAAAAAAAATTTTTTTTTTTGTTAGTCAGTGTTATTAGGTTTTAGTGGTCTTGAATTACTTAAAATTTGAATACTGTTTTATGTAACTTATCGTAAAAAAATATGTTTGTACGGTACTTTTGAAAAAAATGATTTTTTTTTTTTTGGCATTGTAATTTTTTGTTGTGTGTGCCCAGCATTTGACTGCGTGATATCATTGATATGTAGATTGATTAGTTCTTGTAAAAAGTTGTTTTTTGTTATGATGTATTTTTTATTTTAGTGCTTGATTGTGCGTTGGTCGTATTAGTTATAGCAATGCTATTACTTGTTTGTTCGATGCCTATAATTTATTTATTTTAGTTTTGTATAACTCTTGTAACTTGGTTAAATTACTTATTAGGTTTTGTTTAGTTATAAATTATTTTTTGGTGGTGTTAGTATAGATATACTTTGATATTTTGTGTTGTGCCTTTCGATCATGTTTATATATTTATTTATGAATAGGTTATCTGATCAAAACAGTTATTAGTATGTACTGTTATTGACTTTCTCTGCGTTCGTGCCTTTGCTTTCCATCTGTCTTTGGTAACTATTCTTCATTTCATTCCTTCTTTTCTGTTGTCTTTTCGTTATGGATTTCATATCTTGTTTATACTTCTATTATTTGTATCGTTAGAGTGGTTATATGTTTTGTTATAATATATCTACTTATGATAGTTGTATTTATTTTACATGTAATTGTCCAACTTAATTATGAGTATATGGTATTGTTGAGTTCTTACTTTCCTTTTTTACAGATCATTCTTCTTTTGATTGATCTTGTGTTTTCTCTTTCGATCGGTTGTTTTCGGTTTGGTTTGTACTAAATATACGTAACTTAATTTTGGAACTGATCATATTTGTATATTTAGCTAATTACTTTTTATACTTAGCTGATTATGCTGTATGCTTTAATTGCTACTTTACACTTTAATGCTGATATTTGTTGTAGATATAATTTCATTTAAATTAAGATGATTTTTGTAAGCATATGTTAGAGCTTCATTATCTTCTAAATTTTTTGTTTTTGGGAGTTAATTTTTTCAAAAAAATGATAGAATCATTTTTTCCCGGAGGGGGTGGTAACTGTTGCAAGTGGATTTTATGGAAGGGGAAGTAATCTTTAGAATGTTTTGGACAAATTAAATTTCGAGTTGCAACGCTTGATTAAGCGGATACTTGTTTGACTTTAGGATAGAATTATCTTTTCCTATTTTTCGAGTGACAGAGTACAGAAAAGCGTGTGAACGCTGTTTAATCTCAAATGTAGAGATGTATTTATTCTGTACTGTTTTGAGCCATGTGAATAGCTCGCAGCTAGTCTGCATGTGTTATCGAGAGCGGTGTTCAAGACAGCCGAGTCTCGTGACGGGGTTTTTTGGCGGGACTAGTGTGTGTGATTTGGGGAGTTGTGTTTTGGGCGTGGACCGTGTAGGTCGAGTCCCAGTGGTTTTTGGATAGCGTATGCCTACGTAGGGCTTAAGAAAATGTCGACTTATATATTTCGCTGTGTGTACAGCCTATGTGATAAACTGCAGTAAAGATTTATTAGGCCATATGAAGATTATTATAGCTGCCGTGTGTGCAGGCTTTATTGTGTAATGGAGTACTGTTTAGGCCTTATGAAGATTATTATAGCTGCCGTGTGAGCAGGCTTTATTGAGTAATGGAGTACTGTTTAGGCCATATGAAGATTATTATAGCTGCCGTGTGTGCAGGCTTTATTGTGTAATGGAGTACTGTTAGGCCTTATGAAGATTATTATAGCTGCCGTGTGAGCAGGCTTTATTGAGTAATGGGGTACTGTTTAGGCCATATGAAGATTATTATAGCTGCCGTGTGTGCAGGCTTTATTGTGTAATGGAGTACTGTTTAGGCCATATGAAGATTATTATAGCTGCCGTGTGTGCAGGCTTTATTATGTAATGGAGTACTGTTTAGGCCATATGAAGATTATTATAGCTGCCGTGTGTGCAGGCTTTATTGAGTAATGGAGTACTGTTTAGGCCATATGAAGATTATTATAGCTGCCGTGTGTGCAGGCTTTATTGTGTAATGGAGTACTGTTTAGGCCATATGAAGATTATTATAGCTGCCGTGTGAGCAGGCTTTATTGAGTAATAGAGTACTGGTTAGGCCATATGAAGATTATTATAGGCCAGGATGTGGACAGGCCATATTATATATATTTAATGCAGTGTGGAAATTATATGATTCGATGTACCTGTATTCGTCTATGTCTACGTGATGATGTGCTGTGAGTTAATAAACAATAATTAAATATCACCAGTCGTTCCATACTCGATGACTCCCGTGTGCGCACCTGTTGTGTGAACGACTTTGCCAGTACACAATCACACTCACTTTACCTATACCAAACACGATTATTATCAGAGATCTTATTTTTAGACGAGTGGTGGATTTTCTAGAGGAAAGAGAACTGGTATGATAAAAGATTGACAGAGAGAAAAGAAGGCGAATTCTGCTTCGTCACAGTCAGTCTATCCACTTTGTGATTTATATTCACACCAACACTCTGTGTGTGCGTGCGTGCGTGCGTGCGTGTGTGTGTGTGTGTGCGTGTGATACCTGTCTGGCGTGGTCTTTTTCATTGATAATTTGAAAGTTTATGTGCCATTAAATGCAATATTTCTTTTGTTTCCCTCATACTCCGAACTAGACAAACACCAAGTGACAAAATAAGAACATTCCATGTATCTTGGAGTCACACTTGATCGCCAGCTCAGCCTCAAGAACCATATTGAGAATATAAAAAACAAAGCACTGAGGCGATTACAACTATTGAAGAGGCTTGCTGGCACTACATCGGGATCAGACAAGGATACTCTGAGAGGCTTGTACCTTGGCTATGTCCATTCTGTGATAGAATACAACAACTCACTGCTTGTTGCTTACAACCTGCTCCAAGACAAACCTAGAGTCTCTCGACAGAGTGCAGAGCAATGCCCTTCGACTAATCAGTGGAGCTATGAGATCAACTCCAACTGCTGCATGTGAAATACACAAAAATGTGGAACCCCTTGGGTTGCGGTGAGATAAAGCTGCTTTAGAAGTTTATGAAAGATGTAAGAGAATGAACCGAAACCACCCCAATAGACACCTTGTAGAAAACTGGGTACACAAACAAAGAATAAAAACAAGTCCGTCTTACACTATGTTCGTGAAATACAAGATAGATACCACCTCCCAGAAAGAAGACAAGATATACAGAAAGTAGTAAAGAATTTACATACCCGCTTAAAAACACCAGAAGTACAGAGAAAATTAGTAGATGGAACAACCAAACAGTCCGACCCAGTCAATCTTATGAGTGCATCACAAAGAACCATTGAATAGTTACATGTCTATACTGACGGTTCTGCATTTAAAGCCACGATCAAAGCAGGTTATAGAGTCTACATATGTTATCCAGATGGATCATCCGACGAACTGTTTGATCCATGCAGGGAGTTTTTCTCTAATTATGAAGCTGAATACATTGCATTGAAAACAGCTGTATACCATCTGAAGACTATTTAATGCCTTTTCCTCAAAGACTCAAAACGTTGTCATTTTTAACTGACTCGGTGTCTGCCCTTCAAACTCTGGAAGGCAGTGGACCCTGTAGAACTTAATTAGCCAAACTAATCCTGTATGCTGATCAGCTTATCACTTCCTATGGCATCAGAATAATTATGCAGTGGATCCCTGGCCACTCAAATACACAAGGTAATGATAGAGCAGGCAGATTAGCAAAGAAGGGAACAAGACAAGAACAACCACTCACAACAACAACAATCCAAACAGCCAACTCACTCATACGAACAACAAAGAAACTTGGCTGAACAGATGGGCCATGTCACGGATTGCCTCCCCTGCTTTGCAGTAGTGGTCCAACAGTGACCAAAACTCAAGAGTATTTAATATTGGCGTCCAAGGTATCTACCTGCGCGCAAGATTACTCTTGGTAGAGATGCAGATAGAAGGTTAATAATACTTCTACAAGATATTTCCAGAAGTTACGAACAATGTTGCATTGTGCTGAACAATTGTTAACGCATTATATCTGGTCCGTCGCCTTTTGTGAAGGATTTAAGCAATGATGTAGCCCGTTCAAGCCCCCAGTTAGTGTAATCCAACGAAATCCCTCTTATAAGATATAGCACTGTTTAGTGTAAATATATGTCTAGGTATTTATATATAGATTAACTATTCTGGCTCATACGTTTGCTTTCATACATATAACTGAATCAACTATTATTGTTTAGTTTGAAAACAACAGGTAACAAATTTAATAGGGAAATAGTCTTTAACAGGTTAAAGTAAATATGGAAAGATTAGTCGAATTTTGATAGTTATAAAGTTCTCATCATTGAGAAGTAGGTGAACTTTAACTTTATCCTTAAAGTTTAACTGAAATGTCTTTGTTTGCTGGTGCCTTTTAGTTAGCACGTTGCTTGTATGAGTGAGTCCTGCAGCTGTGGTTCATCAATTCTGTGATGGCGAAAGCCTTCTCCACACTCTCTTCCACTGTAGGCGGTTATGGTGGATGCTTTTCTTTCACACTAGCTGCGTTAGTACCACAAATCGTCTGATGGCTTGTAACCACGAACTTTAGACAAATAGAAAGAAACAAATGCCCGCTGAGTACTTTTGTTCGCTGCAAACTAACAGGCCCATTATCATGCGCTCCACCCACCAATGTTAACCTCTCAGAAGAATTAACTTCCCGAGCACCCAGTGTAACTCAGGGAATATGATGAAAATTCACCCATATCCTTCTGGGTGTTGCCTAGGAAATTGCGCCTGGAGTGCATGAATAATGATTTGCCTGAGTTACAATTAAAAAAGGTACATAATTATCACAAGATAATATGTTACACCTTAGGCACATGTGATGTAATCATCACTCATCACTGCTCCTGTCGGAGTCTGGGGTCGCTCTGCTGTCGTGTTTCCCGTACGACTAGTCAGAAACAATCACCAGCTTTTGCTGTAGTGGTTCATGAATATACTATTTTCATATGTTGAGGTTGCCAGCCTGATCCACTAGCAAGAAAACATGTTAAATTCACGTTTGTAATAGAAATGTTCACAACTTACCCCACATTGGGTTCTACACAATCTCCCTGCGCAGATTTAGAATGGACCCGAGCAATTTCGGTGCATATGCTCTCGAATCAATTTCGTCTGAGAAATTCCTCTTATGACGGGTGAAACACTTGGTCTGGAAATCTATAATTCCTCTTATGACCGGTGAAACACTTGGCCTGGAATATTATTTCTTTTATGACTGATGATCCAATTCCTAAGTTTCCAGTCTTGTATTTATAAAGTCCTGGTCCTGAAGTTTTACAGTCTGTGTATTTAAATATGCGGGTTTACTCTTAGGGTTTCAGAGGCCCAAATACTGTCGATCTGCCACTTTGATATAGGAATTCTACGTCCTATCCTGTTCTTTCTGGCTTCTTGGAAGGTGCTCGGTTGATGTTGCGAAGCTGTCTGTTCTGTGTTACTGAGTTCACTAGATTACAGTGCTTTGCAAAAAAAATGGCAGTCATATTGCTCAGCTACATAAGCTGAAATCTAATTAAATATGCATGTTCTGGCCCAAATTTGCACTCCACTGAAGTGAGCAAACACTACCAAAAGTTAAAAAAAAAATTAGCGTAGAGTAAAGTCCCTTGATAATAGAGCAGACGTCAATTTCTAATGCTAGTGGCAGAAAATGGATACAAAGTCAAAGTGTATGTTAATTTCACAGCTTTGGAATGAAGGAAATCAAACATGTTCCAACATTTCTAAAACCTTGAACATTCCTGAGCGGACTGTCTACAGAGTTGTAAGTAAATTAAAAGCAGGTAATGGAATCGAGCGAAAAGAAGGTAGTGGGAGGCCAAGAATTTTGTACACAAAGGACCATCGGCGTCTCGCCCAAATCGTTCGGGCTGGGCCAATGAAGAGTGTAGAAAACATACGGCAGCGCATGATCGAGTTGGGAAGCCCAGGGGTATCTAATGCTACTGTCAACCGGGAGCTACACAGGATGAATTACACAAAAAAGCGGGTAATTTCGTCATCATTGCTCACAGAGACTCACAAACAGATGCGCTTGAACTGGTGCCACGAACACCAAAAATTGTCATGGGACAATGTGATTTTTTCAGATGAATGTTCTGTTTGGCCTTATCCTGCTCAAATAAATATTTGGACGAAAGACTCTGTAACGCCTGTGTACCAGCGACCGAAACATACCCAGAAATTCCATCTTTGGGGAGGGGTTTCAGCAAGAGGTGCCACCCCACTGTGTGTTTTCACAGGAATTCTCAAGAAAGAAAGGTACATCGACATACTAGAGGGACACCTTCTGCCACTTAAGCAGGTCATGTACCCCAGTGGGTGCACATTTCAACATGACAATGACCCAAAGCATACAACTCATACCACCAAAGCATGGCTGCAAGAGAAGAATGTGATAGTGCTGAAGTGGCCCAGCAACAGTCCCGACCTAAACACAATTGAAAACGTTTGGGCACTACTCAAGAAACATTTTAAAAAGAGTGGACTCAGAGACGTTGAACAATTGAAGAAGGAAGCTGAAAAATACTGGGACAGTCTGACTCACAATTACCTACAAACACTTGTGGGAAGTATGCCTCGCCGCATCCAGGCTTGCCTTGCTGGAGAAGGCAACTTAATATTGTACTGAAAACACTGTTAATAGATAGGGGAGATACCAATCTTCCTCTGGACATACAGTTTTTATTATTATTTGCTTCTATGAGTGTGCTGCGTTGCGAAAATATGACTGCCATTTTTTTTTGCAAAGTACTGTATATCTCTCATTCTCAGTTCAAATCACATATGGTGTTTTCGCCGAATATTCCAATAGGATGCATTGTTTATTCCGGCATCTCAAATCAAACCAATCAAATCTCTCTAGCACTGTTTGGGTGGGGAAGTTTTAAATATCCCCTTGCATGTTTAAAATATTAATTGTAATATCCACGCGTGACCTCTTTATAAGATGTAATATTATTCAGGCTGCACTCATCTGCCTCCCACAATATTGTTACCATGTTTTCCTGGCATAATGTCTTCCGCCCAGATGTCTACCCCGACAGGTTATCTAATTATCGTCTTTATCTGCGTGCTTCCGCCAGAATGATGTCTGGTCAGACAATGTTGTCGTCTTTCATCTTACGCATACTACAAGCTTGTGTCAACACGATCAGCTTTTCACTGGGGTCAAATGTTGGACCGACACGTTTCCAAAGGTGGCCAGACTGATTCAAAGCGAAAAGCGGGTGACTTGTCTGATGACTGAGTATTGTTACGATAATACCACAGTTCACCTGGCGCAACGTAAATACGTCTGAGGAGTGGTAAACAAGATAAAGACAGTCCTATAGCAAATACTTCCGTAGGAGAGTGGAGTGCTAGAGACTTTCCCCTACTAGATTCAGCATAGAGAGAAAAAAAAGGTGCATTAAATTTACCACATAATAAGGAATGAAAGGGCAAAAATTATGCCAAATAAAAGCGATGAGTGAGAGGAAGAGAAAAATGAAGAAAAAAGTGATACTGACGGAGTGGACGTGAGATCGCACACCCGTATCGTCACATGGGAAACACCAGAGGAGAGGTTTACAGACATATGGCTGGTACTGGTCCTAATGACAAAATCGGCCATCTTACAAGGAGGGATCAGAGCACCATTTTTCGGCTCAGAACACAACATATACCACTCAACAGTCACTTGAACAGAATCCACCCATAACACTCTCCAGAGTGCCAGCTATTTAACTACCCCTACGAAACTGTTGACCACCATCTCTTTGAGTGCCCAGCAATCGATGATAGGAAAATACTCCTTCCTCCCAGGCCACATTGTACGGAAAAAAAAAACAACTTGCGAAAACATTCAGATGTCACTACATGGCATTGGGCCGAAGGGCGAAAGCTCAAACGCCGCTGGATCAATAACAACGACTCCGGGAGATGTCGTGATAACTTTACAAAGACGTAAATAATCATAAGACTGTCAATTGTACATAAACATCGATGTCGGAAACATGCTCGTGGATGGCCACAGTTTGCGATGTCTCGTGAATTTTGAAGAAAAAAAAAAAAAACTAGATATCTGCGACTTGGGCAATTTTGCCGATTTTTATTCCATTTTGGCCGACTTTTACCGAAGTCTAGGTGGCATTCTTCAACTAATAAAGGAAAATGACACCTAGAGGGGAGATCATAAAAAAAACAAACCTAGATCTAGGTGAATCCACCTAAGAGTGGCAACATTGGTCTAATCGTTGTGTGGGATGAACTTTGACCGTAAAGATAACCTCGATTTGGCGATATTGTCTCTCGCTCAGTCCCTTCACAGGCTGGTACAAACGTGTTAGAGATTTTCGCTTAAATGCATCACTTCATATAAACCTCTGGTATGTCATAACAGGGGACTAATATAAGGTTGTGCATAGAGCTGGTAACTTCATCTTGGAAAACAAATCCTACTTCAGTGGCGTCACTAGGGAGGGGGGGGGGGGGGGGGGCGGCCCGAACCGGGTGACACCATCAGAGGGGGTGACACCAAAATGACTGTCTTTAAAATTTGTGTGCAGTGTTTCAGAACAAATTTTTTTTTTTTAAATAAAGATATCCCTCTAATTAGTTATAACCACAAAAACATTTTTCGTAAGCCCAGCTTACATGTACTGTATCAATATACTCGTACCTACGTTTTTACTTCGAATTCTATTCTTTTCTTACCGAATTTTCACTTTAACAACATGAAACTATATAAATGTAAATACATTTAGGCTGTGCGTATGCTATTATAATTTAAAGGTGTAATTTTAATTTTGCTAGTTGTTTATGTCACTACTACTGCCATTACATTCAGTGATATACGGGAATTACGATTTACGAGTAACAAAAAACCCGACTAAGGATTCTGTATGGTCTGGTACGGAAGGAGGTACATGGGGGTGACACCATGAGTTACCGCACTAGGTGTCACCAACCCTAGTGACGCCACTGCGCTACTTAAACTACGACTGCAATGAATGATTAGCGCAGGATTCCTGCACTGGGGCCGGATGCAGTAATGAATGGTTGCATGACCTGTAAAGATAGGAAAGTGAAGTGTTTGCTCTTTACTGACTTGCAACTTGTTTGCCATGTTGTTCTTACTGTTGGTCTTGGTTATGTGATCAATGTTGTGGACGATACCAATGATGGTCTGAGAAAGGACAAAGTCGATACTAATAATTTTTTAAGCAAGAGCAAAATGGATACTAATGATGGTTTAATTAAGGACAGAGCCAGTACTAATGATGGCTTAAGTAAGGACAATATCAATATCAATGATGGTTTGAGAAAGGACAAAGTCGATACTAATAATGGTTTAAGCTTAGACAAAGTTGATACTAATGATGTTTTAATTAAGGATACAGCCGATAATAATGATGGTTTAATTAAGGAGAGAGCCGATACTAATGATGGTTTCAGATAGGACAATGTGTGACCGCTTGGCATACACTACAATTAATACGTGTTAAAAACCACATAAAATGAGAAATAATAACGTTAAAAGCAGTTAAGACATTTGTGCACAAAATACAGTATCATGAAAAGTTCACGGCTTCGAGAGAAGCTGTCCCAGAACTACAAAATAGTAAATGCATGTTTATTGAATGGAAAGTTTTGGAAGAAGTTGCTAATCTGGGTTTTTTTCCGTTGCTAGAGTGAGAGTCGTGTGCAAAAAGTCGAAAAGCTGAGAAAAGCGTGTGCAAATGTAGATGTTTGGTATCGTGTGAAAAATAAAGCATCGTGTGAAAATTGGCGGGAAAAAAGAGTGGGCTGTATATAAAGAAGAGACGTGGGCGATTGACAGGGCTTGTACAGATTTTAGGATTCGTTAGGCGAGAGGATTTTTACAGAACTTCGTCTTTGAGATTATCAAGACAGTTGTTTTTAACTTCACAAGTTTTGTTCAGGTTAGACAAGTATTTTTAAGTAGACAAGTTTGTATTTTACTCTATTAGATATATTATTCCTGTGGATTTACATTTTCATTTTTGGATACTCACTACTTTGAGTAAGAAAGACATAAGTATTTCACTATTGTGCCAATGACATTGCTGTTCCAAATGACGTTAATAAACTATATTTTATTTTTCTACATTGCTGAGTTTTCGTTGGAATATTACAGTTGGATACTTTGACATAACCATTATACGAGATTGCTTTTCACTAAAACATAAAAAGGGTACGAACGAACTCTGGGAAGGAACAATAAAAGAAGGTCAAGAATTTCCATCTCAGGCGGACAGGCCTGTAACGACTTGAACCAAGAAACGTACAAGAGTTAGCGCTCTTCAAAATATTTACCTGCGCTCAACCATTAACTGAACTGACCCGATCAGCTGACGGACACACACACATTCTTTCATTGATGCAGTAAACACAGCCCGGTAACACGATACTATTTGATGCTGCGACCTGCGTACAAATAGCTGCACGGTCACACTAAACTAATTGGCGCCGTGACCAGCCCTTTTTTTTCGTTTGTGAAAGCATACTAATTCTGGCGAGCGAACAGTCACCTTTTTTTAGGGATAGCAGACAGGCCTAATCACTATTAATCACTATCATGGATCCACAAGCGTTGCAACAGCGGCTAGACCAGCAACAACACTTGATTAATATCCAGCAACAGCGCCAACAACAACACTTAATAAATATCCAGCAACAGCTACAGCAAAATGATTTTCAACCATACAAACCTAAAGGGAAAGAGACACTGTCCAAACACGAGCAGATTGGAGTAGTTTACATAGAAGACATCAACGGACAGCTGTAAGAGATTTTGTTAGTCAAATCAAGAAAGGAATGACACTGCACATAACTAACATCAACAGTGGGAAGTGTCAGTTAACAACCGAGAATGGTTGGACAATGAATGTACAGCCGGTATTTCCGATAGACAACCTTCTCCAACCACAACGCAGATATATGGGAGAGGACCCGATAGCTGTCATCCTACAACAAAAGCATCATCATCATCATCATCAGTTGCCATCTCCACAACGGAGGTTGGCTGTAATGGATCTCCAACGTCTTCTGTCTCTTGTCTTGGTGGTACACTCTGATAGACTCTTTCCCGTCCATCTCTTGATGTTATCTTCCCACTTATAGCGCTGTCTTCCCCTTGCACGTTTACCTTCAACTCTCCCTTCTGTTATGGTCTTCTGCAAGGTGTTATGCCTTTTTATGTGGCCAAAGTATTTTAGCTGCCGAACTTTGACCTCTCTCATTAGTTCTCTTTTCATACCTAGATTTTCTAGGACCTCCTTATTTGTTTTCATCTCTTTCCATGAGATACGCCCCATTCTTCTATATATCCACATTTCAAGAGCCTCAATTCTTTCTTCCAAATGCTTATTCATCGTCCATGTTTCTGCACCATACAGAAATGCAGAATATATATAACACTTTATGATTCTCAGTTTTAATTTATGAGATAACTGTTTGGATGTCAGTATATGTTTCATGTTGTTGAATGTAGCTTTGGCCATTCCTATTCTCTTCTTGATTTCTGTTTCACATCTGCCATCTTCTGTTATTATATGACCAAGATATACGTAGCTCTTGACTTGTTCCAGGATTTTCCCATTTACGCTTATCTTTAATGTGGGTTTATCATCTGTTTTGCTAATTATCATAGTTTTAGTTTTCTCAATATTAATGTCGAGTCCATATTCATGACTTATACTGTTCACTTGCTTCACTAGTTCTTGTAACTCCTGTTCGCTTTCAGCTAACAACACGGTATCATCTGCATATCTAAGGTTGTTTATTGATCTTCCACTGATGTTCAGTCCTGGTATTTCCTGTATCTGTTTGAAAATTTTTTCGGTGTATAAATTAAATAGGCAGGGGGACAGCACACAACCTTGTCTGACACCTCTTTTTATGTCTATGTATGGTGAATAATTCCTTCCCGATCTTACTGTGGCAGTTTGCTCCCAATAAAGGTTACTGAGTATTCTTATATCTTTTCCATCAATACCTATGTCTTTGAGGCATTCAATTATTTTCTCATGATGGATTCTGTCAAAAGCCTTCTTATAGTCAATGAAGCACATATACATACTTTTTTGGACCTCTGTATATTTTTCTGCTAATCTTCTTAGGCAAAATATTGCCTCTCTTGTTCCACTGTTCCGTCTAAAACCAAACTGTTCTTCTTGGATTTCGCTGTCTACTTTACTTTTTATTCTTTCCTGTATGATTTTGAGCAGTATCTTAATTGCATGACTCATCAGGCTGATTGTTCTGAAGTCTGAACATTCTGTTGCATTTGGTTTTTTGGGCAATGTTATAAAAACTGATGTCTTCATGTCGTGTGGTAAATATCCTGTATTGTATATATCATTGCATATTTCTGTGATTGTATCTATACCAAAGCTCTCCAGAGCTTCTATCATTTCAATGTTTATGTTATCCATGCCTGCTGATCTTCCTTTTTGTATCATATGAATGGCATTCTCTACTTCTGATCTGAGAATGTGTGGGCCTTCATTAGAATCTGGTGATGGTTTTTTACCTCTGTTGTCCTCGAATAGTTCTTTTACGTATTCTGCCCATCTGTTTGATATGTCTTTCTCATCAAGTAATATTACACCATTTTTGTTCTTGATACAGCTTCCTCCTTGTGCAAACCGCGACCGATTTGATAATTTCTTTATTTCTTCATGCATATCTCTTGTCATGTGCTTCGCTTCCAAGTCTTCTATTTCCTTACATTTTGTTTCTATCCACCGTTCTTTTGCTTCTCTACACATAGTACGTATGTCATTGTCTATTGTTTTATATTCTGGAGTATTTTTTGCTTTCTTTCTTTCTGCCATTTTATTCAAGATGTCATCTGTCATCCAAATTTGATTTTTCTTAGACTCCTTTTTAGGTAAATTTGCATTTGCTGATTGTATGCTTGTTTTTAAGCATTCCCATTTTGCGGTTGCTTTTTCTTCTGGGTTTTCTCTTCTATACTGCTCCATGCTTTCTGTCAATAACTGTTGGTATTTATTTTTGACTTCGATTAAATATTTCTGTTTTATATCTGGTTGTTTCAGCGCTGATATTTCTATCTGGGGTTCCTCCTGTCTTCTGTTTCCTGCTCTTTTCAGCTTTATATTTACTTTGATGACAACTGGATTGTGATCTGAATTTATGTCGGCGCCAGGATGTGTCTTTGCACTTGTGACACTGTTCTTAAATCTATGTTTTATCATGATATAGTCGATTTGATTACGTGTTACATCTCCTGGGCTTTTCCATGTGTATAATTTCCTTGGGTGATGTTCAAAAAAGGTGTTACATATGACCAGCTGGTTTTCTTCACAGAACTGGATAAGTCTGTCTCCTCTATCATTTCTTGTCCCTAATCCATACTGTCCTACTATTTTCTTGTATTTTCCTTTTCCTACTTTTGCATTCATATCACCCATTACTATCAACACATCTGTAGATTTGACTGATTTAAGTGTGTGTTGTAGCTCTTCATAGTATTCTTCTATTTCATCAAATTGCGAACAAAAATGCAGAAAAAGCTTTCCGGAAGAAACAGCGTACACACGACAAAAACACAAAACTGGAACAGTTTCACATCGGAGATCTAGTTTACTACAAAAAACACGTTCGACATTCTAAATTTGACGACAAATGGATCGATGGTTTCAAAATCTTAGAACAGACTACACCAACAAATTTTATCCTGTGGCACGAAGAAAGACAGATCTGGACGAAAGCCCACATTTCACAAATCAAGAAAGATAATCATCGTCCTGTTTCCCAGCCTATCCTCACTAACACCAGACCGATTCGCAAAACCACCCTCCTTTGTCCCCCCACATCATCCTCTACATCTGATGTGTCACATTGCGACGATGAACACTCAAACCCCTCTCTTCACCCCCCGCACGATGCTATCGACAGACTACGTAGATGTAGCGACGCTTCTACGAGTGAAGATGACATCCCTCCGCAGGAGCTACGTGAGAGAATTCAAACACGAAATCTTCGAGTTCAAGCAGATAATTACCAATCGTTGTCCAGAGATAGCAACACATCTTTAAATGCAGAAAAAGTACAGACGTTCTGTACTTAAAATCAACCGAAACCCGGAACTAGCTGTTACCAGTCAAATCCGCCTACTAGTAGCGAAGACAACATTCCTCCTAAAATACAGATGACTGTACAAGATTCCGACACCCACATAGATACACCACAACCTTCCGATACAGAATTATCACCTGCCTCATTAACGGAACAAAATGCTCCCGTTCCTACTTCCACACAACGCGATGAGTCAGACCTTGATACTGAAGAACACCAAAGTGATAACGATGATGATAACGAGCATACCGACGATAATATGGATACATCCATTCGGTTCGCCTCGAAACGACCTTACTCAACTTCATCAGACAACTCGGTACCATTGACAAAGGTTATACGCCTTCCGCAGGAGCATGTTCGTGCAAAGCTGTAGACGAAACAGCGAACTAAACCAAATAACATCGCACAGCACAGTGCATCAACTTCGCAACACCCTACCTGTAACACTACATCAACCGTCACTGCTGTAGACACTGAGAAGATGTCTAGGAGAGAAGCTCTATTAGAGATAGCCAGGTTGCTCTAGCCAGGTCTACTCTAAATGGTTCCATTTTTTTTGTCCGTGTACGATAGCAGATTTGTCCAGGAGAGACTATGCTATATTTTAGAGTTAATCCAGTTTGCTCTGGCTGGGTTACCCTAAATGGTTCCATTTTTGTTGTCCGTGTACGATAGCAGATTTGTCCAGGAGATACTATGCTATATTTTAGAGTTAATCCAGTTTGCTCTGGCTGGGTTACCCTAAATGGTTCCATTTTTGTTGTCCGTGTACGATAGCAGATTTGTCCAGGAGAGACTATGCTATATTTTAGAGTTAATCCAGTTTGCTCTGGCTGGGTTACCCTAAATGGTTTCATTTTCCTTGTCCGGGTGCGATAGCACTGCCTAGGAAAAGCAATGCTATTTTGGAGTCGACCGGCGTTCTCTTGCTGGTTGCTCTAAAAAGTTTTTTTCTGATGATGCAAGCCACCTTCTATGCCGTCCAGTTAATGCTATCGGCGGCAGTCATAACTGCCAGTGAAGAGAAAAATCGGCAGAGGCGCAACTCTATTCAACATGCACAGTTACAGTATTCAAAACATTATATTTGTATTAGAAGATTTAAATTACATTTTGTTTGGACTTACAAATATATGTATTGTTGTACATTATAAACTTAACCAAACACATGCATGTACTAATTGCCACTAAGGCAGAATATCAAAGGTTAAAGAAGACATTGTTTGATCTTAAGACAAGCACATCAACCAAAACGGGCGATTTTGCCGTTTGTAGGCAATGCGCTACAGTTTTTGTTGGCACTGCACCTGACCACAATGATGACAGTATGTCATAATATAAAGACTTTGGCGGAAAACCAAAACATTATTACCCATGTGATTAGCCGGAGCATCACAAATGGTGAACGATACTCAGAGCATTTTTTTAACACATTTTTCTACTGGTCTGTTCAGGAGTGGCTGAAACTAGATATATGCTATGGATCGATTTTATGATTACTTGTTATAAATTGGTTGAATTTCATGAATATCGCATAAATAACTATGTACCATGTATCATGTCCTTTCTTTTTTTTAACAAATTACTGTGTTGAGACACACAGATGTTGTACTCGTCCAGTACAAATTAATTAAGCTCTAATGCGTATATAAAATGTTAACCCACACCTCTACTCCCCTTTCCCTACGCGCAAACTGTCCACACGTGACCTTAACACCACCTCGCTTTTTTTCGCTATGTCAAATCCAATCTTCGTTTTCACCACCTTTATCTTCCCCCCGTGTCGATTTCCCCATGCGAGTTCTTCTTATTTTCTTTACCTTTCTCCCACGCCTCGCGTTCATTCATCCATCCAAAACAGGAACTACTTTCTCTACTCCCTCCAGCTATTTCATTGTACTATAAACCCCCACCACCCCTCCCTCTCCTTCAGTTGACGCCACACTGTGCCGTCAATGAGAGTTCAAATATCCAGTGTGACCTTTCACCGCTCCCGTTCACACTAGCGAAGGTCATGGTCATAGGTAATAGCTATGGACAGTTACCATTCAGATGTAAATATTAAGATAGGATTCACTTATTGTCCTGAGTGTTGATTAACACTCGAGTTTTGTTTGGCATGACCAAACCTTATATGTGTTGACTTTAAATTTAAAAAAAAGTTCAATAAGTTTAACATTAAGTATGTATATTTCATATCATAACTCCATGTTTTTATGTATAATTACTAGCATGTTAAGTAAAGATTACATAAGTATTGTATTAATACATGAACAATTTACATTGCATATTGCACATTGCTATCAATATCCCATACTGTTTAATGACATAGTGTATAAACAACATGTATGTCTCCCCCGTTTTACGCAATATGAATCTACTAGATCCCTCGTTTTACGAAATAATATTTTTTTTTATTTTTTTCGGTTCACGTGTATACTGAGATCTTGTAATACATTTTTAATTTAGCTTACAGGTATACTGAGATCTTGGGAAAAAAAATTTTTTTTGCCTCACATGTATACTGACATCTTGAAAATTTTTTATTTTTTGAAAATTTTTTTTGTTGGCTCACATGTATACTGAATTTCAAAGGCAGTAGACAACAAACTGAGGAAAGAACAAGCAGGGTTTAGAAAGAACAGAAGATGTGTAGATCATATATTTACTCTCATGAACATTATAGAGCAGTGCTCAGAATGGCAAAGACAGCTTTACATTAATTTCGTTGATTTTGAAAAGGCTTTTGACAGCATACATAGGGACAGTTTATGGAAAATACTGAGGGCTTATGGAATTCCAAGGTGCGTAGTGTTAATCATACAAAGCCTCTATGCCAACTTTACGTGTAGTGTTGGGCAGAGCAACCTAACCTTTGAGGTGAAGACAGGAGTACGACAGGGATGCCCCTTATCAACCACTCTATTTTTAACAGTCATAGACTGGGTGATGCGCCAGACAACAGAGGGCAGTCCAAGAGGAATAAGATAGACAACATTTTCTACATTGGAAGATCTGGAATATGCAGATGACATTGCACTGCTAGCACATTCACATCAACACATCCAGGAAAAAACGGATAGACTTAATAAGTTTAGCCAGCACGTGGGCTTGAACATCTATTTAAAGAAGTCTGAGGTCATGACGCTCAATGTGAGCAACCCTGAGCCCATATCAGTAAGGAATCAGCAACTGGTACAGACAGATACCTTCACATACCTAGGAAGTATAGTAACACCAGACGGCGGGGCAGGCAAAGACATCAACATCAGAATGAATAAGGCAAGTACAGCCTTCTTTAGCCTAAACAACATCTGTAAGTCCTCCCAATGCAGCACAGGCACAAAATTAAGATTATATCAGAGCTGTGTGACTTTCTGTGCTTCTCTATGGTGCGGAATGCTGGAGAGTTACAGAGAAGGAAATGTCGAAATTGTCCTCTTTTCACACAACATGCCTAAGAAAAATTCACCGAATCTTTTGGCCGAATACCATCACTAACCAAGATCTGCTTACTTGCAGCAAGCAAGAGGACATGCACATCATCATAGCTGGCAGACGCTGGAGCTGGGTTGGCCATGTCCTCAGAAGAGACCCCGATGCCATCACAAGAATAGCTATGCTTTGGATCCCTGAAGGAAAACGAAAGAGAGGCCGACCAAAAACAACCTGGCGGAGGACTGTGGAGGCTGAGATGCAAAGAATGAACCAGAGTTGGGGCACTGTACGAAGGACGGCCACCGACCGAGGAAAGTGGAATCAATTTGTTGTTGTCCTACAAGACGCCACCAGGCGTGATGGCCACTGACTGCGTTGACGGTCGGCGGCTAAGGATCAAAGAAGAAGAAGACATGTATACTGAGACCTTGTGTAACGTACTGTTTATGCGTGATGTGCAAGCTGGCAGAGTGAACGTGTCGTTTATCACCTGGACTGTGTAAGGTTGCGGTGTTGATGTAGGTCACCAGAAATGTAACGGCCAGAAATGTAACGGCCACCAGCGTGAGGCACTGCCAGGGGTACTGTGGTGAAGTGAGATGTTATAAATATTTATAGGGGACTTAGTGTACTGACTGAGATCAGCTGTGAAGGTATATATATATCTAATAAGAGTAGTGTATTATATATAACCTTGCTTGCTGCCACATATGTATACCTCAGTCAGAATTATTCTGGAATAGTGTGATGACTACGTTGTATGTCTAGGGTATGTGTATGATGAAGTGTAAGTCATAACAACAACAGACAGATAAACAATTTAATTTATTCCACCACACTTGACAACACTGTGACACTCACATACATATAACACTCTAAAGGATATCTTAAAGGAGTCACTGATAACTTTTCAAATAACAATATGTATTCATTGCTGTTATGAATGAATATGTGTCCTGATTCAAATACAAAGGGAACCAGGAATCACAATCAATTTTACTTACAAGTTATATGTACAGAATTTATCAATATGAATATTGTAATGACATATATTATTAAAAGTATCCTATGTGTGTCAGTTGTGTAGTAGTAATATGAGGTAATACTGGTTTTGTTTTGTTCAAGCTCTGTTGGTATTTGTCATCATGACTTCAATAGTTTGTCTTTATGGGAACTATTATTGGAGATGTTCTCAGTTCCTGATATTAACACAATTTAATTCCCCTCTTAATGTTATTTTTACAAGGTCATTTTAAGCTGGGGGTACATAATTTTGAGCTCAGCTGGCCACATCAGCTTATCTTGCGTGATGGCGGCAGGAACAGACTCCTCTGCTCGACTCTCCCCTCGGCTCTGGAGACACCTCACTGATAGCTAAATGGACCAAGGAGTATGCTGTCCGACTCTGGATTCAGCAAAGCTCTGACCAGGTGCTGCTCAATACCATCAAGACCACGGTCCCTGAAAACAAGAAGGATGTACCTTCTACTTCATAACTAATTTATACTCTCTTTTTACACTGAGCACAATACATCACAAACATTGAGTTCAGAGCGTTAGGCCAACTGTCAGCTTCATCTGAAATATTTTATACCAGTATTTACCTCCTTAATGGTTACCACGCCTCTGCACTTCCAGCATTATTTCTGTCTAATCAATAATCTAGGTGTCAGTGTACTGTTTGGCCATTCCATGCAGTTTTACTTTTGTAAAGGGCAATTTTTACTATCTTGCAATATAATACATTTATATTCTTATTATGTTCGCAAATATTTTGTAAGCAAAGTATTTCCTTTTTAAGTGCTTAAGGAGAAGTCATTTTTGGGTTGCTTCCCTTGAAAATAGTTCTGTCATCTTCGATCGGACTCCGCAGACGACTCTAGGCCTACTGCGATTTATTCTGTGGCTGGGTAGGAATAGATTGTTCTTGCTTCAGTATATCTATGGCCTGAATTTATACGTAGTGTTTGTATGAGTAGGACGAGTCTGTCTTATATATGGATATCTTTGCATTTCTAAGTCGAACTAATTTGGTTGTCGCTAGAAAAGGTCAAAGGCTATGCAGCGGAAGTATCGCTAGCAAAGGGTGTGATCCATGGCTGTCATCCTGTGAGGATGCCGAGTTTTGTTGTAGCAGGCTTTTTGCCGAAATAGTGATCTATATATGGATGGGGAAAAGTGATAATCATTTAGACATGTTGTATGTACTTTACCCCAGTGTTTATTCTCTTTTGCCAAGGAATGGCAAAGTTATATTTCGCATAAAAAGGTAAAACCACAATTTATTATGAACTTGGGCTTCGCCATCGTTGTTGATAAGCAGATGCACAGTGGTACTTTTAAAAAGAATATCCATTCAAAGGAAGAAGACATTCCTATGTATCAGCACTGGATTGTATGATATTATTCAATTACCTCTATGAGAGAACCTATGAAGAAATGAGGACATTTAATGAATGACTAATTTTGGTCTATATTCTATAGTGAGTGAAGCTCACGAGAGAGAGAACAGCCATGTTGAAATTCATATACTTTGTATTTATCGAGTGAGAAAAAGGGATGCCTGTACTATCGCTCGATGAACCAAGAGATCACTGCTACATGTGAGAACCCATGTCTGGGATTCCTATATTATGAAATATATATATATTGAACTTTACGTGAAGGAATATTCGCTAGACGAGGTTAGGTCTAGGAGCCTTCCTATGTATTGGTTATGGTCTGACGTGCCCAGTCAGTAAAGCCAGATGATTTACATGATGGAACGCTGAATGCTTATTTACGAATGCTCCATTATGATATTTGCCAAGCATGAATGCTAACTTAAGATGATATTCCTGTGATCAACATTATGCTGTCTATGTCGACATTTGTTCCTGTAACCATACACGTACTGTCCAAGTGTGCGTCCCATTAAATGTTATAAAAAGACCACCGTAGTTCCAGTACTTCTTGAATTCGAACAGTGTGAGTATGAGTGATGTACTACCAACCTGTCAACTCTATCGAATCATTCTACCATTCGCGTACTGACATTCAGATACACACTCATTGTTTACACTCACATTCTTGTCGGAGCCTCATCACGTTCCAGGACAAGATGACCTGTATGACCAAAACTGTGCTGGGTTTGATGAGTTGACAATCGTTACACTTTACTACACCAGTCCCAACATCTACATTTATCCACTGGTGGACATTCACATCATTTAGCAAATAAAGCATGATTCAACAACTAGTAGCCAGTATGAGTTAACAACTACACACAAAGAAGAGTTTAACAACTGGTGTGCCAGCTTCCTGGGTCAACCTGCACAGTGACCATATTGAGAAGTAAACTACTGAGACCAGACGTTCCTTGGGGTCTGTTACGACACACAAATACATCAACAGTACAACTCTACAGTGATGTCAGCGTGACCTGTCCTGTCGAGAGTATGCAGTAACTAGGTCAGGGTTTGTTGACATTTGGTTCATTGGACATTTGCCATACAACTGACAGTGTTACACAGCGAGCTTGGTTGAAACATAGAACATTACACATCAGGACTGGAGAATATTTGACAGTGTTTGCGAAAGAAAATGTTATTGAACTGAGAAGTCCTACATTGATTGTTATCATTCAAATCAACGATGGAGCTTCTATTTCTGTGTTGAATTTAAAATAATTAGACCAGAAGTATTTGTTTAATAAAGTACCACAGTACTGTACTATTAGGCAGTGTAACTGAGCCTTCATTCCAACACATTCTTTCTGCAACACTCTATTTACATCATATTGCCATACTATTTATGCATTTATGTATTTATGTTTAACTATTTATATGTGATATTTGTTTGTATCCAGCGGGTTGTTGTTTCGGTTGGGCGGTGTCACACAGCAGAGTATCCCACGTAATAGAGGGTCTGATGTGTGCGTTTCTATAGGTGCAATTTTCTTCATTGAAAATTTGCTGCGACAGCTGTTGCTATTAGTGTTAGCTGTGAAGTCTGTACTCATTGTTGTTTTTGTAATATTCCTCTGTTCTTTAGTTTGTTTTGATTTGTTTGTAATTTGTTGGTCTACCCTATTCTATCTTTCAGTTCTATTCTCAATTTATATTTATATACTGTGGCGTTATTTGTATTTGTTATCCTCTTGCGGTTTATCTTTTATTGTTTTTCCAATTTTATTTATTTCATTTCCGCAAATGTTTTCATGTTTTCTGTATAACTGTTTTGTTTTGTGCCTGATCGACATACACTATTTAAAATATAGTTGATCATATAAATTGATGTACAAGAATCAACTGATAGTTAATTGCTATTACTAAAGGTACACAGTTGATGATATAAAACACTATTTCTGGTGCACTGCACTTATATTATAGAGTGAACCAGCAACTTATAGCTGTTATTATATAAGGATTTATACAAGACCTTTGTAAGGCTTGTTTCCCACAGTGATTGGGATAGTTAAGTACTATTTTTCACAGGTTACAAAGTTATCATACAAAGTCTTTGATTAAGACTAAGAAAGTAAATTTATTTACTTTTGCAAATTACTGATCTTATTAGACAAGATGTCTACCTTGGATTATTTTATCACACAAGGCAGGGCTCTTGATAAGACTGGTCAGCAGTTAGAAGAATGGGCAGTTGCTCAATATGACAAAGCATTGGCTGCTGAAGAAAGAAAAGCATTGATTGAAGAAAAGAAATTAGAAGCTGAGGAAAGAAAATTACAAAGAGAGGATGAACAAAAGAAATTGCAGATACAGACTGATGAAAAAAGATTCCAGATGGAAATGGAAAAAGAGAAAAGAAAAGATGAAGCTGCTGCTGAAGAGAAAAAATTACAGGCTGCTGCAGAAGAGAGAAAATTACAAGCTGAAGCTCAAGAAAAAAAAGCAATAAGAGAACATGAACACCAAAAAGAACTTTTAGCATTTGAGTTAGAAAAGTTAAAGTTAACAAACATAAGTAATGTTAATCAAGCATCTAGTGGTAATGGTAAACCCTTTACTTACAAGGTCAAGGTACCAGCGTTCAACCCTTCCAGTGATGACATAACATTCTGGCTAAACAGATTTGAACGCTCGTGTCGAGCACATAATGTGGACAAATCACAATATGCTAACCAGTTATCAGAAAATCTGAAAGGTGATTCTCTGACTAGTTTAAGTTTGGTTGAAGAGGCTGACAAAGATAACTATGATGTTATTAGGGCAGCCTTATTAAAGAAGTATCAGTTGTCTGAAGAGGGTTATCGGAAGTTGTTTAAGACAATGGTGCCTGAGGCAGGTGTAGAATTCTCAGAATTCATTGCAAGGACACGTCTTACATTTGATCGTTGGATTGAGCTATCCAAAACAGAAAAGACTTATGAAGCCCTTATGGACTTGATACTCAGAGACAAGATTATGTCAAGTATAAATAAACCTTTCCTCGAATTCTTACATGAGCGTAAACCTAAGTCTCTAAAAGAAATGGAACAGTATTGTACCCAATACGTCACTGCACATCCGGACGTAGCTATTAGCAACAGTAAGGTTAAAGAAGGTATGCCAGTTGCTTCTGCAACACCATACAACCCTAATCACTCTCACAAATTCCAAGGACCTCAAAATAGGTTTAATAAAAAAGGTAACTATTACAGTTATCAGAACCAAGGTAACCAATCATTTCAGGGTTCTTCTTCGAATACCTGGAGAAGAGCTGACAGCCCTCGATTCAGGGGTGGTCATAATTACAGGAACTTTCGCAAAGGAAGTCATTCTAGAAACTATCCAAGTTTTCCTTCATGGAGACAACAGGATCATAATTACCGAGATACTCATTATAATGAATATGATGATAGTAACCAAAGGAGCTATGATTCAAACCCGAGTAGAGGTTATAATAGTGGAAACAATGATAAGTACAGAGGCAATAATAACAGAGGTAGAGCACAATTCAAAAAACATAAAGCTCATTACCAGGCGAACTCTGCACAGCAAGAGTCCCAGGAAGCCTATAAACAAAATAAAGATAATGATGACTCTAATAATATGGCATGTGCCGCTTTTGATTTTGGGAGAGCATCTCAGTGCCCCCAATGCAAAACATTATTTGAGCCAACCACAGTGTCTACTTTAAGCTGTGGCCATCCTCTTCCCGCTCTTCCTGCGTCAATCGCGCATGATGGGAGAGGTTCTCTTGTCTTACACAAAGGTTTAGTAAATGACAAGCCAGTCTCAGTACTTTTTGATTCTGGATGCACAACTATTGGGGTTAGGCAGTCACTCATAGATCCTTCTCATTCTACAGGCAAAGTAGTCAAATGCGTAACATTTGGCGGCACCATAGAGAAATACTCTACCGCTATCATTAGGATTGCTACTCCTTTCTTCACAGGAGATGTACACGCATGTCTTTTGCCGAATCCGATCGCTGATCTTATCATCGGTCGCATTCACGGAGTCAAAGAATGCACTCCGGAGCAAATTTCCGTTTGGGAAAATCAAAATATGCAATCTGCTAATGCAGTAGTCACTAGAGCTCAAGCTCTCAATATGCCTGAAACTTCATCTGTTGAAGATAATGAAGTGCATAACCAAGATGATCCCTTGGTAATTTCTCGTGACTCGTTTATAAAACAACAAGAAGAAGATCCGACTCTTAAGAAATTCTTCACTCTTGTAACGAAAGGTGATCCGAATAAAGATTCAAATTGTAAATCTTGGATTACAATGAAGAATGGCGTACTTGTACGTATGGTGCAAGACTCCACTAAGTCAAGTCATTCTCAGATTCTTGTACCCAAGAATTTGAGAGTTAAGATCTTACAACATGCACACGACTCTCAGTGTGCTGGTCACATGGGTTTTTCCCGTACAAAGTCAAGAGTTCTTGCGGCTTTCTTTTGGCCTTTTGTGAACAAGGACATACGGATCTATTGTCGATCCTGTAAAGTATGTCAAGAAGTCAAATCCAAAGGTCCTCGTCATGCTGCGCCTATTCAGGCTGCAGATATTCCTATTCGTCCATTCCAGAAAATGGCGATAGACATCATTGGTCCATTCAAGATCAAATCTGCTAGAGGACATCAGTTTATCTTAACGTGTGTAGACATGTGCACACGTTGGCCAGAGGCTATCCCTCTAAAGAGCATTACTACCGCTGACATTGCAGATGCTCTTTGGCTTATATTTTCTCGGCTGGGATTCCCCGGAGAAATATTATCAGATCATGGCACCCAACTGATATCGGATACCATGTCTCAAGTAATGTCTACTCTACAGATAGAGAGATCTTTGAGTAGCATCTATCATCCTATGTCCAATGGGATGGTCGAGCGACTAAATAGAACACTTAAGAACTTATTAGGGAAGATAACTGAGGATCATCCTCAAGATTGGGATAGGGTTTTACCCGCGGCCCTCTTCGCGTACAGAGAGGTCCCCAATGAACATACAGGGTTTTCGCCCTTTGAACTTGTCTTTGGCGCGCGACCGCGCGGCCCAATGTCTTTGCTGCATGATCTTATAACAGCTGACAATATTGACGATGACACAAAATCTTCTTACGAGTATGTCATCGCGCTGAGACAAAAGATTATCGAAGCATGCAAATTGGCAACGTCCTCTTCTGAATTTGCTAAGCAGAAGGCAAGACAATTTGCTAATAAGAAGAGAACTTTACGACAACTTTGTCCTGGTGACAAAGCATTTGTTTTGCTACCTTGTCGTGAAAATAGACTCCTTATTAGTTGGAAAGGTCCGTACGATATAATATCGAAAATTTCAGATGTTGACTACATCGTCGATATTAACGGGAAGCATAAAACCTTCCACATCAATATGCTTACGGAGTTCCATGAACGTCCTGACTATCTACAGCCTATTTTCCAGGCAACGGACGATTCTCATGTCAAACATGGTCATTACTCATCACTGTCTGTAATACAGGATGAGGAAACAAGTTTTTCGGATGTTAATCTCCCGCTTCCAATGATCCCACTTCATTCTAGTGAATCATGGAAAGACGTTACTGTTTCTCCTGATTTGTCTCTAGGAGAACGGCGACAAGTTTCGTCTATGTTACAAACATTTCAGGATGTCCTCACTGACATCCCTGGACAAACTCATGTCATTGAGCATGACATTGTTCTAACTGAACATACTCCAATTAGGGTTAGGCCTTATCCTATCCCTATACATTTCCAAACACAGGTTGAAAAGGAGTTGGATGAAATGATAGATTTACAAATAATCGAACCATCCACTTCTGCATATTCTTCGCCGATGGTTATTGTTCGAAAAAAAGACAATAACATACGTCTTTGCGTTGACTATCGCAAATTGAATCAAGTTACGAAGTTCGATGCTGAACCTATGCCTTTACTAGAAGAGTTACTTACTCGTCTTTCTAAATCGCATTTTTTCACTAAACTTGATTTGTCTAAAGGATATTGGCAAGTTCCATTATCCGAACGCGCCAAACCTCTTACCGCTTTCTCTACTCCCAGAGGCCTTTTCCAATGGAATTTTATGCCTTTCGGCCTTATGAACGCACCAGCTACATTTGTACGCATGATGCGTCGAATCCTATCGTATCGGTCAGATGTCATTGCTTATCTAGACGACATCTGTCTTTTCAGCGATACTTGGGAAGATCACTATTCAGGATTAGTTGAATTATTATCAACTCTGCGTGAGTATAACCTGACAGCAAAACCATCTAAAGCTTGTATTGGCTTTAGCGAAATTGCTTTCTTAGGCCATCGAGTAGGTCACGGTTTCTTGAAGACAGAAGACCATAATATCACTAAGATACTTAACATCTCTATCCCTAGGACTAAAAAGCAAGTGCGAAGTCTTTTAGGTCTCATACAATTTTATGGACGTTTCATTCCGAATCTGTCCTCTATCATGGCACCTCTCTCTACACTATTAAAGAAAGGGTCGCCTAACATGGTTCACTGGTCTCATGAATGCCAATCTTCACTAGAGAAGATCAAAACTATGTTTTCATCACCACCTATTTTAGTGTTACCTACAACAGATAAGACATTTGTTCTTCGTAGTGACGCTTCATCCACTGGGATTGGAGCGGCACTAATGCAAGAGTACTCTGGAACTCTGCATCCTGTAATGTACATATCCAGAAAACTTAATGCTGCAGAAAGGAATTACTCGGTTTTAGACCGTGAATTATTGGCAATGGTTTGGTCAATTCTCAAACTCCAAAGATTCCTTCTGGGCGCGCATTTCGTAGTGGAAACTGACCAAAAAGCTCTTACGGCTATCCAAAGTAAGAACTTGAAGAGCTCGAGATCAACTCGATACGCAATCGCTCTTCAACCTTTTCATTTTTCGGTACGAGCTATCCGTGGTTCAGAAAATGTGATGGCGGACATTCTGTCCAGATGCCCACATGATGCCACTTAACTGTTAAATATTGGATCTTTTTAATATGTATAACTTTACAACAGTTATTTTTTGTTTCTTTACTAAGATACACATTTGTAATTTAATAATAGAATGATGGTATCGCTACTTAGCGGTTTATTGATGTTAATTCACCGCTGTTCTTTGATGATTGTTTCTTCATAAATCATAAATTTAAGATTGTAGTGTGAATTTTTGGTATGCATTGTATAATTACCAGAATTGTATTATACGTACATCACACCTTCCTGGAAACATTTATTCGTAGGGAAACAATTTCTCTCAGATTTTGAGATATATATTCTCACCAGTCATATTAGGAATTATAGTTATTCCTGATATTTTCATCTGCGCAGTATTCTTGCGTTGTGAGCCTATTCTACGGTGCTCCTAGATGTATTTAAAAAAAAATTTTATTTTTTTTTTCCCGGGAGGTGTGGTAAGACTGTAAAGGGCAATTTTTACTATCTTGCAATATAATACATTTATATTCTTATTATGTTCGCAAATATTTTGTAAGCAAAGTATTTCCTTTTTAAGTGCTTAAGGAGAAGTCATTTTTGGGTTGCTTCCCTTGAAAATAGTTCTGTCATCTTCGATCGGACTCCGCAGACGACTCTAGGCCTACTGCGATTTATTCTGTGGCTGGGTAGGAATAGATTGTTCTTGCTTCAGTATATCTATGGCCTGAATTTATACGTAGTGTTTGTATGAGTAGGACGAGTCTGTCTTATATATGGATATCTTTGCATTTCTAAGTCGAACTAATTTGGTTGTCGCTAGAAAAGGTCAAAGGCTATGCAGCGGAAGTATCGCTAGCAAAGGGTGTGATCCATGGCTGTCATCCTGTGAGGATGCCGAGTTTTGTTGTAGCAGGCTTTTTGCCGAAATAGTGATCTATATATGGATGGGGAAAAGTGATAATCATTTAGACATGTTGTATGTACTTTACCCCAGTGTTTATTCTCTTTTGCCAAGGAATGGCAAAGTTATATTTCGCATAAAAAGGTAAAACCACAATTTATTATGAACTTGGGCTTCGCCATCGTTGTTGATAAGCAGATGCACAGTGGTACTTTTAAAAAGAATATCCATTCAAAGGAAGAAGACATTCCTATGTATCAGCACTGGATTGTATGATATTATTCAATTACCTCTATGAGAGAAGCTATGAAGAAATGAGGACATTTAATGAATGACTAATTTTGGTCTATATTCTATAGTGAGTGAAGCTCACGAGAGAGAGAACAGCCATGTTGAAATTCATATACTTTGTATTTATCGAGTGAGAAAAAGGGATGCCTGTACTATCGCTCGATGAACCAAGAGATCACTGCTACATGTGAGAACCCATGTCTGGGATTCCTATATTATGAAATATATATATATTGAACTTTACGTGAAGGAATATTCGCTAGACGAGGTTAGGTCTAGGAGCCTTCCTATGTATTGGTTATGGTCTGACGTGCCCAGTCAGTAAAGCCAGATGATTTACATGATGGAACGCTGAATGCTTATTTACGAATGCTCCATTATGATATTTGCCAAGCATGAATGCTAACTTAAGATGATATTCCTGTGATCAACATTATGCTGTCTATGTCGACATTTGTTCCTGTAACCATACACGTACTGTCCAAGTGTGCGTCCCATTAAATGTTATAAAAAGACCACCGTAGTTCCAGTACTTCTTGAATTCGAACAGTGTGAGTATGAGTGATGTACTACCAACCTGTCAACTCTATCGAATCATTCTACCATTCGCGTACTGACATTCAGATACACACTCATTGTTTACACTCACATTCTTGTCGGAGCCTCATCACGTTCCAGGACAAGATGACCTGTATGACCAAAACTGTGCTGGGTTTGATGAGTTGACAATCGTTACACTTTACTACACCAGTCCCAACATCTACATTTATCCACTGGTGGACATTCACATCATTTAGCAAATAAAGCATGATTCAACAACTAGTAGCCAGTATGAGTTAACAACTACACACAAAGAAAGAGTTTAACAACTTTCCTCCGACACCTTCTGTTCAGGCGGGAGCATTATAGGCTTTACATCATGTTTGCTACTGAACTACACATATATACAGGCATAAATTAACAATTCACATTCAATTTTCATTAAAAGATACTGAATGTTTCAAGCTTACCACAATTCATGGAAACAAACACAGATACGTTGATTAGCAATGAATTCTGGCACAACTACTGGCACAAATTCCCATCTGCTTATGTTCCAGGCTTTTATTTAGCAAAAATATGAGCTGGCTTCAACGCACTGTTGCTTTATCAAGCTTATTTGACTAGTGGTCTCGAACTAACGCTCCTAAGTGAGTATATCAGCGAGTCTAGCCAATGGAGCCACGTTTCGACAAGTATTTGAAAAAATTTTAACTTCCTACGTCTCCCCTAACAACCAAAGATAGTATTTATAGCCCGACTAATCGTGTTTAGCCTTACATATCATTCCAGCCAATCAGTTCAAATGTAACTTGTGGCCCATTTCCCGTACAATGGTGGTGTAAAAAAATCTACCACTGAGCGATTCTGATTTTGGGTGTTGTCTGACAGCACCATCATTTTATTTTGGCTATAACTTGTTAATTCCTAGACTATTTGCATAACGTTGTACATATTCTTTGTCAGCAAACCCTAAGGAACCCAAATATATATATTTAATAGAGCTAAGTGGCTGCGTTCAAAATATGCAATTTCTTCTACCTCCTGTTTCGAAGATGTGCTGTCTGGGTACTGTAATGTTTTCAAACGTAAACCCATATAATGTTATCTTTTCTAATAAGCGTTTTTCGTGA
This sequence comes from Oreohelix idahoensis, assembly GCA_024509875.1. Taxonomy (NCBI): domain Eukaryota; kingdom Metazoa; phylum Mollusca; class Gastropoda; order Stylommatophora; family Oreohelicidae; genus Oreohelix; species Oreohelix idahoensis. The sequence goes on along the minus strand of JAMPIV010000333.1, from coordinate 10,940 downwards.
TTTTAAAACCTAACTCTAGGAAGGGTAGTGAATTTATCACTGTCCGTCTGAAAAAAAAAATTAGTGCATGTGGCTTTACACGCGTGATAGTAGTAATTGTGTATCGCGCGACGCGTGTTGCATGCGTTCCTGATTTCCAGCCCTCCCTCTCTCTTTGAGTCCATCTGTTCGTTCGTTTTGGTAACGCAGTATAATTAATGTTAGGATTAATTTAGGTCATTACGCAGTCTGCCTCTCAATGTTTTTCTTAGAAATACAGCACACGTTTCATTGAAGAAAGCGGGTAATAATACAGTAGGCTTTTACTATCAACGTGAAAGCGTTACAATTTGCAGACGAAGCATAAAACAAAGGGGATTTCGAGTACATTCCTTGTGACAGCACTGTTATTTTACCATTGCTCTTTTCTTTATTAGAATTTATTTGTTACGCTTTACATTTACCTTTTAATTTATATATGTGGATTAGAATATTCCACGACATCTCCCCTCTTAAAACAGACATTATATGTCAGTCCTTTATTCTATATACACATAGAGAAATTTATTATTAGTTCTGGGGTTTACGGTGATTCTCATCACACGGATGGCGGCTTAAAAAATCCGCTCCCAAATTTGTTTTTCCAGATATATACTCAATGCTAAAATTATATGGAGCCAAAAGTAAAGACCATCGGAGTAACCTGGAGTTCTCATGCCTAGCCTGTGCTAGAAACGATAAAGGTTTGTGGTCTGTTTGCAACTTAAATGCCTTCCCATATAGATAAATATTGAATTTCTTTATTGCCCATATTACTGCAAGACATTCTTTTTCGCTAGTTGAGTAGTTGATTTCAGCTTTATTCAATTTTCTGCTAGCATATGCCACTGGGCTTAATTCCCCATCCAATGCATCTGATTTCTGTAGTAGAGTTGCACCTAACCCAATATTACTTGCATCCGTCCTTACTATGAATTCTTGACTTAAGTCAGGTAATTTCAAAATGGGTTTACTTGTGAGCTTTTCCTTCAATTCTTGGTAAGTCATTTCACATTGTGGTGTCCATGTAATGCGATCTGGATGTCCTTTACGTGTCAAATCAGTTAACGGTGCACATATGGAATTAAAGTTTTTGATATACTTCTGGTAGAAACCACATAATGAGACAAAGGATCTCACGTCCTTCTTGGTTTGTGGTCTCGGGGCTTTCTGTAGTTTCTCTAAATTCTTTGGGTCAGGGGTCATGTTTCCCTGATAAACTGTGTGTCCCAAAAATTCCAATTCTTTACATCCAACGCAACATTTGGTTGGTCGGGCTGTTAAATTTGCCTCCCTAAGTCGATCAAACAGCATGTTCAGAGAGTCAATGTGTTCCTCAAATGTTTCTGTTGCTATAAGGATATCATCCATAAAATTTGTTATACAGGGATTATTCAGAGGATCCAATAATTTTCTCATCATTCTAGAGAAGACACTAGGCGCATTCTTCAATCCAAATGGCAATCTATTAAACTCATAGTGTCCTTCTGAGGTACTAAAAGCTAGGTATGGTCTAACCTCAGGCTTTACTGGAATCTGATAGTATCCTTTACTCAGATCCACTTTTGAGAAATATTTAGCTTTATTTAGTCTGGCAAACAGCTGATTTGTATCCGGCAATGGATCCACCTGTCCTTCTGTAATAGCATTCAGTCTCCTGTAATCTATACAGAGTCTATGTTCTCCAGAGGGCTTCCTTAAGAGTACAACACCGGAACTATACGAAGATTCACTGTGCGAAATAATTCCTTCCTTCAACAGATAGTCTATCTCTTCCTTCAAAGCTTTCTCCTTAGCAAACGGAATCGAATATGGTTTCATACAGACAGGTGTGGGGTCTATCAGTTTCATATCATATTCCAATAGGTTTGTATGCCCTGGTCGGTCTGTTAACACCTCTGCATGATTATTTAGAACCTGTTGCACTCTCTCTTTCTGAGTTTTCGTTAAATGTGTACTGATTTTCACCTGTGCTGCTGTCTCACAGGGGTGTAATGGATATTCAAATGATGAAAGTGGTTCCTTTTTCATCTCCATGGCGATGGACAAGGTCAACAAGTGTGTCTCTTCCTGATGTTCTCTTTCCAAATATTTCTTCAGGAGATTCACATGATAGATTTTTTCTTTCCCCTTCTTATCTATCTTATAATTTGTTCTAGACACCTTCTCTAAAACTGTATATGGACCCTGCCATCCAATTTGTAACTTATTCTGACTCCCGGGCAAAAGAAGCAGTACTTTCTCTCCCACAGCCAAATTTCTGTCTTTCGCCTTCCTGTTATAATAGGCAGCATGTTTCTTCCTGGCTTGTTTCAAATTTTCATTGGCAAGTTTCCAGCCAGTTTTTAAACGAGTGGTCAGCTCATTCACATATTGGTATGAAGATGTAATGTTTTCCTCTGCCTTTTCATCAGTCCACGTTCTTAACAAAGCTACATATGGACCTTTAATTGTGTGGACCTATTTGTCCATGCACCGGTATGGTCTCTTCCACTCGAAGCTTTATAGTGATGATTTTTCCTCCCAGAATTATCATTCACAAAACGACCGCTACCAATTTTTCTTTTGGGGCTTTCTCCCCACTTAAAATTCTTGATGAGAGATTTCCTCTCTACATCCTCTTCCTCCAGTTTGTTTAAGTCCGATTGAGGGATTTTCGGCTTATCCTGGGGTAAGACATCTTTTTGCACTCTCCGCATAGTGGCCATTGTAAAACAGTTAAGTGAAGCTTGTCCGTGAAAAGGGGCTTCCCATTCCATTTGGTCCACTTTATCAAATCTATTTTTCTTTTTATTATCAGGCCTAATTTTGCCCCGTGGCGTGTCCAGGTCCTGATCCATGTTCCCACTTGTGGGTGTTCCCTCATGTGCTATGCTACACCTTTCTACAAAATTCTCAATGTCCCATCTTGCTTTGGGCCAATAATAATTGTGAGCCACCTTTTGAATGATGGTACCTATCTTCTCATGGTCCCCATCTGGTTTCACATGTAGGCTCCTTATTAAGTCTGCCCTATATCTTTTGGAAGAACCAGCTGTCCGTGACCTTTGGATCTAGCTCCAGTCTTCCTATACATCAACTTGTTTTTCATGTAAAAATCTCCCTTGCCTGGAGTTGTATGACAAGTTGACAATTTTCTGAAACAAGGCTTGAGTGTTTTATCCCCAGCCTGTGCCTTCCTCATCTCTTCTGGAGTGGTATCTAACATAATATCCTCCTCCTGTCTTGAGGTCGACCTGACCTGAAGGGTTGCCATATACACAGGTTTCCTTCTGCAACGGTCAGTGTCATGATTGTCCATCTTACAATTTTTACACCACCTTTTTCCTTGGTTGAAAGATTTTCTTTCATCATATTTCCTTTCATCGAATTGTGGGAATTTATTTTTATTTTCATACCGTGGCCTATCAAATTGGTGCTTACCTTTATTTTGATCCCTAGGATCAAATTTATTAAAGTTCTGTGGTGCCCTAAAGTTATCCACCTGTTTCTTTTTATTACCTGTTACCTCTGCTTGAGCTGCTTGATACCTTTCAGCAACATTTAGCAACTCACCCAGCCTCTCTGCACCTTGTTCCATGAGAAACTTTCTCAGGTCTGGAGCCATGGACTCTCTTAATTGCTCTATAAGGACCATTTCCTTAAGATCTTGGGTTTTCCCCAGAGAAGTCCATTTCTCCAAGTATGTCTCTATTCGTGCAGAGAACTGATGATAGGTTTCACCTGACAGTAGTTTAGCATTCCTAAATTTTTTCCTATAATTTTCCTGATCACCTCTACTCATTTTTGCAAAAACTTCATAAGCTGCCCCACGAAGTCCCTGAGATAACTTTAAGCTCCACCTTTCTCTCTCTAACCCATACGTGGTAGCTAATAGTTCATACCTATTTAGGTAGCTCTCTATATCATCGTCTTTCTCAACAAAATGATCTAAATGAAAATTCATAGCTGAGGTTGAGGCTCCTTGGCTAGCAGTGGCATCAGAGGCAAAGGGACTGGCACCATTTTCAGGAGCATGGCCCTGAAACTCAAACTCCCTTAGTCGTAACTCATGTTCCCTTTGTAATCTCTTCTCCTCCTTTTCTGCTTCCCTTTCTGCAGCCAATCTTCTTTCTTCTGCTTCCCTTTCTGCAGCTAATTTCTTCTCTTCCCTTTCTGCAGCCAATCTTTTGTCTTCTCTTTCTGCCTCCAATTTCTTAGCCTCAGCCTCAATCTGCAACCTCTTAGTCTCAGCCTCTAACTTTCTTTCGGCCTCTTTTTCTAATCTTCTTTCTTCGCGTTCAATAAATTTGTCACATTCCGTAGTGACATAGGCAACCATAACTTGCCCATCTAATCCTAACTCTTTTGCAGTCTGAACAGCAGCAGATCGAAACTTGGCCAGGTCCGCCATTGTCTATCAGGTAAATTTATACAATGTCTAACCAACAATTCAATTTCTACATATATATCTAATGGACAACACAGGCACCGTGAGCTCAACCTTATTTAATTCCACCCAAGGATATCTTTTAATTCTTATATTCCCTGAAGTGAATTACCCCCAATATTTTTAATAGTGAAAGATTCAAAATCCCGGACGAGCCCCCAATATATGTGGTGAAGTGAGATGTTATAAATATTTATAGGGGACTTAGTGTACTGACTGAGATCAGCTGTGAAGGTATATATATATATCTAATAAGAGTAGTGTATTATATATAACCTTGCTTGCTGCCACATATGTATACCTCAGTCAGAATTATTCTGGAATAGTGTGATGACTACGTTGTATGTCTAGGGTATGTGTATGATGAAGTGTAAGTCATAACAACAACAGACAGATAAACAATTTAATTTATTCCACCACACTTGACAACACTGTGACACTCACATACATATAACACTCTAAAGGATATCTTAAAGGAGTCACTGATAACTTTTCAAATAACAATATGTATTCATTGCTGTTATGAATGAATATGTGTCCTGATTCAAATACAAAGGGAACCAGGAATCACAATCAATTTTACTTACAAGTTATATGTACAGAATTTATCAATATGAATATTGTAATGACATATATTATTAAAAGTATCCTATGTGTGTCAGTTGTGTAGTAGTAATATGAGGTAATACTGGTTTTGTTTTGTTCAAGCTCTGTTGGTATTTGTCATCATGACTTCAATAGTTTGTCTTTAGGGGAAATATTATTGGAGATGTTCTCAGTTCCTGATATTAACACAATTTAATTCCCCTCTTAATGTTATTTTTACAAGGTCATTTTAAGCTGGGGGTACATAATTTTGAGCTCAGCTGGCCACATCAGCTTATCTTGCGTGATGGCGGCAGGAACAGACTCCTCTGCTCGACTCTCCCCTCGGCTCTGGAGACACCTCACTGATAGCTAAATGGACCAAGGAGTATGCTGTCCGACTCTGGATTCAGCAAAGCTCTGACCAGGTGCTGCTCAATACCATCAAGACCACGGTCCCTGAAAACAAGAAGGATGTACCTTCTACTTCATAACTAAATTATACTCTCTTTTTACACTGAGCACAATACATCACAAACATTGAGTTCAGAGCGTTAGGCCAACTGTCAGCTTCATCTGAAATATTTTATACCAGTATTTACCTCCTTAATGGTTACCACGCCTCTGCACTTCCAGCATTATTTCTGTCTAATCAATAATCTAGGTGTCAGTGTACTGTTTGGCCATTCCATGCAGTTTTACTTTCCTCCGACACCTTCTGTTCAGGCGGGAGCATTATAGGCTTTACATCATGTTTGCTACTGAACTACACATATATACAGGCATAAATTAACAATTCACATTCAATTTTCATTAAAAGATACTGAATGTTTCAAGCTTACCACAATTCATGGAAACAAACACAGATACGTTGATTAGCAATGAATTCTGGCACAACTACTGGCACAAATTCCCATCTGCTTATGTTCCAGGCTTTTATTTAGCAAAAATATGAGCTGGCTTCAACGCACTGTTGCTTTATCAAGCTTATTTGACTAGTGGTCTCGAACTAACGCTCCTAAGTGAGTATATCAGCGAGTCTAGCCAATGGAGCCACGTTTCGACAAGTATTTGAAAAAATTTTAACTTCCTACGTCTCCCCTAACAACCAAAGATAGTATTTATAGCCCGACTAATCGTGTTTAGCCTTACATATCATTCCAGCCAATCAGTTCAAATGTAACTTGTGGCCCATTTCCCGTACAATGGTGGTGTAAAAAAATCTACCACTGAGCGATTCTGATTTTGGGTGTTGTCTGACAGCACCATCATTTTATTTTGGCTATAACTTGTTAATTCCTAGACTATTTGCATAACGTTGTACATATTCTTTGTCAGCAAACCCTAAGGAACCCAAATATATATATTTAATAGAGCTAAGTGGCTGCGTTCAAAATATGCAATTTCTTCTACCTCCTGTTTCGAAGATGTGCTGTCTGGGTACTGTAATGTTTTCAAACGTAAACCCATATAATGTTATCTTTTCTAATAAGCGTTTTTCGTGATTTTAAAACCTAACTCTGGGAAGGGTAGTGAATTTATCACTGTCCGTCTGAAAAAAAAAAATTAGTGCATGTGGCCTTACACGCGTGATAGTAGTAATTGTGTATCGCGCGACGCGTGTTGCATGAGTTCCTGATTTCCAGCCCTCCCTCTCTCTTTGAGTCCATCTGTTCGTTCGTTTTGGTAACGCAGTATAATTAATGTTAGGATTAATTTAGGTCATTACGCAGTCTGCCTCTCAATGTTTTTCTTAGAAATACAGCACACGTTTCATTGAAGAAAGCGGGTAATAATACAGTAGGCTTTTACTATCAACGTGAAAGCGTTACAATTTGCAGACGAAGCATAAAACAAAGGGGATTTTGAGTACATTCCTTGTGACAGCACTGTTATTTTACCATTGCTCTTTTCTTTATTAGAATTTATTTGTTACGCGTTTCAAACATTTATTTACGAAACTGACAGTAGCATCAACAGGACAGTCAAATCGACAAGATCAAGGACTTCACATAATAATGAATGACTGTTAAATGTCTGGTAATCAAAGGCTTGCATCATACATCAACTAGGACATAACCAAACATCATCTGTCCTAATGTTACAGTTTATAATATAGCTTCCGTACCATTGACTCAGCGCGTCAGGTACTTAATTAGCTCTGTCGTCCAACAAACGAGCTCCTAAATTGCGTAGCAATAATACATAAGGCTGTTATTCAACTGGCATAGCCCGCCAGATATATTTCCTCTTGCTGAAAAATATTGGCCGTAATACAGGGCCTCAATATGTAGACAGCTGTGTATCCTTTGTTAGCAGGCACGATCAAACCATGCTAAACATATACCGCCAACCTGCGGCGTCCACAATAATTTATCATCATCATTAGGCTTCTGTTCAATTGAAAACACATAGTCTCATTTGGCTAGAACAAAAAGCAAAGAAGGAATTCTGTCTCTCAAGATCTGTGAGCTTCACTCGCAGATAGGTAACTTCAAATGTTCTGCAACCAAAGGCATATTAATATGAATGTCATTTACCTTTTACAGAATCTTCCGGATACACACTTAATAAATGTCGTCACTCTTGACGAACAAAGAATCACTGGGGAACACATTGACATTTCAGTCATATCGAAAACTTTCCAATCCCCATGATGATATAGAGAAAATCACAACGGACATCATGTCCGACAGCCCAAGAAACACTCTACCTCACGGAAGCTCCCTCAGTTCGCGCCCAGAACTTGCGCATGCCTAGACAGCATAAAACTGAGAATCGTTAAGACAGATCAACGACAATAATTGAAAGAAAGGGCAGATAACCCTTAAACAACCTGTCATAGAAGTTAATACCCAATTATCCAACTTTGACCAACAAAGTTTTACAACAAAAGTATTAAATAGATTTACCTATTATGACTCCGTCAAAAACGACAGCAACACCTTGTAATTTTTTTTCTCATTTTGGCTCATAAGTATATGCCCCCATTTCATATTTTGCCCCAGTATGTATGTTAGGTACTGCTTACTCGTAGTAAGCAAGAGGACATGCACACCATCATAGCTGGCAGACGCTGGAGCTGGCTTGGTCATGTCCTCAGAAGAGACCCCGATGCCATCACAAGAATAGCTATGCTTTGGACCCCTAAAGGAAAACGAAAGAGAGGCCGACCAAAAACAACCTGGCGGAGGACTGTGGAGGCTGAGATGCAAAGAATTAACCAGAGTTGGGGCACTGTACGAAGGATGGCCACCGACCGAGCAAAGTGGAATCAATTTGTTGTTGCCCTACAAGACGCCACTACGCATGATGGCCACTGACTGATTTGACGGTAGGTGGCTAAGGAATCAAAGAAGAAGAAGAGAATGTATGTTAGGGACTTGATTTTTTTTTTTTAAATAATAAATTTAGTTGATAGGACGAAAATGTCTCCACATGGGATACATTTTTGTGGCCCCGGGACTTGTGTGACCGCTTGGCATACACTACAATTAATACGTGTTAAAAACCACATAAAATGAGAAATAATAACGTTTAAAAGCAGTTTAAGACATTTGTGCACAAAATACAGTATCATGAAAAGTTCACGGCTTCGAGAGAAGCTGTCCCAGAACTACAAAATAGTAAATGCATGTTTATTGAATGGAAAGTTTTGGAAGAAGTTGCTAATCTGGGTTTTTTCCGTTTGCTAGATTGAGAGTCGTGTGCAAAAAGTCGAAAAAGCTGAGAAAAGCGTGTGCAAATGTAGACGTTTGGTATCGTGTGAAAAATAAAGCATTGTGTGAAAATGGCGGGAAAAAAGAGTGGGCTGTATATAAAGAAGAGATGTGGGCGATTGAGAGGGCTTTTACAGATTTTAGGATTCGTTAGGCAAGAGGATTTTTTTACAGAACTTAGTCTTTGAGATTATCAAGACAAGTTGTTTTTAACTTGACAAGTTTTGTTCAGGTTAGACAAGTATTTTTAAGTAAGTAGACAAGTTTGTATTTTTACTCTATTAGATATATTATTCCTGTGGATTTACATTTTCATTTTTGGATACTCACTACTTTGTGTAAGAAAGACATAAGTATTTTCACTATTGTGCCAATGACATTGCTGTTCCAAATCAAAAAAACGTTAATAAACTATATTTTATTTTTCTACATTGCTGAGTTTTCGTTGGAATATTACAATTGGATACTTTGACATAACCATTATACGAGATTGCTTTTCACTAAAAACATAAAAAGGGTACGAAACGAACTCTGTGAAGGAAGAATAAAAGAAGGTCAAGAATTTCCCATCTCAGGCGGACAGGCCTGTAACGACTTGAACCAAGAAACGTACAAGAGTTAGCGCTCTTCAAAATATTTACCTGCGCTCAAAAACATTAAACTGAACTGACCCGATCAGCTGACGGACACACACACACATTCTTTCATTGATGCAGTAAACACAGCCCGGTAACACGATACTATTTGATGCCGCGACCTGAGCAAAAATAGCTGCACGGTCACAAATGTTAATACTAATGATTTTTTTTAAACAAAGTATTCCGTTCAATCCTTGATGGGTTATAATTAGAATATATAGTGTAATAAATTCAAGACACTATAGTAACTTCTTCCTCCCTCCACTCAGTCCAAATAGAGTAAATCAAAAATCTAAACTGTGAATGTGTGTGTGAGACCTCCCCTTTCCAAGAAACAAAAAACAATAAAAATAAAAACTAAAAAAAAACAAAATAAAACAAACTGAACGGAAACCAACAAAGTAAAGTCTCTCATAACTGCCCTGTTGTTAACAAGGTGAAAAGGAGTGAGAAAGCCCTGGGGTGTTTGAGATTACACCAAATCCACCAATTATCTGCCATCATCCACACAAGCACCCCATTAGACTACCCCTTATCCTCACTATCATTGATACTAATGATGGTCTGAGTACGGACAAAGTCGATACTAACTGTGTTTTGAGTAGGAGTCGTTCACATATGACCTCACACAATGTTTGCCATTTACCCCCCCCCCCCATCCTATTACATTTCGGGACAACCCCCCCCCCCCCCCCCGTTATGTGACATCACAAAATCTCTGAGCCCTTCCCCCTGTTAAGGACTTCTTTTTAAGTTATGACACCAGTTTGTTAAGGATTGACCAAGATGTCGGATGCGTATTCTGATCCTAGAGTCCAAGTCCTTCGGGTTCTTATATCTCTTTTATAGGATTCCGTAATACTCTTCGTTGGTATCGATATTGTCTGCATTAACCCGTGTGATGCGTTTATAGTGCTGAACATGTTTCATATTAAAGATAATGAATATTTGACTGACCGTTATGTCTCTTGCCTTATTAAGATGAGCATTAGTGTGAGAATTGCAGCGTGTTCAGGCATTAAATGTCACTGGTCAATTATAGTTGAATATAAACAGTATTTAAACTCAACTCGGAATACGTCAGTTGATAAGACCCAGGATTCGACGATTCAAAACATTTTAATTAATAATATCATTCCATGAGCAGACACAACTACATGGAGATATAGTTCACATCACATTCATGTACGTCTTGCAAGAGTCCTTGTTATTTCATTAAAAGCACATGTTCATTAATCTCTATCTAGAGTTCTGGTTAGCGGTCAGTTCCTTTTACCGGCCAAATGTCCGTTGGGTATAAATCAGAAGGCTAACTAGACTTACTCCCGTCGCTAGTTTAATAAAAGCCTTTTGCACACTAGACTTACTTATCCTGCTAGTTTTGCAATACACTTCTTACGCTAGGCTTACGTCTACTGCTAGTCGTCTAATATCCATTACACTAGGCTTACGTCTGCCGCTAGCTATATAATATTCATCTATACTAGTCCTTACTAATGTTGCTCAGTTTTATAATGTTCCTTTGGCATACCCCGCCAGGCTAATCTGGAC